>JACEGR010000001.1:0-1200000 GCA_014170235.1 Listronotus bonariensis
AAAAGGTATCTTACCAAAACAATAATTTTTTACCCCAAAATAAAGAAAAAACAAGCAATTCTAGAAATTGATCTTGCTCTTATTTAAATACGATTTTCTGGAGAACCATTTGTTGTATTTAAAAAATGCAACAGGCTAAATATTTTGATTTTTTTGTGGCCGACTTGCCCCAGGTTTTTCCTACCTCCAAAACGGGGTTTTTGTGTTTTTACCGCAAAGAACAAATACACATTCTAAAGTAAGATATCCTTCAAAAAGTTGCCCTACATGGCACGTTTTTTGATTCTTTCGGGATCAGCTTTAGTGACGCTACTGTTCATCGGAGACGACTACGATGTGCTGACATAGCAGTGCAAGACTCTGGAGGCAAAATGGACAGCGCGGTCGGTTAATGGCCAAACGGGTGCCACTTATTCGCCTTCAACTAAATTGTTAAGGACGGCAAAAACAGTTTGACCCTACGGTTGCAGTGACGGACTTTATTGACTGTCATTACCATTACCTTTCTTAAAACATTACAGTCGGCTTTAATCCATATGCCAGAGATTAAATTTGGCTTTTAAAAATGTACCGCTTTTTGTACCGGGATGTTTAAATAAAAAGAACAGAAACAATAATACTTTTAAATCAGGATACTGCATACACCGTCAGGCCAGAACAAAAGGTTGGTGCAGATGCATTGAAGTGTGATTTTTATTAAGGGTTTAATTTAATAAAGATAATGTATTAGTAAATTGAAAATAAATACTAATAAACCAAAATTAGGACTGGTGGATAGTTCTATAATTTATTGCAATATTATTTATTTTTAAATTAGTTTTTTTTTTAAATAAGTTTTTATGTGGGTTTTCTCCTTTAGAAATTTCAGTGTTTTAAGCTTGTCTATAGGCCGTATTTGGGAAACAGGTGCCTGGTAATGCAGATACGTCTTCACACTCTGTTTGGAAATATACAAAGCGAAAATCTAACTAGGACTTCCCATTAAAACACATGGCCGCAAAACAGACCAAGGATTTGAAGCAGGTATATATGGACACAAACCAAGGACGAAAATAAACATGGGTCTCAGACAACATCCTACACTGTTCCAGGTGGGACTTATACCCATAGAACAAGGTGTCAGGGTAATAATCAGAAGGAGTTATATGAATCAAACCATAGTAATTTATTTGGACAGCCAGCCATCCGGGCAACCAGTTCATGTAAGATCAGCCAAGCTGGTGCGGTACTGCGTAGTTGCCCTGGAAGAGGTGGGTGCATCCAACAAGCTAACTATTGCCTGGGACACGAAAGCCACCAGTCCCGAGTCCTACTGTGGTAGTCCATTATGCCATGTAAGGTTAGGGTATCCGTTATTTCCCAAATCGATTTTTTTAGCAATCGCCCCCTGAACTTTTAGTTTATGGCCTAAAAAATAGCCAATGTAAAAATGCTTTTAATTCATGATTTCAACCATGCCGAAATCATGTTGCTCTTCCCATTTAAATAACATGGGATTTTTGGACGATTTCTTTTTATTTTTTTCTCGGATACAAATAGATAAAAAAATTTACTTATTACATATTCTGATTTTACGCTCTACAAAAATATTTTCTTACGCATTTTCAATTAAGTTACTCCTTTAAGAATTAATTAGCGTCAAACGTTGAGATAAGATTGAGTTGTGGCCATCTTTGGGAATTTAATAGTAAACCGGTATTTTTAAATAAAACACTCTGTATATTACATCACCATTAAAAAGATATTTTAAAGAGCTTTTAGAAAATACCACATTTGATATATCGATCTCTCATAGTTTAAAAAATATGACTATTCAAATCTGAAAATTATTTTAAATTTCCATTTTATCTTCAGCTACAAGCACTAAGTTTAGTGTCGAAGATAAAATAGACACTATATCTACTATTTTTTTAGAGATAGACATATCAAATGAGGTATTTATTTATTTTAGGCAACATAATACAATACATTTTTCTTAAAGCTCTTTAAAATATCTATTTAATGGTGATGTAATATACAGAGTGTTTTATTTAAAAAGACCGGTTTACTACTAAATTCCCGAGGATGGCCACAACTCAATCTTATCTCAATGTTTGAAGCTAAATTACCCTTAAAGGAGTCACTTAATCAAAAATTCGTAAGAAAACTTTTTTGTAGTGCATAAAATTAATAATCAGAATATGTGATAAGTAGATTCTTTTAATTATTTGAGTCGGAGAAAAAAAAGAAAAGGAAAAAGTCTAAAAATCACATGTTATTTAAATGGGAAAAGCCAGATGATTTCGGCACGGCTTAAATCATGAATTAAGAGAATTTTTACATTGGATATTCTTTTTAGGCTATAAACTAAAAGTTCAGGGGCGATCGCTAAAAAAATCTATTTGGGAAATAACGGAAACCTTAATGTAGGGTCCCCTATTAGAATATGGATTATAAGGGAATCCCAAGAAGAAAACCTATGCAGCTTCTGTCAGGAAGAAGAAGGGACGGCAGAATACCTATGGTGCTATTATAAAGCCCATTGTCATCTGCAGTTTGCAAGGTTGGGTGAGGAAAAGCCCAAAGCAGCAAAATTCATTAAGGATCCTGTTTCAAGTTTGTGGAATCTGATTAAAAAGACCGATTTGGATAGCGTTCTCTAACATATGGGTGGAGGAAACGCAATAAACCTGAGCAGGTTACAGTGGTGAAGGATGTACAATCCACCTCCAAGCTAAGCTAATCTAATAAACTTTCTTTGTCTAATTAACACATCCACGGTATGTCAGTACTTAGGATATATGCCTTCGTGAACTGCCGGAAGAAAATTGATTACTATTTAATATGAAATTTATTTTTTCAAAGGCACCTCTTGTAATGCAAAGCGACACGAAAGGTTTTTTGAATATATTTTTTTAAATATTCAATAATTGTAGTTCGGCTCTGTGGTGTTGCCCTTATACATACGAGCTGGCGATGTAAAGAAACGCCGTCAGCAGCCTATAATAGGAAATAATTTAAATGCCATCATCGGCCCGTTTAAATCGATAAACTAACCGAATTAATTATCTCGAGGTTTCAGTATTTAAAATAAAATAAATCTACACTATCTGGATATACCGAACACTAGGGTAATAAAATAGTCTAAAAAGGTTTAGAAATGTATTTGTTAGATATAGGCTTTACACACATCATTTTGCTTATGAAGTATAGTAAAGTTTACCTAACTTTAATATTTATTTGTTTTATTGTTTATTATTATTTTTATTATTGATCAACAAACAAAAATAAAGCTGGGAGACACGTTTGACACCTACGAAGATTTTGTTGAAGCTTCTAATAGGGTAAAAAATATGTAAACAAAATTTACCCACATCTTTTAGGAAAAAAAGCAAGGGGTATTTTAGCGGCAAGAAATAAAAATGATCGTCTTCTAGATCTAAAACTAAAGTATAACCAATTAAAGTATGTATGTATTGAGGGTGAAACAAACTTTAAAAAAAAAAAAGGATAGAATGTTTTAAGATAAATGATTTATAAACACAGCTTATTTTTTTTAAGCATATTATAAAGGTTTAAAAAAATTTTCAAGTTCTCTCAAGCGACAGGTCCCGAGTTCGATTCCGAATAAATAAATAACCTTTTTTTCTTTTTATACTTTTTTCTTATTATATTTTTCATAGGTTTTTTTTACTTTTTATTTTGTTTTTGTTCATAATTTAATTATTGACTTTAATGCTGACGATGACGTCCTGATAAGTTATTTCTTCGTCTTTCCTGCCTGACAATTTATTTTTAAAGTGTTTTTTAGTGTTGTAAATTATTGGGTCCATGTGACAAAATAGTTATACATTGTGTCTTTTTTAATTAAAGACCCCTAATAATGTGGCACTTCAGCCACGAAATGTTAGGACAAATAAAATAGTGGTTGTATTTGCCTGTCCCCATCTCGCTTTACTACTTCAATTTGTTTTTCCGAAGAGTGCTATTAATTAAACTACAATATTAAACAGTAAAACCACAAGAATAACTTGTGGTAAAACCACAAAAACTGAATGTTAAGGGCACGCAAATAAATAATTATTAAAGTTATATAAATTAACTTTAACTATTTTTGGCGGTTTTAATTAGTTTTTATAAGCAAAACCGCCGGCGGTGGTTTAGCCAGTGCCTAATTTAAATTTCAATCTGAACCTTAACCTCAATCTCAATCTTAATTTTAATTCATTAAAATCTAAATCTCCATCTCCATCTCAATCTCAATCTTAATCTTAAATTAATCTTAATATCAATCTCAATTTTATTTTAAATGTTTATTTATACCTCCATCTTTATCTTTATCTTAATCTCAATTTTAATGTCATTCATGTTATTCTTCCATCCATTATCTCATTGACAGTTAGAAACATACCAATATTTTAAAACAATTTTGTTTGTGTGACACAATAATAAAAGAAGAACGAAGATCATTATTTCTAAAAAGGAAAATAAGTTTGAAAATTTGCTTCTTTCCGCATTTTCATGGATAGCCAGATAAGCGTAACCTCGTGCGCGCCATTTAGAAGAAAATAATTTATGTTGGGTAAATATTTCCTCTTAAAATGAGTCACCGCGTATAAGAATAAATATTTTCCTAATTTGAATTCTCTCAACATTTTCATGTTAGGATTTACACAAGGGGAAAGGTGTGGTTGTTTAGATAAAAGATGAAATTATACAGGGGGCAAGAATATGAAATATGAAAATATAAATTTCTTTTTTAGAGTGCATGACTCTGTAACATCTATCAAATAAATAAAGGAAACAGTATTTATGTATCTTTTAATTTTTTAAAGAATCCATTAAATTTAGATAATACATTTTAATATCGAGAAATAGGGGGTCAGGAGTATACATAGTGTCCCCACTCTAATGCACAAAATAACTTCGCACCTGTACAAGATACAAAAAAGAAACTTAAAATAAAATATGTTTATTTGGACACACTAATTTTATTAAAAATATAAATAAATATACTTGCGTGCTTTAACAAAAAAAAATGATTTTCAAGTATTTTTATAAAACGAAACACCCTGTTTATTTTTACTTTTTATTAAATCTACATAAAAAAATATGTCAATTCACCGGCACACAAAAAAATAGGTTTGATATGCACCGGACGCGACCTCTCTGCGGGTATGCTTCTGACTCTCTGAATCCGAATTTCAAGTCAGTTTAGGCCAAACGGGTCACAATTTCGATTAAATTGCAAAAAATGGGTGAAAATGTTCGCTACTTCTTTCGGTTTTTTGCAATTTACTCAAAATTAGAAGGTGTACGGCCTAAAGTAATTTGAAATTTGGATTCAGCGGGTTAAAAAACATGCCCCTAGATAGGTCGCGTCTGGTGTACAAAAAAATTATATATGGTCCGGTGTACCGCTGCACAAAAAAAGTTTTGTACAGCCGACGCGACCTATCTTTAGGCAGCTACCCGCTGAATACGAATTTTAAATCAGTTTAGGCCGTACACCTCCAATTTGGAACAAATTGCAAAAAACGGTACGAATTAGAGAAAATTTGCACCATTTTTTACGTTTTTTGCAATTTACTCGAAATTGGGACCTGTACGGCCTAAACTGACTTGAAATTTAGATTCAGAGGGTCGAAAAACATACCCGTAGATAGCTCGCGTCCGGTGGACACTAAACTTTTTTTGTGTGCCGGTGTTATTATTGATTTTTAGGTTAAGTAGGTAAATGCATATCTAAGATAAAATAAAAGGTAATTAATTACATTCATGTAATCATATTATTTGTCACTGTGACTTTAACAGAATTATTTAAAAATAATTAGAACCATATTACCTTTTCTTACTTTAGTTTTTACCGTTAAGGGTCGTCCATTTATCACATGAGGAATAAAGGGAGGGGGTTCGAAAAAAAATCACTAAACATCAACAGGGGAGGAACGGTGTAGTAATAATTTTTTTCGTTAAAAGTGCGATTTCGACCAAAAATCTTGCGAATTTGTCTATCTGAATTGTTTTTATAACGGTTTTTTATTCTCTAAATTAAATTATACTTTAATATTTTAAATAATAACATATTTTGTACCAAAAAAACACGTAATAGGGTTTGGGGGAGGGAGGTAGTTTAAAGCCTCATCAAGTATCACTAGAGAGAGGGTGGGTTACAAATTTGTTAAAAACATCACGTGGTTAATGGACGTCCCCTAAAGAGTATAGCGGCATGCTGTTGATACCTCAAAGACCAGCAGTGATTAACGTATTGTGTACGTTACATTTTTGATGTAGAATTCAATAGAAAGTAAAAAATTGTCACAATATACAGTGTGTTTCATAAAAAAACTTGGTTCACAATGAACACTTTGTTTTTGGGTCACGTGGTATATTTACTAATACTGTTAAAAAATAAGTGTACTCAAACAAACGTTTTTTATTTTAAGATTATTTTTGTAATTTATACAGGGGCAAAGTAATTTCTTATATAAATATAGTTAGGACACTCTGTATTTGTTGAATTGGGAACAAAATGCAGAAATTGAAATAAATTTTATTATTCAATTTAGTATTCCTATACTGCAAAACTTTTATTTCGGTTATAAAAAGTAAATTTAGGACGTTAATAAATCCATTTGTATAGCTTTTTTACCTAACACTCCCTATATGAAGTCTTAAAGAATTTAGAAATTAACTTTATTTTCATGACAATTCAATTAATCGTGTGGGCAGTTCACTTGCAAACGTATTATTCTTATTTGGAACCTGAATTGTTTAGATTTCTCCGGATACGATGATGTTTCTGCAGGTGTAATAGAGGACGGTAATGTTCATATGCAAATGGTGCCGGCAGCGGCTGCAGCGGGCAGCATGCAGCACGGCAGGGCAGCAGAGCGTGAGCTTAGAAAGCGGCTTTCGTCAAGTCCCGGCAGTCCGGCCGCAGTGTTGACGTTTCGCGATATAGCCGCATGCAAAGACTAAATTGAATTTGGGACTGGCCGGCCTTGTTTGGATTCCAGGATGGTTGTTTAGTTTGCCGGAACAAAGAAAACAGCCATGTGTTTATTCTGCTTGAAATAGCAAGCCACTCCCCGGCAACCGTACGGCGTGTTGGCCGCTAACGCCGCGGCCGCCACCGAGGTAAACACCTCGATGAGAGATATTCGGCCTGTGGTCAGAATGTCCGCCGTTTACCTTCTCGTACCCTATCGTGTTTGGTGGCTCTTTTATCTTCATCCTCTGTTTATTTTTACCGATAAAATACAAACAACCCGTTCGGACCGTACAAAGCTAACATTTCTTATATGATGTTACACAAGTCTGCGGCACGGTGTATGTAACATAGCTAATTGCGTTTATTTTATTCATTTTTAATATACCGCTATGCATTTTTAGGATTATAACATTATTGTTATAAGAAAATTAGTGCACCTAACGTTAAAAAATATATTGAGAAGAAACATAAATACTAAAAAACATATTGCGAATTGTTCCCTTTATTTTTGTTTGTATTTATTATGTTATTAATATGTAATAGGATAGGAAATTTTGCACACTACGTTAAGATATGATTCACCAGTACTTTACCAAAGACTTTCTTATTTCTTTTATTATAGTTAATTTTACAATACATGCTACAAAATATAAAGGGTGTAACAGAATGTTGTTAAAAAAAGGGCAGATTTTACATCAGAAAATATAAAGACAAGTTTTGGGTAAAATGGTCCGCAATTTTTTGTTCTTAAGATACAGGGTGGTAAACTTTTTAAATAACTAAAAAATTCAACAACACTTATTTTAGTAAAAATAAGTAAATTGGATATAAACCTTATTTAAATAGGTACAGGGTGCAGGAGAATGGACTTCCACATTTGGGTAGCAAATAAAAAGTCTACTATAAAATATAAACCTAAACTGTTAATGCTTTTAAAAGAGCACACTCTAAGGTTTTTACTATGTTTTTAAAATTATATCGTGTAAGTGACGGCAGTGAGCAGCGACACACATGCGAAGGCGTTTCCAGAGGTTCCGCATCACTTTTATCACATCTTGAAGAATAGCAGAAGTTTCATCTGGTATCGCTGTCTTGAGTTAGTGAAGTCAACAACCAGTTGCCCTTAAGTTAGCAACCCATTTAAAAATTGTTTTCCCGTCTGGAACAGAGGTATTCGGAGGCAGAAAGTGCGTAAAAAGGCTCTTTTCGTCGCAGTGACACATTCGCTATTTTTAAATAATGGCTCAATAATAAATTCACGTTGGTCACTAGACCAAGACATAGCGCCTAGTAACAAACCTTATCTATCGCCCAAGCGAATGTGACCATTCCCACCAATGTCCAACTGCCATTACCGATGTTCTAGCCTGATGAAATGTGGGAGTCCATTCTGCCGCACCCTGTATTTATTGTTGTTACATAATTACTAATAAAAAAATATAGAACCTAATTTGTAAAAAAAAATCCGCAATACTTCTTTACTGGTCTAGACATATGCAATAAAATTATTTTTTTGGCTAACAGTACACAAAATACTAAAAAAAAAACATAAAAGCTATATTTTTATTTGACTACTATTAAAAAAGCACATAAATTTTACACATTGGCGTAACGTTTTTTTGATAGAAATATTCCATCAGTTGGTGCTCGACACGCTATTGGACCTATTAAATATATTAAGTTAGTGATAATTAGGACTATTTAAGATATATATAAAATTGTTTTTACATGTTCAACACCCTGTGTCTTAAGAATGAGGAATTTATGGACCAATGTTTATATGAACTTTTTTTTAATAGTAGAATCTGCCCTTAAATGCTCGGAACGATGTTTTTAACACCCAGTATATCAAAAAATAGTGCACTTTTGTAAAAATCCAATTCCCATAAATGTCTCTATATTATTTTTGTACAGGTGGGAGGTAGTATTACTGGAGAATTAAATATTTGAAGATTTGTCGGCAACAAAAAACCTTTATAGATAGCAGGTTTCAGAGTCTAGACACTTTATAAGGGAAAGGAAGAACAAAATGGAAAGTTAAGGTCATCTTATGTTAGACTGTAAATGGTGTAACTTGTGCTACGTGTTGCTGTATTGGAAGCTCTGGAAGCAGGAATTATTCTGGCCAACTTTTCGAAGCAAACACAGAGTAAATGTTGTGCCATTTTGTGATCAGTAAACCACTTAATAAAAACTGAAGACCATGTATAATTTACATTAAATCACAGAACAGCAAAGTTTTGCGAAGTTTTACGAGTTTGAGCGGTCAAACTCGTCGCTCCACTATTTTTTCAGCCTTAAATTTGCGCCTCTTTCCATCTGGAGATGAAGGGGTCGCTTCACACGAGATCCGGCACTGAGCAACGGCATAAAAATACCTATAATATAGCACACTATTTGACGCAGAAAAATAGTACAGCCCGCTTGACGTTTGAATTCAAAACAAACCGAAATAATTTTAAAACATTTTAGCCTCGTTAAAGGAGATAACAAATGTCTCTCTATCTTCTAATCTGACGTTCATCGTTTATGTCACCAGACGAGGTGATATTTCTTTTCAGGAATGAAAAAACGCCGCCCCGACGAAAGAAAACAGAAAGGGTCAAAAATGCAACGTGTTCAAAATTATTTGCTTACTTCCAATTCAAAGTGGATTAGCGAAGATAAAAGCTCCGGTTTAGCGCGGTGGGGATGACGGCGGGGCGAGGGGAGCCACAAGGGGAGCAAAGTTTGAAAGGAATTTATTGACGACACGTTCCGTTTCTAAAATATATCGAGTAATTACCGGAATTACTTGTCGGATTCTGCGGGCGTGATTTTTCTAACCCGAATTTTATTGTTTTTTTTAACTTTTTTATACAGAAACATGCGGAAAAAACCTTTCCGCTAGCAAACATTATTTGTAGTAAGATATACAGATATACAGGGTGTTTCAAAATTTATCCGATAAACTTTCATTTAGCAACCAAAGATAATTCGGGGTACGCGTTCTATGCACCAGAAGACATTTTTTGGCATACAAGAAAAAATAACTTTTACCAGTGTTGCCCACGAGAGGTTTAAGGTATATATTTTTAAATAAATAGTGGTACGCCACTGCACTTTTTAGAATAAAAATATTTTTTAAAAGTCCCATTTACTCTGGAACAAAATTGACCTCTTGACCTTTTTTAGCCGAGCATCAAGGCTTTCACGTAAATAAATAGAAACCATTTCTGGGCATGATCAAATCCCTATTTAATTAAAGAAAAATAATAAAAGTGATTTTTTACTGTAGAGTTTGATATTATTGATACGAAATTGCCCTGCCGGGAAATGGTTTTTATTTATTTAGGCAAAAACCGTGTATAAAGTAAAAAAATCCGGAGATCAAATTGATTCCAAACTAGAGGGATATAAAAAAATACCTATATTTTAAAAATGCAGTGACGTTTCATTTTTATTTAAAAATATTTACTTTAAACCTCTTAGGACGGCACTGGCAAAAATTAATTCTTTTTCTTGTAAGCCAAAAAAAAAAATTTCTGGTGCATAGAAGCGTCTTCAAAATTTTTAAAAATATCTGAATTGGTATAAAAGTTATGATAAAAAAGAAATATTTCTTTTCAAATTTTAACAATTGTAGTTCAAAAACTAAGATGTTTAGGACATATGTTCATATAAAGTTTTTTCTTATTTTTTATTGTAGAATTAGCCCCTTATAATTGTCGGATAAGTTGTAAAACACCCTGTATTTTTGTGTGTGGTTCAGATTTAACAATAAACAGTAGGTCGGGTTCGTAAAATATTGATTGAACATTAATAGTACAGAAGTAGTAGTTGCATCTGTATATAATGTTTCGTAGTGTTAATGCGGCAATGTCTAAAAAGTACCTATTTTGGCGTTACTACTTGTTCCAAAATTTACAGTTTTATTGCATTTAAGGAACTTTAAATTAAAAATTTAATACTAAAAATATTTAAATGTTGGATGTTAGAAAGGATCAAATGAAGTACCATTGTACTCGGAATGACATTTTCCATTTAAATAAATTAAAATATACCGGGTGTCCTATTTAAAATAAGAAAGTTAAGGTAGTTTTCTAATGAATCCATAAAATAATGTACATATAGGTAATACACCCAAGTATTAAATTATATTTTGATAATTTAAAAAATAACAAAGTTTTAGAGGCTAGGGACACCAGGTATTTTAGGTACAGTTTCTGGGAAACTACTGAACCAATTTTAAAACAGTAAAGAGAGAATTAAAAATCCTTTAAGTTAAGGTATTGATCCCGTTTTTCATTTTTTTAAGTTTGTGTTTTAGTGGGGGAAGGGACGGCGCCTTAAAATATAAATTAAGGGGTTTTAGGGATATTTTAATAATGCACGAATAACAAAATTGTAGGAGGTGGCTTGTTTTACTAGAAATCCACTGTATAAACATCTGCATTATTTTTCCTATAATTCTACTAAGTGACAATGTTTTTATGCCTAAGAAGTCTTAATTCCATATATCTTTTTACTTTCTTAAAAACTTTTACCTAGCCTTTACTTAAAAAATAAAGACAAATTAAAAATATGTTTTTTTTTTTAAATATGGCGTATTATTTAGAGACGGGAAACTAATGCATTTGTTAATTTTTTCAAAGTAGACCTGAAGCTTTCAATTTTTAATATTAGTTTTTTTTTCAATTCGTAAGGATTTTCCTACGCGGCAGTTTCCTTAGAATATAAATCTGTTTTACTAACAAAAGGCTAAAGACCCAAGTTCACGAATGGCATCAGTCTTAAGTCGTCTCAAACTTCGACATAATTTCACACGTCGCTTGAGTTATTTATCTTTTAGAAATTGCCCGGAATTTCACGTCTGGAGGCTTTTATTTTCTGTTTGGTTGTATAAAACTTATTTAACTTATCTAGAATAATAAGTAGCTCTACATTCTTACAACTTCTATTTAATCCCAAATGCCTCAATATATGTTAATAACTTTTTAAAAGATGATTTATAAATATAAAATGTTGAATATCCAGATTGAACACTCTAGCCAAAAGTCAGAGGGGCTAAATCTGGCAAACAAGGTAGATGTTGCAACAATTCGTAATTTACTTAATTGACTCGTTGTTGTTTAATAATATAGGTACAGTGCGGTTTTAAAAGTTCTCTTTCCCATTAACTATTAAATGGGATTAATGAAATTAGTTAAATTTGGGTAAAAGTGTGCCACTTAAACTAGAGAAAAATGTCCTAACATGGAATACCATTTTGTTTTTTACACATAATTTGCATAAACATTATAAATAAAAAAACTTTTTGTAGTAATTATTGACAATTATACATTTGTCCTTTAATTTGTTAAAATTTTAAGTTACATTGATCCACTTAAATAAAGATTTTATTAAAAAGATTAAGAAATAATAAAGGTAGCTAAATATGGAATATGAGTACCCAAATATGGAATACTAACTTATTTACCAAAAACTCTTTGGAAACTTTGGTATAACATAGAGAGCAACAAAAATAATTTGCAAAAATCACAGATCCAGGCGTCAGACTCTGGATCCAGCGTAATTGTTGTACCCAGAGCCCACACCAACGCTGTGGGAGTCTTAAGCGAGGTTTACACGGGACCTCAATACGAGTGGAAGGAAATACCTCCGCGGGCACAGATTCCACCATCTAGATACACTAGGGAAAAAAGATCGAAAAAAGTGGGCAGTTCGGAGCCTGTCCCGTTGGAGTCCTATTGGAAACCGCCGTAAATAAAGGAAGTATCCTGGACAATTCCTCAGAGCAGAAGCTATAAAAGTACCTATAAAAAAGCGATAAATCCCCCACAGGCCGACGATGAGCGAGAGAAAGAAGCCTCTCTGTAGGCGAAGGTTCATTTATAAGACGAACAGCCCTTTTTGTCTTCTGATTCTCTTCTTGCTTTATCAGAAGCTTTTTAAATGATCAAAAAACCCAATTATGAAATAGTCTATATTTGGGTACTATGATCTGTGCATATTTGGATTTTGCGACGACGTTAAACTAATTTTTATATATTTTTTTTTTATTTAGGAAAGTAATAAAATTAAATACCGTCAAAACCTTTCACAGAATATCTGAACTATCTCTAAAAGTTATAAAAACAGCATTTCGTGCAATTTTGGTACAAAAAATACATATTTTTAAAAAATACCTTAAAAAGTTATGAGAAAGCGATAAAACAAAACGTTACTACAACGACGAAAGGGCTTGCACTACTGGCATGTTACCTCTTCTACTCGCGAAACAAACCCATCCAATTGCGTGTGTGAGTTTTCGTTTAAGAGAAATGCCGGTATTCCATATTAGGGATATTATTTCATATTTTGACACTTTCCTTTACTTTTTAACATAAAAATAATTTCGATCACATGACCTAGTGTCAAGGCAACACTGGCAACTTTTTTTTATGGAAGGGGGTCATATAGTACCTCGTTTTAAAGGCCCTTTAATTCTCTACTTAACGCCATTTTCTTTTTGAAAATCGGCCTAGCCTTTCCAGACCTACACGCCGATGCCATTAAAACCGCACTCTTTGTACAATATTAAGGCCCAATTTTAAACGGTTCTAAGTCTAAAACATCCGGGACGATTTTGAAAAACAAAGGGGAGGGCCTTTAAAACGAGGTGCTACATAAACCCCAATTTCTATTTGAAAAAAAAATTGCTAGTGCTTCCGTGGCACCAGGATACGTAACCGTCATTATTTTTATGCCAAAACATAGTTTGAGTGACACCCTTTTATCCAAATTTTACCCGATATCGACAACTTTTCCATTCAAAAGATAAGGAGAGAGGAGGAATTTTAATATCCTCACTGTATAGGGATGACCACTGACTTTTAAACGGTTTCGACATTTGATCTGCGAGTATAGCACTTGGGGTTAGTCTCTGTTTCTTTAGCCAAACATTAGATAAATTATTAGGACCTAAACAAACCAGCAGAAACAAGCAAACTAGCAAAAACAAAGTCCACGCAGCAGGTTTTCCACGTTTTTAAGAAAACAAAACATATTTTTAGTTATTGCTAATGTTTATACAAGGTGTTTCAAAGTTTACTACAACAATTTTAAGGGCTTATTTTTGTTGTTTTTGGGAGGAGGAGGGCGCAACTTACTATGTTTGTAGCTCTAAGGAGGTGCATTTGAAGTCAAAAGTCTTATTTTAACCTTAGATTAACCTCGGACCTTCTTAAAATATTTGTACTGAATTTTAAAACACCCTTTTATGAAGACTTCTAGACTTATCGCCCAAAACGTTCTAAGCTCACTCGTAAAAATCTTTTTCATTCTCGGCCATAATTCTAAACTTTTAATTTATTGGTAAAAAAACATATGTTTCAAAATGTATCAATATTAATTTCAAGGTGGGTAAATATATGATTCATGATTTAAACAAAGAACATAAAATTAAATTAGTTTTTGAATTTGACCCTTGACTAAAGAGTCATTTTCTAAACAAATCGGAGATTTCATAAATTAAGGCGGAATATTTCCGCTTGATAGATGTGTTCGATAAAGTTTTTCGCGCCGTTCGTTCGCTTCCGGCTTCCAAAATTAAGATATTTGCGCTGGTGCTGCATAATTAGAAATGAAGCTAATTTTGCAACATTCTTTGTTTTCGGTCTCGTATTTTAATTAAAGATTTTAACAAATGCCAGGTGTCGCCGGCTGCTGGTTTGTCCCCAGCTCTTCGGCTTTTTCTCACCTCGAAGCTTTAGCACTTTTCTCAACTGCACCGGCGAAATTAAAAAGCGGTTTTAAATATAATTTAATGTGAATTCTGTGAACTTTGCAGGTTCTTTAAATGCCGTCACCAATTTAAATGGAAAAACAGAAAGTTCCTACCTGTCTTATTGGAAGATATTTTTCTTATGTTAATTTTTAAAGTTTTTCTTAGTGTTATAACATAATATTTTTTCCATAAGCTATTCATAGTTGCCCACCCCATGCTTTACAGCTATCTACTTATTGTGAGGCCTCTTGATAAGAAAATAAATATCTACAAACATTTTTACATCAATAGTCTAGTTAACAAATGTAAGTGCAAAAATTAATGTTTAAGTTATATGAACTTTAAAGTTTAAAAATTTTTCGTAATTCTAGTCCAAAAGTACTTAACACGATCGAAAATGGAGCTGGCATCTTCAAGTTTCAAAATTTTACTTGCTACTCATGTGCATGGAAAAGTTTTGGTATATAACAATTATAAGTTAAAAATGCAACACAACTTACTTTTTCTAGAAAGTCACTTTACAACATTTGGGTACTAGACCATCGATATGCTGGATGTACAGGGTATCTTTAAAAAGGCCCCGTTTCCAAATTAATAAAAGACGTCGACTATAAAACATATTGACCAACAGAAATGATTGCAAAGTATTCACTGGCGTAGATAAGGAGCGGGGGTAAATGAGGGAGGGCCAGGGAGGTTGGCGCCGGCTGGATCGCGTAAAGTTTAGTTCCTATATACTTACGAAATGCGATTTGCGAATTGCAAAAAGGGTTCTAATCGGTCAATTTTAAACAACACATTCGAAGTTGACCAAATAGAATACGTTCCACCCAAGAAGGTGTTAACATCAGTTTCTTGGGGATGCAGCAGGACTATTATTAACTTTTAAATGTATAAAAACACAGCTCTGAAATCCACTAACTTACAGTATGAATTGTTGCAGCATCCACCCTATTTACCAGATTTAGCGCCCTTTAATTTATAGCTGTTCTCAGATCTCAAAGTATTCATATGTGGAAAACGTTTTTTATTGAACAAAGAGCTAATAGCAGCAGTGCAAGTGTATTTCAAGAAGATCGCTGAAATAATTAATTGTAGATGCAGGTTAGAAAAAATATACTAAATAATAAAATGTATTTTAAACCACAAAATCGTGTTTTTCTTATTAAACGACAAGCTATTATTCCGCAGTGTCCCTTAATAATATTTCCACAAAAAAAATCTCAGTTATTAACGAGCCTGCCAACCGATATATGTCCATTTTATTTCAGTATCGTTATCATCCCAACGAAACGGCATTGTTCTTTTTGCCTCTGGCCACTTTTAACGAAATACCCCATACGATAACAGAAAGGCTACTGGCCAGTTTCTTTACATTATCAACGAAAACAACTGAATATTTTCTTTTCGTTAAGTAAAAATGTGCTGAAAATATCGTTAGCAAGTAACACAAAGTATTCAGTCAAGCAGAAAAATACGCAAAATGCACCTTCAAGGGAAAGAATAAGTGACGAGACACAAAAGCAATATTGGCAAAATCCTCGCCCCGTATTAGTAATTTTTTTATCGTTGAAAATCTCTTGTCATTGGATGATGGCTTTTCGCGAGAAAACGGCACGATACGCGCCTCCGATCATATATTTCCTAAGCATTAAGGACTGACACACTCCGTTCGGTCATGCAGAAATCTTGCAGCTGCCTCGTATATTGGGGATTCGTTCGATGGAAAAATAAAACCTTCCATTATCCAACGTATAAGCGGCAAAAAATCTTATTTTATTTTAAACTTATGAATATTCGGTAACTCCACTTTATAAATAAATTTATAAAGAGTAAAAGTCATGTTTGAGGATATAATTTGCCTTAGGGTTTTTGCAGTTATGCCCAGAAAAAAAAATAAAACAGTTGTGGAGTTTTACTTATTGAAGTGTAATTTTTAAACACCACAATTACCCCATCATACAATATTGATGTAATGTATTCCCATATATCGTGCATTGCAATTAAAACTAGCCACCCTGTATAATTTCCTTGTTTGTACACTTATAAAAAAATCCTACTGGCACTAAAGACTAAAAACTAAAAAATTAAAAAATTTTAGAAGTTGATGTCAAAAAGAAGCAAATGAAGTATCATTGTACTCGAAATATCATTTTCTATTTAAATTATCAAAAACACACCCGGTATCTCATAAAAAAAACGGACTAAACCGGCAGTAATAACAAACAACTGAATTTGCGAAAGAAACAATGCACATTAATGTAATATACCTAAGTACTGTATTTTATTTTAATATTTAAAACAATAAAAAGTTATAAGGGTGAGCCACCACCTAGAGATTCCAGTAAAGTACCGCGTAAACTACTGAAACGATTTTAAAAAGTAAACACCATTAAAAATAAATTCCCATAAAAATAAAAATTGCATGTTTCATATTTTTTTATAAGTTTACAAAAAGCAAAAATATACGGGGTGGCTCGTTTAAATTGGAATAAACTATAATTTGTTGGCTGCATAATAACTTTAACGTAAATATCCCAAAAACCGGCATTTTTTGTGTGTATATTTCTAGTTAATTTATAGATTGTTAAACAATTTATTTTTCGCTTTATTTTCTATTAATTCTGTGAATCTCCTAGAACGTTTTAAAAACTGCACTTTTATTAAAGGGAAGTAGGAAATATATTAAAATGTGTTTGATAGTTTTATTTATGCTTTTACCGAAGTTTTTAGAAGCAAAAATGCTCAAAAAGGTCTGTCGATACAGCATATGGTGTAAATTGCTATAGGGGGTCGAACATGCATTAGATGAATATCGATTACATAATATAAAACCTTATGATAGAATATATTACTTTGGGAGACAACATCTATGATTTACCCTTAAAAAAATATATAGCAACTTGAAAAGGTAATCAAATTATTTTTTGGACATGGCAACGTAAGGACTTGGCTATTTAAAATATACATTTGCAGTGGTCCATTCATCTTATTTGTATTTAAGTTCTAATCTCGGCAATAAACTTAAAAACTTTTTTAACTTGCCAAATGCACATAAAGGTTTTTCCATTAAAATATTTAGATAATTATACCATGCATTAATTTTTTGGACGTTTTTGAAGATCATTCTGTATTATTTATGCAATGGACAAATAAAACATTTAAAATCAAAAGAATACAATGACGCTTCCCTCTTCCCGTTTTATATTGGAGACATCTGGGCAAAACGCTTTCAATTAAGATGAAAAATCCAGTGCATTAGTATGGCGGGGCGCGGAAAAAGGGTAGTTTAAAACGGGCTGGAGGGGTAGAGGAATGAAGCGGTGCAAGTGGGTGGTTTAAAGGGTGGGAGAGCTCTATTCTAGACAGCGCCTGATTAGAGCGGACAGAGCTGGATATAAACCTGTCTTCGCAATGTTTCCCGCTTTAAAATGTACTTTTTTACAAACATCATCTCTGAGAGCTTGAAGAACTTTAAAGTATTTAAGTATTTAAAAATTTCACCACCCCATAATATACGGTATTAAAATATATGAAAGAAAAAAATAAATTGCCTTATTCCAGTGTTCACTTTCAAGCATATTTTTCAAACACCCTGTACATTAGACTGGGCCAAAAAGCGTAATTAAAAGAAATATATCAAAAATATTGTTCGAGGTGACAAAAAATATGTCGTGATGGTTTGAGCCCTTAATATTAATATTAAGAGGTCTATCTTCGCGACTAACAATTTTTTTGCAAAACTTGGAAACTGTTAATCTAAAAAACTTTACCAACACGCATTCCTAAATAAAATTAAATTCCCTATAAAAAAACTCTCTTCGTAGATTGTCGTCAAATTAGCCGTTTCCATGTAATCAGGCTTTAAACATTGAACTATTTTTTTCTTTTTTTTGCTTGAGTTGAATTTTTGTTGTTGCTACAGTTTACCAATATTTAAATAAATCCATGACATATTTTTAAAGAAAAATTAATTTCGATACAAAAATGATTTATTAATACATTTACACATTTGAAAGTTATTTGACGTTGAAGTTGAATCCAAAAGTAAAATCCAAACTAAGCTTTAAAATTGAAACATTAGTTTAATGTTTATAGCCCGATTACATGAAAACGGATTATTTTACAATAATTTACAAACAAATCTTTTAGTAGGAAATTTAATTTTCTATAAGAATGTGTGAATGCAAAATTTTTGCATAAAATATATTATTGTTAAAAAACTGTTAGTCGTAAAGATAGACCTCGTAATATTAACATTAAAGGCTTAAACCTACACGATATTTTCGTTTGTCTCCGTGAACAATAGTTTTGGTATATTTTTCAAAAAAAAACGATTTTTTTGTGCCGGCCTTTTGTACATGATACAATTAAATGAGAAAGTATTCTTTATATTGGTGAAGAGAGACGATTTTTAAAATATAAAATAAAATTATTTTACCTAAATGCTTCGGTATTTCTAAATAAAAATAAGTTAAATACTAGGTCCGTACACTATAAAAGATTTAGTTTAAAGACATACCTGTTCGACGTCTTCTGGATGTAAGCTGTCATTTGGTGTTGTGGCGGCAGACGGCCTCTGTGACGTAGACAGGTTAATGGCACCATCTCCGTCTATCATGTCCTGGTCCATAGTCCCATCATCCTGAAAGAAAAAATATATCTAACAAAAAAAAAAACAAGAAATATAACCTTTAGCACTCTAAAAATATATTTAGAAGTAGCCGTACCTTTTACTAACACAATATCTATTTATACAGGGTCTTTCCCAATCGCGGTAAGAAAAATTGAAAGGCGTGTTCCTGAGCTAGTTTAGTAGAAAAAGTTTTTATAAACATGGTTTCTCAATTTTTTTGTTCTCAAGATACAGGGTGTTAAACTTTTTAAGAAACCTAAAATTTTTTAAAACGCCTTTTTAGTAAAATTTGTTAGACTTAAAGTAAATGTTATTTAATTAAGCATCTTTTGTTGTTATTATATAATTGCTAATAAAAAGTTATAACACTTAATTTTTAAAAGAAAAAAATGCCCCATTGTTTTTTGTATGATCCAGGATTATGCAGTTTAGAGGATTTCATTTTTTTTTCTAAAACACTAAGCAGGTATTTTTAGGTGTTTCATTTGAAAAAAATATAAAAGTTGCAAAAAAGTTAGTATAGTACATTTTTTGCTAATAATATTAGCTAAGATGCGTCCTACGCCGCCACTGGTCTTACAAATTAAAATTAGTTTAGGGCTAAATTAACTTCCTGCTTAACCAAATATCACAGACAAATTTTATTAAAATCGGATAAGGCATATTTAAGATATTATCAAAAACCCGATTTTCTTTTTAAAGTTTAACACCCTGTACTTTAGAAACAAAGCATTTTCGGACCCATGTTAATGTGAACTTTTTTATAAAATTGATTAAGGAATATGCCCTTACATTTTCTTACCGCAAATTGGAAACACCCTGTATAATAACACCTAAAAAGAAAAATCATTTATAAGTATTCCTCGTATATTTATACTTTTTAACATTCACCCAAATGGGAATCAGTGTCAAATAAAAATATTCGTAGACCAGGATAATCCAGACCCTTCACATCACAATAAAAATTTGGAAAGTGGACTTCCGAAGACGCAAATGGACTGAAAAGGGGGATAATATTAAATTGAGCGCCGTCCAGGGATCTATATTAGTATTATATTTTGGTGTATAAGGTTACCCCTATATTATAGAATTGTTTTAAAATAATTTAATTTTTAATATATTTAGCATAAACACGCCACCAAAGGTAATTCTCGAAAGTAACTTCTTTATTATTAGTAAAAAAGTATTTATTTTGGCGCTCATTAGTTAGAAAATAATTTTAGTATAAATATGCAAGTAGAAGGGTTAAACTTTTTTTGCATTTTTAAATAAAATTTTCTAAATGAAAGTAATTTTAAAAATATTGTGTAGAAATTTGAGATGAATCATGATAGCCACGCCTCACTTATGACTCTCAGGAACGTTATATTACAAATTTTTAAGAGCTTTAAAAGCTTTTTTACAACTTACGCTTTTAAAGTCAGTGACCATCATAACTTTAAAATTACTGCACGGATCCTTATAAAATTTTTATAACTATTTCTGTACATAGTTTTCAATAAAATGCCTAAGAACTTTAAAAACTTGTCATCATTTTTATGTTTTATCAAAAGCAAATATTATGATTTTTTTCTCTTAGCACTTTAAAGTACTCTCAATAAGTAAAAATTTAAAATAAAAAAAAAATCAAACCATTTTTAGTGCCTTAATACAATATTTGGAACTTCTTGTTTGGGCACCTAATAAAATTTTACCTCACAGCCTTTTTATTTTGGTTTGATCACCTGGACAAAATGCATAAGTACTTCTTTTTGTTTAGTCTCAAAGTGTGTATATATTTTCATACTATAGACAGACATATTCATTCTTAGTTTACAGGAGCGGTGTAATGCGCATTAGCCAAATGATACTTTAAATAAAACCCATGTGTAAAGACTCTTAAATCAGTATTAGTCTTCATGCATTACAATAGTTCTGTTATTATTACAGAGTATAGGTGGGGGTCATGGTTAGTTCCGGTTAGTTAAATCTTTTTTTTTTAATTCCCTAATTCAACCCAAGACTAATGCACACTTTATAAATCCACTTAAGAATTCTATGCCCACCTTTAGGGTACCAAAAAAAGAAATAACTATGTATTTTTTTCGAAGTGACCAAACCAGAAAAAAAAGGTTCAGATCAGGTAAAATTTTATTAGGTACCCAAACAAAAAGTTCACACACCAGCATAAACCGTATTGCAATTGTTTTCCAAATAAGGCTTAGAGGTTGTCTTGAGAAAACGAATTTTGACAAAATGTTTTAAAACACTTTAAAATTTGGCAATAAATACATTTTTAACCCTCCAAAAACTCAAAGAAGATAAAATTTTGGAATAGAAAAATCACCAAAAGAATCGAGAGGTAAAAATAGTGTATAATTTAAAGCTTAGTAGTAAGAAAAAAATAATACAGAAAATGCTGTTTTATTCTTCTGTATTTCTTACTACGGTCATGGACTTAGCTAACACAACAGAAGTAATTCCATCAGTTAAAACTTAAAATATACAAGCATCTACGCTACTGGTACTATTTACACATACTACTCCGATATATTAAAGTTTAACGATGCGATTGTCAGTGCTTTGTCCTAAATAAAGAAAAACGGTCAACCCCTTGTTTAAAATTATTTGCTTACCTCACTAAAATGCCAATCAGAGACGTTTAAATTTAAGACTCAGGAACTAAAAGGGACAATAGAAATGGCTTAAGATCAATAAAATTAAAATTAAATGAACCTAAAAATCTTACTTATTTTTGTATATGTTTTATATTAAAGATAGAATAATATTGCTTCTATCTTCTAACTGAGTACATGGTAGGGGAGGTCCGGTAACGTCGACCACCGTCATAATTTCTAAACGCAACGTCTAATCGGTCCGATAACTATCACTCGATTGAAACAATAAACTTAAAATGCCAACTTAGCTAATTTGCTAAATCGTTTTTAATCCTCCAGTCGCCAAAAAATGTTTTGCATGCAGGTTGATGTATTTTTTCCTCTGTAAAAATTCGCGCCGGAACACACTTTCCCGTGTCCTGCGCAACCGTAGACATGCGGACCCCACTCAGTTGGTAGGTTCAGAAGTGCCCCCTGGGTGGGGACGAGGTTGTCGCTCATAGGACCGTGGTTCGGAACCCACGTTAAGCTGTAGGTCCCGTCTGGCTGACATCACCCAGACGTAAAAAGACAGGGCAGGGCACAATAAGCCGAGCAGCTTCAGTGCATGGGTTATCACCCTATTATAATCTAATCTAGTCTAATACCAGTGCTTCTTTTCATAGGAAAACGGCTGTTTAGTAAGTCGGGATTATACAAGGTTTGCCTATATTTTTATTATTTAAAAAAATTAAATGTCTAGGATTTATAATAAATATTAGGTATTAAAATATATGGTTTAATATATATTTAAAAGAGTTTAATTTTATTTTAAAAACATCCCTATTGGCGGGCGGCCTTGTACAGAGGTGAGTCGGGTCGACGCTCATCATTGGGATTTCGGAAACCGTAAGAGATACAGGACCGGTTAAATGAAGGCAAAGTTGCGCAATTTGATGCTCAATAAAATGCCGTTTTCTTTTAAAAAATTCCAGTACTTCCGAAGATATTCGAAAAAAACAGAATTTTCAATTTTGGTTTCTATTGTTTCCTGGCTATATTTGTTAAGATAACTTAAAATGGAAAACACGTTTTCATTACGCTTCCTTCTGCTCTATAATTCCAGTGTGATTAAATATTGAATCTGACGTTTCGGCTTCTGGCGACCATCATCAACAATTTTTAAATACGGACCTGATATTTTTTCAATTTAAGTAAATCCTTTCATCACTCTTCAAATACTATATATCGCCACTTTGATATTTTCGACGTTTATTACAAAAAAATTCCATCACAGAATGTGCATATTTATTTAACCATAATACGGCCCTGAACTACATTTTTTAGGTAAGAAGGTAAAAAGAATAAACTTATTATATATTCGTAATCTTTTATTGCAACTCATTGATATCTAACAGCGGAAATTACTTTCTTAACCGAAATTTCATGAATATTAGACATAAGATACAAAAGGTAGACAACAAATCAGCTTACATAAACAATTTGTAATACTATCTTGATGCCCATATTAAAAAAAAACATAATTTAATCACTATTAAAGTGTTCAAAAAGAGATAACCTTCCGCCTCGATGCATTTTCTTGCTTTTGCTTTGTATTATTAATACAGCTCGATTAATTGTTCTCGCAGGAATGGCAGCGACTTCCTTATCAAATTTTGTCGTAGTACTTAAAGAGTCGTGGTGCATTTTAAATAAACGGTTCTTAAGATATCCCCAAAAGGAAATAATCCTGAGGGACTAAGATCTGGGCTCCTAGCGGAATTCATCTTACCAAAACCATTTATTAGGAAATATATGGTAAATTGGGCTACTTTCCTTCCATTGTGGGCAGGAGCTCCGTCTTGCTGCCATATATTTCGAAATACTGCCAAAGGTTGATTATCTAGGACGTCTAAGACATCATTTCTAATCAAATTTAGATATTGTTCGGAAGTTAAGGTCCCTTCGTAAACGAAAGGGTTCAATAATTTTGTTCCTCCACATACCAATCCATACATTAAATGAAGTTCTCCTTGAATTCGTACCTGCTGGTTAGTTTCTGTTAATAAAAGTAATTTCCTTTATTAGATATCAATGAGTTGCAATAAAGCAGTATGAATATGTAATAAGTTTATTCTTTTTTTTACCATTTTACCCTAAAATGTAGTTCCAGGGCCGTATTATGGTTAAATAAATATGCAATATTCTGGTGATGGAATTGTCTGTACGAAACGTCGGAAAATATCAAGTGGCGATATATAGTGTTTTAAGAGTGATGAAAGGATTTAATTAAATTGAAAAAATATCAGGTCCGTATTTAAAAAATTAAGTTGATGATGGTCGCCCAGAAGCCCGAAACGTCAGACTCAATATTTATTCACACTGAATTATAGAGCAGAAAAAGTCACCATGAAAACATGTTTTTCATTTTGAGTTATCTTAACAAATATGTAGGAAACAATAGAAACCAAAATTGAAAATTCCGGTTTTTTCGAATATCTTCGGAAGTACTCGGATTTTTTAAACGAAAAACGGCATTTTATTGAGCATCAAATTGCACCTTTGCCTCCATTTAACCGATCCTGTATCTCTTACGGTTTCCGAAATCCCAATGATGAGCGTCAATTCACCCTGTACATTCACCTGTACACCCTAAATGGGTGGCGGTAACCTATCAGGCATCTCCGCCCATTAGTGGTCTTAAAAACCTATTTTTTTTAAATCCACTTATCCAAAAATAAAGCATACCCTATTTAAAACAATGGATTTAAGCAATCAACGCCCTTTTATTAGAGTCCGGGAGTGGTCATTGGGGGAGGCATGCCCCCCTTTCAAGCCACATCCTTTGTAACCAAATATTTTATACATACCTAATAGCAAATATGAAAATTTAATGTTAATGTGGCCTGCCCTTAGGGCCGAGTGTGGAATTGAGAAGTGGATTTTTTTTGCTTTTGAAAAATATGTGGGAAGGAGGAAAAAAGATGGATTAAGTCATATATAAATAAAAGAAAAGAAAAAAAAGAGATGAGGACCTTTTTTTTGCTTAGGTGAGCAGGGCTTCTTGGACCTCCCTATCCTTTTTAAGTATTTAGGTTTTTAAGTAAAATATGCAAAATATTTTTGCAAGATACAAGGTTTTGATTTTAGACAGAGACTTAATAAAATTGCACTGTTTCGTGGAACCCTGTAAAATGGATTATTCCAAAGAGAGATGGCTAGAAAGATACATATTTCTAAAATATTCACATTTTATGAAAATAAAATCGTGGTTATTATATTTTTCGGTAGTATAAACACTTTCGAGGGGTGCTTTAAGGGTAAAATAATTATTTTATGGAGCGTTACTTCTAGAAATGCAGCCCTTGACTAGATAGAGCGGTAGATAGAGCTCCCTGGTCTCCCCTAAATTATTCTAAAACGGTGTTTCGTTATAAAAAGATTTACTGTCCACTTCAAGTCCTGCAAACCAATTTTTCGACTCGTCTAAGCAACAAAAATTGCTTATTTTAAAAACATTTTATTTCTACGAGTATACGGAGTGTTAGGGAAATTATTTACGTAACTTTAAAAGGTGGCTTCTTGCATTGTTTTAAGCAAAAAAGTGCCATATAACATATGCCCCAAAATCAGCCGTTTGGAAGAAACTTACCAATGGTGAACAATGGTGAACTTATTTTTTAAAATCATAAAATCAATTAATATTGCACCTTAATTGTTTAAAATCATATGCCTAATAGCGCAAAATAAATCAATACATCAAATTTATTAATTTACTGTGCCTAAAAATATTTTTTTGCTTCTTAAATACAATTTTCCGAAGAAAAACAGAAAAAACAAATTCCTCTCACAATATGCAACGTGGTACGCGACATGGTGTTGGTAATCAAAAAATAATTACTTACGTCGGGAAAAAATTATTTGATAATCTTTTGCATACCATATACCAATATATGTTATGTTTACCCGAATTGAAATCACATTTTAGTGCGTGCATTTTAATACAAAAATGATGATTCGGCTACGCAAGTATCACGATATGAGTAGAATATGCTTTTTATTTACGGAGAGGCTAATTGCAATTCTGAAGAAGCTAGACGCATTTACGAAGAAAAACATTTTCCTGATCGAAGGCTTCCAGCTAGAAGAACATTTGTAGAAGACTCCCAAAGACTTCTAAACATAGGGAGCATAGTGAAGTTGGAGTGAAAACCGAAAAACAAATTTTGAATTCAATTGACGAGGATTCGACACAAAGTAGGAGAAGTATTGTGATTACTTATACATTTAACTGTAACTTTATGTGATTTACGAATGTTGTTTTTTTCTTTTGGAAACATGGTCCCCTTTGTAATAAGATTAAAGACCAAAAAAGGCGCCATGTTTTGTTTCGCTAGGCCTCTATTCTATGGTGGGCCGCTAGGCAGTTGCCTACTCTGCTTATAGTAAATAATACGGCCCTGCAAGTACTAATAAAAAAAAAAGGATCTCTTTTTAAAGATTTCATTTTAATGAGTAAAATATTTTGCATTAGGTACTATACTGCAACCGATCTCATGCAAGCCATACACGCTACGATCTACATAAGAGGATGTCCTGTTTTGGAGAACATCTACACACAGATTTAAATACGGTGTCACGCAAAATAATTGTTTTTATGTTGTCTCGGTTGCCTGCACATATCTGTTCCAGTACACGCTTGGGTCTACCTGCACAGGTAGGCCTTTCTGGTAGATTGGTGTATGGCTGGCATGAATAAGGCAACATTTAAAAAAGCCATATTAATCTATTAAAACAAAAGAAACATTGGTTTCAATAGTCATTATTCATGAGTATTAAGTCTTTCTAAGTTAAGTTTGATTGAATTATAAGTAGTGTAAATAAGGTTTTGGCTTAACTTTTTGATTATAATTAAACAAACTTGTTTTAAGCGATGCGTAGCGTAATTTGTTGTCTCAGTTCGACGTCGCCACTAACAATTTATATTTGCCATGTAGTCCTATGTTTTGATTGTAAATATAGTCAGGCAGGCATTTTAGAAACAAGGATATTGCTAAAGTTTACTAAATAATGTTTTACCTAAAATCGATTGTTTCACGTTTACCGTAAGCTAAGTCTAATTTTGCTTTAATAGTATTTACTGGAATAATTTACTGGGGCTTATAATGGCCAATATTTTTTTGATCCTGCGTTGTAGATACAGATACATTAAGACTGGGACAAAAAGATGACTTTTTTAATATACTGAAATTTTTTCAAGTGACAAAAAAATTAGCACGCGAAGGTTTGAGGCTTTAATACTCCCTGGCTAGTAATAAAACTCACGTCTTGAAAATAACACTTTTAAACCCTTTTTAGGGGGTTCCTTCTGACGAGTCTACCACGAATATTCATACCGCATATCATATACAATGGTCAAAATAATGAAATTATTTCCATTTTTGAAAAATACGTTTTAATAATACATATTTTTATACACTGCTAGAAAAAATAAAAAACTAACAATCAAAATACTAGTTTTTGCGCGTTTAATTCAGTTCCGCTTCTAATAAAACTTTTGGTCAATTTAGGTTGGTTAACTTAACGACTTAGTAAAAAAATGTTTCGAAAGATAAGTAGTTTAGTAGCCAAATATCTGCAAATGATATTAAATATTCTTTAAGGGCCCATATTCTTCAATAGACCTATTCAGTAGTAATAAAAATATGCATATTTATCCTAGGATTAAGTGGTCACCTCCTCTCCAGTACCTTGGTAATAGCCTATACTTATCAAGATGCAATATCGTATCGTAGGGTGGCAAAAAGTGCCCATTTTTCAAATGGACCACAAAAGAAGTCGTTTAGGGAAGTTGATTACTGACTGCTCTTTTTCAAGCCCATTCATACCGATGTCAAATAAAGTGGACGACAGCCATCGAAACTAGCCGCCAGAAACTTCTTATTTACAATTTCAAATGGGTAAAAGAGAAGGCCAACAGGGCCGAAACAGGGTATTTCACTTACAACAATTAAACAAGATATTACATTGTTAAGTGAAGTGGCGTAACTATACCATCTAAGATACGTGGCAAATTCATTGGATGGGGCCCAAAGAAAATCGTCACATTGTAATTTAATTTTAATAAATTACTGAGATAGTAACCCAACAGTAATAGTGTGCCCTAATCTAATTTCAAAAGCGTAGGTTTTAAAAAAACCAAAATAGTTTATTATTAACAAAATATATGATAATAAAAGCCCTTCTCCGGGCTTTCTATTGCGCAAACGTATCAATACCATCAAAGTTCGGGTCATAGAATTTGAAATATACAGCATAGCTAGGTTACGTATCCTATTTTGTTTCATAAAGATTTTTTAAATAAAGGTTTTTATTAATTTTAGTTTTTAAAATGATCTTTAAACACTAACTGTAGTTATATAACATATAATATTCATGCAGTGCATACTTCAAGAAAGCTGCATCACATAAAATGATTCTTTATTATTGTTTAATCAGAAAGTTCTACAATACATGTACACTTTTCTATTTTATCTCTAAAGGTGGATCCAAAAATTAGAATTTCTCCCTCCCGCGACAAAAAATGAAGCATCCAGTCGATGCACCCGAAAAGTCGTCCTTTCTTTATTAATTTGTTTAAATCCCAATTATTTATTTAAATTTGTAAATTGATGGCTTAGTGGTAATTCTACGTATCATCAAAATTTGCTGATTGGAAATATTTTTTTCGCGGTCATTCTAGTTAGCAACGGTGTACTAATTGCATGCTAAACTTAAACCCTTATCATCATTTTCTCCACCACAATATCACCTGTATCAGAAAACTTTTTGTCAATAAAATTTATAAACCATAAACCTTTAAAATTGATGATTCGTTGTATTAGCACTAAGCCACCAAAATTATCTTTGGTTGTATCATACTTAAATTGTTTTTGACAGTGAATTAATTATAAAATTTATTAAGTTATATTAAAAATGTTAGGCCCTTCTAAGCTCACAGCCTCTCGGACAGAGAGCCCCGTCAGAACGGGGGCCCGTGACATTTTGTCAGTCCTGCCACCATATAATTACGCTACTGGTTAAAAATTTATACAAAGTGATTCAAAAATGTATTAAGAAATTTAAGGGGAAACATGTAAAATATAAATACAGGACAAAACACTGCACTTTAACATTTTTTGAAATGGTCTTCTTTTTGCAAAAGTTTTTACAAACATTTTATAGGCCAAATCCTGTTCTGAAATATAAAGTAGTGGACACATACAATTGGAAGTTTTTGAGGTGACGGGGTGTGAAACGGGGCAAGGGGGTGAAAAACACTCGAGAGGCGAGAAGAATTGATGCCGAATGTATCTAACGACCGGCGCGAGGCATTGGGGTCCCTTGAAATGTGCCGAAACATAAAAAACTGCTTTTATTTTCTTATATTCTTATTATTTATGATAATACGTTTTGGGTTTCTTGAGGAAAAAGTCTAGCAATTTATATTATACACGTTCAGTGTTTTTCTCGCTTTAGCCCCCGAGAATATTTTTTGCTGAGAAGGTATTAGGCCTAAACGGGCGTAGTTTCAAAGAAAGTATGTTTTGTTTTTTATAGGCGAATGATAAGCCCTTTTTATTGATATATGGAGGAACTAGAAGGCCAGTAGTAACATAGTAAATTAGGGCCATTAGACATTTACGTTGAAAAATTGGTCTTGATGTTGGATCCTTAAAATCCTTATACATTTTTGATTAATTTACTCAACAGCTCCTGCAACTATTACATTGCGAAAGGAGTTTTAAAGGATCCATGTAAGAGCTGTAAAGCCGCGTCCAGATTTGAACCACATCCTGCAACCGTACCACGTTGCGTCGTGAACATATCTGGACGACGGAACGAATGCCGCGTCCTCGCGAACCAGATAAGACTTGCAGCTCGAGGTTCACCTCGATCCACAGCTTGTCGGTGAATTCACGAAACATCAAAAGAATTAATATTATTAAACAGGTATTTTTGATCTAAAAAAATTGTTTATTGCCTAGGGTTGTGCTGGTTTGATAACTTCTTGTTTGGGCCCCCAAGTAAATTTTACCTCATGTATTGCTTTTTCTTTCTGGTTGGGGCACGTCGAGAAAAATGCTTATTTATTTTTTGTTGTTTGGTATCCTAAGGGTGGGCGTAGTGAAGAATTTGATCATTTTAATATAAATAATAATAAGATCCCACTCACAAAAAAAAAAAAACTAAAAATATAAATATCTCCTTTTAACAATACAAGGTATCTCAATTGACTTTTGAGAAAAAATCAACTATATTCCTGCAAAATGGGGCGTATAAATGATTGCAATGCGGCGTTCGAGGCAGTGTACGTGGTTTCAACGTTGCGTTGTCGCGCAACAATCCTTTTGATGTTATTATATCGACAGGCTGTGTATCGGGGAGAACCACCCTCGAGCTACAACACTTATCAAGTTCGCGACGGCGCGGCGTTTGTTTCGACGTTCAGATAATATGTTCCCGACGTGGTACATGTCGTTGTTAAAATCTGGACGCAGCTTAAGAGCTGTACCGTATTCATCCTTAGCATTGAGACATACTTCTATGAAATCAGAAATAGTACCACGTTATGTTTAACACACCATGTTTGTAATGGTATGAGCTTACATTAAGAATGGTAGTAGGACACTTAAAGCCTTTATTAGAGGAAACTAGACGTTATTTTTATATTTTGGGAGTAGTGGAAACACATGTTCAAATCAACACTATATTAGCTGCTTAGAATGGCCTCCAGGATGACCTAATTTCTATCCGATGGAACATGTGTCGGACATTGGAGGTATCAAATTGTTGAAATAGATCATGCCCAGACGTGTCAATGCATATATTAGAATATTAAAGGTCTTTAACACATTCTGTTATTGATGATCCGATTTGCCTGAACACCTTAATATTTTCTGGCTATTGCTAAACATGTAAATATAACAGAATTAAAAATATTAAATTGTCTACAAATAAGTGTGTGCGTTTTTTAGTGACTTAGTATATATAATATTATCTCCTGAAATAGGTTTTATTATGGTTAGGACGACTTAGTTACGTCCCCAATTTTTCTATTTGAATATTTATAAAAATTTTATATTCGTAATCTTTTCTAAAAGTTGAGTGAGAAAAAGAAACAGAAATGTAATGAAATTTAGCGAAGAAGCAACTAATTTTATATATTCAGTAGTTGCAAGTGAAGGAAATGAGCTGAATTTTAATAGGAACGAAATAAATTAGAAAAGCAAGTGCGCCTGTAAATGAAGTATTGCTGATTTGTGGCGCGAAGCTATTGAAAGAAGTGGGGAACAAATCGGATGGGATGGCCCAAAAGGGACGAGGGGAAGGGGGAACGCTGCTCTGCGATCGCCGAACAAATAAAAAGTATAAAAACATAAATTAAAGAAAAAAGAGCAATGAAAAGATCCCGGGATAGCACCATTTACATTCATGGAGAGTCGTCAATGGGGTTGCACCGCTATCTGCAATTACGAGGTTTCTTCGACGCCTCGACGATGTTGCCACGTCGGAAATACCTAATTATATCTCGAACTTTAAAAACCTTGTTTTGCATATTATATTTTTTAGATATACTGATCAAAAAATAAAATGTGCCCAGAATTTGCCATGTCAGCCAATGTCAAGTTTTCAATATGGTTAGGAATGAATTTCATGTAACCTATACCAGTCAAAAATAAACTTTATGTAACCTATACAGGATGTCCCACTGAGAACTGCCGCGATTAATTTCTCAAAAAGTACGCTTTGGAAAATTTTGAAAATTTGGTAATATTATAAAGTCAGTGGAGGACATACAACTGAAATATTTTGACAGCTCTACCAATTCCGGTTATACCAGAAGTTAATGTCAACTTCCTTATTTTAAATAAAACACCCTATTTATTATTTATTGTTTCAATTCTGCGTAAAATTCTAAAAATAATTTATGTATAATGTTCTATACCAAAGTCTAACGGTTTTAGACTTATTTTAAATTATATGTAAGAGCACAGTTGCCAGATTTTTGCAGTTTTGTATTACGCGATTTTTTATTCAAGTGAAGTGTGTTAAATTTAATAAGTTGTTAGATTTTCAAAAATGTTGTTCTATTAAATGCTTAGATTAGTTATGACTTATTATACATTCAGCAGTGCGTTGGCGCCAAATGTCGGTTTTTGGGATTTATTAGGAATGACTAATTAAACAGTAATATCAACACAGTAGTCACATTTTAGTAAAAATGTGGAATTTTCTTATTTCGGCAACTGGTAAAGATTGAATTTGGAAAACTTGGAATCTTGGTAAAGTTAGGAATTTTATTTCATTACAATCAAAATAACTAGGACATTTTATTTAAAAGAACAAAACTATTACCAGTAGCACAAAACAAAGAAATAATGATTAAAAAAATATATTTTTATTTTAAAAATGCAGTTAAATGCGGTTTTTTTCTTAAAAAATATTTATCCTAGACCCCTTATAGACTGGTAAAAATATTTTTTTGTATGCCTAAAGATATCTTTTAATGCGTAGGAGGCGTACTCCAAAGTTGTAAATAGTATCTGAATTGGTATAAAAGTAATTATACAAAAAAAATTACCAAAATAATTTCCAACAGCCCTTGGTTCAAAAATTAAGACGTTTAGCACATACTCGTATGTTCATATAAAGTTTTTTTTTTCTAATTTTCATTACAATTTTTTATGGAATCACGCCGTAAAGTTTGTCAGTGGAATTACTGGACACCCTGTATATTTGGTGTAAGGTCCATGTATTAGTTTTTGAATAAAATAGTTTGAAATTTTTAATTTAAAAAAAGGCGAGTAATTAGAACATAAAATAAAAGGCGCGATTACAAAAAACGGCTCGTTCTAGGGAAATTTACTAGAAGAGCTTTTTGTAGAGAATTTAATTTTCTTCAAGAATATGAATTGGTCGAAGGTTTAAGAGTGACTGATTTGAGATTTTGTATAAAAAAGCAACAATTATTAAAAAAATCAATAATTTTAATGATGCACCTCTTAATGTTAATATTAAGGCTAAAAATTTCAGGATATTTTTCTTTCGTCGTCATGAATAATATTTTTACATTACCGTTAGAAAAAAAATTGTCTGGCCCAGTCTAATACACCCGTATATTTTTAAGCTTAAAATATTCGTAAAATGAAAAGTTAAAAATCCAAGGAAAAATGGGGTTAAGGGTATATTCGTTTGACTGTATTACAGAGTGGCTTGTTCAAAGCAGTGGTGACCAAAAAGATAACTGGAGGACGTATTATCCAGATTATCCTTTAAACGATATAAATGACCATGAGGGACCAGCTTTGTGTGTGTCTGCGCCTTATCGGCTTCCTGTAAATGTTTAGTGCACGATGAGGGCTCCACGGTCATTTTTAAACGTTCTTGTGATTTACACAAACCGTATAAGAGGTATATGTCTTTGAAAATATACTAATGGCAAACGCTTAAGAGCACCGAAACAGTTTGCGAACGTTTAGCTACTGCCAGGATAAAGGGTGTATGGAAAAAGTAAACTGTTACGGAGATATTGAAAATTAAAAATGGGTCTTAAATATTTATCCTAAAATTAAAAAGTGTGTTGTGTTTAAACTGCCGAGTGAAGAAATATTAAAAACGCCTTAATGGGGGACAGCAGATAAATCGATTTTTTTAAAAAACTAAATATCACCGTCCCAAGATGTTATGATTTGGATTGTATTTATTTTTTATTGAAAATCGTAAAGTGAAAAAATGAGGGCGATGAAAAAGTTTCTAAATAAATCAGGGTTTTTTAAGTCTTTTAAATAAGTAAAAACAGTAAAAAAGAGAAAGAGAAAAAATGAAAGAAGAAAAACTACTTACTGCTTGTAATTTTCTTCCACTGCAAGGTTGCATCAGTCAAACACTGTCCGATTTGGCAATGCAGATTTTCACACTAGGCAAAAGTTTTTTTAAAGCTAATTGTCTGATGATCCCCAACCGCACGTTTCAACTTATTTTTCCTCATCAGTACGGTGCCAAGAAATTACAAGCCAAAAAGGAGTTTTTTTCTCTTTTAAAATGATTTCGACTGCTTGTTAAGAATATTTATTTTCTATTATGGTTTTACGGACCTAGGTTCACTTAGTTTTTCAAATTGTCGACAGAGGGCGTGATTCTTAAGGAATTATTTGAAGTTTTTTGTTATTGCCTTCTTTGTCCTGATAAGAACAAAATAGTTCGAAACCGATCTGCGGTTGGTGATCTCAATTAGCTAGAAAAACGTTTGGCTAGTGTAAAATTCTGCATCTCCAGATTGGACAGTGTTCAACAAATGCAACCTTTCAGTGCAAGGAAATTACAAGTAGTAAGGAGTTTTTTTCTTTTTCATTACTGTAGAACTAACCTAATCCTAGTTTTGTGCCTGGCCAAATTCTAAAAGCCAATAACTTTTAAATAATCTTTGTTTTGCTTTTTTTTAATGTAATTAGTAACAGAACCCCTTCTATAATAAACAATGAGTATGAAAAGTATATTTTTATAGTTATTAAACAAATAGCTACAATTTTCATCCATAAAAAGAACTCTTTGGGAAAAATAAGTTAAATATCTAACAAAACAGTAACCACATATATAAAATAAAATTGTTGCAAAAAGAATATGGATTTTTATAGAAAATATATTTTTAATTTAAAACAATTTTTCTTGAAGAAAAATAAAACTTTTGCTCTATTTTTACTGTGTAGTCTTTAAACAAGTATTTATTCTTTAAATAAGACACAATTTGTCTTAGATAAAGAATCTTTAGCCAAGACAAGGTAATATTGCTAGTCTCTACTAAAAAGAAATTTAGGTTTAAATAATAGTGTCAAGAAAATAATACCTACAAATAAAAGCATGAACATTCTTTGATTAATTTTTCTTTCTTGACTAAATCTATTTTTATGCATGTGCTAAAAAGATATTTTCAAGATTTTCATTTACAAATACGGGGAATATATTCTTTTCGTTATATACAACTTACAACGTGTCAAAGCAAATTGATTTAAATAAAGACACTTTTTTGTGAGCACTAGTACTTAGGCTTCTTAGCCCTTGTCAACATATAAAAAATAAATTCATCGAAAAACAATGCGTAAGATGACATGGGGTAAGCAAATTATGACAAAATTTTAAAAATTAATAAAAAAAAGTAAATTGTCCCTATTTTAACTTGATATTTAACGTCCCAGAGAGGAATCTACTTTAAACGCTACAAGACATATTTTTAACAAAAACCCAGCGGATTTGGAAGTGGATTCGAAATAAACTTTATCGCAGTCGTAACAATTGGGTTTTTATCAGTCGATAGGATAAGCTTTTGCACAGCTTAAAGCTCTTCAGCGGGGGTGAAGTGGGAGGAAGAGGGAGAGCGGTAAAGACAGGAACAAGAAAGCATCGAAAACAAATAGTCGAAGCTCGTTTTCTCCCGTGAAATATAATTAGCAGTCGATTGCTTTAATAGATGCAGCGCTGTCTGGAATTTGACAAAAAAAGACATGTTGTGATCCCAGAAATGATTCTGAGTATCTCTATTAAGACAGGAAATACAAATTTTTAAAGAAGACAATTACATTTGTGTACCGCGTTTCAACTTATAATTTTACACCTCCCTTAATTTGTTTTATAATAAAAAATAAATAAAAAATAATAGTTTAGTAGTTTCCAAATCGGTAATCAGATTTTTGTTATTTCTTAAGAAATGGAGCGTAGGACAAAAGGTATAATTTTAAAACAAAAAACACCCTGTATATTGTATCACCAGTAAAAATATTTTTAAAAGACCTTAAAAAAATAATATATTCGACATAGTTATCTTAATTAGTTTCGAAAATATGACCATCTAAATCTTAAATATGTAATGTTGGGACCAGACGTAATTCACTCTGAAAGCAATGCCGCAAAGTAGGCAAAAAATAATAATGTAAACAAACCATTTTATGAACAATGACTTATTGCAGCAAAATCTATTAAATCCGTTTCTGATTCCCCACGCCAAGCGTCAGGTTTTATGGCAGGACAGGGACGAAATAAGAGGATTTTTCACGTACGTGATAATTACGTGTTTTAGTAAAATGTGTAATCCGGCTCTGTCAGAGGCAATGTGCTTTTAAAAGGGTTTGTTTACTTTGCCATTTTTTGTGTAGAAACTTCGCGATATTGCTTTCAAAATGAATTTTGTCTGGCCCAACTATACGCCATATAGCGTATATTACTACCAATATAATTAATTTTCACTGTTTTATTTTAAAATTTTTATTTTATTTTAGAATAGTAATACTAATATATGTAAATGAAAAAAAAGGTTAAAAAAGATGGGGCTTTAAAATTTAATACAGCGGTAAAAAAATTGACGATAAATTATTTTACAGTGTAGGACAAAATGCGACATTTGTCTTTTCCCTGTATAACACCTAATCCTATGTTTATTTACCACAATATTTAAAAAGTTTTTTTGATTGTCCAGAATTATTTTCTGCTTGCTGTAAATTCATAAATAAAAAGCTTTAAAAAATATAACTGCAAACCTGCAAAGAAAAACAGAAAAAGCCACTCTTTTATAGAACTCTACATAGTCTGTAAACTATTACTCAAATTAGGTATATTCCAAAACTGCTAAAAAGTAAAACCAAAAACACTTTAAGATTAAATTTATTTTATTTAAGCTATTCAATGATTCAGCTAATTTGTCTTATTTACGAAAACTACAAATCCATAAACATATTTCAGTAACATAATTTTGTGACGCAAAATCGGAAGTTAACTAATTTATTAAGCAATTATCAAAACTTGCTAAATTGGTTGTTTTGCGCCCCATTGTGAGTGACATTATCAAATTTCGGCTTGTTTTGTTTGGCGCCGGCGTGTAAATCATTTTGATTTGTCAAGCACGCCAGAGCTAATAAATAATCAAGGAATATTCGCATAACTCTACCTAAGGCAACACTACAACCTTACTCTTTACTTTACGAGACCCACAGAAAGGAATTCGTACAGGAAAATCAAATCTCTACAAGGTTAATGTCAAAAAATGTTAAGGGACTTAAATTGAACCCCCGAAATTTCTCGCAAAACTTATAGTGTAAAAGCTCTCCTATTGATTAACCAAGGGTAAAGCTCTAATAAGCTCAAAGTAAAGGATGGAGTTAAGGAGTCAAGACGTCGCCTAAAGCTACACGAAACGATCTAAGGAGGTCTGGGCCCATTCATTTGTTTGTTATGAATTATAGATAGCCGCCCGGATCGTTTGCTTCCAATATGCCTGTTTTGTTTAGCGGCAAAAACGAAATCGTGTAGGTTAATTAAATGATTATTGTATGAAGAACGTCTTGAATGCCTTATGGTTGAGGCACGCAAATTACTTTAGAGAATCATAAGGCAAAGTTTACTTTAAAGAAAAGAAAACCAATTTGTAGTTTAATTTTATAAAATAAATAAAGAAATATGTAACAAACGAATAACTGACAATGCTTTTAAGTACTGTTAAGTTGGCCATGACGCCATCATGGCCAACTAGAAGCAAGCTTAAAAATCGTACTTAATAGCATTTATAAAAAACATTAAGAATAAATTTTGTAATAAACCATGAAGTTTTGGAATTGGCATCCCTATACAAACTTACCCTTATTTTTGATGCTTAATAGGATAAAGTAATAAAAGATTATTTAAAGTTTATTTTTGGCTACCCCATATTTACTAATTGGTAACATATTAATATAGTCGACTAAGAAACTTCTAATAAAGGTAAATTAAAGTCAAAATCGGTTAGACTTAGGTATAGCAAATTATATTTAAAAAAATGCTTGGAATTTTACTTAGACGTTGACATCAACTTCCGGTATAAATGGAAGCATTGCCGTACCGAGGATATTCAACTTGTTTTTATCTAAAAATGAGACAGAAAATATGGATTTTATCACAAAAGAGATCTACAGCAGATCTTCTTTCTTTTGTATCTCACAACTGGAACAAGTCTCTTGAGATTTTAGGTAAATTCCAGATTGTTACTCGTGATATATTCAAAGCTTTCGACCAGGTTTAGCATGTCGCGCTCCTTAATTAACTGCTGACGATAGTACTCTGCACTCCAGGACCTTAATCTAATATTGGATTGGGGCGCCAAAAATCTCGTCCAATTTAATGCACACAATTATGTTCCATGTCGCGGAAAAAGTCATCAAATACTTATCATTTACTTATGAGCAGGTGGGTTCTGCAGAGCAAATAAACATTAAATCTTGTGCGCGTCACATTTAAAAATGACCTTAACTGGCATAAATGCATTATATCTATAGCCAAGGCAGCTTCAAAAAAGCTTGGATTTCTCTTTCAAGCAAAGAAGTATTTTCTTCTTATTATTTATACACTTTGTATGTATCCCAAATCTGACCCCTCTGGAATATTGTTCTCATATCTGGGGAATGGCGTCCTTCATAACACTGAACATTCTTGATTCCGTTTAAAGAAAAGCTGTTTACCTTATTAAGGTACTTTGCTTACAGAGATGTTTCCTTTTCTTGCCAATCGTCGGGCTGTAGGGGATCTATCGCTCTTTTACAGGTACGTCCAGGGCTTCTGCTCCAAGAAATTGCCCATTATAATTCCCCCACTTGCAGCTCCCAACAGAGAAACTTATGGTGCCGCACGTATGCATCCCTATACGGTCCAACTGGACAGGCCCCGAACTTTTTTTTTAAATCTTGTAAACAAACTCGTGGATTGTCCAAGGATAAAAAAAAAACGTGTGACCCAAACCAAAATTATACCAGATGCTATTGGCCTTTAGAGAAACACTTTGGTAAAGAACATTGTTATTTTGGAAAAAAGTTGATGTTTTGGCCCCCTTCTCCCTAGAAGAAAATCCAAGTTAAAAACCAAATCCTTTATTTGTACTTTTTCCTACATTTTATTAAATGTTAAATTTTGCAAAATTGTCCCTTACCAACTTTACAAATGTCAAGTACCAAATTTTCAAAATTTCTTCACAGTTCTTCGTAGGATACCCTGTATTTTACCTACATATCAGGGGCGGTCATATCGACTTTCTGAGGGGGGCCATAGGCCGAGAAAAGTGTGTGAGGTGCCAAAAAACAAAAATCTTGGCGCCCCTAGAAAGAAACAAAATTTTCAAATTTTTTGAAGAGCAAAAAAAAAAGGTCCCCTCACCTATTTTTATTGTTGTTTTTATACAATTACAAAAAAAAACGCATTTGAAAAGCAAAAAAAGACGGTCCTTACTTCTCACTTTTCAATTCCATGATCACCCTCACCCTCCGGACCAGCCCTGGGGAGGGGGGCATATCATCATTAAATGCCCAAAATGCCCATTGTTGCCATTACATATGTATGAAATACAAAGGATGTGGCATTAAAGGGGGGCATGGCCCCCTACTACATATTAGCATATGACGTAAATGTTTAAAAAGAAAAATAAAGTTTATTAAGTTAAATATAATTCTAAAGAAATTGTATATTTTTTTACTAATCGGAAATTGGCTTAATTTATGGGGAACCAAAAAACTATTTACTATTTATTATAAACTCAATAAAAAACAAATATTAAAACAAAAATTTAAAAATAGATATTAGCTAAGTTTGCTGAAATAGCATTTTCACGTAAATAATCGACGTTATAGATAAAGTAAATTTTAAATTAAAGATTTTTCATCATATGAAATTTGTAAACTGGCTTTAATTTTTTGGTGACCGAATTAATTAAAATAAGTATATTAATAATAAATAAATAGTTAATATCAAAAATAAAAACAGTCATTGCGTACCTAGAGGTAAAAAAACCTGACAGACTATCAAGAATAATGGTGCAAAATATAAAGCAGCGGAACAATATATCTTTAGGATTTTTATCTCACAAAAGTGTCGTGTATTATAGGTAAAGAAAAATGTGAAAACATTTGGGAGGTGTACATTATAGACGCGTCGTATTAGCATAAAATAACATTGCGCGAACTATTTAGTTATTCAAATCACGGGGGCAATATTTTAAAAGAAAAGCTACCGTTATTTTTCAGTAGAAAAAACGTCATAATCATACTATCATCCCCTAATTTAGGCCTTCTTTTCCCCCATACGCGTCCTGATAGCGGTTTCCGCCAAGTCAAGAGTCGACCTACATTTTTGCAGATATTGCAACGTATTCTCATAGACGCACTAAATAGAGATGGTTATTATTTATTTTTTATGTTTTTTATGATTAATTGTTGTTATTAATAATATTATTTCGGTAGTAGCACGTTATAAGGGCTTATACAGTGTGTCCAGAAAGTTTGGAAACGCACAAGTATCTTAAAGAATATCAACACAATTCACAATATGGTTTTATCCTGGAGTGTTGAATTTCGTCCAATTTGCTTTAAGCAAAATTGTTTCTCCTTCACATCAACGATCTCCTCTTGTCCAAAATTAATTCTATTCAGAGTTTTGCTGACGATAGTACCCTTCACTCCAGTTTTTAGGTTCCTAAACCAATTTCTAAATCTGATTTGGAAAACAAACGCAAAGCGATGCAGATATCTCTTTCACAGGATCTTTTAATATGGGATTGGGGCGCCAAAAATCTTGTCCATTTTATTGAATCCAAAACACAATCATGTTCCTTGTCGCAAAAAGAGTCATCAAATACTCATCCTTTACTTATGAGCAGCCCATTTTTGCAAAGAAACCTTCAATCTTGTGGGCGTCACATCTGAAAATGACCTGAACTGGCATAAACACATTTTGTATCTATAGCCACGGCAGCATCAAAAAGTTTGGATTCCTCTTTGGAGCCAAAAATAATTTTCTCTTCTAATTTATACACTCTGTTTGTGTCCCAAATCCGACCTTCATTGAAATATTATTCTCGTATCTGGGGCATGGCGTCCCCACGACCCTTAGCATTCTTGATTCCATTCAAAGAAGAGCTGTTCATCTCATTGATGATCTTTCACTTACAGAAAGGCTTTCTTCTCTGGCCCATCGTCGGGCTGTGAGGGATTTATTGCATTTTTATAGATATTTCCATGTCTTCTGCTTTAAAGAAGTGTCCAATATAATTCCTCCACTGTCGGTTCCCAACAAGAGAATGTAAAATCTGTTACCCACAGAAGTCCTTACTTGCCCCCCTAAATCTTCAGGTATTTAAGTCCCTGTCAACAAATTTCCTCTTACCTCGCTTTAGACACACACGGTACGTTAGTATTTAGGCTTTTAGCCTTCGGGGATTGTCCAAAGATAATAAAAAATACCTGCCACTTAATATTTACTATTTATTAAAGTGGGCAAATACTAATGATGATCAAAATTTTATTTGTAGACTATTTTTTTTAAATTAGTTTATACCATTAAGTCCGCTAAAAATCCTAATATTTAGTCTCTTGAATTTTTTGGTACCCAAAGAAAAGCAGTTGGGTATAATAATTAAATATTAAAGAAAAAATAAGGGCGTAGGCTTGTTTCAGTTATTGGCGATGGCGTGTTAAATAAGCATCTTGTGCTTGTGATTATTGTAATTATGTTTTTTTTTTGGTGGGGGGAGGGACGAAAGTCCTAACGCGAAGGAAGAGCATCCTGTGAATGCCAAACCAAGAACTATGTAGCTGGTTCTATTAGGCTTCTTTACAGGGTGTTACAAAATGTTGTTAAGAAAATTGAAGGGCAAATTCTACATCAGAAAATATAAATGTTCGGCTACATATGGTGTTGAACTTTATTTTAGTCAAAATTGTTAGACTTATTTATCACCTTTCTTGTATTATTAATAATAAATACACCAGCAACCAGTTATGTATGTCAATATGACACTTTTAAACAACAAAAAATTTGACATTTAATGTTAAACGATTTTGGAATATCCTAATACCTACTAAATTTTGAACCTAAAAAATTGTTACTTATACATTTTTATATTTTTATTCAATTTTATCTTGACAACGGTGGCAGACTTGCCAGCGAAACGTTAATTTTTTAGTTTTTTCTAGTTACCTATTTTAAATTTTTTGTTTTGTACCCAAACAAATAACATTAGTTAAATGAATCTGCCAAACTAATACAGAACATATCTTCGATTCAAGTTTACCCCGTATCTTGAAAACGAAGAATTTGCAGATTCATGGTTATATAAACTTTGTTTCATATTTTTAATAGTAGAATCTACCCGTAACTTTTCTTAACAACATTCTGTAGCACCCTGTATATCTCTCCTGCAGAAGGTTTCTTTTGTTTAAATTAGTAATGAATAAAAAAACTTATGTCTGTACACTGGCTTATATTAAGAAGTACACAGAAGTACACCACTGGCTATATGCCTCTGTCAATTTCGTTGAGGGCCAATTTAAACTTTTATTTTTGCAAGAGCCTTTTTAAATTACAATCGGTATTGGAATGTGTTTACTCAAACGTAACGGAGCCCGCACCTAAGAGTTCTATCTAATATTTATCAATTTCGGCATAATTAGGGGTAGTTAATTAAATTTAAGTCTCCGCGCCGACCCTGCTTCCATGCGGAAGCACAATCAGCATTTTTAATAAGCAGATTATTAGTTCATTAATTTTTTATTGTGTTTGGGCGTAAAATTCCATCGTCAATACGGTTTACTTTAGATAAAATTTTACAAGAATCAAATTATAGAATTCTGCACAATAGTCAGTTTCCAAAAACTGGTAATATTTTAGTATATTTAGCAAGAAATGTAAATTGCTTTCATATGTATTTCTTTTGCAACAGAATAACATTGTAATCATATTCCAAAGTTACGCAGATCTTAAAGTTTTGGATCACGAAAAACAAGGTTTTCTAATCTATCATTCTATTGGTGGAGCACTAGCGAAAATTTTGCATGCAGCTTGGACATAAGCTAAAACTGCAAGCAATTGTTTATTTGACAGATTATATACAGACCTGCAACACCAAGAAAGATTAAATTTTCCACGCAGACTGGGTTTGTTGCTATTTAAACACTTTTAATATTTATTTGACAGTGACTGAGCACCTCAAAAAAGTGAAAGGTATTCTTAATTTTATGTTTTCTTAACGAGATTGTTAAGGCTAATTGAATTCTACATAGAGTTTGAGAATGTATCGGCCTTTAAAATTTCATGTCAGTTTATCTATCCATGTACAAGATAATAAAAAAAAATCTCACTAAGAAATAACAACACACTTTACAAATATTATTTTAATCCATTTAAATATAATACACATTTTCTCTTTAATGTTAGCAAACATGCTCTTTATTCTCTATACCCTAAATTGTTTAGCCCAATTACATAATTTTAGGCAAGCCATAAATTAATTTAAATGACCTGATATTTTAAATAATGATAAATTTATTATAAAATAAAGATAATATATTAATTTAAAAAAATAATAATAAAGCATCATCCTATACTTGATGTCTGCTAACAATGGGATCAAAAACGATATAAAATATGAAATGATATAACACCTTTTTGTATTAAGTCATTCCATATTTTTCTTGCATTAATACTTCCTGTTATGTCTTTTATTTAAAATGCAGTTTACGATACAAACAACAGAAAATTTCTGATGTCTTTTATCGATGAAATTTTAGCTACTTAATTCCTAAGGACAATTTTTAACACGCTTTTTTACTTTAAGTTGGGACTCCCGTAATAATGATTTATAGAAAAAAAATATGTAGGTAATTTATTTTTAATGCAAGTCCCAATGAGGCTGCAGATCCACAGCAACACCTTCTCCCATTCTGGTTGACTTTACCAATTCTATAAACATACCATTATTTGTAGGTTCCATTAAATCCTTGTAATGGAAAAACTAACATATATAATAATTTGAAATTACTGAAAACATCGTAAATGTGTTACTGACTCAGTCAAACTCCTGCAATAATGCTCCATGTACCGGAAGTTACGATCTAAGTTTGATTGTTCCAATCCTTATATCTAGTAGAAGAAATCGTTAAATTTTATTTTTTGACTCGTCTTAGTTTTTATTTTTGGTTAGTTAATACGGAAAAAAGATTCAAAATTAACGAAAATTACAATTAAAAAATCCCGAAATCCTCACAAAGTTTAATCGTATCGTATTACTGAAAGCCCGTTAGAATTTTAGGTTGATGGTCTTTAGTCATTGATTGGCACTGGCGTAATAATTTTTATTGGGGTAGGTCAGAACGGGATGATTTATGATCTTGAGTCCGTTTTTACGAGAGGTTACAACTCATTTCTGGTTTTGTGGACTATCGATTGTAATTTGATAAAACCCATTTAAAATTGTGGTGCTTTAAGTATCTAAAGGTGAAAAGTACTTGTTAGTAATTTTTACTCTTTTATACTTAATGGATGGTAGTCAGTTGGTCATTATTTCGATTTGGAAATGTATGTAAGTATTGATGCAGAAAACAGAAAATGTAAGTTTAATTGTTTCGATGTTTCGTCTCGAAAGAAGAAACATATGGCGTCGTCGGATTTTCGGTTACGTGGCAAAGAAATAAATCAGATGGCTGCATGGCGGTAAGGATCGAGTACAGAGGTTGTTTTATTTGTTTCTTAAACGTTGGCAGGATGAAGCGTTGTGCATTGGCTTGACCGCGGCCAGGCAGCAGGAATAAGGGCAGGCCCGACCATGCGGCGCAAGATCCGCAGCATCTCAAGACTTTTATTTTGTTGTTTTGTAGACAAGAAATAGAATAAAATGTGTTGTGTTGTTGCGTGGGCCGGGCCGCGAACGCTCGGATTCGCGGCTGGGCGGCGCGCACCGAGCCAACCAGGTGGCGACTGCGCGATCTTTCGACACGCCTCTGGGCCTCCAGCAGCGGTCAAGAGCGAAATCGTCTCAGATGGACCTAACTTTAAGGTGCATGTGTCAGCTCTTGCACTTTTCGTTACGATATCTTAAGTTTTTTCTCGCAAATCGCATATTTTTACCACCTATATTATCTCATGGTAAAATATTTTTATAAAAATGAAATAAACAATAGTTATTGTACACTTTTTTTATAAAAAATATGTTTAAATATAGTGTTGCATCATCTGTTACCATAATATAAACTTATATTTGATAATTTTTAGACGCTATTTAAAAAAAGGTAATAATATTTCAGTCCTGGTTAATAATTTTTAATAAATAAATTACAAAACAGCACAAACTTTTAGGAATTAAGTTCGTATATATTTTAATACATAAGTATATGATACAGATTTTCTTTTTATTATAAATACTTAGACTTGTTATTTAACGTGCTCGCCCACTTAGGCGACGCGTCGCGACGAATCAAAATTGTATGTGGACAAGTTTACATGTATTTAAATGGAACCTCGCCAATATAGACGCGCCGCGCCACTTATATTGGCGGGGTTCCATTTAATTCCATGTAAAGCAACTCGGCGAATTTTCTCTTGACGCGACGCTTCGTCTAAGTGGGCGAGCACCCTCTAAACTGTATAATCTCATTTTGTAAATTTAGGCAAATTATAAATATTTTGCATGAAGTAATAAAGAAAGGACAATTCATTGGGAATAAAAATTTTATTAATAAGCCCCTCATGTTGGGCGCCAATATTTAATCACTCAAAAGTTTTTATATAAAATTAAAGCAGCAGCTTACATTTGGTTACTGATTAAAGCTAAGAACAGTACAAAATATTAAATGACATAATAATTATTTGCTTTAAGTCATTCTATTATTCTTGTTTGTATTAACAGTTTGTTTCGGGCATTCTTATGTTAAAAAGGTAAAGGTACTTAGCATATACAACATTTTGTTTAACACGAGACTTTTTTACTCCATTTTTTTTTGTAAACTACTTTTTTATTAAACATCCAACAAACAAGTAATTTTAACAGACTTTTACTAAGTATATCTACAGGATATTTTAAAAATAGTTATCTAGTATTAAGTGACTTGAAGATGTTATGAACTTTTTTTAAATATGAATAACTAAAAGATTTACAATATTGTTTTTAAAACTGTAAAAATTTAGGAGATGTAATATGTCGTTTTATAGTACATTTCTCGTCTATATAAAGACACGTATTTTTTATATTTTCGGACATATGCGTCCACTGGGTGGAGAGTATGAAGCTCAAGACTTAAGACCTGGAATGTGATAAGCTGAGCAGCCATAAGAAATGAGAAATTATTGGAAAGAAAGTAAAAAATTTAAATGAAGTGGTTAAAAAGTATAGAATCTACTTAATGTGTATATGGTTTTGATTTATATTTTGCCATCTACTTTTAACTATAACCAAAAAGGATAGAAAAAAAGTCTTGCATAAAGAGTCATTATTTTTTTATTTATTATCTTTTAACCATAACAAAAGAAAAAAATGGACATAAAAAAATGAAAAAATAAATTATTTTTAAATGGAACACCCTTTATATTAGGTCACTATTAAAAGTATTTCAAAAGTTTTACAAAAATACCACATTTGATATTTCTATCTTTAATAGTTTTCCAAATATGACTAACGAAATCTCAAAAATTGTAGATATAATTTCCCTTATACCTACCTACGGTACTAAGGTAAGACTGTAGATTTAATGGAAATTACATTCCGATTTCAGTGGTCATATTTCCGAAACTATAAAAGAGAGACATACCAAATGTGGTATTTTGTAAAACTTTCCAAAAGAGCTTTTTAATGGTGAAATACACCAAGTATCTCCCCGTGGCCTAGTGGACAGAGCTTTGATCTTCGAAGCCAGAGGTCGGCGGTTCGATTCCCAGCGGGGAGACATATTTAGTTAGTAGTTATTTAAAAATAACGACCGTGGTGGCACTACCGCGTTGTCTAAAAGGTGCTGTGAAATGCAACTGCGTGTTTCAGTGCTTGGACAACGTTGACGGAACAGGGGGAACGATGGGTTAAACATCCAATAACCCGACACCCACGGTACTCTGGTATTTAGGTATAGACCTTCGTGGGATGTCAAAAAGATAAAAAAAAGTTTTACATTTAAAAAAGATTTACCATCAAATGAATATTAAAAATGCCTGAAATAAAAATATTGCTTAAAATAATGCTTTCATTTGTATATTAACTTGTATAAGTTACCATAAGTTAATCCAAAAAGGACCTTTCTTTTTTGGATTAGGGGTTTAAAACCCATAAGCATCAGGACTCAATCTCTGATAAATGACAATGCAATTATGCACATCAACAGAGATTTTGCAAACGAAAATCGATTTAGATATTATTATCGATATTTTTATCAAAAAATCATCTTTAAGGATATTTTTTTCTTGTGTAAAAAATAAAATAAAATAAAGAAACAACCATTCTTCTATTAAATTCTTTCCTATTTTTTTTTTTTTTTTTTTTTTTTTTGGTAAAATTTTCAAGAATAGTTGTTAACACAAAATATTTAATTACATTTATTTGAAGTAATAATCCATTTATCTTGAATTATAGATACTAAGAGCTCAAAAACTTAGTGCCCCTACCTACCTGACCTGACCTGACCGAATGCCGTCAAAAATTTGTCGACTTACAAAAAAAACTTTAATTCAGGTATTATTATTTCCTCCAAATAATATTTAAGATAATACCGTTTTTCAAAAGTCTAGATATAGGAGTTGCAAAAAGCAACGCTTGCCTTTTAAAACATGTTGACAAAATATCAAAAATATATCTTTATTAAGCTAAAAATAATTATAAAAAATCTTACCAGTCGCGGTTTGCAATTTGAACAAGCACAAAAGTGTTTAAACACGTACATTGGACTAAATTTATTTACTCTTTTAAATTAAAAACTTTTACATGCGTTATATGAATAAATTAAAATGTGGTCAGTTAGATATAAGAAGCAACACCCAACTAAGCAATTAAAAATCGGTTTGTTCATATTTGTTCAAAAAATAATAAAACACTTCCATAAGCAATAAATTTACTTCCTATCAGTAATATAAAATAATAAGTTTTAGTAATGGGTAATAACAAAGTCTTTAATTTAACATCCGGTGAATTAAAATAGTAAATTAAATCATAAAATACCTGTAAGACGGACAATAAGTTATGTTTCTGCAATTTATTTGATAATACGTTTTGATATAAAGAGCTATAAACGTTAAGTTTAAACATCTATTAAATTCATAAAAATTTATCCAAGAATTTAATCATGCTCATATCTACTTCGCACGTAAAACATTATGGTGTTTAAAGTTCAATATTTGTCGGTAGTCGATTATAGGTTTTATTTCTTATCGCGTTAAAAGAAATCTATAAATCTATTACCTACTTATGAGCGGCAGCCCAACAACGAATCATTTACTTAACATTGTTGCATTGTTATTAAGCCATATTCCTTATAGCTTATAACATAAACATTCAACTTGCCAAAAAAACACTTTTTTGAAAAATATATTGAAAATATTGTATAGGGTGACAAAAAGAAAATATCTTGACGATTTGAGAGAATGATTTTAGAATCTATGATGCTTTTTTCTATATATTTATTGTGTCTTTAATTACAAAATTTCAGAATAAAAAAGGTAATTCTAAAAAACATATCAATGTTTAAAGCTTGATTATTTGAAAACGGTTCATCTGGCGAAAATTTTTTGTAGGCAATTAAATTCTCTAAAGATATATGGCCACATTATTTTTTTTACTTCGATAGTTAGAGACCTTTGACGCAAAAATAAAAGTGCTAATGAAAAATGTAAATTAAAGAAGAGGAACCTCTAAATATTAATATTAAGGGCTCAAATGTTCACGATATTTTCTTTTTGTCACCCTAAACAATATTTCCAATATATTTCTCAAAAAAAAGGAGTTTTTTTTTGGCCAGTCCAATAAATATACATACAAAATGCCGATGCGGTTGCCATACAACTTGTTTTTCTTTTATCAAAGTAAAAGGTACCTCTTTTTAAAATTTACTATTGAACTGGGGCTACAAAAATCTCGACCAGTTTAATGCCGCAAAACATAGTCATGATTACCACAGCCAATACTCACCCATTGATTATGAGTGTTACTTTGGACAATCAACAATAGCAAAAATTCAATACTTTACATCTCTGAAGACGCTTTCAGCAATTTGATACGAAACGTCAGAAAATACTTTCATTTTGATGCGGTCTAAGCTTAATTTTGTTTTTATAGTTACAATAACAATTAAATGTATAGTCAAGTAATTTTTAAAGATGTATTAAGATTTTATCAAACTATAATCTTCGTAGAGGGTTAGCTGACAAAAATATTGTTGCAGATGTGTCTTAACGTATGTTACACAATTTACATCGATCTGTGCAGACATAATACTGTTAAAGTTTGTGCTTTGAATCCTAAATGGTATTAATTATTACAAATATTACATAAAATTAAAACTATTTAACAGAGAATACACTTACTGTACAGAAACATAATTTTTACCTCAATTTTCCATGTGTCAAGCATCTTTTTTAAAGATCAAAAACAACTTACCCAGATGTTTCTTTTGGGAAAACGAATACTTTGATTAACTTTATCAAAACAATACCGGTAAATTATACAAGATTTCCATTTCACGAAAGGCTTCATTACGAAAATTATTTTTATTTCACTCTTTGTTTATTTTTTTCCACAATAATTTTGTACAGATTTATTTTGTTTGGGCTGATTTACCGGTTTCTTATAAATGTCGTTGCCAATTGTAACATTTTAACGACATCTATTTGTTATCACAGCAATGCAAACTATTGCGAGTATCAATAAAATAATGATTTGTTTATCGATTTTGTTTATATTTAATTTGTTTTATTGTTTAAGTAGGAATTTTAACCAGGAATTTCTTTTTCAGCGTAGTGGAATGTTCAACTCATAAACTATTAGTATTTTGTTTGTTTTTCCAAACTAAACATATCGGTTTATTGCTAAAATGTGTTAATTTAGTTAAGCAACGATGTTTCAAAAATATACGGAGTTGGACTTGAGTACACAAAACTTATTACAGTGTAAAAACACTTTTTTCCAGGACAAGACAAGGCTTTTAAATATATATCTTGTTCTTGTCATGACTACCTTTTAAAGTGCTAAAACCTAACTTGCACTCTTTAAACAAATATTATGTGGCATAAAGCATAGGAAACGAAAACTAAGTTTAAACAAATATTGCAAAAAATAAATAAAAAAACGGGGTTTTTGTGCTGTGTATAATTCAGTACTGAGGTGAGCTGAGTAATTTCAGCTGTGAAATTTTAAAAGTGTAGGGGAGGGGAGAAGAGGTACTTTTGTACATTTAAAAAAATATATTATAATTTTTAAATATTGAAATAGGTTTTTTAACCATTTATTACTGAAGTGAGCCCTAAGGCTCAGAGTGGTACCAATTCTATTTCATCATCAAGTATCTTGTCTCTCACAAGACCAATCGAAACGGGAGGATGTAATTTCGACTAAGTTTTTTTTTATCTTTGGACAAACCACGAAGGCTAAAAGCCTAAATACTAACGTACCGTGGGTGTCTTAAGCGAGGTAAGAGGAAGTTTGTTGACACGGGACTTAAATACTTGAAGATTTGGGGGGAAGGAAAGACCTCCGCGGGCAGCAGGTTCCACAATCTAGAAACTCTAGGGATAAAAGAACGAACAAAGTGGGAAGTTCGGGGCCTGTCCAGTTGGACCGTAATAGTTTAGAGCAGATACTCAAAAACACATGTAATTTCGACCAGAAGTAAAATGGCGGGATATCTTGTATGTATTTTCGACCAAATCATATTAACATATGAGAACATTTAGTTATTTTTATGAAATTTGACATGCACCTACTAAGCACCAATAGGCATTTTTTAATGTAAAATATTTCTACCAGTGGCGTCCGAACGCAATGTATAGGGTGTTACTAAATGTTGTTAATAAAAGGCAGCCCGTACATCAGAAATATTAAAAAAGTTTATATAAAAATGGGTCCGCAATATTTTTTGTTCTCAAGCTACAGTGTGTTTAAAAACTTAAAAAAATAAAAGTATTTTATAAAAAAAAAAACAGTTTTTGCAATGCTTCTTTTATGGTCTAAAAATATCCAATAAAGTGTTTTATTCTTTTACACTAAACGAAATACAACAAAAAGGAGACATAAAAGCTGTATTTTTATTTATTCAATCTAAAGAAAGCACAAAACCTTACACACTTGTACACAGTAAGTGGCGTACCGTTTTTTTAATCCTTCAGTCGTCGCTTAAAGCGCCACTAATTAAAAAATAAATAAAATCCCTAAAAAAACACAATTTGGTAAATTATAATATTTAAGTTAAAAAAAAAACAGTTTTTTTGTTTAAGACCCTGTATCTTGAAAACGAAAAATTTGCGGGCCTATGTTTATATAAACTTTTTTTATATTTTTAATAGTATCTGCCCTTAAATTTTTTAACAACATTCTGTAACACTCGGTATAGTACGGCATTACTTTTTTAAAAATAAAAATTATCTTTAAAATCTTCATGGTTGTGAGCTAGATCACCCTTGATAATTGTGAACTCGGCACCGACGGTATACAGTTTAGCAGGGCACTTTAAATTTCTTTGGATGCACCTTTACCCTATTTTGCCGCTTTTCAATTCATTTTGTTTAGAAAACGTAAACCCTTCTTTAACATGTAAGTCGCATCCACCGGAACTTTTTATTACTAAAATATACATTTTTAAAACTGCTCAGAAATACTTTATGCGTTGGTTGCAAGCGAAATAATGTTTAATAAGGTAGGTATACAATTTAACAATAAAAGGGTACATTTTATTATAAACATTTTATGACCCGTACATCCCTGGTCAAAAATGTACATTTTCTTATCTGACCTTTTTTTGGACAAGTAGACAGATACGATAAAATACAGGTATTTCAATCCTGTGAAGCATCATGGGTAATGTGTCAAGCGGTCGCGGTCGCCCCAACACGAGTGCGTCCGACACACTACCGGCAAATAAAGTATTTTTATGCGAACTCTTCCAGTAATAACAATTATTTTTTATCAATATGATGGTTGTGGTACACATTAAGTTTCCGCATGATTATCTTTTTTTTTTTTGAACAAAGAATATTGTTAAATAGTCAATTCTTAATATAATAAACTGATGATTAACGATTTTTATCCTATAAAAACTTTCTTATAGAAATTTTTTGGGTGATCAACTTATTCCACTTTAGCCTTTATTTACGTATTAACAGGCTAATGGAAAGTATACATATACTTTGGTCACCAATGTTATTGATTTAATTGGCTATAAACACATTGTAAGTAATACTATAATAAAATAATTTTATGTTCAAAATAATAACATGGTAAGATTATAAATAATTATGACACACGATAACAAAATGAAAACATAACAGGTCTTGTTCAGTGTTGGCAAGTGTATTTTAGATCTAACTAAAAATCCTTTTGTTACTTGATATCACTCGAATATTTTTTACCGAAAATGAAAGATAGTGGGGGGAGGGTAATAGTTTTTCTGATTGGTTAAATCTTTTAATTCTTTAATTAAACCTGAGGCTAATACACAATTTATAAGATTCCAGATTCAGTGTTCTGGTTAGTTCAGTGGCGTCTCGAGCGGCACAAATATTTCTGACAAAAAAATGTACGCACTTGACTTTAATACAAGTCTTGTATTTTCTTTAGAGTGGGCAACTTTAAACTTTTTATTTGTTTCTTAGATTTTCGAGACCTCTCGTAATTAAAATTAAATTTCCTAAAAAGTTGCAGATAGTTGCAGCTAATTAATATAAAAAATATTTTCTCACTCGTCCACAAGTAAAATAACTCCAAAAATAGAAATATGGTTTTTGATGTATTTTTAAAGACCATATCAAATCTTAAACTTTGTTTGCTTTTAAGGTTGTTGCAAGACAAATTTTAATAAGATATAATTTCATAAACAAAAATTGTACATTTAAAAATATTATTTTTTCTAAAACACAAACCTTAAAGATTTTTCTATACTAATTGTAGTTAACCTTTGAACTTGAGAAGAATAAATCAAATGGCAAGACACTTTTCTGCATTATAAAAAGGACCACATATAAAGCTGCATATTTTTATATTGGCAAAGCAAAAAAAGAAAACGAGTTGTCTTGTTATTATCTGGTTATCTATAAGTAAAAATGCATTTTAAGTTATTATGAAAATATTGATTTCGGCGTTTTTTCCACATATCGACGCACTGTGCGTCGTTTTAAGGAGCTTGCTGAATGATTCGCCGGTGATTTAGAGCTTGTCTTTTTGGAGTTTGGACGGATGTTTGGCGAAGAACGCGGGTTAAAAAAAATTAGTGTAAAACGACAATTTATTTTCATTCTTATAGTTATAACATGTAGTAGATTTAGCAACAATTTACTGCTCTAAATAAAATAATAGTTATCTCAGTTGTCCCTTCTCCCATAATAACAATAGCTAAAAATATTATTTTTAGTAATAATTATAACAAAACTAAATAAAAGAGTGGATAACATTAAATTATCTGTAAAAATTAAAAATAAATAATAAAAAAAATATGCATTGACAGCTATTCGGACTTAGTAGACACCGTAATTGTTATACCATAAAATAGAGGTATATGATAAACTTCGCTTGGGGAAAACCTGTTTAACCGGAGAAATTAAGGACACAAAAAGAAACAATTAGGTCAAGGTTTTTACTTGATTATTTTCATTTTATATTATTGTAGGAGGGTGAAAATATTAAACACTCATCTATTGTTGAAAAATTATTTTTATTATTGGAGGAGTTTGCATGCATTCGCATGGCAAGCTTGTCAAACACATTTGTGGTGGGGCGACCGTTTGACACATTACCCATGATGCATCACAGGATTAGAATACCTGTATTTTATTATATCTTAAGGTAGACAAAGGAATTCTGGTCGTACCGCGTACATCCCTGGTCGAAAATGTACATTTTCTGATCTGATCCTTATCTTATAAAAAGCTTTTTTCCTTGCTCGCTACCCTTTTTGCTATCGGGAAACTGTCTAACCAGAACTAACCAGAACTAACCAACTTTTTCCTAACAACTTCCAAAGAGTAACACCCTGTCACACTATCATTCATCTCATCATAGTTTAGATCAGGAATGGCGAACTAATGGCACGCGTGCCACAAATGACACGCGAGTGTGTTGATGTTGATGAAGTCTTTCATGGTACGCGTAGGACATCATTTTACATTTTTGTACAAAAACGGCACGTTGATACGAAAATGTTCGCTATCTCTGGTTTAGATGAACAAAACTCAAACTTTTCTTTATCCCTAGAGATTTTTGTCCCTTTCTTAAAGCTTTTTTATTTGCTTAAAACCTCCAAATATAAATCTTTTGTGTCAAAAAACTTTCACCCACTTCACTTGACATCCACGGTTGGTTAGTACTTTCAATTAAAAAATATATACTTCACGTTGTCTATAAAAACGTATCTGAGCGGCTGATTTTATTTTATGAGGTACGAAACTACAAAAATAATCTTACAAAAATATTATATGTATAAATATTTTCAAAACAATAAATTATAAAATTTCAAACCTTAATAAAAATAAGAAAAATATTGATTACTTATACAGTCTTACACCCTGAGAGATATCCAAGTGGTTGTCAAGACAAAATAACATTTTTCATTTTTATTTTGTTTACTGCCCAATATTTAAAAGGCTGTTCACAATAAAAATAAGGATTGGAAATGATTTTTTCCAAGATTTTTCGTTAGGGAATGGATATATCCCCTTCGTAACTAAAGATATAATGAAGAAAATATTCTTTATTTAAGAAGGCCAAAAAATAATAAGTACAAAAAATAATATGGACATTTAAAGCCTAAACATCAGTATTTCTATAACTCAATACAGTACACATGTATAGGCAGCAGATTTAAGTAGAAAATAGGTTTTTTTCGAAAAATTATTCTAGGTTTTAAAGTATTTAAAATTGGCGTGCAATATGAGTACTGCCTTATTAACATAAGCGGTTATACCCAGTTAGAAGACCGAAAAAAAAACAAAAAAAAGTCCATGTAATTTAATAATTCGAAATTGTGTACATATATTCTGTATACTTTTAACAGTATCTTGACATGTTTAATTTGTCAAAAACTATTTAAAAGCCTCTGTAGCCGATGTCCGGATGCTTCTCTAAAAAAGACGTTTTGGGGTGACTACTATATCTCTGGACTGGATCATCTAAAATGAAAAAACCAAACCTATCTAGTAGTAGATTCTTAAGCTTTTTTACACTTTGAAAATCAGGAGCGTTCAATTTTCAAATAATTTTATCGAAAACTTGACACGGAACCCCCACCAAATATACTAAACAATACTAACTGGTATTCGCCTTAGGAAAAACACTTTGGTAGAGAAAATTTATATTTTAAAATTTGCAAAAACAAGTTGAGAGACAATCTAAATTCTCTATCCGGATTTGATTCATTTGTTTGATACAGGATGTTGTAGTTTTAAAATTTAAAAAAAAACTTGTTCAAATCTAACTAGATTTAGATAATTGGGTCCAGTGGCGTCTTAGTGGGCACCGCAGCTAATATTATTAAGAAAATAAGGTACGCCACTGACGTTTTATGAAGTTTTTATACTTTTTTAAGATTAAGCAATAAATGATGCAACTTTTTAGTTTCTTGTATTTTCTTAGTATCTGGCTTTGATTTAAAGAAAAAAACAACCACTTAAAGGTATGGTGCGGTAGCCATACACAGCATAAAAATACAAAAATTAACAATTTTGACTTAAGGAAATAAGAAAAGTGTCGATTTTCGATAAAAATACAAGACTTCTTATGTATTTTAAGAAAAATAATTGTTTTATTTTTATTTTTGCTTTTTATACCATGTTGTCTATGGGTACTTTTTAAAAGAAATTAATGTGGCTTTATTATTTTTTTTAATGAAGCTAGATACGATGAAAATAAAAGGAACTAAGAAATTGGACTATTAATTGCTTAGTCAGAATTTGTTTTTTAAACTTTATAAAAGTCTGAAGTATTTTTTTTTCACAAAAATGTTGGCTGTGGTGCCCACTGAGACGCCACTGGGTCCAATAATTCCAATCTAGGTAGAGCTTTATAAGCACCTTATTACATTAAATAAGTGTCCTAAATTTTATCTACATAAATCGGTTAAAGGGTTCCTAAGATATTTAGGAAATACCGACTTTTTTAAAAGCCTTAAAGCCCTGTATCTTAGAAATAAAGCAAGTCCAGACATATGTTAATAGAAACTTTTTCATAAAAAACATAAGAAACTACCTCCTTAAGTTTAGTACCATAGTTAGAAAACAGCCTGTATATTTAGTCTCTAATTAATTAGGTTGTGGGCTTTTCCAAATATATTTATTACTGAAAACTTTCACAAGAAGTATACAGTGTGTCCAAAATTGGTAGGGAATGTATTGGGATATTGGAAACTAGAAGAGATAGAAAGACGGTTAAATGGGGAAAGTTATAGACCATTTAACCTTTAATTTAATGCGGTTTTGATGACGGCCGTATCTCGTTTGGTGTTTGAGTTATTTTGAAAAAACTAAAAATGTGTATTTTAGAAAAAGTGCTGTAGTTTTTTTATTTCAAATAATTTTTGGAATCCGTAAAAACATTGTTAGGGCAACTTTTTAAGAGGAATACATTCCTGTATTTAGATTTTAATTTTAACGTTTCGGTTTTAAGATATCATCATCAACTTTTGTTTTTCTTAAGGCCGCCATTTTGTTTTTTTCTACATTTTCAAAGAGCGTTTCATTCCCTTTAAAATGATGTATAACACTTAATTAAAAATTTTTTGTTTTATGTCAAAAAACCATTTTTTGGTCGAGTTGGCCATGACTGCCTCTAGAAACAATTGCGAAAATGTCGTTGCTAAGACGAAGTTGTCAAATATTCTCATTTAGTTACATATTTTATTGTGTTATTGGAAAATTGTGTTAAACGTATTCACAAAAATGCCGGAAATTTTTTCAAACGAAGAAACATTTGACATGTTAGTTATTTATATTAAAAATCACAGAAATGCGGAGAATGCAGCAAACAATTATTTGGAAAGTTTTCCCGAAAGACATCAACCTGGGATAAAAATATTCTCCACACTTACTACCAACCTACTTGCATATGGAAGTTTTGAAAAACCTCGACCAAAAGAGTATCAAAAAATAATGAAGCTCGAAATAGAAATATTCAAGAATATTTTGCCGATAATCCTACATCTTCTACACGAGTTGCAAACGGCGAACTTAACATTCCGAAGTCAACCATACATCACGTTTTAAAATTATCCCATTATCGCCCATATAAACCCACCCTTGTACAAGGGCTTAATGAGGGTGATTTTCAAAGAAGACTTCAATTTTGCCATTGGTATCGTAATAAATGTGAAGAAAACCCAATTTTTTTAGAAAAGTTTTATGGACGGACGAAAGTCATTTTACAAATTGTGGCGTATTTAACAAACATAACCACCATTACTGGGCTGTAGAAAATCCCCAATTACGGGAACAACGTAGACTGCAAGTTCGATTTGGCTTTAACGTATGGTGCGGAATTTATGGTAATAAAAACATATTAGTTATTATTTTTATTTTTTTATAATATATTTTTTTAGCAAATCACTTAATTGGGCCTTTTATTTACGAGCAGACACTGAATGGCCAAAGATATCTTGAGATGCTGCAAAACGAAATAATTTCAGCAATTAGGGAAGTAGTTCCACCAAATGATTTTAACAATTTGTGGTTTCAATAAGATGGATGTCCCGCTCACAATTCTAGGGAGGTGCACACATTTTTATCGGAAACTTTTGGTGAGAGAATTATCTCAAACAATGGGCCTGTTCGGTGGCCTGCCAGGTCTCCAGACATCACTCCTTTAGACTTTTATTTATGGGGTTATTTAAAAAATGAAATATATGAATTTGATCCTCCTGAAAATGTACAAGTTCTTGAAGACCGTTTGCGGGATGTCCTATTAAGTATAAACAGAAACACTCTTAACCGCGTTACCAGAACTGTTTTAAAGAAGTGTCAAAAGTGCACTGAAAAACGGTGGACATTTTGAACTGTAGCGTTATTTTTTGGCAAAATTATTATTTTTTTTTATTATTTTATTAATATTTATTAGTTCCCTGGTTGCAACTCATGTAGAAGATATTGGATTATCGGCAAAATATTTTTGAATAATTCTATTTCGATTTTCGGTATTTTCTTGATACTATTTTTGGTCGAGGTTTTTCAAAACTTCCATATGCAAGTAAGTTGGTAATGAATGTAAAGAGCATAGTTTTTCTTAGGATTTATATTTTTTTCCAATTGTTAGTGCAAATTAAAAGAAGATAAGTTTGATTTTTGTATTGTTATAGGTTGAGTTAAACACAATAATATATAAAAAGTAAATATACTAATTTTTGGTAGGAAGTACAGCTTTATATTATTATTATTAAATATTTTAATCTGTCATTACAAACAAAGTAAATCTCAGTCTTTGTTTGGGTACATAGGCTTTTAAAAATCAAAAATAGTTTTTTAACATAGTTTATTTTTAGGAATCAAATGGCAATTGTTTATAAAGCTATTTTCTTATGCAGTCATGGCCAACTTAGCAAAAAATATTTTTTTCCTTTTTTGACATTAAACAAAAACATTTTAATAAAGTGTTGCACATCATTTTAAAGGGAAAAAACGCTCTTTAAAATTAAAATCAAAATGCATGAATGTATTCGTCTTAAAAAGTTGTCCTAACAATGTTTTTACAGATTCCAAAAATTATTAAAGAAAAAAACTACAGCACTTTTTCAAAAACGCACATTTTCAGTTTTTTCAAAATAACTCAAAAACCAAACGAGATACATCCGTCATTAAAACGGCATTAGATTAAGCTTTAAATGATCTATAACTTTCCCCATTTAACCATCTTTCTATCTCTTATGGTTTCCAATATCCCAATACATTCCCTACCAATTTTGGACACACTGTATAATGTTTCGTTTTTTTTTAAGATACTTTTCACACAATCCTGTATTATTTCAGACACAAAATAAGCTTCAAACTTGAAATTTTTCATGGTGAATATCCGCAAAAAAGTGTATAATCATTGTTGTTTACGAAAAAGCTGGCGCAAGGGAGAGCAGCAGTGGATTGCACCGAGTCATCTTGCCTATGCATTTACCGAAGGAAGAATGTAAACAAACCCATCACGGGAGAGAATCGAGCCCCATCAATATACCGACTGATCTGTCCGGGTGTTGTTTTGTTTTTTCTTGTTTTTCCGTCTAGCCGGCGTTTTTGCCGATCCGATATTGCATGAAATTGCAAGTATTAGGAACTGAATTGCCGTAAAAAAGAAAATAAATTCTTACATAAACTTTTATTGAAAAGGTAAATCGAATTTAGCATCGCATTCGCCATTAGGTCAACAAATCGAGTAATAGTTTTTCATGACGCTGATGAAATTTTCATTTAGTACATTTATTATTTAGGCCGCATACAAATAAAATGATTGATTTCTTCCTTATTTATTTTGGACTATTGGATGTCTTGACAATTATGAAATAAATAAAACTGGGTTAAAACATTTTATTATTTTGATTTAAACCCAAACAAAATTATTATTGGCCACAGTGTCATCTGTAAATTTGGAAAAAAACTTTAATTTATGACATTATTACACGTTTTAGCCATTTTTAACAGGATGTGTTAAAACTTTGGTCTTGATATCTCTTCTCTGATTAAATGGGTTCAAAAATATTTTTCGTCGGTTTTTAAGAATACCACCCATTTTACTATACCAAATTATGGCAGACGTAAAATAAAAGTACGGCCAATTAAAAAAAATGGTGCTTTTTAGCAACCCTTAGATAACGTATTTTTTTATGGGTTATTTTAAGTAAATAAAAATCTACGTCAATATATATTTTTATGATTTTTGGACAATTTACGAAGGCTGAAACCCCTAAATACTAAAGTACCGTGGGTGTCTTCAGCAAGGTAAGGGGGAGTTTATTAACACAAGACTAAAAATTTGAAGATTCGCGGGGAGCAGGTTCTACATTCATAAACTGTAAGGACTAAGAAACAAAGTGAAAAGTTCGGGGCCTATTTAATTGCACCGTATAGAGACGCATATGTGTGGCAGTACGAGCGTGTTAACTAGAAATTCTACCAATTTATAGTTGCAAAATGGCCTAAACATTATAATTAATTATAAATTAAGTGTGTCACAATTGCATTCGTCCAGCCCAAATATGCATAGAAGCTGGAGGACAATATTGTAGATATTTGTCATAATAGCTGAACGTATGATTTGTTTTTTATTTTTTTAATATTGTTTAAGGTCCTATTTCTCTTGGTAAAAATAAAATGATATGCTAATGCTTTAATTTTTAAGTCAAGGTATAAATACACATCCCTTAAGCTGCTTTTATTTTTTGTCGAATGAACAAGAATACCTTTTTTTAGATAAGTGTTCAAGCCATTTAAAAATACTAAATATACCATGTTTATCTCTTTATTATACAGGGTGTAAAAATAATTAGCACCACAGTGTCAGGGTTAGTCCGCCACTGGCGAATTAAAGAAGCCAGATGTTTAACAAGGACGCCATTTTAAGGACTTTTAACTAGTATATAACATATAAAAATATGGGGACTATCTTATTGTTTTTTTATGACGAAAAGAATTACAACTTTGATTTTCTTTTAATAATTGAATTGTAGAGTTTTATAATTCCAGTTGCGACTTTTTGTATTTTGAACGGCGGCTCTTCTCTTTTACTAATGTAAACATGAGTCACCCTGTATAGGAAAGGTGCGGAAAGCCCCGCTCACTTAAGCAAATTTATATTATCAAGTGTCAATAACATGTAAGCCCCTATTCTCTATTAAAATTACTCAAATTTATTGTTTATATTAAGGTATGCCTCATTTTTGGATAAGTCAACAAGTTCCGTAAAAACTTTGTGTTTTTAAAACCATACCAATAAGCGAAAATGCCCGGTAGGTTGGATAACGCAGCTCACTTTGGGCGGCAAGCCTCCCCACCAATTAAGATATTATTTTAATAAATAAACAAATATTTTTAAATGAATAAAACCATATAACTTGTTATCTAATATTTATTTAAGTCCTAGACATTCAGATTCGTTTAAATAATAAAAATATAGGCATACGGCTAAAATGTAAAACCCAACATAAAAAATAAAATATTTTTACCACATTTTATATAAAAATAAAGTAGATAAATTACATTACTTTTATTACTCACAAAATTTTAAGTATCTACACAGCTAAATCGCAATTATATGGTTTGGTGCCACCTTGGCCAGATCAATTTTCTCTGGGTCGTCTTACCCCATAGCGCATTTTTTTCTTTAAAATTGCAGTTTTCTTTAAAAACTTTAAAAAAACATTATATTTTAGTAATGCATAATAAACTACAATTAATTATCTATATTTTGATATATTATTGATGCAAAGTAAAACTTATGCATCGTACTTACATTTTAATTTTCACAGAAGAAAAATTACATCAACTTGAATTCAAAATGTTTTTCGACTACTGAATGATTAAAACTGGTTTCGCGGAGCACAAATCAGCTAGGATATCATTTAAGCTTTAATGTTTGTAGTGATGAGTGATAGATATTGGATCGATTAAAGGTTGCGTTTAGAAATTAGGAAGTTGGACGACGTTACCCGCTCGGCGGGGCTTCTCGGACCTCCTCAACTTTTATTATGTACAAAAAGTACGTTTTAAAAAAATAAATCAAGGGTGTAGTGTGGGGTATGTTTTTAACAAATGTTTCTCTAAGCATTTATTTCATTAATTCTAACCTTTACAGTTTCACTGTATATAAGAGTGCTATATGAAAATTAGCATAAAATCCCCGGTGTTGGTTAAGCAGGATAACGATATTTTAGAGGTTGTTTGTATTGTCTAATATTCGTTTTAGTAAACTAAAGGGAGTTAATGAATGCGCACAGTCGTACAACTTTGTCGCACGTATTTTGCTGCTCAAGTAAACTTAGGAATTTAAATTCTCAAAAAATTAATTTTGTAAGCTTAGTTTTATACGGTTTAAACTACGTAAACAATACTTAAAAAGGAGATTTATTTTGAAACTAACCATTCACCCAAACGTTATTTGCAAAAATTAATCATTTATTTTAAAAAACCTTACCGATTTTTATAATTAAAATAAGGGACCGGGATGCTATGAAATTAACATTTGTGTTTTTTACCTATTTCGTTTTCAAAAGCAATCATGATCACTGTCGTCAAAAAAAAATTCCAATACTTATTTCTTCTTTAGGGGTAAGTTCTTTAGAACACATATTTTAATTAGCACAAACACATTGTATTTATCCACAACAGCTTTAAAAAAGCTAGGATTTTTCTATCCAGTCAAAAAATAGTTTTATCCATCTAATTTATTTAATCTGTGAGTATCCCAAATCACTGTGCCTATATTTAAAGAAGCTTTCTTAATTCATGCATTCTAAAGAGTTTTTTCATTTTCTCTCCAAACCTACTGATCTTTAAGTTTTCTGTTAGTAAACTGCCTCTTAATTTCCTTAAAATATCAACGGATCATTTAAATCTTAGGCCTTTGTGAACTGATCTAATATTAAAGAAAATATTATGTATACCTTTTTTTCCATAAGTCCGTACCTACCAATCCTAATTATATCAGATTTAAGAAAGTAAAAGATCATGCGGTGGAGAAAAATAATATTTTGCAGATTTTAAAACAATTTACCATAAATTTTGCAAAAAACACAAGGTTTCCGTGATTCTTTATAACTGTTAGCTTTTGTTAGGTGCTAAAAGTAGAAAACTTGTCGCAAGGTAGGTACTGTAAGAAAAAAACGTAATTTTCCGCACCAATGCACTACGGTTTCTGGAATCTATTTTTGGCCAAAATTAATAAATGCGTTCAATTAAAAAACTTAAAAGTAGAAATTGGTTTTCTAAACCAATATTAATAAATAGTATAAAAAAACTCAACTTTCACCTTTACACAATATACAAGAGATGTCAAAGAGAAAAAGAAAACCAATTTATTTGGATAATTTTTGATACTTTTAAAATATTTTCATTAAACTTTTTATTCAAGGGTTTTTGACAGAAACCATAAACTACATAAAACTGTTGCTTATAGCGATTCTTACATAGTACACCTTAACGTGTATAAATTATAGGATACTAAATTGGTATGGTTAGATAGTACATACAGGGTAGCACAAAAAGCTTGCTACTTTCTAGAGGAATTCCAAGTAGTGTAGGTATCGCCCTTCTGTTTCCACAATTGCCCAATGCTTGATCTATAAAGCTAATGTCAAAAAACTTTTAGATACTGTGTTTTATTACAATATTTAAAACGTATAAACACTTATCGAAATAAATTAAAATATATTTTTTCGTGAGAGGCCCTATATTTTTGTTATTACCAACTTTTGGATATAGGTTTTTGGTTAGATCTTAATTATTTTGGCATAAGGAATCTATGATTTCTCGGTAAGAATTATTAATTACCAGGCACACTGTATATTACAGTTGTATGAAATAGGACTATATGAAATATTATGGTATTGCTGCTTGTTTAAATTTGATTCTTAATCTAAAATAAGCTCCAACGCTTCTTCGACAGGATATTTTAAGTTTCTTTTTCCAGGAAGCTTAGCATTTTATTATTTTTTGCTAGCTGGCAAAGACTTTCATCACTTCTTTTAAAAGTGATGTTAAATCGTGTGGCCCATGTCGGCAGGCCGCTATAGCCGCAGCTTTTATTATTAATGATGTGTCTTATTATCCAATTGCGTTGCTTTCTTAGTTCTTTCCGATTTTTCTGATGATAACCTGGGTCCACAAGAAGATGTTAATGGTGCAGATAAATCAAATACAATAACAATCTGTTTTTCCAACCAAGCAAATTTTGAGTTTGAATATGCTCCTTGTTTGTGCTGCTTGGCACCGTCTTTCTATAAAATTGTGACAGGGCGATAAAATTTTTTGTCAAATATCTGGTTCATTAGATGAGTTATTGTTTATTAAGATCTTTTGATTTAGGTGATTAAATATTTAATAAAACTTTTTCGTTTTATATCGCCTTTCTACAACCACAATTCTAAAGGTGTTCCTTATTAAATAGTGTATATCTGTAAAAAATGTATATTTTTTCCCAGGGTAACAAATAATCATAGTGAGATTAATGTGCCCTGAAATAAAGAGACCCAGCAAGTAATGGGAAATATATTACATAAATGCAGCCTTTTTTTCTAAGCCTTCCAGAATTAAATATTTTTAAAAAAAATTTAGTAAATTAGCCAATAACCTTGACTAATTTATCTGAAACGGACAGACTTAGGTAATTCTATCAAATACATAGTAAAAAAACATGCTTAGTAGTTAATAAAAAATATATTTTCTTTAAAAATATGATTAAACAGGTTAGCACCATACTAACAACTTTTAGCCTCACTTAACGATTTATTTACGGTTACTGATTAATATGTGAGAGGTACCTAAATTCAAGCTTTCTGTATCCCAAGAAAAAAGAACAATTAGGAATAAACACACTATTTCACAAACAATGATATATCTGCTCCGTAAACAACCAAATTTATTTTTTTATCAATTTAAAAAATCGATTTTGGCCACAAAATTAGGTGGCAGAAACCAGAGTGTATTAACTTTTAAGTAAATAATATCTTAAAAACATTGCCGGTAAAAAATAATACATTTTAGGAAGCATTGATCCTAAGTTGCACAAACGGCTCAAACAACGCGTTGTAACTCGCAAATTATGGGCAGACAATACATACAGGGTGTTCATTTAAAAACTTACGACTCAAGTTATCTGCAAAGAGACAGATTTGAGAAAATCGCCGAAACACGTCAAGATATTTATTAAGGGGAACGTTTCTTACCAAAATTGGACGAGCGTTCCTATAACCCCTTAACCCCCCAGGGCTACCACCCCAAAATTCTTAAATGAGTAGGGGGTCAAGGAATCACATTATTTTAAAGCTGAGTACGTTTAACCCCAGAATATAATTGAAGTTAATATATTTAACTACCACAAAATGACGGGGACCTAGGATGGTCGGTATTTTCAAGAACTAATAAAATTAGATAAACCTAATGTGGTATTTTTTAATGTCTTTTAAAAATCTTTTTAATAGTGATACTAGTGATAATATACTGGGTGGGACAAAAAGTTTATATTTTTATGAATATAAAGCACCTTTTTATATTCATCAATAAAAAGATAATTAAAAGAGCTTTAGAGAAAATTCCTCATTAGGTATATCCTACTATATTAGTTTCTGGAAATATGGCCATCCCAATCAGGTACTTGAGTAATTTTAAAGTACCGCCATTTTGTAGTAGATAAAGATATTGATTTTATATTCTAGGGTTATAAAAGTACTCGTTAGGAGCTTTAAAATCATGTATCGCTTGACCCCTTCTCATTTAAGAATATTGGGGTTGTGGCCCTGGTGGTTAAAGGGTTGAAGGGACCCTGTTCAAATTTTTGTTTAAAACATTCCCCCTTAATAAGCATCTTGACGTGTTTCGGACATGTTCGCAAATCTGTCTCTTTTCGTAGATAACTTGAGTGTTAGTTTTTAAACGCAGATACCCTGTATAGATTGGTTGCCCCTCTTGTAATGGTAAAACAATGTAAGTTAGAACCTGAGTTCGAGTCAACCCTTCCAATTAGAATAGTGGTTGTCAAGCGAATTGGAAAAGTTGGACCTTTAATTTTGTTTCAAGATGCAAAACCATAAAAATGTTGCCAACAGAACCTAAACAAAACTTTGTGTTTTTACCTCTTGCTGAATAAAATAAACTTCATGGAACTGAAAATAGCAGAAAAACTTTAATACTCCACATATTTATTACTCTTATGTAAACAGCTGAACAACCTTTTATATTTGTGTCTTGCGAATACTAATTTACTAGTATGATAATTGTTTTTTTAAGTATAAAACTAAAATATTGTTTATTTGAAAATAGAACACCTTGTATATTATATTTACATTTAAATCTGCTTTAAAAGAACATATACCTATACATGTTTTTAAATAGATTTTTTCTAATAATTGAATAGCTTTTTAGAGCTTTATTACTAAATATATCTATTACTTTTATGTCAACTGCTGAATAACCTTTATATGTACAACCATGTATGTAAAGTTGACAATTAGCGCAAGTTGATTTGTGCATGCCATTTTTGCAAATTAGACTAAACTATGAATATCTGTTTTTATAGTCAAATCTATTTGCACAAATTTGCTAAGGCCCCACAAAAAATGAAAGTTATACACAAGAATCGGAGATATGTATTCCCATGTGGTTTTTTGACGCTAAATCCGAATCTGAGCTCAGAAATGCCCACACACGTCTGGATTTGGCCCTCCGGGATAAGACGGGGTCGAGTATGCATTCTGAACCCAAAGCTGGATTTGTGCTAAACAGGATCTACGGCTGACTGAATGATTTTCTGTTTCGGCTGGGAAGATGACTTCTCGGGAGGGTCGGAAAATCGTGTTTCAGACGTAAAAATCACAACAGTGATATTTTCGTGTACATTCGAATTTTGGATCTTATACTATGCGCAAAGTTTATGACCTGTTAAAATTCTCAGTTTGGGACCGGGAAAATGACTCTTGGGGGCCGGAAAATCGTGTTTCACACTTAGCAATCACAACAATGACATTTTCATGTACTTTTAAATTAAGTACATAAAAATGACATTGTCAGTATAGGTACGTCAAAACCGCAATTTTTCGGCTCCCATTTTTCCGGCCTCATGCTGGGAAATTCAAGTGGGCCAAAACTTTTCGAGCACAGAAGAAGTTTTAGAATTAAGAAATACATAAACATTTTACTGTTGTGTTTGTTAAGTCTAAAAGCTAGGCCCCTAGGGGATCATTTTCCGGCCCCAAACTAAGAATTTCAACAGGCCATAATGTTTTTGCGCATAGTGTAAGGTCCAGAATTCAAATATCACTGTTATGATTTCTACGTCTAAAACACAATTTTCCTGCCCCTAGGGGTCATTTTTCCGGCCCATATAGAAAATTTAAGTTAGCCGTAGACCTGTGAACGCATCCTTGACCCCGCTTTATCCCGAAAACCCTATTTCAGGGCTATAGAGGCCCTTGGGGCCAAATCCAGGCGTCTAGAGCCATTTTTCAGCTTGAATTCGGATTAAGCGTCAAAATATATATGGGAATACATATGTTGGATTCTTGTGTTTAAATTTTAATTTTTTTTTTGTGGGGCCGTGTTATCAATAAACGTTGTTAGCATTAGCTAGTGTTTGTTTAATTACAAAATTAAAAGCCGTGAAAGATAAAAAAAAACTAGAATATCGCAGAAGAGGTGGATTGAAAAAAGAACCACTGACTTACTATCAAATTAATTTAATAATAGGATAGAGCTCAATAAATTAAAAAAAAAATCTTTTTTTAGGGACATTATTATTACCACAAAAAAGCAAATAATGTCAAAGACCCTCCAAAAGAAAACGATAAATATAACCCACATGCAGCCAATAAAACTATTATTTACTTACTACGCATGCCTTAAATTTGTATATCGTTTACACGTTTATGCATTTGCACCAACCACATGCAAATTATCTGACCATCCAGATTTTACACAAGCCAAACTTTTTGGCTTACGTAAGTAAACAATCTTCGTTTACATGCTTCAATTTATTTGCACAAATTGGTATGCACAAATCAATTTGCGCAAATTGCATGAGCGTGAAAACCCACCTTTGCGCGCGATAAATGTCTGGTGGCGTAATTCTTTAACAAATTAAAAATAATTTTATTGGGTTGACACATTTTTTTAATAAAAAAATAATATAAATAGAAACTTTAAAAAAATAGATGTAAATAAAATAGTATACTGGGTTAGCAAAAAGTACCGCAACTTTTAAATATCTTTTAAACCGCTAAAGCTGCATTTACCCAATTTGGTATTTAAGATGTCATGTGGAATTAAATACTGATATCGGCACTGTTGCCAGATTTCCCAGTTTTGTCAGGTCCTAAATATCTTTAAAACCGCTAAAGCTATGTTTACAAAATTTGATATATAAGGGATTTTTTGGCATGCCTAATCGATCGATGATATCAGCATTGTTGCCAAATTTTAATATAATTGCGGTGTTGTAATATCTCGATAACTAGTAAAGATAAATTTTTAAAAATTTAAAATCTTACTTAAGTTGGCACGCTTTTTTATTGCAATTAAAATAAATGGGGCATTTTTTTAAAAATACCAAAATATTACATGTAGCGCAAAACTGGAAAATCTAGCAACAATGATAGTATTAGTGTTTAATTCTACCTGCCCAGAAACTCTTAACAGCCAAAATTTGTAAACGCAGCTTAAGTGGTTTTGGAGATATTCGAGCGCATCTCAAGTTTTTACCTAAAATGTGGTGTTGTCATCTCTTAACAGCTAGAAACAATTTGAAAATTTGTGGACCTATTAAATTTAGCCTGCGCAATTTATTGCAATAAAAATAAATGGGACATTTCATTAAAAAAACAAAAAAGATACGTTTAGCACACAACAGGGAAATCTGGCAACGGTGCCGATATTACTATTACTTAGTTGCTAAATGTAGCTTTAGCGGTTTTAAAGATATTTAGGAGTTGCAGTACTTTTTACTAACCTAGTACAAATCTCGGTAAAAAGTTTCATTACTATCTCCAGAAATAGTTCACCTCGGCGCTCCGCGCCTATGTATACCATCATTTTGTCTTAACAGTCATGAAACAGGACTCTTTGTTTGACAGTGCGAACGTGCGTAGAGGACTACAAAGTTCTTCCTGGGGTGGCGGTTAGAGGTGCCGTACGGATGTTTTTACCTTCGGAGATCAAGAAAAGATTCACGCTAAATTGACGGCATCTTTCTTCTGGAGCTAAGCGCTGTGAGCGAAGATTCCTATAAGCTGATGGTATCCTGTTTGGTAGTGAACACGAGGTATTTCTCAAATGGCGGAAAATAGATGAGCGTGCCATGAAAACTGTCAGTAGTGAAAGTGAAGGTTATACGTAACACCAGTAGTGGCTCTTGGTTTGACAGCCGACAGTTTATGCATGCATTGATTGTAGAATAATTTTTTTTTTTTTTTGGAATTTCTCGGAGCTACGAGCTCGATTATCCAGATTTTCCTCCAACGAAGCCCTGAAAAGCATAGTCTGGAAGGGGAAGAGCTGGTGACTTGGACCTGAAGGGACCAAAACCAAAAAAAAACAATAGAATAGAATAGAATAGTCATGAAACACATTCCACTTCGGTATGAAATGTACTATTGGCGTCTTGCAAATACTAATTCCCTAGTGTGATAATATATTTTTCTGTAGCTAATAATGTATTAATTATATTTCCCCTATTGTAAATAGAGGAAAATTGAAAATGAAACAAAATACACGTAGTTGGTCGATTTTTTGCTCAAAATAATTACCTATTATAAATTTCAATGGGCTGACAAAATACAATAATAATTATTTCCAATGTAATATTAGGGGTAAATTTAATTTTCTAGTCTATTTAATAACCAGAAACGTGTGCCAACAAATGTACAAAACGTTAACAAAAACATATGCATGTAAAACAAATAAAATTAGAGTAAACACATATTAATTTCGATGGATTACATTAACATAAACTTTTTAGATGTGTAATCAAAAACATTTTGTTTAAATTAAAGTTAATAATCCTACTTTCACACTACATGAATAAATCGAAAAAGATTTATAAAATAACATGCGTTTATTTTACTCATATGTTGTTATTGCGAAAATAACAACATGAAAGACTTGGAAAAATTTTAACGTAAACATTTATCCTGTTAATCCTTTTTAATTTACTTCAAACATTTATTTTTCGCCTAATTAAAACTTAAACGTTATTTTTATATTTTTACTTATCTCAGAGATGCCTCCAACAGATTTTCGTGTCTACGTAGACGTTAATTAGAGTCTACACCAAGGTCGTATAAGCTAGAATTTTTAATTTTTTATTATCTAATAAGTAAGACTATATGATCACGGCCTAAAGTTTCAAACAATTCCCAAATTCTGAAAATTGTTCTTTTTTAAACTATAGCCACTTAATATTTTACCACACTACTTTTTTTATACAAGACAACCAGATGCCTCTAATGATAGGAAAATGGAAAATATTTTGTAATTTAACAATAAAATTTAAAATAAAATTACAGAAGAAAGTATAGACAGAGTATTTGCTTTAAAAACTTAAAATTTGTTTGGGGGAAGGTAACCAAAAAATCAATAGGCCAATAGCCTATTACATTTCTGGTGTGAGTCCCATGTCTTAAATAATTTTATGATACGAGTGACATATGTGTTAATGCTGTGAGGTTAGTTTTTTAAAAATTACTTACTTCCCGTTTCGCCGAAAATGACTACTACCTCTTAAATTTTATATGGCACCACCGGTGTATTGTATCTTATTTTAATAGAATATGAGATTCTGAATACAATGACACCTCACATGTCATTTTTGAAATTTCTGCTGTTAATTTTTTTAATTCCAATCCAGAGTGCCATGATAAAGCAAAAACGGCCTATTTTAAGTCAAGTAGCCATGGAAAAATGGAAATAATAGTCTTTTATTATTCACGACTTCTTGGGGCGAAGTCAAGGTTTTTAAAATATTGTTTATGATCATACCGTATCTTTTTCAAATCAAACGGGGATGGCTCGTTAGCATATATTAAAAAGCATTTTATTTCGAATAATTTGGTACCACATAGGCGGTATTTCGAGTAAGACTTTTCTATAGAACACATAATAAATTCTTAATGTTGTAAATCGATATTATCAGTAGAATAGTTGGTTTAAAATCATTTTATTACATGTTTTTGGATACAAAACTTTCCCAAAATACCGCCTATGTAGCACCAAGTTATTTAAAATAAAATGCTTCTTTAGGATATGCTAACGAGCCATCCTTGTTCCATTTGAAAAAAGGTTACGACCATAAATAGGATTTTGCAAAATTTGTCTCCGCCCTGAGAGGTCGTAAAAGCAAAAGATGATTAATTTCATTTTTATGGCTACTTAACTTTAAATAAACCGTTTTAGCTTAGTCATGGCACTCTGGATTGAAATTTTTAAAAATAATTTTTGACAGCCGAAATGTCAAACCATGACATGTGAGGTGTCGTTGTATTTAAAATGTTATATTCTATCAAAACAGGATAAAATTTACCGGTGGTGACATTTAAAATTTAAAGTAGCAGTCATTTCCTGTTAACCGGAAGTTATAGGAAAAAAGTATATGTATCAATTAATCCACAAGTATAAGTATTTCAAATAATCATATACCAAATTTCATTTTTTCTTTATCCTAAAAGGTAAAAAAGTGTTAAGGTGGACAGCTTTTACAAAATGACAAAAGTTAAGTTTTAACTTATTAACTTTTGGTACCTGGCACCTGCCAAAGCCACTATAAGTCAAACTTCATAGTCTACCATTGCTTCCAGCTATGTTGGAAGTAAGCACTAATTAACTTTTAGCATTTACAAAATAACGAAGGTCTGCCGCTCACGGGCATTTACTCAACGGTATGTCCGCGAATGGACTTTACAATAGGACAAATGGATCAAAAGTTTAAATGTTCCAGAGAGTCATGTACGGCAACTGCTTTTGCTTCTTAAAAAAAAACAAGATTTACGTTGAGAGGTTTGTTTTGTTTTGTACAGAGACTCCAAAAACCACAAAAATGTGAAAATGCACCAAGGTAAATCTGCCTTTATTTTTAATAATTTGGCAAAATATCAAATAAAGATGTTTTTGGAATTAAATATAGATCCGATATCTGAAATTTCACATAAAATAAATAATTTAGTTTTTTCGTATCATATTGTTTTAATCATATTTCACACCTTTTTTAAGTTATTTACATAGTTTTACATTTTTGTATTTAAATATATTTGACAAACTTTGACATTAATTATTACTGTGTTGTATTAAAACTAGGTAAATTACGTAAAAAAATGTAAAAATTAGGTAAAAAACTGGTTTATGTGAACAGATATAAGATCCTCATTAAATTCTAAAAACCCTTTTTTATTTCACATTTTGTTAAATTATTAAAAATAAGGGCAGTTTTGTCTTGGTCCATGGTTTTAGGAAGCAACAGCAGTTGCCATATACGACTTTTTTAAAAATTTAATTTTTTAGTTCATTGGTTCTGTTGTAAATTCCATCCGAGGACATACTGTACAAGAGACAAACTGATTTATTATTATATTTATTATTTTTACTTTTGAAGTATCAACAAAGCCCCTGATTTTTTCTAGATAAGGTGATAAAAAGCAAAAAAACCATACAAAAGAATGTTAAAGTCCAATTTAGATGAGTTCCTGACAAAGAAACACTTAATAATATCGATTTGAAGTTAATTTTTGAAATAATGAAGTCGACTGCACTTTGACGGCGAAGAGTTTTTAATTATCACTTTTAAATCCTCTTTAAAAAGGCTAAAAGGAGACAAAGGCGTTAAGAAATCAGCATCGGCCCGCTTGATGGCTAAAAACCCTCTTCTCACCACTATTTCCCGGTTTCACAGTGGCGTATCAAGCCAAACATTTTTTTAAATAAATAAAAAAGGCAATTTTCTAACTGCTTGCTTTTATAACATTAGTTACAAAATTAAATATGCGTTTTTTATATTTATGAGCCTTTGTTATTTTGATTTAGATATATAATTCCTGAAACTATTAAAATAAATATATCAAATAGTGTGGTATTTTTTAAAGCTCTGTAAAAGATCCTTTAATTGGTGATACAATACATTAAGGACCCAAGGTCTGTCCACCCCTCTTCTAAAATATGAACCGTTAGCTATATTTTAATGCAATTTGGAATGATAAAGCGTGCTTACCTAAGTTCGCACCATATGGAAAACTTTTTTAATGGTAATTTTTCGAAAAAAGGTATTCTTTATAAAAAGTTTTGCATCACTAGATATTTATTTTTGCAAAGGTATACGATGAATGTCAAAATATATAATTTTGCTCAAGAGGACAGTACCCTTATTTTTCATAATGTAGAAAATTTTTATATATTATATATATTGTTCTTTAAAATAAACCAATTTGCATATCTAAAAGGTATTTTTAATGCTAAACATTTTTTTTACAAAAATGTTCGATCTTAAAAATAATCTACTTTCCTCTTGAGCAAAACTCATATTTTTGACATACCTCGTACAACGCAAAAAATTAGTATCTGGTGATTGCATTTTAGGGTCTGGACCATGCAGAACTTTTTATAAAAATAACTGTTTTTCGTAAAATTAATAATAAAAAGTTTTCCAGATGGTGCGAACTTAAGTAGACACGCTGTATAACAAGAACTGCATTTTTGACACTTCAATAACAACTTTCAATGTCAAAGTAAAGGACTGCATTTTTGACAAATTGATGACAAATTTCAATGTCAAAGTAGGCCGGGCGCACTTTCAGAATATTTTTTGTAGTAGAAATAGTTGTGGAGACATACCTCATTTTAAAGGTCGTTTTATGCTCCTAATTATATCGCCCCTGAAAGGATTTTTACTGTTTAAATACACTTTTTTACTTTTTTGAAATGTCATTACGGACTGTTACTGACATACAGATTTTTAAAATCTGCATTGGAATTGGCAGGAATTAGCTTAAAATTGCCTAAAATGGTTCTTTATTTACTAGGTAAATTTAAAGTGGTTATCATTTATTGCAAAGTCAACCAATTCTAAGAGCTGATTAAAGAAAAACAGGATAACAGCAGTCAATAATAAGGGGCGATATTATTTGTTTCTATTTTAAAAGTACTGGACTTAAGGTTTCTAAAATTTAAAAAAATCTTTAGGCATAATGGAATCTTTAAAATAAGGTATCGCATAATAATCTTTAAAATGGTGATTGCGAGCTTTTTTGTTCCCCTTCAGTCCTTGAAGGCTTTATATTTTACATTAATACACTGCCTCTTATGTCATCTAAGACATCGTTATGTTAATCTTTAAACATTGGGCCTCCGCGAACTGTTTAAAGATTTTAAATAAATTATGTAAAAAAAATGTTAAACGGTTTTATTCTACCTAAAAGCTAAAAAATATTTCGGTCCTAGCCAGCAGATCGCACCAATCTCCTCATCAATCTGGGGTATTGATCAGATAAATAATAAAATCGTTGCGCGTAAAGTAAATAATAGGATAGAAATTTTATGTGCCCAACGAGTTTATTATTTGTCTGATCAATACCCAAATTGATGAGAAGATTGGTGAGATCTGATAGCTAGGACTTACCGAATTATTTTTTTACTTTTAGTACAATAAATCTTTTGAACATATTTTTTTACATAATTTATTTTCAAGGTATTAGTTTTGTTATTGGTTGATATTTCTTATACTATTACCTTCATTTAATGCCTTACTATAACTACCCAGAAGTAACCATCGATTTTATATTGAGGTAGTTGTGCAAAATATGTAATTCATCATTTTATGGGTGCGGCCATCTTAAATTTTAATTGTTTTTATAGTAAGCTCTATTTTACCAATCAGCCTTTTTACTTGATACCCATGTTGAGGTAGTTTTGGAAAAAATATGTAACCCGCTATTTTGTGGAGGCGCCCATCTTGAATTTTAATTTTTTTATAGTGAGCTCTATTATACCAATCAACCCAATTCATTTGATACCCATATTGATGTTGTAGCAAAATAATAGGCAATTCGCCATTTTGTATCGGCTGCCATCTTGGATTTACAATTATTAAAAAAATGTATTGTCACCAAGATTAAGAGCGTGTACCAAATTTCAGATCGATCTGTCGTTAAAAGGGGTAAAATTCCAATTACTAGATTTGACCCAAACAAATAACAAATAAATAACAAATTATAAATAACAAATAATAAACAGGTCAAGTTAAGTAAAACCGTTTAATAAAAAGTTTTCGTTGTCTGATGATTCTACGCCAATGGCGAGTACATCTTTTCTAAACTTGATTGCGATTTTACAGGTCACCAGAGACTTTTATATTCCAACTGACAAAACAATGCAGAAGGACGCAAAATAAAGGGTGATCAATAATAAAATAACCTTTGCTTGTCGCTCTATATCAGTTCTTTAATTGCTCTTAAATATTTAAGTGTTCTTGTTAAACCAGGTAGTATTTTTAGCTAAAAGAAAATTTAAAAAAACACAAATACATATAATCAAAATTTGTATACGAGTGTTTTTGAAGCTTGACATAAATTTAAACTACATGGTATCTGTATGTAATTACTGTACTTTTTATACAGGGTAAGTTTAAAGAATCAAGAGGGTTCTCATTTTCTCAAACAGAACCTCCTGTATATTTAACCACTATTAAAAGAAACTAAACCCATGCTTAACGTTATAAGTTTTATAAATATGGCCAACCAAATCTTTCAAATAGAATATGTACAATAATTTCGATTACATCATTACAGCACTAAAACTTAGTTTCCACAGGTAAGAGCTTGTTAAAGAAAACGGTGTGGAATTATCTAAAAAAATATATAACCAACTTAGGCATTAATTGACGATTTATGATTTTAACCCTTAAGGAAACAAAAACGTCTTTTTTATTACCCTTTTTGTTAAATAGCCATAAAAGATTCCTATTTAAATACTTGTTATCATGCAAAAATACAAAACGTAAAAGATACTTTGCACATTAACTCCTAAAACTACACACACACTATGGAACTTGTTGTCCGATACTTTTTCTACAGGACAAACAATCTTAAAATAAGTAAATTATAAAATACTTGCAGTAGATTTCAATGTTGTTTATTAAGACTTATTTAGAATTTGTTTTAACAAGACAAAACAATTCACAACGTGTCCATACACTAGGAAATCTCTTGTACACTAAACGTGCATGCCATAAAAAGAGGCGTTTACGTGTCATTTTGACATGTTACCTGCAATAATATGGGTAAATTTTTGACAAAACATGACTACTTTTTTAATTTGATTCATTTAAAGGAATTAATTAAGTATTTCAAAAACTATTACAGATAGTTTCACCATGTTTTACACAAGTCGAAATTCCCTTTTAAAAACAATATAAATTTTTATTTAAAATCGCCGGAAAACGGTTGCTTCCTGATGTATCTTTATTATTTGATGTTTAATTATTTTTTTAGTATACAGTAAAGACTTAAAATCTCTACCCCTTATTCTAAAATCTGAACATATATTTGTAAACGCAGCGTAAGCGGTTTTAAAATTTTCTTAATCTTAACAAATAGTAAAATTGGAATTATAGAAATTTGTCGAATTATTAAACTTAGCCTGCTTAATTAATTGCATTGAAAATAAATGGACATTCCTAAAAACAAAGATAGGTGTAGCACAACACTGGAAAATCTGGCAACGGTGCCGATATTACTGTTAAATTTTTTATGACCGATACCTACCACATACAAAATTTGGTAAATGTAGTTTTAGCGGTTTTAAAGATATTTAAGGGTTACAGTACTTTTAAATAATACAGTATAACAAAGATCTGCATTTTTTGACATATTAATGACAACTTTAAATATCAATGTGTCAGCCGGGCGCACTTTCAGAAATATTTTTTTAATTGAAACGGGTGGTGAAGTAATGCCTTATTTCAAACCTCTTTTTATGTTCAAAGCATTTTCCCAGTTTAAATACTTTTTGTTTAGTACTTTTTAAATAAAAACCAATGATATGGCCCTCTATGTTATGAATTTTCCTGTTTATAACACATTTTTTACCTATTAAATGTTAATATTGGCTGTTTCCGTCATACTGCTTTTTGTGTGTGTGTAGTTGGGCTTGCTTCATGGCACTGGTATGAAACCACATAGCCAGATATAGTAGATAAGTCATTTTAGGCAATTTCGAGAAAGAACATTTCTGTCAATTCGAATGCAGATTTTAAACACTAGCAAAACAGCATGAAAATAGGTAAGAAAGTGTGGTATAAATGAGGAAAATCACAAGTTAAAACGCGATATTATGGGTTTATTTAAAAATAACCAAGCTAAAAGGTTTTCAAAACTGAAGTATGCTTTGACCATTAAAATACCCTTTAAATGAGGTATCACTCTTTATTAATATTCTAAGAATGTGCTTGGTGCAGCTACCTTAAATCTTCAGATTAAACTAAACAATTTTTGTAAAATATATTACACGAGATATAAGAACTTTCGTTAGATAATCCTCTACAACTTGACGTTCGACAAATTTCATAGTGTGTGGACCCCTTAACACAAATAAGACTGTAGGTGTATTTTAGTAACAGTGTCAACAAACAAACAAATTTCCGTCCCTGATAGTTGCCAGCTTATCCTAATCACCATATTTGGATTATCTCGAAATTGTGGCGCATATGAAATTAATAACACAATAAATACTAAACATTGATAATAACAATTTGTTGTTTTATTATCTACAATTTAATAGAGTTTTTCAAATACATATTATAAACATGTCTTTTATTACAAATGTAAATTTTATCCACTATGGCTTATACATTTTTATATTAAGGTCCTACTAGATCTTTACAGTGCATTTCAATTAAAACGAGTCACCCCTTATAATTTCATTACTTGTACACTGATAAAAAAAATCCCGAAATACGTCAGTTTTTATTTACCTGTCTATAATGATCCCCTCTCCTCACCAACACAAATGTCAAGAAGTTTAAATGGGAAAAGGGATCAGGTTATACCTTATTTTAAAGTGTTTTAAATGCTTCCTTAAACAGTTTTTAGTTTTAAAAAAATGACGTAACTAGTTTGTGGGAAAATTTAATCCACATATCAGTGTCCCTGGCCAGTGACACAACCCTATAACTTTTAATTTTTGATAAGTATTAAGAAACGTTATAGTGTATTATACATGTTCAATGGAAATATCAATAAAGTGTCATAAATTTACCAAACTATGCAGGGTGTTTTATTTAAAAAAAAACTTAACAATTAAAATTCTGTTTTTAAAACACCTTACTAATACTGTCAGTAAAATAGGTGTATAAAATTTCCTATTTCTTTTTGTACACTCTGTATGATTAGAAAATAAAAAAGGCATAAGAGGTAGTTATTAAAAGCTTTTTGAAGCACAAAATAAATACTTATTTTTAATATCCTAATAATTTTGTTACCAGATCATAGAAAATTTTACAAGCCTAATTTTAGGTGAATTATTTTATTTTTCTTTCAGCACTATTTGATTTAATAGTAATTTAAAAATTTCGTTGTTAAAAACTTTTGGGATTACAGTGATGCCCTGTACCGGGTGTCAAGTTGTAGATTTACACCCCTTCGACTCTTTAATTTTTACATCGTCCAAAATAAATAAAACTATAAGTTTTTAGGGTAATTCTGAAGTTTTTGAATCAGTAATTAGATTTTTATTATCTCTGAAGGTATACAGAGTACCGCAAAATTACAATTTGTTAATTAAAGACCCCGTATATTATATTATTAAGGGACCTTTAAAAGAGCTTTAAAATACATACCACATTTTCAGTAGTTTCGGATATATGGCCATTTAAATCTGAAGAATAATTTTCAATTTCCATTAGAAAAGTAATAAATTAACATACTCTTAACTTTTTTTCTAACGTATAAAGCAAAAAAAATATTTTTCTAAGGTTGAAGCTGTAAAATACGTTTTTGTCATCTGAATGCTACTATTTCCTAAGATAAACAGGGTTGGACATAAAGTATATTTTAATGGAGCACCCTGTATATTAAATCACTAATAAAAATATATTTCAAAAGCGTTACAAAAATGCCACATTTGATATGTCTATCTTTAATAGTTTAAAAAATATGGTCAGAGAAAGAATTTTCAATAAGCTTATTACTTGCAAATAATGGAAATTTAAACTTATTCTTCAGATTTGGATGGCCACATTTTCAAAACCAATAAAGAAAAAAATATTGAATGAGGTATTTTTTAAAAGCTATTAAAAGATCTTTTTAATGGTGCTATAATATAATTTATCTACATTGTGTTTCAGAACTATGGGACCAAACTTCAAGGTGTGATTCCATGTGCTATCCTATGAAAAAAGTTTCTATAAACAGGGCGTTAAAATTTAAGAAGAAAATCAGTTTTTTCTAAATATTTTTAATATGGTTAGGCCAATTTGGATAAAATTTGGTACATACAAGTAACAAGGCGCTTATTTAACCCTAACTACACTACTCAAAAGAATTATCGCATATACTCGATTAATTTTAAATCGCCCTGTAGTGATTATAAAATGTCACAAATGGGTAAGGGTATAAATTATTTACAAATAGGATTTCTCCCTTTTAACAGCACATTATATAGGGCGAATAAAAATTATTAATTTTTTCAATTTTTTTATCACCCCGTAGGATGTATTGCTAACAGTAAATAACAACAGCTAATATAAAGTTATAGCTTTACACGTTTTCTTAACATTTTCTTTTTTTATTTGTCTTAATAACTTAATTATTAAAAGAGATATGGTCATTTAAATCAAAACATGTTTGTATTAAAGCTTATGAAAGAAATCGAGCATATGCAACAATTTTTTGAGTAGTGTATATTGTTATTATTGGGTCCAGTGGCGTCTCAGCTGGCACCGAAACCCTTTTATTGAGCAAAAAAAAGTACGCCACCATCCTTTTTTGACGTTTTGATATTTTTTTATAATTAGGCAATAAAAAATGCAACTTTTTAATCTTTTGTATTTTCTTCGTATCTCGCTTTGTTTTTAAAACAAAAAATTAAAGCCACTTTAAGTCATTTTAAAAAGTTGACCTAAAGAGCATAAAATAAAATTTAAAAATAAAAAAATAAAGAATTTTGGTATTAGTAAATAGGAAAAATGACAATTTTTAATAAAATACACGACTGCTAATTTATTGTAGGGCAAATAATTGTTTTATTTTAATTTTTGCTTTTACATCATGTTGTCTATAGGCACTTTTAGAAGAAATTAAAGTAGCTTTAATATTTTTTCTCAAAAAACAAAGTTAAATACAAAAAAAGGAATAAAAAAGTTTTATTACTAATTGCGTAATTATAAAAAAAAGTCAGTGGTGTACTATTTTTTTCATTAATATAAGTTGCGGTACCACTAAGACGCCACTGGACCCAATAGTGACAATATGGTTAGGGCTAATTACTTTAAATAAATGTACCAAATTCTATCCAAATTGGCCTAAGCATATTAAAAATATTTAGAAAAAAAATGATTCTTTTCTTAAATTTTTTGACGCCCTGTATCTCTATAACAGAAGCAACTCCGGACATAGGTTTGTAGAAACTTTTTTTTATAAAATAACATAAGAAATCACACCTTAAAGTTTGAGCCCATAGTTCTGAAACACCCTGTATAATTTAAGATTATTATACGTTTTGTCGTACCCTTGTATGTCTACTAATTCCAAAACTACGGAATTTAATTAAAAAAAGGAAAAAAGATCATCTTTATTATGTAATGGGTCTTCGCAAATAAGTTCTCTTATATTACTTATATTATTTTAAGATTTCTAAAGTATTGTTAAGAATATAAAAGGATGCACATATGCGTCTAAAAAACCGTATGTTTTAAAAGAGAGTCTATTAATGGCATTTCATTTTTAATAGTTGTTTGTTTTTCCTGTATGCTTCATCTTTACTCAAACATAGTTAACGTTTAAACAAAAAGCAGAAAAAACTGAAACTCGCTAGGAATATTTATATTTCCAAACGAAAGCCGCTTGTATAGATTTAGATAAATATACACAACAAATGTTTGTTAAATATTTCTTCGAAACCATATTTTCATTGTTTACACAAATTAACCGATGTTATGTGTTCGTATTTCTTCCCATCACCTGTCCTGTACGCTGACTTGTCCAGTCGATTTTATTTTATTTAAAGTAACTATCATTGGCGGAACCAAACCGCTTGTTTAATTTTGTTTTAATTAAACGAAATAAATTGTTGCCAGCATTAATTATTATTCTTGTCGCTTCTCGTCTCGTCTCGTTGAGCCGGAATAAAGTCCGGGCATCACATAACCGCAACGAGCCCGTGGCCGTGCGTTATACCTGGTGAAATGTAGGGGATGCGGTGCAAAAATTTTGTATTTAATCAAACTGCAGTAATATGAGTCAATTATACCACGCTTTAAATTACACCTGATCATAAATTAAATCTTTACAAATAAGGTAACACAGTTTTAAGGGTTGACCACATATAACCACACCGAGTCCTGCACCGTAGCACGGCCGTGACTCGGTTTTGAAATGTACCGTTGTAATCAAATGCCGTAGGCTTAATATCACCGCTCCGTGCCCGACCACATACCCTGCACTGCATTTTAACAAGTAAACAAACATTAGTTTATTTGATTTCTCAAAATATTAATTTATAAAAAACTTATAAAACAAAAAATAACAATGTATTCGTAAGTTTTACTCACATATTATTCACAAGATGTAACAATAAAATTAATTTTACACTTTTTAATACTAATTAAATCACTTTTCTTTGTATTGTTTGTTTACAACAACTTACCTTTAACCATTAACGTATTTATACGTAATGAACTGAAATAAAAGGTGACGCACTGTAAACTCAAAGCTTGGTTCTGAGGAACATCGGCGCTATCCGATCCACGTATGATTTCATTTTCTGGCATGCTTAATGACGGTTATGTGTGGCCCGACCTCTATAATTTTTTTCCTTTGTTCTAGAGACCAGAATTGTTTGATTTTTTTAATATCCCATTCCCTCTCTTCACCAGGAATTTACCATACATAATAAAAAATAATATACAGGATGTCCCAACTATATTTCATACACGAAGTAACTATACAATATTCTAAAAGAAACCTAAAATTAAAATGTTTGTTTAATCACACTTATTTTATCGACAGTATTAGTAAACATACAAGATGTTCCAAAACAGAATTTTCATTGTCGAGTCTATATTTTGAAAAAGTTTGACACTTCATTGAATTTTACATCCAAGATTTATAATAGGTACACTACGTGGTTATTTCTGATTTCTAAAGATATCAAGAACATAAAAGATGATTATTAACGGTAAAAATAAAAGGAAAAAAGTAATATTTTGGTTCCAATTACTTTTAAATAACTATGTTATTCTCAGAGTGACAAATAATATAGCATGTAATTAATTACCTTGAATTGTAAGAACTACTAATTATGTACGTCAGCTACGTAGTTTATTTTAGATACATACTTATTTACTTACTTCACCTAAAACCAGCAATAATTGACGTACTGCTGGATTTAGGGCAAGGAAGTAAAAATGTATCCAAACTAAAATTAATTGCTGACCTATATCTTTAGTAGTTCTGACAATGCAATGTAATTATTATATATTATTATATTATTTTTTACTCTGGCAGTGACAAAATTATCAGTAAAATCATTAGAACCAAAACATTATTTCCTTTCCAGTAGAAGTGTGCCTTGGAGGGGTCTCTGTACTAAATGAGTTAAGGGGCCCCAAAGAAAACAAAATAATACAGAAAAGAAAAAGGGGCAGTAGCTACAGACCTGTTTCTTTATTTATTTTAACCTATAATAAGTACATTAAGATACTGTTTATATGTCAAAACCAGCCATAATTGACGAATAGCCTAATATACATTTTTCATTTAAAACTTAATAATGAGTCAAAATTTGACAAAATAATACATTTAAAACCTTATTTGAAATTAAAATTTTGTTTATAAGATACCTCGTATGTTTACTAATACTGACAATAAAATGAGTGTTTTCAAACAAAATTTTTTTCATCTTAAGATTTTTTTGTATTTTGTACAGAGGCGAAGGATTTTTGTGTATAAATAGAGTTGGCGCTTGGTTGTTCTGGTTAGTAGAGCACATTTTAGAAAATATTTTAAGAAGCATGAAACATATATCGTTTTAAAGAATTAAAAATCAGAATAAAGAAATATATCAAAGCAGCCGTAAATTAATATACATAGTTACATTTCATTGTAGCCCTCCGTATACCGGGTGCCTACTAAATTACGAGCAATCCCTGTCATTTCTTTCTGAAGTTTTGTATTTAACGGTAGAAATGTAGGTTGGATAAGATGCAAAATTATGATGATTTCAAGTTTTAACTTGGGTATTTTAATTACAAGATCCAGTATATTTTTCTTAAAAATGTATTTTACTTGGCCATTCTACGCAAATATGTACATGTGCCACACGCTATATCTATTTAATTAGTTTTCAAGAAAATGGCATTCGTAAATGTCATATTAACTGCTCTATTAATTGATTTGTTGAAAAACAAATATTGGTTAACAATTTTATTTGTTTTGTTAAATTTACCTACTTATTTTTTAATCTTGTTTGGTAATTATATTGATTCTCTATACCTAGTAATTTTTAAGATATTAATAGTTAAACACTAAAAAAGTTCTTCCTTTTGTATTTTTAGGACAGCTCAGCGTTTTTTTAATGCTCTGCACCCATTAACAATAGAGAATTATTACAAGTTGCTTTACAAGCTCGGGAATTTAAATACTGGCCTTATTTAAATAGTGCTTGTACCCATAATTTAAAGTTATTGCAAATAATGTTGACATAAGTACCATTAACCTAAAAATAAATTTAGTAGTTTTTCTTTATTGTTTTGTGTTGTAGGTTTTTTTATAACACAATTATAGAAATACATTTTAAAAAGCAAGGTTTTAAGTATTTTTTACTTAAAACTTATCGATTTAGTGATCGGCAGCCGTTCGGTTCGACGAACAGTTCCGAAGTTAAAATAAGACCAAAATAAGGCACGACCTAAACCGACATAAATAAAGCCGGGCACCATCACCCTATTACAGGGGGTCACCACATCCTGCCGTGCATCTGCGTAAAAAGAAACTCGGATGATATCAAAAATAAGGCCGATGCATTATTCAATGCCTGGCCTTTTACTTCACTATGCAATAATTCTCTAACAAGGAAATCGTAAAAAATTAATTTAAAATATCGTTATAAAAAAAATTTGGTCCAGCTCTAGTATGTGAAATATTATAGTTTGATAAAAGCTAGGACATCCTTATAGACGCTGGAAATGTGAATTCAAATTTCTATTGATTATCACTCTCTACAATGATAATGAACCATGATTACAGCAAACAACGACGTAGGTCTGTTAATTCTTTTTTTGGGTTTATTATTTATTTATTTTTTTTTAATTTACAAACAATACATTTTGATTTGCTAATGTTAAATAAATGTATGGATTTGCCAAACAATTTTGTAGAAAGCATATTATTTTTTTCAACAATAATAATTATTAAAAATCTTTATTTTAAAACGATGTTATGTTTATGTTTGTTTTCATCATATTTGAATAAACCATACTCCTCTTAAGGAACATAACCTCTTTACTCGTTAAAATAGCCATGGACGTAGTTAGACGCACTGAATTATGCAAACTTAATTCAGTGTCGCACAAAAATCACCATTTTTTAATATAAAATTTATTCATTTAGGTACCTAAAGGAATTTAAAGTTTTTTTCTTGAAGATTAAGGCCCACATTTACCTAAATTTAGCTGTGATGAAAATGTTTTATCTCTCAAAAAAAATTTTTGGTTTAAAAGTTTGAAAATTTTGTTTAACAGTACCTACGGGTCTATTCTCCAATTTCACTTTACAGTGTCGCATGCGGCATTAACATAATGTCGCTTAAAAATCCTGTTTGTTAAGCAAGATTATATTGCTGTCGCATGCGAGACATGGGTGTTCGACATTGGAGAATGAACCCACTGAAAAAGAAGCAGAGTTAGCGTCCTATTATTTTTGGGTAATATTTTTTAAAGAGAACAGGGTTGAAGGAGTGATATTTTATTTAATATTGTATCATATTTTTTTTTTATTTAAGGTAGTTGACGTAATACAATATTATATACGCCGTAAAGGAACACAAATTGCTAAGTAGTCCATAATTTTTATGCAAAACTGTACCCGTTAAGACGTTACTCACCACGAATACAATCACATATTTTTATAAGTTTTGGATCCGGCAACGTCGGTTACATTCGCTTACAGCGTTGCCATGTTGTTTTTGTACGACTCGCAAATCAGGAAGTTTTAAAAAGGTTTTTTTTTAATAATTCTATTATTTAAAATAGGTCCGGCAGCCAAATCAAGAATAATAAAAATTAGATGAGTGTTGAAAAGAAAATTAGTTAAATAGGGCGAATTCTATAGCAGCATGTAATAAAAGCATCTATTTTTTAAATCTTATTTAAATTTAAAATGTTGAACATCTAAAACTTCGATTTAGGAATGCTGTTAACTTACTTAATTATGTTAACTATGCCAAATTATTTTAAGAAGATGGTTTATCAATGTATAGTTACGATTTTTTTTTCGGGAGTGACATTTTTATGCTACTAAATTTTCTTTTGGCCAATGTGTAAGTATATATTACCTAAGAACTCTCTTTGTAGATTCGCGTTGTAGTTTAATTAATAAAATTAATATTATTTAAATTAAATGCAAATTGATAATTTTAAACCATTCAATTAGCAAATAAAGTATTTTGTATTTATAACTTATGCATACATATACATCTGTATTCATATGTGTATTTGTTTATATAGAGTATATTTGCTACTATGTAAATTTATTAATTACAATCTGTTTTAGCCATAGTAAAAAAATGCCTTTATAACATTGCTTTGGATGCTTACAAAAGTTTTAAAAATTCTAAAACTTAAGTGGCATACACATGGTGAGGCATGCCTGATACTATACGAGCTCCCTTTCAGTTCATGTAGACTCGAAGGCCTGACTGACCGTGTGAATGCTCTTGTAGGTCTGTCTGACTTATATTTAAGGAATCCAAGACTTTTTACCAGTGACCTCAAATCGAATTACACACGATCAAAGAGTTACGTAGTAAATTTTAAAGAAACAAGTTTAGTTCTGTAGAATAAGTTGTTTTGATGGTTAAGTTGTCAAATTGGTTGTTTGGTTTGTGGCTTATTGTGCTTTCTTTCTTTTATAGAAACCTGCTTTTCTTAATTGGCCTTATGCAGATTGTTTATTATGTTTAAAGCTGTTTCCTCCTTTTTCCCGCAGAGCCTGCATGTTGAGGGATACTTCTGTATCTGTATGCCCATTTCTTGCAAGCAATAGCCTGTCATTAGTTTTACTACTTGTCTAAATGAGTTTCAAAAGAAGAACAACTATTGTTTGTTTCTTTGAAAGGTCACATAACGTGACCTTTACTGTCTTTAACAAGGTGACAATCTAGGGATTGATTTAGAAATTTTCTATCGTTTTGAATCCGTTTTCTTTACTTGTCGTGACAGACCAAGGATTGATATAAATGTAGCTATTTAAAACTTTTAGATGAACCGGGGTATGGTAAATAGTCTGTAAAATTTGTTGTGTTTTTATACCTTAATTTGCAAAAAACTGTCGATTTTCATAATATGTCAAAACACAAGGGCACACAGAACGTATATGATTACGATTTTTACAACTTTATTTTGGTCCTTCAATTTGTGGCACATAGGTATTTAATTTCTGGTGGCACATACGTAAAAATATAATAATGATGTATGTATACATTAAATATTTGCAAAAACCTCTTTTAATCACCAAAATATTTATAGCGATCAATAAAAACGCCCTGTATATGTATAAAATAATTCCAAATATAATATAATTTTTATTTAACATTTAGGCGACGCAACGCCGCTGACCAGGACACAAATAAACACATATTAATTTATTAGAGTTATGTAGCACGAAGTAAAATATGAACTACTTATTATTAATCGGTGGAAAGGAGATGACAATAAAAACGTAGGTCGAAAATTGAATAATGTATATTAAAAGAGTGTGTATAATAAAAACATCTTTTATCTGTACATCATGTTTATTTGTTTATTATAATGTGACGTCAGTTGTTTATTCAACTTGACAGAATTAGAAATATCGGAAGGTTACGGTTTTTCAAATATATTGTTGCTGGTTTAGTTTTATAACGAGCCTGTTTTTTTTCAAGACGCGATTTTTTTACAAGGACAAAAACTTATTGTTTACCACAAAAAAAATCATATTTCATTATAAATTTAGTATATTTGTTTAGATATATTTTAAAATATCTTGAGAAAAAGCGTTTTGGTATATGTCATTAACGGTTTTCCTAAGATACAGGGGGATAGAAGGAGTGGTCACAGGAATCATGACCCCCCAGGACAAAAACAAAATATTTTTATTAAAGGTTTGGCTTTAAGCTGATACTCAAAGACCTATGTACAGTGTGTCCAAAAAGTTCAGAAACGCTTAAATATCAGTTCAAAGAATTTTGAACCAAACTGGACGAAATTTGGCACTTCAGGATAGAACCATACCATGGATTTAGTGTTGATACTGGCGATGTTGCTGGATCTTTAGTTTCGCAGAAATCAACTTAAAGTTTTTAAATTTAAATGAGATACCTATTGTTTTATTTTATTATGGAATTTCTGCTGCTTTTTGCTATACAATCGTATAGAAGTTCAATATTTTTTTCAAGTACTAATAGCAGAAAAATTATTTAAATTAGTAAAAATAATACGTCCAAAGTGGGCAGGTATTACCTTTTATATTTTTTAACTTCCAAACTGGTGGCTTAGCAGTTCTGAGATCAACCCTGAGGAACCGAAATTCGTCCAGTATAGTTCCAAATTCTTCCAGATATTTAAGCGTTTTAGAACTTTTTGGACACACTGTATAATAACCATACAGGATGTGATAAAGAAGTGTAACGATATTTAAATTTAGTTTTTTAACTAGAACACCATATATATATATATATATATATATATTATTGCATTTTTGGATTTCACAGAAAATTCTAAAGGTGTCTCATGTATAATAGTTTATCCATAATATTTTTGGAATATTGACGATTGAAAATTAGCCCTTAAAATTTTGGTATATTTTTAGTAATAACAAAGACAATCATAATACACTTGTGCTTGTGCTAATATGAAACCATAAGTATATACTGGTTGTCATTTGAAACGTGAAAAATTATTAATTCTAAGTAATATTAATTCAACTAAATGCACTTTTTCTTGGCCAATTTTAATGATAATTGGATACCGCGACTATTATACATGGGACCCATCCAGAATTTAAAACAGCCAAAATTGCAATAATATACAGAGTGTCCGATAAAAAACTAAAGTTTTATACCTTTACACCCTTTCACACAGCCTGCATAATTGTTGTGAGTGTCAAAAAATAGGCAATTTAATAAATAGCTGCTAATTATAAACTAAATTTCTTTTAGGAAGGCAATTTTTGGCAATGCGTGGAAAAGAAACGGTCTAAAACAACCACAAAGCAAGGGCGATGTGTCATCCTATCAGAAAGATGTTTACATACAGGCGTTTTTTATCTAATCTTTACCTGCTGGTGTTCAACTCACAGAAACTCAATTAAACACATCGAGCTGGCACGACCTGTATGTAGTTAGTCATGGTTAGTATTGGTTAGATTTATTTAGTTGGAAGAGACAAAATTAAATGTTGCGGAACCCGAATTATGCAAACCTAAGACCTCGGCTACAATACTAAGCGGATGCGTCGAGCGAAAAGTATCAAATCTCTGTACTGGTAGCCGGTACTGGCTACAATATTTTGTTTTGAAACCTGATTCTATAGATTAGAAACACACTTTCCGCTCTCCGCTGGCCGCTGAGGCTGCCGGTATCGTAGCCGTAGCCTAAGTTCCCCTTGGTTTTTGGCAACCTCGCCAACCTACAAGTTTTCTATTATCGCAATATTTTATCGTGAATGAAAAAAAACTGATAAACCCAAATACATATAATTGGTAATTAAAAACAATATTTATTAGTAACAAAAGTGATCAATTACGTTTTTATACTGATAGAAATTACATAATGACACAGCACAGTTGTAATTAGTTGTTTACACGAAAATTTTGTTTACGCAAAATAACCGATCCTAGCTTTTTTGACCTTTGTCAAAATTTAAAAAACACAGGGTACAATTTAGGTTTTTGGTAGCATGGTAAATTAAATAAATTAGCTGTTTAAACTTACTTTTAATTTTAATGAATAATACAGGGTAACGGAATATATTTAGGTACATACGTGTTTGGGTAAAATAGTTGAAGGATTTAAAGTGAAGAAAAATTACAGAATATAGTGTGGTCCAAACAGTAAGGTAGAAAAAAGGTTAGATAAAAATAATTATATTTTTTGGACTATTTTAAGCCCTGCCGAGCAGGTAACGACGTCCACTATCATAATTTCTAAACGCCACCTCTGTTCGGTCTGATATCTATCACTCTATATTGAAGCTGAAATGCTAACTTAACTGATTTGCGCTCCGCGAAACCGCTTTTAATCCTTCAGTCGTAGAAAAACGTTTTGGCTGCACGTTGATGTATTATTTCTTCTGTGAAAATTTAAACGTCACTACGATAAGTAAGTATTAATTTGAATCATTAATATTATATCAAAATGTAGGCGATTAAATGTATTTTATAATGTTATATCAAAATAATATGTTTTGTAAGGTTTTTAAAGAAAATTGTAAGTTTAAAGAAAAAAATGCCTTATCGGGTAAGACCGCCCACAGAAAATTGCTCTGGTTATCTGGCCAAGGTGGCACCAAACCATAATTTGCCATTTAGCTGTGTAGATATTTCAAATTTTGTTAACAAAAACAACAATATAATTTATCTATAATATTTCAAAAGGAAATTTTAATTATTTAATTATTTTTTTACCTTTTAGTCTTATGCCCATAATTTTATTATTTTAAAAAATCCAAATGTGTAGGACTTATAATAAATATTAAATAACAAGTTATATGGTTTAATTTATTTAAAAATGATTTATTTTATAATTAAAAATATCTTAATTGATAAGAGTCTTGGTTCACCCTAGGTGGGCGGCGTTATCCAACCTATGAGGCATCTTTGCCTATTCTCTAAAACACAAGGTTTTTATTTACTGAAAAGCTTTCCTTATCCAAAATTAGGTATACCTTAATATAAACATTTGATTTAAGCAATCAATGCCGTTTTTAATAGAGACCTATAGATATGTTACTGACACTTCCCAATATTTTAATTTGCCTAGGTGTGCGGGGCTTCCCAAACCATCCCTAAAATTTTTTGTTATTAATACTTGTTTAAAGGGCTTTAGCTAAAAGAGTGCAAAGGAACAAAAACATTTTAGTATTATTAGAGTTACGAAGAGTTTAAATATGAACCAGAAATTTATAACCAAGCGAATCTAGCCAAAATAATGTGTTTTTAAAATTGGTTTAATTTTAATGATGATTTGTTGACTAACAGCTACAAACGTTTTTCTGTGTTAAAAAGCATTAAGAAAATCATTTAATTTTAAGACTATTACAATACTGCTGGTAGTCTTTAATCTTAACCAAAAACAATTTATAAAAGTGGAATATGAACCTTCTAGAAGGTTCTAAATCGTAACTTTTAATACACCTTGTATTTATTTGCCCCGTATTCAAGCAAATATAAAAGAATTAGAACACACAATCACTAATGTGCCTCGTTTGCAAATTACCCAAATCACTTTATTTAATAAACAGAACAGTAATGGCCAAACAAATAATCTAAATGACGAAATAATTGTTTATATTGTTTATTGTTAATACAAGTTTTGCTTGTAAACTTGAACCCATTATTGAAGAAAAAATAAAAATAATTCTTAAGGTTTGTTGTTTAATAATAAATTAAACATTTCATCAGTTGGTATTATTGCAAACTAGATTTTTATTTTGTGTTTAAACAAATTGTTAAGGTGTTTTTATGGTACAACCCAAAATCGGCAAAAAGTGGAAAACTCACTTTAAAAGAGGTGTTTTTGCGAAAATAATGATTTTTAGTTTATTTTTTTTTAGTCTCTACTTTTTACATTTTCATTAAAGGCTTCCTGGGTCATCTTAAAGGTTAAAAAATGTTTTTTAAGGAAATTTTCAATTTAAAGCTGAGATAGTCAAGGGATCATAAAATCTCCAACATTCCTCGCCATGCTGGCCACAATTAATAACTGAATGGGTGACCGCTACACTAGGTGTCGTTGTATGCAGTTTTTTTTATTTTAATGTATTCTTGGCTCTGGTCCCTTCTGGTACAATTCGCCAGCTCTCTCCCTTCCGGACTATGCTTTCCAGAGCTTTGTCGGTGGAAAATCTGGATAATCGAGCTCCAGAAACATATGCTCAATACAAAAACAATAAATCGATGCGTTGCATAAATTGACAGCTGTCAAACCAAAAGCTGCTATTGGTATTACGTATACCCGGTCACTGTCAAAACTGACGTTTTCAGCGGAATGCGTCACCGTCTCCCCTCATTACGAAAACATTATGGATGGTGGAGGGAGGATAACCATCTTTTATGGCTGACAAGTTGAAAAAGTGGCCATCGGAATGTAGCAAATTGGGATGGCGCCACAGTCGCCAGTGGAGGGATTTTAGTATTTCTTTCCTTCTTCATTTTGTATCTATCTGTCCTTTTTCATTTTGTATCTTACTCTAATGATTCATGCTTATTGGTTAAAAAATCTTCTCTGGCTACTGTGGCGCCACCTTAAGTTGCTCCTTTCGACGGACACTTTTTAAAACATTCAGATAGTTATCCTCCCCTCCACCATCCCTAGAAAACATGTGCACACCACCAAGCTTAGAAAACATCAGGCATCAGGACATAGAAATCTTCGCTTACAGCGCTTAGCTTCAGAAAAAAGATGCCGTCTATTTATCCCCGAAAGTTAAAACGCCAGTACAGCACCTTCAACCGCCACACCGGTAACAGCTATATTGCTTTCTACTCTACGCAACGTTCGCACTGTTCGGCGGTCGAACCAAGAGTTATGCAGTTTGGTTGATACGTTAAATTCTAGGTTTTATCTTTTTGACAATTCTGAGATGGTAATGGGGTATGTTCGGAGGTAGTAGGTATTTGTATAACGTCCGTGGTGCCACTACCGCATTGCCTAAAGGTTTCGAGAGTTAGGCGCAAATGAAGCAAAATAAATTTAACATCTAAAAGCCCGTCACCCATAACAGCACAGTTCATTTGTGGGCTTTAAAAAAATATACAGGGTGTTTCTAAACAATGGTGCCAAACTAATATAGTAAAATTATTTTATTAAAATAAAAAAAAATCATAATATAAACATGGGTCCATACATTTTTCCTTCTCAAGATACAGGTTGTAAAAAAAAACCTGAGAAATTTTGGAAAAACCCTTATTTTATTAAAATTGTTGGACTGGATGTAAACCTTATCTAAATAAGTTTTTATTGGCATTATTACATAATGGCTAATAAAAATTATAAAACCTAATTTTAAAAGGAAAATGTTTCCGCAATCCTTCTTTTGTGGTCTAAAAATATGTAATCTAGTGAATTTTATGTTATTTTTTCTCCCAAACAAAACAAGATACAAAGAAAAATTAACAAACATTAAAGTTGTATTTGCATAATCTAAGGAAAGCACACAAATTTTACACACATTTTCACAGTCAGTGGCGTACCATTTTTTTGTTAGAAATATTTCTTCAGTTGCCGCTTGAACTGGACTTAAATGTAATTCATTTAGTAATATATGTATTTTTCCTTAATGCTATAAATAACTTTGCCAAATAAAAACAAAATTGGTTAAAGGATATTTAAGATAATTAAAAAATATATATTTTTACAAGCTCAACTGTATCTTGACTCGTTCTCAAAAATGACCTATGTTAATGTAAACTTTTTTCTTATTTTAATAAGAAGATTCTTCCGTTGTTGGCAGCACCGTTTAAAAACACCCTGTATATAGCAAACAAATATTTTTAATAAGTAAACTCATAGCAAAATTAATATATATTTTTAGACAATTAAAACAACTAATTAAATAAAAGGGTAAACGCACACTTGTAAGTAGCTTATTATATCGAAATTACAATGTCATAAATATGTACGTTGTTGATATGTTTTCGATTTTAAAGAACCGGTTTGGAACGCATAAATATCCTTTAAAAACAAATAACCCAAAGGCATGTTGTTGCCTATTATATTGTTTATAATATTTTTATTGTTTTCATTAATTAAGTTTTTATAGCCGTTTCAAATAGGCGTACACTCGGCGTCAAAAATATACTTATCGTTTGAAAAAGAAAAAAAAAATTTTTGGCAGCCCACAAAAGATTATATTGAGCCTAAGAACCCCGGTACCGTGAGTACCCTTTTAAGCCCGCAATTCCGTTAATGTTGTTCAAGTAGCATGCTGATATGGCATTTTACGACACCTTTTAACCATACCTATAATCCAGCCGCATTAACGTCCAAGTAATGTCATTTAGGAAGTATCCACAGTTTAACGTGCCGAACCACACCCAACGAAAGACCCTGCTCACTAACGATTACCCATTCAGCTACTACTCGTGCCCAGTGTCTCTTAACCTTAATGATCTCATGAGAAGCCATGTTTCGAGGTGGCAAAGGCCGTTGGTATAAATATTTGTTTGGCTCCTTGTCGACACTAGGATCGTAGGCAGGAGGAGTAGGGGGGTAATTAAGGAAAAACGACCCATTTGATGGGTTGTTCTCTGGAGCCGATACGGTGGTCCTACTTTGTTTATATTTTTGTCTTTGGTTGTTGCCTCCTCTAAAATAATATTCTGCATACGGTCCTAGTCACAATACCAGGTCTCTCACACACACACGTACAAGTAGTATTGTAAAATCGGTGTGTCTGCAAGTACCTCTAGAGAGTCTTCAAAAGTCCAAATTAAACGAATTTTTGTACTCCGGGGTAAAACCATACTCTGAATTCAGTGTTGATATCGGCCTTGCCAGATATTCAGTTTTACAGAAATCAATTTAAATATTCTAAATTTAAATGAGGCTATTTTATTATTAAATCAGGCTGTTTTTTGCTATACAAGGGTATGAAAGTTCATTTTTTCCTTAGATATTAATGACAGAAAAAATGTTTAATATCGTAAAAATAATAGGTGTAGTGCCTAGGTATTACCGTTCACACCCTTCAAATTTTAAACTGGCGACTTGAAAGTCCTGTTAAAAATCGAATTTCTAGATAAAATAAACAATAATACCTATCATTAACAGAATTTAAAAGACTTACGTGATTATAAACCGAAAAATCCTACACTAAATGGTTATTTGTTTCATTTAAAAATTTTGATATTTAAAAACTCAAATTGAGCTAGGTATTTCTTATGTCAAAACTGACGAGGCACCAGTTTGAAAGTTATAAGGTATAAACGGTAGGTAATACCTACGTAGTTTACACCTATTTTTACTAAATTAAACATCATTTCTGCTCTTAATACTTCAAGAAAAAAATTGGACTTCCATGCCATTGTATAGTAAAAAACGGCTGGAATCCCATATTAACAATAAAAATCTCATTTAAATTTAAAAACTTTTAGTTGATTTTTGCGAAACTGAAAATCCGGCAATATTGTCGATATCAACACTAAATTCAGGGTTTGGTTTTGCCCTGTAGTACCAAATTTCGTCCAGTTGGATTAAAACTCTCTGAGGTATTTGAGTGTCACCAGTCCTTTTGCAAACACTGTATATGCACATATAAATTTTTAAAATACCTATTTTATTATTTATAAATTCATTTTTAATATTAATATGAGCCCCATTTAGAGCAAAAACGAAAAGAAAAGAATTGACAAACAAATATTCAACAAAAGGTCTCAAAGAAGGGCAATTTTTAACGTAAGTGTTTACGGGCAGATTATAAGCATTACGTAGAGTATTCTTCTTGATTCCCCCATTTCAAGTTTTATCCATTTCCCAAGAATTCCACCCAAAGACGATTTAAGACATTGTTTACTTAAAATTAAAAACCTTATTCTTCGGTTGTTGCGTTAGCTATTATTAGGCAGTAATAAAGAACGTGTTACAAAAAACAGAAAATATTTATATATTTATTGTTTATCTTTTGATGAACAAACTAGGCTATGCAGAAAAAAATATTTATTAGAAAAGAATAACTTTTTCTATAAAGAAAGTAATGCTTTTGGAAAAAAATTAAAAGAATTATTGTAACATAAACCAAACAACACAGCACCTGCTCCTTAACAACCTGATAAAACCTGCTGCCAACAGCAACAGGATAGAACTCCTCTGGGTTCCTAATAATTCAGGAATAAAAAGCAATCAGTAAGCAGAATAAATAGCAAGAGCTGGATTATCTAGTAGCTTTTGTACTATGAAAGCAACCAAAAACAGATTGTTGAGATTATTGAGTATAATGTCCATGGTGACATGGGTGTTGATATATTGGTTGCCGACTAGGAAAAGTGGTCATAAAGCCATTAACTCAGAAAGGTCGTACTTAGATTGGTTCCTGAAAATAAATAGGCAGACGGCTCGGGTGCCCGAAGGCTCAGGCAGACAGCAATTACCTGGAAGGGTTTATTTATCTTAGGGTGGGTTTGATTTACTTATTAGTAACTTTGTATTTTTGCTGTGACTTGCATTTTAGCCATAAATCCCAAAATAGCCCAAATAATTGTGAGTAAACTAGAAAAACAGTTCTGGTTAGTTCAATAAACAAATTTATAAACACTCACGCAATCCTGTTTTATTACTTATTCGACATTCGTACCGATTTGGAGAAGGTCAGGTACCGTAAATACGTTGAAAACCAATCTACATATAAGTCGTCAGGGAAACAAAAAGGTTGGGAACCAGTGGCACTACCGTACACTTATTTAAGAGATGTCATGTATTACAGTACATAACATTTTGTATTATTAGAGAGAGAGAGCATAAAATCAATGTCCGTGGACACAATTACAGATATAGGACGACCATCACAGCCTTTTTTATTAGAGACACAATTTTTAATGAAAAAACACAAATCGAGATCAAATAACAAAACAATCGGAAAAAGGTTAGTCAAAGTCAGTCAGTCAGTCAAAAGTTAGTGTCAAATTTTCTGGTAGAAACACTAGGTGGCACTTTACAGTACTCAGTGTTGCTGGTGCCCAATAACATTTTTGTATTATAAGATAGCATAAAATCAATGTCCGTGGACACAATAACTGATTTCGGACGACCATCACATTTTTTTAATCTAGATATAATTTTTAATGACAGTAAATAACACAAATCAAGATTAAATAACAAAACAATTAAAAGAAGACTATGATAATAAATGTCAAATTTTCTAGTGGAAAGGCCAGGTGGCACTTTACATTACTCACTGTTGCTGGTGCCTAAAATATTAATGCGATTCGTACTTAGTTCTTAAACTTTACGCAAGCATTTGTGGGCCACCGTAAATAAACTGAAAAAACTTAATAAGCCCAAAAACCGATAGTTCTAAGTCCTCCTGTACTAGTTTATTTAATTGTTTCTTGGTAAATACATCTGAAAGTAAAAAAAGGGGAAAATCGTTTAGGCAATTACTTTTAAGGGACCTTTGGTTTCAAAGTCGTAAATATTGTAACCCTTGTTTGTGTTTACGCCATAATGGCATCATAATAAGTTCGACAGTCTGGGATAGCTCGGAATAACACTGAAAAAGCATTCTTCCGGAGATTTAAAACCCAAAGGGCGGTTTATATTGCCCTTTTTTCTTGCCAAATTTTCTTTTTTCTACGGATTTACAACCTTTATAGGGCCCAAGATTAGATATTTTGGAAATTTGTAACTCTGATGTTTCGTAAGATACTGTTGCTGAGGTCAATATAATTATGATATAACAATTCCTTAAATACATATCGGCTACATACCTTTATGTAATTTTCTTTTAAGTTGTTTAAATTATACAAATTTAGCCTACCAGGTATTCTTCTTTCAGAAGGACATTACTCGATTTTGTTTTTCTCTTTTAATTTTCTTCAAATGCCCTTCTACTCATTTCATAATAACTCTAGCCCAATTATACCCATTTATTTGGTTTATACCAAAGAAACATGATACCCATTATAACAAAAATATCCTATACCTACTTTATAGAGTCAGTACATGAAGTGTTATACAGGGTGCGTTTTTTAAAACTTAATATGACTATATTTTATAAACGATGGCAAATGTCAAAAAATAAAAAGAATACTGTTATATATAATATAGATGACGTATTTTTCAAAACACCCCTATTAGTTCCTTAAGCTGCACTGTATAGGCACTTAAAATCTTAAGAGACAAGACCCCTTATGTAGCACCTCCTGGTTAAATTTAAAATAAATAAAAATAATACTCTCTGTAAAGCTAACCCGTCCTTGAAAAAGTTCTGGTTAGTTATGGTTAGACAATTCAGAAACAGAACTAACCAAAACTTTTTATCAGGGCGAGTTAGGTTATTTTATTTATTAAAATTATTGTTTAATTAATTTTACATTAATTTACCTAGAAATTTTCTGGTGCCTATTTTTAATGAAAAATAAAATATAATTTTGCTAAAAATTAAGGGTAGTATTTGAATTTACCCAATTTTTTACGACCAACAAGAAGAATTTTTCATAAGCTTTCCAGAGAAGTGCCACCCACACAAGGGATGTTGCCATTTAAGATTTTTAAACGCCTGGGGTACACCTTAAGGGGTTAATAGGAGTGTTTCATAAAATACGTCATTTATATATATTTCCTCCAGGTTTTATAGAAACAGTATGTTTTTATTTTTTGAAATTTTCCTTGGTATAGAAAATATAAGCATTGAGCGCACCTCTGTATATAAAAACCATGATTATAAAGTTTTTACATTTTTGTTAACATTTAGCAAAATTAACTTAAATGTAAATAATCACATATTTTGATAGCACGTTTTTCGTAATATCTGGTACTAACGTTAAATTTACATATTATGTACTTAGGTATTCTATAGAGTGGTCCGATTGTTTAGTCATCTTTTTCGATCAATTAAAGAGTTTTTTTTTAATAAAAAGTTTAATTTAAACATCTTTAAAAAAAAAACTCAATTTGTAAGGAAAAATACTTATTTTCTAGAGCAATATATTTTCATTTAAAATATAAGAGACATAAATAATTTTTACTTTATTTTTTTATTTTTTAAACTTGCCCAAGTTTTTTTCAACGATATTAGCTGTGAGGAGTGCCAAAAAATGGGCGAGTGTCACTCACGAGACAAGAGAAAATTACAGCCATTGTGCAGGACAGGACCTAAAGTGTACAGGTGTGTAGTTTTAGAAAGTAATTTAGCTGGCCAAAATGTGACTTACAACTGTCAGGGAAAGTTCGGGAAGCTCCTTAACCAGGGCAAAATACACTGTGATACAAGAAAAACTTCAAGCGCGCTCTGCGCACGAACAAATGTCAAACTGTTGACACCGGACCAATCAGACTCAGACAAGAGAGTGGCGCCCTTGTGCAGACCCATCAGTCTTTACAGTAATACACACGATCAGATGTGCGCACGGTACATGGTTTTCGTGCAAATTTGACAGTTTGCATCACCTTGTATGCCTAAGGTTTTCCGCATGGCCTTACAACCTAGTTAAGATGAGTCTAAGGTTCTGTTTAGTTCTATTTTAGTTTTTAATATCACCCCAACAAAATCACGCTGGCAATTCTGAGGCTGGAGTCAGCAAATAAATAATTTTTATGCCATAAAAACATTTAGGCTAGGTATACTACGATATATATATATATATAATAGGGTTTGGGATTACCTAATAGTGCTGAGGTGTTTAAGACCAATTAAAACGGTATTTCAATTTAAAATCAATTTATTTTAAATCTATTTATTTTAACTGGGGAAATGTACACAGGCCACCCTGTACAAATGTATTTTAAACCATTATTAAATTGTTACATTTTAATTTAAAGTATGTGTGTAAATACACATATAGCTCTTATCACACTCGACCTTGAATTGTTTTATAAATATTTATCATTCTTTTTATAAATAAAAGAAACAATAAAGACTTAAATATATCCTACTTAACAAACAAACACATACTATTGTACTTTGGTTATCTAATCTTTTCTAAATTAAACGCTTAATTTGGCTCCTTTTAGAAAATGCCACAAAAAGTGAAAAAATGCCACGATGTTTATAATAATTTTATTGTACACACTTTGAAAATAGTTCTGGATAAGCGTAATTTCATTTTTACTTTTTAAATGAAGGTTGACATATTATTTAGAGAGTAAACAGACTTATTTATCTCTCGCGAAACTAATAAAATATCCTTGAAAAACTGAAATAATTTGCGACGTTTCTTGTGCTGCTTCATTGCCCTATTTATTTTTACTTCTTTTTATGTTATTGCTTTTATTGCGTTAATAAACAGAGGTCTGAGTCAAGAAGTTAATGTCCTGCAATAAATAGTTACAAAGCCTCCCTAAAAATATGGTTGATGGCCTAAAGCGACCCAAAAGTAGCATCCAAGATGTGGTCTAGTATTTTTATTTTTCTGCCAAAAGAATTACAATTGTTATTAACAAAAAAACTGAGAAGAAAGAAATAGCCGTTTAGCTGCTTGCCCAAATCTCTGTCAAGTTATAAGTGGAACCAAAGCTTAAAAACTTACAAAGTTTCTGAAAGAGCAGGAAATTTTGAGTAAAAAAGTTCTTTGATTCCCGGAGTTGTAGCTCCAATATTTATCATTTTATTTTACGTTGAAAATCGACTTGCGCGCTGCGGTTTCGGCAGTGCGCGATCCACACTGTAGTCAGCCAGCATAGATTTTACATAATTTATTTATGCATTTAAATAATAATTTAAAATTTTGTGTCATCTATACACTTGAAAGAATATAATTTCGTAAAAATAAAAGTTGTATCAACATTTTTCAAAAAGTTATTCATTTGTTGATTATTGTGTTTTTACTGGTTTTGGTTGTCATAAGGGCGGTATAAAAGTTTAAATAATTAATTTATAATTTTTTCGCTTCGTGGAGCTATTCTTATTTAGGCACTTAATAAAGTTATGCATTTTCTTCTTTAAGTTTATTATTTTATTAATTTGTTTTTTTAGTTAACATTATTTTAACAAAATCTCATAATTGGTAAATTTAGATATTTCAAAAACGGTTGCTTAAATCAACTTTTACTAGTATACATTTTTTATGTAAAATATGTTAAAAAATAAAAATTTGCATCTAAAAGTTACATACAGAGTGTCACAAAAGGGTTATTTTTTTTTAATTTTGCAAAGATACCGAAGGTAAAGCCCTCAAGAATTTATAATATTGTTGATGGCAGATTTCTATTTTTTACTTTCCAAAATCCCCAAGAGCCAAAAATTTGAACAATACACCTACTCTAAAAAAATTATTTATAAATAAAAATCATTCACTTTTGGACCAAGGTAAGTAAGAAAATAAGCTTTATTAAAGATTATTTTAATGGTGATAATAAATACAGGGTGCTTCTGTTTAAAAAAATATATACTTTTTAACCTACCCTATCACTACCCAATGTCAAATTTAAAAAGACCCTTTAAAAGTTTTTAAAAATACTACAAGAGGTACATCTAGCTTTTATTTTCGGAAATATGGCCATCCAAATCAGGTATTTAAGTAGCTTTTAAGTACCGCCATTTTATACTTGTTAAAGATATTAACTTTATATTCATTATAATTTACAAAGCACTAATCAGGAGCTTTAAAATGATGTGCCACACGATACCCCGTTCCATTTAATTTTTTTCCTAAGATGGCGCCCATCCGCCATCTTAATTGTTGCAACTATCATTTTTACATCAAAAAGTAGTTTATATCCTCTCATTAGTCATACTTACCTAAATTTAATAGAGAAAATATTAAGGGTACAGAGTTACCAGGGTGGTTGGGGCTATTTACGTCCACACTGTATAGGCATCCACTAAAAAATGTCTGTTAAAAGTTTGACCCAAAAATTGCAATGTGTAAAATGGCCTTTAAATGTGTTTATTTTCTTTTTAAACATCTGTTTGACTTGGGTTTAAACAAAGCTATTTGGTAAAGATTATAAAAACTTAAGTCATTTTTAAAAACAAGGTCGTCTAAAACAGCGAGTCTACATTTTGTGTATAAATCAATACTGAATTTATTAATGTTTATTTATTATTACGTAAAACGATCCATTTTACCGTGAGAGTCATGAAAATAAATTTAACCGAACATCCATATTGTCAACTAGCTTTTATACAGGGTGTTTCGAAGTGCGAAAAACTCAAGAATGCAATTCTTTTATTTAAATACAGGATAGTTTGTTTTTTAAAAGTTGGGTCGAATGTCAAAAACGACAACCCTGAAGACTATTTTGGACAAATATATTTGTTCTTAGTTCAGTTTCAGCCGAACTCAGTTCTAGTCGACTGTCGGTTTGTCCTATGTGTAAAAATAACAAAAAATAGAATACGAATTTCGTTAAAGGTCGACTCTGACTATACGTCCCGTTTACTTCCCATATCCGTCACGTTCCCTTTGCATAAAAATATTATTACACGCAAATCATATTCTATGCCCACTATCCGTTCGTGAACTTGACGTCTAGTGAGAAGGGAGCTCTCAGTGACGCGAGGTGTATGTGACGGGTATGGAAGGTAAACGGGACGTATAGTAAGAATTGCCCTTAAAGTCCACAATCGATTATTCTAAAAATATTGAAGACACACAAAATTATTGCGTTGAAAGACATACTTGTATTACGCGTAGTATACAGTGTGGTAAGTGTGCAAACAATCGCAATTTGTCAGAAAATTTTATTTCTTTTTAAAAGGTGGTACATAGTCTTAAATTGTATTAGCAGTAGTTAGTTTTAATAAAAGTTTAATGGTATACAGGGTAGGCCAAAAAGATTGAAAACCGCTTAAGAGTAAAGTGCACTTATATTAAAAATATAACAAAATGTCTAAAAAAAATTATTAGGAATCAAACTTTAAGCCTAAATACAAAGTCATGGCCTCATTTTCAAATCTTTATTATAATTTATTTTACGATGCGTGTTTAACACATTAATAAGAATTTAAAACATTTCTATACAATAAAAATGAATTATTACACATACATTTTTATTCATGGTTAATTTGTCTTATTAAAACGCATATTTGTGAAATTCTAGGGCCTTGGTTAATATCCCTGCAAAAAACATGAAGGCAGTGGTAAGATAAAAAAATATAAGTTTAGTTAAATTTCACAAATTCACTTTGATTTAAATAAATTTGTTTAAAAGTATGTTAAGTTAAAACTTTATTAAGGTAATATTAAATTAGAATGATAAAAATGTGTATCATACAGGGTTAATAAAAAACTTTTCAAAAAATAATAATAATAAAAATGAAAATACAAATCTGACGAGGAGGTCATGACTTGGCATTTGGGCATAACTTTTAATTCTAAATAAATTTATTAGTTAACATTTTGTTGTGTGTTTAGCAATGAGAATACTTTACTCTTAAGCAATTGGTAGATTTTTTTACCTATCTTTAATAAAACTAACTACAGTTTAAGATCATGCACAAACGTTTATGAAAAATAAATTTTTTAGACAAATTGCAAATAATAAAGTTTTGCAATTGTTGCACACGCAATGGACCACACTGTATTTGTCCACTTATTTGGTATAGTCTCTCTAAAATCAAAACCAAGAAAAATTCTTGGAAAGAAAACCAGGACAAACTGTACACCTATAAGAAACTGCCTTAAAAAGTAAAATATATGTTTGTTTCCCGACCCCTGGCACAAAGGAAATTTTAAAGACTGTATATAATTTTAAAGTCATTTCTTTTATCTTTTCAGGTTTTATATCTGTAAAATATTCGGTATTAACTTTGCCTCTAGGGGAAGTTATACGTTTCACGTCGGAATTTTCACACTTTTGAGATCAAGAAACTTTGGAAATAATGGTGTTATTCCAAATTAAATGGACTGTTATTATTTTATAGGCCACACCATCACAATTTAGTACACAAAAATAATTTTATTTTTAAATATTTGTTATAATAGTTAAGGCTACCCTAAAACACACTGTATGTTCTTGACAGTCCTAACGATACTTATTTAAAAGTAAATTTTAGCACCTCTTCTCAAGGGTACAGAAATTATATGTACAGGGTGGGCAAAATTGGGAGTTTTATGGGTTATCTCAGTTATTACTGGAGTTATTAAAAACCAATATAGGTGTCATGGGTTTGATTTTGATGAAACTAAGAATGGCGTAGTTAGAATTTTAATAAAATTATTTATCTAAGAGATACAAGGGGTAATTAAAAAATTGACGTTTTTGATTTTACCCTATATATCTTTTAATACAAGAAACAGCAAAAAAAAACATTTTTCGTAGAACTTTTTACGTAGAATCTACAAAAAGTATTTGATTTTTGTTACAGTGTTGCGTTAAAAATTTACGATGCCAACTTGATGTTTTTCTTATGGAACACTCTGTATATTTTTAACTAAATATTAGCCCTTGTCAGTACGATAACAAATATATATAATATGGTATCATTGTCTCTTGTAGTTTTTAAATCTTTGAATCTTAATAATTGTTTTTGAGCGTACCCCGTATAAACACCTTCTTTTATAATAATATTTTAAAATAATAATTAAATGTAAAAACAAGCTATTTTTAATAATTTACACTTACTTTAATAAACTTTTTAAAGTGTAAACACAGTAAACAAAATGTGTGGTTTTGTGAAAGAGCCAAATTTTTGTAAATTGTCTTCGAACTTTGTAAATTTGGTAATATGTGAATGATGCCATTAGGTAATCAGGTGTAATATCATTGATTGTTTTTTTTCAATTTTTTAAAGCTTCTAGTCACTAGCATATTTTTTAAAAGAGATAATATTATTTTGAATTTCTAGCGTTTTGTTAACATATTTTAAATTTCGCATATTTAAATTTTAAAATAAATTTATATTTTGTTGTAATAACAGGCCTAAAATAGGTTTAATTAGTGATTAGCATATACATAATATGCAGGTATTAATTATTTGTTTATTGTGTTTTTACTTTTAAAAGTATATTAGGGTTAGTATAAATCTTAAAAATATTTTAAATATTACATATAATTATTATTTTTAAATAATATTGTCAAGAAGGTGTTTATGCGGAGTACGCTCAAAAACAATTATTAAAATTCAAATATTTAAAAAACTACAAGAGATAATGATACGATGATATATATATATATTTCGTATCGTAGTGACAAGGACTATTATTAAGTAAAAATATACAGAGGTGTTTTATAAGAAAAACACCAAGTTGGCATTGTAACTTTTTAACACAACCCTGTAGGGTAAAATAAAAGTCAATTTTTCAATTTCCCTCGTATCTCTTAGATAAATAATTTTATTAAAATTCCAACTACGCCATTTTTAGTTTCTCTAAAATCGAGCCCATAATACCTATATCAGTTTTTAAATAGCTCCAGTAATAACTGAGATAACCCATAAAAACGCCCAATTTTGCCCACCCTGTACATCTAGGTGGCGGTCGTTTTGCCTGAAAAGTATAATTCCATTCGGAAAGATCTAAACATATTATTATAAATCCAGGCACTCATTACTTTTACTAAAAATAATGGTGGGAGTCGGGTAGCAAGTCAGCTTTGAGCTGTATAAGTGCCATAATTGTGATATTTCGGGCAAACTAGATCCACGTTACTTTATTTGTTCGGTTACAAAGTCAATTTGATAATGTGTACCCAGCAAGAGGATATTAATTAAAAAAATAATGTTAGGTACTTACACTATATCGGGAATGTCTGATGCTAGAAGGCCAAGGACTAGTGGCTGCTGGATAGTGGCCTTTAGACCAACCCACGGCAGTTTCGTAGGGTACCTCGCCTATGTGGCCCTGGAGAGTAAAAAAAAACATATTTAGAAAGAAAATGGTACTAAAAATCTACAGAGTTGTAATATTTTCAGTTGTATTTGTAGATTTGTTTGCTAGTAAGTTAGTTATTTATTTATTATTTGAAGAGCGACAGCTTTACACTCAATTTTTCTAGGTAAAAGTTAATCTAAAACATGGTTGCTGCTCACGAAATTGTTTGTCAAGGTGTATAGAGTCAGCAACAAATTATAAACCAAAAGTCAAGAAAGATTAGAAAACCGTTAACTCACAAAAACAGCTCGCGACAGCTTTACACTCAATTTTTCTAGGTAAAAGTTAATCTAGAAATTTGTTGCTGCTCACGAAATTGTTTGTCAAGGTGTATAGAGTCAGCAACAAATTATAAACCAAAAGTCAAGAAAGATTAGAAAACCGTTAACTCACAAAAACCGCTCGCGACAGCTTTACACTCAATTTTTCTAGGTAAAAGTTAATCTAAAATTGATAATTTATACAGGGTGTCTGGAAAAATATGAATAACTTCCCGGATGTGAAAAAACACGTAAAAGAATAATTTAAGTATATATGCCTTCTCTTCGGAGGTATTGGCTCAAAAAAGCTCCAAGGTAATCAATTTTTTTAGATATAAGGAATAAATAAACCACCAAGTAAATTTTATTTAGATTTTGAATTATTGTGTTGTGAATTACTTACAGCTACAGAGAAGGACTAGCTGTGACACTTATGACCAGGGCCGTCTTAACCGTTAGAGGCGCCCTAGGCTGGAATTGCTTGGGCGCCTATTTTATTAGGAAAAAGGAAAACAAACGTTTTGAAGAAGGGCGCGAAATTAAAATTGAAGAGCAAAAAACTCATTCACTGCGTGACGCCTATTTTTACAGCGCCCTAGGCTGTAGCCTAGTCAGCCTAGTGCTTAATACGGCACTGCTTATGACTTTCTATTTTACGCCATTTATTGAGAAAAACTATGACACTTTTTTGCAAAACTAACAATTATTGACTATAACTTCATTTAATTTTATATTCATGTCTCTAATACTAAGAGTCTTAAAAATAAGGTCAACACAATTTTCTTTTTTTAACTCGTAACCTTTTTTGTTTTCGTAAATCTAAATAAAAATACCAATCCACATTCTAAAATAAAATTAAATTCCCCACAAAAAGCTTGCTTCGTAAATTGTCGTCAAATAAGCCGTTTCCTTGTAATCGCGCTTTAAACATTGAACTATTTTTTAATTTTATTTCTTGAGTTTCGATTTGTGTTACTACTACAAATATCAATACTAAAATAAATCCAATACATATTTTAAATGGAAATTAAATGCGCTACAAAAAGATCTCTTAACAATTTTTTAATAATTCACTCCTTCTAAGGTTATTCGACGTTAAAGTTAAAGCCAAAAGTAATTTTGACCTCGAATAACTTTTAAAGGAATGAATTTAGGGAAAAATGTTAAGAAATCTTTTTGTAGAGCATCCAATTTTTTTTTAAATATTTATTGGAATAATTTTAATATTGATATTTATAGTAGTTACAAAAATCCAAACTCCGGGAAAAAATTAAAAATAGTTTAATATTCAAAGCACAAGCACGTAGAAACGGCTTATTTGTTGACATTTTACGAAGAGAGATTTTTTGTAGGGAATTTAATTTTTGTTTGTTTGTTGGTAAAACATTTCAGATCAACAGTTTCAGATTTAAAAGTAACATAGAACGATTTTAAATAAAATGTGGACATGTCCCTTTTGAAAAGTATACTTCAATTAAAAAATAGCAAAATTTTAATGGGATGATGAGGCAAGTAAATGGACTCTTCAATAAATTATGTAGCTAAACTAATTTAGTTTTGCCACTCCCAAATTTGCGGATGTCCTAAGATGAATGAGATACAAGTCATGTTCGTGGACCGCCCCTGAATAAAGTTAATTCAAAGTGACTATTTCAGGATGATCCAGAAAATCGGACAAAACGTATATCCCGGAGTGAACCCGGAACTAAACGGAAAGGAGCATCGCGATGTTTTATAGCTGAGAAAGGGCGCGTTTACACAAATGAAATTATAATATCTTTTTCGACTAAGCGCAATGTCCCGTATAAATTTCCTTTCCGACATTAAACTTATAAAATATAAACCTTAAGTTTGCATCAGTCGGCATTACTCTACGTAGGGCACCAAAAAGTTTTAAAAGTTAAATTTATTTACTCAGATTTCTGCAGTTATATACACCGTCATTCACAAAGTATAAGCGGTAATAAAATTATCACTATTCCAAGAAGTAGAAGAAAATTTTAAAAATGTTATTTGTTTACGTTACAAAAGCTTTCATTTTACGGTACTACAACTTGGGGTATCTAAGCATTAACTTGATAAAAGCTTGAAGAGTGACCATTACCATGACTGTTATATTTCGATTAACAAAAAACAAAGTTTCGTTGGAATAGGGCAGGATGAAAGTTTGTTAAAAAGGACATTAGGCCATGGTCAAAAGCTTAAAAATATCAAGAGCAACGTTCTGGAATCCATCTAAAAACTTAAGGGAGAGATGAGGGGTAGAGCTTTTAAACTTTTTTAATTAATTTTTTCAATGAAGAACATTACAAGAATATTGTGTAAAAATTTAAGATAATTTAATGCAAATTTAACGAAGATATACCGGTTTAAGGAACAACGAGTCATAATTTTTTAGTACTCAGAACTTTAAAGCGCATTTCCCCTTAACTCACGTTAACTATAAAACTACTGTACCGATATGTTTAAATTTTTTACCACAATTTTTTTACAAAAATGCTGAAGACTTGCTAAAGAAATTTGTTAATATTAGTACTTTTTATAAAAACAAATAAGCCGATTTTTTTAAAACTCACGTTTTTCATTTCAAGGTGTTCCCAAAAGGTGAAACAATAAAATTTTAAAAATTTTTCTTATGATTACCTGAAGAAAACGATAATTTAATAAACAAACTTTTTTTTCATTTGACATGATCCAGCATGATGGCCAACGCAATTCATCTTTTTTGACACGCTTTCAAATAATTGCTTTCATTGCCTAATTCTTAAGAATGTCTTTAAAAAAATTGAACACAATATTATTCCAATGTTATGTGTTAATGTACCATTTGGTTTAATAAAACAATTCTGACTGTGTAGTCAAAGAAAATTTATAAAAATTTACCATTTTAAGCAAGAATTAACGCCCCGCACCACAACCCCCTTAAAGAAATGTTTTAGTTGTAGTGTAAAACGAAGGGAAGAAAACTTGATGTAGATCTCTAATAACAAAATCCATACTAGCTTCAATCAAGTTACTAAGTGATAACTGTCTCGCTTAAAATGGTTCTAAGAATAAAATTCCGAAATTACTTTAAACATCTCATATATATAGATTTATTTTAATAAAAAGCTGACCTTTTCAAAAGTGTGGTTGGTCAAAAAATAATCACAGTGCTTTTATTACTCATTTTGAAGATTCCAAGAAGTCCTAAAAACGAAAGTTTTATAAAATAAAAACAAATACTATAAAAGTGCCAAGATGCTGCATTATGTACACACATATGTTTGATAAACAGACAATAACTATTTCCAAGTTTGTAGAAATGAATTCCATCTAAGGAATGTTTTAAAACTAAATAAAACCAAAGTGCATCCCTTGTTTATTCGTTTCTCGTCTTAGAAGATATAGAAGTACGTGTTTGTCAAAAGATTTGAAGGAAAACATTGACACCTGCAAAAAGAATAAACAGACCATGTATTGGCGTGCCTTAGTACAACAAAAAGCGGTCATAACTTTCTCATTAAGTCTTGAGTCAGCTCTTTTCAAGTGCTGATTCTTGCCTTATTTACTCTTTGCGAATAATATGTTGCTAATAATACATTAAATACTTTGTTTTCTGGTACTGTTTTGCTGATTTTGCTGTATTTTCAGACTTGGTGTCTACATTGTAAGCTAAAATAACAACAATAAATTAACTTTAGGTCAAATACTGGTAAATTCTTAGCATTAAATTTAAACTCTTGAAAATGGTCTCTATAAAACAGGGCAACCGTTCGTATACAGGGTGTCTAGTAACTCAACCGAGAAACTTTGAGGGCTGATTCTAATATGAAAAATAGGAAACAAAGTTTATATAAACATAGTATGCCCTAAACGTCTTAGTTATTAAACTACAGGGTGTTAAAAATTTTAAAAAATATTGTATTTTTAAATAATTTTTATACAAATTCAGATATAAAAAAAAAATTTGAGGACGCCTCCAAAGCAACAGAAGACATTTTGTTGATATACCAGAATTTTTTTTAGCTGTGTTGTCCATGAGGGGTATAAGGTAAATATAAAAAAAATGGTAAGTCACTGCTTTTCTCTAAAATAAAAATATCCTTTAAAATTCCCATTTGGTTTAAAACAAATTTGATCCCTTGCCTTTTTATTTGATGTACGCTTTTCGCGTAAATAAATAAAAATCATTTCTCGGCATGAGCGTATTGCTAATTTCAAATTATAAAGTAAGAATGCACATTTGTTATTTATTCTTTAATTAGATAGGAATTTGACCGTGCCGAGAAATGGTTTTTATTTATTTACGCAAAAACCCTACATCAAATGACAAAAAAAACCAGAAATCAAATTTTTTCCAAAGTAAATTAAAATTTTAAAAAATATTTTTCTTTGGAAAAATGCAGTCAAATGGTCATTTAAAGCAAACGTTTTTGGTATTGAGGCAAAGGAGGAAGTCGAGCTGTTGCAATAATTTTGTACATGAGTGTATCTAAATTGGTATAAAAGTTATTATGAAAAAAATATTTTCTTTTAATTTTTAACATTCCATAGTTTAAATACTAGGACGTTTGGGATATATGTTTATATGTTGATTTTTTCTAATTTTCATTGTAGAATCAGCCCTTAAAGTGTTATCAATAAAATTTATACACGTTGTGCAACACAAACAAGACGGACTAAAGCAACAACAAAGCGAGCTTGATTCCTACCCAAATTGTTTACATTAAGGCATTATTTCTCTAATTTTAACCTGCCAGTGTTCAACACACCGAGAGTCAATTTAAAACAAACCGAGCTGGTACGACGTGTATGTGTTGTCGCAGTAATTAACGATCCCTATGCTTGGCGTCATTTTGGCTAATTCGTCCGAGTAGAAGCCGAAACAATATTTATAATAAATAATATTTTAACCTCAAAAAATCATGGTATACATCTTTAACTCAATGTTTTCGGTTACATAAATAATTGTTTTTAATGTAATTTAAAAATGATTTGGTATTTATTTCATTTTATTTGATTTATTTAACCCACATATATATCGCTCACGAACACAATAGGTAATTAAAAATAGCTGTTTATTTAGTGGGAACCGGGGAGAATTTACTCTTCAAGCTGGTTTTATAGATCATTAAGCAAAAGCCGAATGTCTTTAATAATAAACAAACCGATAAGGTGACAACCGTGCGATTTTCGTCGAAAATAAACACAGTTTATGTTCTGATATGTGTTCAGCTTATATTATTTTGCTATATTTATTAAAATCGACAAAAATATTTTTAGTTCCTAAGTTGAAATAATGGACGAAAAAATTTTAGATAAAATCCATGTCTAATGACACATTGCCTTAGGGTTCTATGTTAAAAATATATTTAAAAAAATAAAACCTTTGTCACTAATCAACTTTAAAACAAAATTTCGTAAAACATATAAAAAAAGACAAAATTAATTAAAATGCTTCTAAAAAAAAATTCCTGTTTTTTTATTCAAATAAATAGTTTTTATATCTCTAGACACCAAAAATCTTTGAATTGACATTTAACTGAATACATACTGGGTTAGTAAAAGTACTGCAACTCTTAAATATCTTTAAAAGTGTTAAAGCTGCATTTACCAAATTGGATATCCGGAAGGTATCGGGCATGAAGAATTTAATAGTAATATCGGCACCGTTGCCTGATTTCCCAGTTTTGTGCTACACGTATCTTTTTCGTTTTTTAAATGGATTGTCCCCTTTATTTTCCCGGAAATAAATTAAGCATGCTAAATTTAATAGGTTATATATTTTTTTAATTCCATTTTTGGTAGCTGGTGAGATATGACAACACCACATTTCAGGTAAAAAGTTAAGATGCGCTTAAATATCTCTAAAACCACCTAAGTTGTGTTTACAAATTTCGGCATTTAAGAGTTTCTGGGCAAGTAGAATTGAACAGTGATACTATCATTATCGACAGATTTTAAAGTTTTGCGCTACACGTAAAATTTTTGGTCTTTTAAATGGAATGCCCTATTTATTTTAACTGCAATAAAATGAGCGTGCCAACTTTTGTAAGATTTAAAATTATATCTTTACCAGTTACCGAGATATGACAACACCGCAATTCTATTAAAATTTGGTAACAATGCTTATATCACTGATCAATTTGGCATGCCAAAACGTCCCTTTGTTAGCGTAGCTTTAGTGGTTTTAAAGATATGTAGGCGCTAAATTACATTTTGCCGAAAGTGTAATGTATTATTTCTCGATAACTAATAGAGATATAATTTTGAAAATTTGGAAACTTACTAAATTTGATTCTTTTAATTTAATGCAATTAAAATAAATGGGGCATTCGATTTAAAAATATAAAAAAGATACATGTAGCACAAAACTGGGAAATCTGACGACAGTGCCGATATCACGGTCTTGTTGCGTGCAAATTATTATTATGTGAGTATTTGTTTGTATAAATTCTTTGTAATTTTTTTATGTTATAAATTAAATTAAATCCATATGTTCAAATCACCTTAGATACCAAATTTTGTAAATGTAGCTTTCGCGGTTTTAAAGATATTTAAAAGTTGTGGTACTTTTTACTTACCCAGTATATTAAAATATGTTTTCTCAGCTTCTTTTTAAGCTTCCTACAGGTCCGAACACTTAGCCAGCAGATTTCCTATAAAAATTTTTGCGTTTCCGTTGCATAGTTTTATTTTTTTTGCTTTTGTCTAAATTGTCCTAAACGTTAAAAATAACAGTAAGCATTGCCCATTCATTATCTGCTACTTTTTTACCATGCTTCCTGTTAATGCTTAAATCAATGGCGGATCTATGCGACAAGCCTCGGAGGGGTGATTTTTATATTAAGATAACAAACTACTTTTTGCAAAACGCCGAGGCATTTACACCTGCACATCTTTAAGCAATTACCACAAATATATTGATCATTATTAGCAACTATAGGTAACATTTTTATTAAACAAGTATCTATAAAATTTATAAAATAAATAACATATAGAAATCTTTTTTTTCTTTTCTATACATGGTGTTTCTAAACAAATGCAAGAAATTTGATTTTTAATTAAAAAATAAGAAAAAACTTTATATAAACATATGTCCTAAACGTCCTAGATATTGAATTACGGGGTGTTTAAATTAAAAAAATCTATTTTTTAAATATCCTAACTATTATTTACCCAATTTTGTTTTAATTTGGCAATAATATTAATGACATTAGGGGTAATTTATCACTAACTTAATTACATTTAGTAAGTCCAGTGGCGTCTCGAGAGGCAACTAAAGGAATATTTCCAACAAAAAAACGGTACGCACTGACTGTGTAAATGTGTGTTAAATTTTTGTACTTCCCTTAGATTGAGCAAATTAAAATACTGCTTTTATGTCTTCTAATTTTTGTCGTATCTTGTTCAGTTTAAGAGAAAAAAATAAAATTCACTTAATTGCATATTTTTAGACCATAAAAGAAGCATTGCGGGATCATTTTCTTTTAAAAATTAGGTTTTATAATTTTAAATTAGCAATTATGTAACAAAAATAATAAATACCTATGTAAATAGGGTTTATATCCAGTATAACAGTTTTTACTAAAATAAGTGTTTTCGAAATTTTTTGGTTTTCTAAAAACTTTAACACCCTGTATCTCAAAAACTAAGACATTTAGGACATATATCATATAAAGTTTTTTCCTGTTTTTTTTTTTGATGAAAAATCACCTCCAAAAATTTCTTACATTGGTTTAGAAAGAGAAAGTAGTATATTAAAATCAAGTTTTCTATCTTTTACTACTGCGAACTTATTACTTATTTTTTAATATTAATAGTAATTTCTCTATGTAAATTTTACAGCTGAAATTGTTTCCTGTGATATTGTATATCTTAACCATGATTCTAACCATTTTAAAGTAGAAAAACTCGCTGAAGCTACGCTTATGAGAAGAGTGCGAGTAATTTGTAGAAAGAATTAAGTCATAGGAAATATTATATATTAATCGCATTTTAATGTTTTTTTTTTTAATGCAAATTCCGAAAATCCAACCCGAACTTAATTTTTATCAACAACAAGTCTACATTATCATCACAATTAAAGTTTTTATGCAATCTAATGCTGCTCCACAATTCTATGTTCTAGGAAGGGGTAATTACCCCTTTACCCCTCCCCATTCTAATGCTACAATTATTATTTTGTATAGGGACCCTACCTAACCCCCCTATTTTTACCTTTTCTTATTTTCAGATTTTTTTCCTACGCTTACACACAATTACCGAGCTGGACTTAAAATTTCATCTTTTTAGATCATCTGGAAGTGGGTGTAGGTTTTTGACCTATATGTCAGTCAGTTAGTCAGTAGGAAATTGATGACTTTTGGACTTTATAGATATAACTTTTTGAGCTAGCTTTATGAAATTTGGGCTTCTGGTTGTCCTTATGGTTATAAGGTATAAATAAACACACGTAGTTTTATGTGTTTACGTTACATAGGTTTTAAGTTATGGAGGGGTCAAAGGTGGCACCAAGTAGTTCCTTTGCTTTTTTTATCTTTGGACAATCCACGAAGGCTGAAAGCCTAAATACTAACGTACCGTGGGTGTCTCAAGCAGGGTAAGAGGAAGTTTGTTAACACGGGATTTAAAAACTTGAAGATTTGGGGAGGAAGGAACGACCTCCGCTGGTAGTAGGTTCCACAGTCTAGAAACTCTAGGGATAAAAGAACGAACGAAATGGGAAGTTCGGGGCCTGTCCAATTGGACCGTATAGAGATGCATACGTGCGGCACCACGAGTTTCTCTGTTGGGAGCTGCAAGAGGAGGGACTATACTGGATAATTCGTCGGAGCAGAAGCCGTAAAAGTATCTATAGAAGAGGGATAGATCTCCCAGAGCTCGACGATGGGCAAGAGAAGGAAGTCTTTGAGTAAGTAAAGGATCATTAATAAGACGAACAGCCCTTCTTTGAATGGCATCAAGAATGCTGAGGGTTGTAGGGGATGCCATTTCCCAGACATGAGAACAATATTCCAGAGAGGGTCGAATTTGGGACACATACAAAGTGTATAAATTGGGGAAAAATACTTTTTGCCTCGGAAAAGAAATCCAAGCTTTTTTGACGCCGCGGTGGCTATAGATACAATGTATTTATGCCAGTTAAGGTTATTTTCAAATGTGACGCCCACAACGTTAAATGTGTCCCCGCTCTGCAAAACCTAGCCACTCATAAGCAAAGGGTGAGTGTTTGATGATTTTTTTTTGCGACAAGGAACATGATTGTGTTTTGGATGCATTAAATTGAACGAGATTTTTGGCGCCCCAATCCTATATCAAATTGAGATCCTGTGAAAGAGATATCTGCATCGCCCTGCGTTTGCCTTCCAAGTCGGGTTGAGAGATTGGCTTGGGAACCTGAAAAGTGGAGTGAAGGGTACTATCCTCAGCATAACTATGAATGGGATTGGTTGTGGAAGAAAGAAGGTCGTTGATGTGAAGAAGAAACAAAGTTGGTGCTAGTAATGAACCCTGAGGCACTCCAGAATTAATTTCGTGAAAGCTTGAAGACTGGCCATCAACGCGCTACCGCTTGTCTAGACCCGTAAAAATTTTGAGTACAGATTTCTTTATGCCGACTTAACACGTGTCAAATAGCTTAAGCGAGTAACTGAAAAAGAAAATTTATTTCTATTTATCTGCTTGCGCACGTACATATTTCAGTGGGTTTACATGCTGCATGTAAGTATCTTAATTTAGTTACTTGCTTTAGCTTTAGTAACTTGCTCAAGTCACTTGACACAGTAAAGTCCTCATTATAGTAAGTCAAACAGTCAAAACCAGTGATAATTATATTGTAATTTTCTTTAGATGGCAACTTAACAGATATTAAAAAAATGGATTTTTAATTATATCTCAAATATGCCTTATCCGATTTTATTAAAATTTGGCTGTGGTATTTATTAAAGAATGAGGTTAATTCAGCCTTAAACTAATTTTAATTAGTAAGACTACTGGCGGCGTGCGACGCATCTTAGTTAATAATATTGACAAAAAATGTACGCCACTGACTTTTTTCAACTTTTTATTTTTTCCAGATGAGGCACCTTAAAATACAGCTTTTTTATTCTTTCATATTTTTACGCAGCTTGCTCAGTTTTCCAGAAAAAAATCCGCTAAACTGCATAATCGTGGACCGTACAAGAAACATTAGTGCATTTTTTTTTAATTAGGTGTTAAAACTTCTTATTACCAATTATGTAACAACAACAAATACTTAATAAAAACAACGTTTATATCTAGTCTAGCAAATTTTTTCTAATAAAAGTGTTTTAGAAATTTAAAGTTTTTTGAAAAGTTTAACATCATGTTTCTTGAAAACAAACAATTTAAGAACCTATGTTTATAAAAACTTTTATTCAGAGAAATTACTTAGGAATACGCCCTTAAATTTTCTTACTGCAATTAGGAAACACCATGTATATTCTATTAAGTTTTACGTTTGTAACTTTTTGTGTACTTTAATATTAAAATAAAAATTTTAAAAGCTTACGTGTTAATTCCGAAACGTAACTCACAATTTTTAAAGTATAATGTATAATATGAACACTTCTAGTTATGAATTTTAATAAAAAAAAGCTGACAAAAAGGTTAATATATCATACTTTAAAGCCTTCCCAATAATTGGCTCCAAATATCGCTTCGGAAATTTAGATGCACGCATAATTTTAACGTAAGAGCTCTTTATGTTATTGGAAATCACTACATACAAAAAAATCTTTTGTTTTTCTGTTGCTAAAATTAAATTAGTTTGGTTTTAAGGTCACTACTTATAGAAAAGTATTTGAAAGGAGTTTTAAAAACAATTTTTATGCGATAAAATTATCTTTTAAACAATATTTATTCAAGTTAATAACACTGGTCTACAGTCGTTTTGTTGCCCGAGATATAAGATTCATTTTATATATATGTATGCTAAAAATTTATGAAACTGTCAATGATTTTATTAGATTTGCTCTAGTTTTTTTAAATCTTTTATAATTTTTCAGGAAACAATCTCTTTTTAAAGACCAGTAGTAGTCTGCCATCATGTGACAATCTCATCGACCCTGATATGTTTGCTCCATTACTTTTAGATCATGGTGGAAGCGCTTTTTCTGTTCCACACTAGAATTTCCTAAATAATCTAGAAATTTATCCAAATGATTGCAAAGACAGTGTAACTTGATACTCATATTTGCTCCTAGAACCGAAAGTTTGTCAGCATATTTTGTACAATTTCTTCATAATTTGGTGCTTTATGGTTACCTAGTACATTTTTGACTACCAAGACAAAACTTTATCAAGCTCTACTTTCCAGAATATTCATAACTTTTTATTATTCCTAACTTAATATGTGTTAATGGTGAAAGTATAATTATGCCTCTGCTCACCAACAACTTATTCAGATTCACGTTTAAGTACTTTAATATTACAATATTATAAAATAACTGAGTTCTCAGCTGTTTTGCGGAGCAAGGAGTATGAGAGTCATGGCCGGAAATGATTTTGGGGTGGAGGGGGGCAAAAAGCGAGCTCAGAAAAAAGGGGACTCGAGCGGCTTAGGCGCCACCTTCAGCAAACAACCCATCTTTAAAAGGTCCCTTTTGGGCTCCTGGGGAGGCAATTGCCTCCGCCCCCTGCGTGCGGCTCTGATGAGAGTAGGGATAAAGAAATGTTTGTATGCGCGACAAAGTTGAGTTTTGTTTTACTAAAAGTAGACAGATATAGGTCGTAAAATAAAATCCTGTATTCGAATACTGCTGTTGTTTAATACCAGGATTTAGAATTGAAGGGTATGCCAGAACAACGTTCTAACCGCCAAACGGTTTAGTTTTGAGAAAAACGAAAAATAACGCTTTTAAAATGTTTCTTTCAATTAAGATAAAACACAACACATATTCCTAACTAATGGGCAATTTAATGTATTAAGAAGAAACAACAAGAAAAGGTAGGGGCTTTGTTTTATAGAAATCCAACTTAGACCAGAGTTGGATAGAACGTTGTTCCGGCATACCCTTCAATTCATGGAAACTTTTTGAAGGCCAAAAAAAGTCTTCACCCCACAACATACCAAACACACAGATGTATTCAAAAACCTGCCAAATGTATTCTGAATAGGATTCAGAATACCTAGTATTCAAATAGTACCAAACTCTGAAAGTAGGTATGTAAGACACTTACTAACCTATATTAGAAAGATTTTTTTATTTTTGTGACATCTCACGAAGGCTTATGCCTAAATACCAAAGTACCGTGAGTGTCGGGTTATTGGATGATTAACCCATTTTTAACCCTGTTCCGTCAACGTTATCCAAGCACTGAAACATACAGTTTTGCATTTTACAGCACATTTTAGACAACGCGGTAGTGCCACCACGGACGTTATTTTTTAAAAATTACTGCTACCTAGAATTGGCAGAATACTCCACAGAGGCTTTGTCATTACCATCTGTGAAGTGACGAGCTATTAAAAATCCGTGGAGGGAACCGAGATTCGAACCCAGATCGCTGCGGTGAGAGGCTGGTACGTTAGCCCCTACACCATGCTCGCCACTTAAGTCAATAATTACGGTACTTTTAAGTTTTTTACATATTTTAATATTAACAATTATTATTAGAGTTTAAAAGGAAGATTTTTATATTTTGTCGTAGCATTCCCTGATTACTTATACGATGCGTATAAAGAATCGAAAGAATGCTGAACTAAGCAAAGATCTTTGTGGTGTCTCATAGTCGGGATTTACGCAAAACGCCCTTGCTCACTTAATCAAAGAAGAGGGTCGCCTTGGGCAGGGCGTTTAACATTTTTTCTTATTGAGTCGAGCTGCTACCAATTAGTGGTTAAGATTCAGAAGTAATCCAGATTTCTACAGGGTGAAATGGAGCTAAAAACGCACATAAAAATGTCTGCATAAACGCAAGAAGATTATTGTGTTTAGTTTTTATGGCACCTTGGTACTAGGTAACATACATTGTGTCCAAAAGTCTGGAAACACTCAAATATCTCACACAGTTTTGAACCAAATGGACAAAATTCGGTACTCCTGGGTAAAACCATACTTTGAATTCAGTATTGATATCGGCGATACTGCCACATTTTCAGTTTCGCAGATATTAATTTAACGTTTTTAAATTAAATTAAGATACCTATTTTTATTTCAGTACTGGATTTCAGCTGCTTTTAGCTATACAATAGTATGAAAGTCCAATTTTCTCTTTAAGTATTAATAGCAGAAAAGATGCAAGGTGTAAACGGTTACACCTACCTACGTACTTTACACCTATTATTTTTGCCAAATTAAAAAATCTTTTTGCTAATAATACTTTAAAAGAAAAATTGGATGGTATAGCAAAAACAGCAAAAATCCAATTATAAAATAAAAAATAGGTATCTTATATCAATTTAAAAACTTTAAATTAATTTTTGCAAAACTGAAAATCTGGCGACATCGCCGATATAAAAACTGAGTTCATAGTACAATTTTACCCTGGATTACGAAATTTCGTCCAGTTTGGTTCCAAATTCTCTGAGATATTTGAGCGTTTCCAGAGTTTTCGGACACACTGTATTTTCTTATGCAGGCTGTTAGTTTATACAGAGTATCCACTTTTTAATGGTATACAGAAAAACTAAAGACCCTCAAAATTTTAACATTTAACCCAAGACACCTATATTTAACAGTTAATAATAAGGTAGATAGAGCATACATACAGTAAAACCAATATTTTAAATTAATTTTTATAATTTTTGATATATTTTAAATTATGTAGCCCAAAATTTTTATTTAGGGGTTTAACATACACTATTCAGATCCAAAATTAATTTTGACCTCTAAACTAGAGGGCACTTCCAACCGTATTTTAAATTTCGCAATTTTTTTGTGCTCCCCTGTATGTACTATCCAAATTAAAGAGTAAACTCTCCTATTCTTTCTACATAAAGAAGGTATACCTACTAAGCATCGCTCTGAGCAACCGTTTTGAAGATATTTGTTTTTAAGTTGTTTAATGTAAACAAAAATAGGTACCTATATGCATGGTAGAATACATTAAGTCATTTGAATACGATGTGGTAGTTGAAGTTATAGTTTATTCGCTGTAAAAAAAAAAAAAAATGATTGCACTAAATAACTTAAAGGCAAATATCTCGTATATACTAAGTATATCTTAGCAGACAGCTAGAAGATTTCATTGTTAACCTTAAATGGTACATACAGGATAGCACGAAAAGGTTGCGGCGTTTTGCAGATTTCATTACAATATTTAAAATGTAAAACATTATTAAAAATATTATAATTTTTTTACTTTAACAACCTATATCTTTCTTATCTTCAACTTTGAATATAGGTTTTTGATTAAAACAAATTAGTATCTTGGCATAAGAAATCTGTGATTTCTTTGTGTCCCATTAATTAGTGGACGCCCAGTATATCTTACGGTACCTTGGATTAAATTCATTATTATAAAATATTTTTCAAACTTTATACATTCTTTACATGATATACATGTACATATACTAAGACGTTTCAGTAAGTACGCTTTTTTAATTACCAATTAATTCCCCCACTTAAGGTAAACGTTTTTCTCTTTTAGAGCCATTATAACACATACTTTTAAGTTAAGCAGCAGCTTAAAAGAAGATATGGATAAATAATCTTAAAGGAAACTTTTTTATTATTACAAATAGTTTTATTTTCGCCAAAAAATATTAATAAAAAGGGGAATTAAAAATGTCTGCAATAATAATTTTTAACTGTGTCAATGATAATTTGCAAATGAAACATCACGTCGGAAAGTTAAACGTATATTGTTCTCACCCTGTCAAAAGGAAGATAGTCGACGTGCAAAAGTTGCGGAACTGGGAAAGTAGCAATTTCAAGGTCATTAGGGGAGTCTTAATCCCTTGTAAGAGGAAAATAAAAAGCAAAATATAGCGGCCAAGCCATTGGCACGCAGTTATACCATTTTTTGTGCTTCTACTCGTTTTACGAGAGCCCAACAATCCCTTTTTTAATGAATAAAATTATGGAAAATATTTTATAAATTGATTTACTTTATTTTCGCTCTTTAGGGTTATGTTTATCCCGAAAAGTTCATTAAGTTTTTTAGATCCGGTCGCCAATTTTCCAATTTCGTATACCCAGCGTCGCATGAGAGATTGACATAATATCGCTTAACCAACCGGATATTTAGGTGACATTACGTTAATAACGAATGCAACACTATAAAGTAAGATTAGAAAAAGATACGCATGCTGTGTATTCGTTTTAATAATAGTTTTTTTCACACAAATGCAGATAAAGAAGTAAACAATTTCAGGTACACTACAAGATTATTAATTTAAGTTGACTATGGCTTAAAGTTGATGGTTGTTTTAGTGTTATACTGTTAAAAAATAGATCCGAATTGGTCATGAAATGGTCTTAATGCTATTTTACTGCTGGCCAATTACTGTGGCCTAATGACAAATCGTGACCAATTCGTGACCAATTGTTACTAGCTTTCAGAATTTGGTTTTTGTCTTCATTTTATACAAAACTCCTTTAATCTTGCTGACCAATTAATTAATCATAGTGACCAATGTTGTTCTTTTTGTGACCAATTGCATCCTTTTTGATTGAGCCGTGTATTATTAATTTAAAGCGCTAAAATTTTTCGATTACCTTCATATTTCAAAGTCGCTAAATAGATGAAGCTGGACGTTTCAGCTATTAAAGCTGACTATGCTTGATCTTATCTGTAAGAATCGTACCCGTGTGTTAGCCCTACTACTTTATCCACCTCTTTTGCTTCCATATTGTAATATACGCAATGTATTGTCAATGACTTATGTATAGGCTAGATTATGTCTAATTTTTTTTGTAAACTGAAGAAAATAGTTTAATAAATAAGGATTCTCGGCGTAAAGGCTATTACCGAATTTTCCACACATACAAACCGGATTAGGTAAGGAAATTTGTTTTGTAAACAAAAATTGCATAATGACGTTTTATTTGGCATCCCACTCGAAGCTAAAATTATGAAAACTTCAGTGTCGTACCTTTATTTTCTTCGTTTTTTTTTCAGTTTATAAAGGAGTTTTTTTTAATTATTGAATAAAGCTTTGTATACCAGGTTTAAAATCTGCATCCATAATTCTACATACCCAAACAAAATTGCAATCAAAGATCAAACATTATTCTGGCTGTCTGTCGAGCATTTTCAGATAAAACAAAAACAATATTTTGCCTTTAAGGTACTTTTTCCTAATTTATTGCACAATGCCCATATAGTCATATTACAAATATATTGTAATCATATCCTATTCATATCATAATCCTATCATAATCATATCATAATCATATTAGAATCATATTATATTCATATTCTTGTGTTTGTTCTAAGTAGTCGCTTGTTTTGAATATTGCTCCACCTTTCTGACACATTACCAAGTTTTGACCACTTTTCTTAACCACGAAGGAATTTCAACTCATTAAAAACAAATATACAAATATTGGTCGCCTGTTTTTAAAAAGAGTATTATTGGAGCAATAGGGCCCTGTAAGTAAATGTTGAAGGGTCAATTATGTGTTATATGCAACCATTTGTTTGCTAGAGGGCTTAAAAAAATAAGGAAGGAACAGTGTCAGCTGTCACATATCTTGCCTTAAAATCGGGTAATTGAGCACTTAACAAATTGAAATTATCGGCTATCCACCGTTTAGTCCTAAATTGGACCATTGGCACTTATCCCAACTTAATTTGTTTCCACGCGTCATGAATAAATTGCATGGCCAACAATTTTCTTGGTCAGAAGAAACCGTTGATTCATTTAAAATCAATGTTTTAAAGGTGTCTCATTTTAAATCATAAAAGAGAAACATTTAAAAAACGATAAAGTAACAATTTACTGTTCTTGTGTTTTTTCTTTATTATTAGGTTAAAAATATAAATGGTACCCCTTGTATAACTACTTTGTTAGAAGATTTTACTGACATTCTCTACACACAAAAAGAAATGTTTTAATTTAAATTAATTTGCTTTAACTGTAACACGTTGAGTTGTATACAGAATCAGCAAGTAAATTAAACATTTAGGCAAGAAGTGGAAAAGAGACCGCGAAATATAACGCGAATACCGGCATGTAATAAACATGGGTGACTAATAGTGCTGGTTTTGTTACTGCATTACTGGCCGATATACCATTTACTATTGCTTATTTAGTATAACGAAAAAAATACATATTTTCTTTTATTATTAAATGATATTCTTTAACATATACAGGGTGTCCGGAAAGGTGAGGTCAAAAATGATAGGTGTGATAGAGTGAGCCAAAATAATGTTAGTACTTCATATAAAAAGTTCTATCGCGCTTCCCTAGGAGTTAATGATCTTTAAAGTTAGAATTAAAAATATGTATTATTTTATTTATAACCTTTGAACGATTACCACAACAATAGTGATATTTGGGCAATGAAATTAACTTATACCAATGCTTTTTCCATAGGCAAATAATTGCGCGGTAAGTCATAATTATACAGGGTGAGAAGAATTTTTTTTGTTTATTGTATGCATTTTTTACAGAAGTGAAAAATTTTATATTTTGCTTAGACCGTTTGTTTTCTTTATCTTTTTTTCTAGAAAAAAGTACACTTTATTTAATACCTTGGACCGTTTTTAATAAAATTGCATTTTAAATCCAGACATACCAGCATTTTGTATGTAATAAGAATTTTTTTAGAAAACTATTAAAACATGGTTAAATTATGAAAAATGGTGTTTTTATTAATTTTACCACATTTTAATAATTTTATCAAAAAAAGAATTTTCTATTACATAGAAAAATACTGGTTCTCTGTATTTAAAGTGCACCTTTTTGTAGAAATAAGGCCAAGAAATCAAACGGTAAAAGCAAAATGTCAAATTTTTCACTTCTGTAAAAAAATACATACAATAAACGAAAAAAAATCGTCTCACCCTGTATAACAGTGACTTAGTGCGCAATGATTTGTCTATGGAAAAAAGCATTGGTCTAAGTTAATTTAATTGACCAAATAATATAATTATTGTGGTAACCATTAAAAGTTATAAATAAAATACATTTTTTTCTAACTTTAAAGGTCAATAACTCCCTTAGGAAGCGCGATAGAACTTTTGTTTTGTATGTTGTACTAACATTATTTTGGCTCAGTCTATCATCCCTATTAGTTTTGACCTCACCTTCCGGACACCCTGTATTTTAGGCACAAGCATAAAAATAAATTCAGTCAAATAAACATAATTTTTTAAAACTTTTTTTTCAATAAAATCCATATTCTTCTTGCAAAAATTTTATTTTTCGTGTGTAAATCTATATTTTTGGTCCCCTTAATTATACCACTCGAAAAGACAAGACAAATTTCTATTCTTAACTTAAAAAGCTTTATTTTGTTTAGTTTAAAATGGAACCAGACATACACGTTTAACAAATATGCACAGCGTTTTGTGTTTTTAATTTACAAATGGCCTTGTTTCTCTCTGTTTGTTTTCTTTATCTGATATATGTAAGCAATTGCGAACATATATTTACGCATTATTGACATAGACATGAGTATTAAACTTTTTACCTGTCAATTTTCTCTGATTATTTAATAATTTATTCCCAGTCAATAAACTAAATGTTTATATGTAAATACAAAAAAAATATCTTTTTCTATTTAAGTAATCTTTGTCACAGTGTGTCTCAAAAAGTGAAAGATCTAATTTCATTTAGACAGCAGTGCAATATTTTGGATTTTAGAAGGCTATGTGCTTTAGAAACTCTTTAACTGATTTAAATAAAATTTGGCAGATTTATTTTATTTAATAAAGCGTTTGTAAAGCCCTACCTAGATTAGGATTATTGGGCCCAGTGGCGTCTTAGTGGGGACCAAAGCCTATATTATTGAGAAAAAAGTACGCCACTGAATTTTTATCTTCATCATCTTTATATTTATATATAAATAAAAAAGTGACGTTTTTTTCGAAAACAAAGCTACATCCGAAGAAAATTTGGGAGACTAAAAAATCACATTTTTAAATGCTTACTCGAAAAAAATATTAAAACTTTATAAAATGTCAGTGGGGTATTTTTTTCCCAATAATATTGCCTGTGGTGCCCACTAAGACGCTACTGAACTCAATAATCCTAAATTAGGTAGAGCCGTACAAGCGCCTTATTACATTAAATAGGTGTATCAAATTTTATTTAAATAGGTTAAAGCGTTCAAGATATTAAGAAAAAAAGTTTTTTTTTAAACTTTAACGCCCTGTATCTCAGAAATGAAGCAAGTTATATGTTCATAGGAACTTATTTTTAAAAACAGACATAAAAAGCACCCACCTAAGTTTCCCGTAGTTAGGAAACACTCTATATATCAGTTAAATAATTGTATATTTTCAATAGAAGAAGAAAATTTGTATGTCAGTTAAATGGGTATATAAAAAGATATAAAGCAACTAATCGTGTAGAAAAAAACACATAAACAATATGTATTTAATTTATGACATCAGCTATCTATTTGGCGCTTGTTTATTTTTATTTTATTAGAAATTAGTTCGCAAATTTTCTTTAAAAACAGTTATTATAAAACGGATGAAAGAAAACAGATTTGTTTCAAAGAAACTCGGCTGACTGTGTATATTGATTGAAATAAAGTAAATATTAAAAACGTCATTTACATGGTCGTTACCGTATCATTAGACATATATCGCGTTTTTTATATTTCGATACAAAATATTTTCTTTTAATACCAATACGGGCGTGAAGAAGCAAAATTAGGGCGTTGAAAACCAGAGCGGACCATCCCAAAAACATAAAAAATGTGAAAAACGTAGGCCAACAGTAATACGAAAATTAGGCTTGGCTGTGGTCTTCGCCGCAAAAAGAATGGAGATCTATATGAGTGCCAAATTTTGTACAAAATCCAAATATGTATGTGATCTTAAAGTATGTTAGATTTGACTTGGCAAGTTTTTATCAAAATTTAAAAAATATTTAAATAACTTCTATCTATCTCTTTGTTTTATGGCTCTGATACTAAGTTAATTCGCCAGTTCTCCCGTTTTGGTCATTTAAGCTATAGCTTATAAGCTTTCCGAGCTTTGTCCGTGGAAAATCTGGATAATCAAGCTCGAAACTGCCAGACTTTCCTAGCATATGAATAAGAAACACTTCAAACAATCAACAACAGCGATGAACTTCTGAACATGCATAAATTGTGGCTGTCAAGCCAAGGGCAGCTACTGGTATCGCGCATAAGCGTCACTTTCACCAATGACGCTTTTCCGCGAGGCATGCGCACCTCCTCGACCATACGAAAACACCATGTGTTCAACACTAAAAACCTCAGGCTTTAGAAATCTTTACTCACAGCGCTTAGCCCCAGAAGAAAGAAGCCCCAATTTAGCGTGAATCTTTTCTCCATCCCCAAGGGTACAGCAACGCTCGTACGACACCTTCAGCCGCCTACCCGGGAAGTCTATGTAGACGTCTACGTAAACGTGAACCGCACTACTCGAAGACTGCGGAAAGAGTGGTTTAAATAGGTTAAATAAATAACTTTATAAATGACTGATGTAATAAAAACTGGCCAAGTCAAATCTAACCTATTTTAACATCTCGTACATATTTGGATTTTGTACAAAACTTGGCACTCATTTAGACCTCCATTTTTTTTGCAGCGAAGCCCACAGCCAAGCAAAATTTAAGTATTAACACACTCAAATTTATGTTATGGATGGGAAATCATTACTTTTTGTAAAGAAAACTTATATTAAAGTATAGTATTTAGATTAAATATTTTTCTTGCATTTCCGTTACATAGTTTTCTTTTTGCCTACATTTTCTTTAACGTAAGAAATAACAGTAAGCATTGTCCAACGGTTTAAACGCTATAATTAAAAAACCTTTTATTTTGTAGGGGGAACCCCTAGCCCTCCTATTTCTTAACTTTTTTATTTTTAGATTTTTTCCTACGCCTACACAGAATTACCAAGCTAGGTCCCAGATTTTATGTTTCTAGGTCATCTGGAAGTGGGTTAGGTTTTTGATTTATATGTCAGTCCGTGAGTCAGTCAAAATTGCTGACTTTTGGACCTTCATATATTTATAACCGTTTAAGCTTGCTTTATAAAATTTGGGGTTTTAGTTGTCCTTATTAAAGTATCACACAGCTTCATGTGTTTCCGATACCATTGGTTTTCAGTTATGAAGAGGTCAAAAGTAGCACCAAGTGGTTCGCGGCGCTGTAGCCAGTTCCTTTGCTTAAACTTGGTTTGACACGCTGCCGCGTGTCTAGATTAGTCCACTTTGAGCCTAAAATACTATATGAGCAAGCAGTTTTAGTATATCGGCCAGTAATAGAATAACAAAACAAGCACTATTAGCCACGCATACTTACGTGCTGGTATTTAGTTAGATTGTCTGTTTTCCTCACATTGCCTATGTGTTATGTTAGCTTAACCGGTATAAGTGGTTTGCTATAGAAAATACGTGTCTTTTTGTATTTGTGGAATGGTCTACTCTGGTTCTCAACGCCTGTTTTCATTGATACCAAGCGAAAGCGGCGAGCGAAAAGTGTCAAATCTCTGTACTGGTGGTTAGAACTGGCTACGATATTTTGTGGTAATCGGCGTTTTAAAACCAGTTTACATAGATTAGAAACGCCCGGCTCTAATTTGTTCGGTTCAAGCGGCACGTAGAAGGGCTATTTTACTCACGTATATTGTAACCGCCTGATTTAAAAATACAAATGTTTTCATGCTAACATAAAATCACTTGCCGCTTGACGCTTGGTATCGTAGCCAAAGCTTAATGTCTAGAGAATTTAAATTTCCCAATTTGCCTGACGATCAATATCTGAGTCAATACAATCTCGGGATCCCGAGATCCCGCTCCTTTACAGTCACGAAATTTTCAAGATCAAATTTCTTAAATCCCGGGATTTTCGGGATCAATAAACAAATGTATCTTTTTCAAAATAATTGCATGAAACAAAACGCACTTAGTTTTTTGTCAATTTATGGAGTTGTTAATGCTAAACAGAAAAAAAAAAGTCAGCCATTTTAATTTTGCAGCTGATTTAGTCATTTTTACACGGTCTTATTGAAAAAATAAGCAACACTCCGCACTTCGGATCACGCAAGTTATTAAAATTTTGCATTAAAATATGTTTATTTAAAGTACATTTTGGATATTTTACTTTTAATTACTTACAGGGTTTATTATTGCCTTAAGTTTGTTGTATTGTAACAAATTACACATGTTTTAATGCGATCAATTAGAGGTTATGTGAGGATATGTCGATGTTGCAGAAATACAGTTTTGTTTTTATTTTTGAAGGTACCCAATCAAGACGACTGTATAAATGTCTTTATCAAAAGAAAGTGTTTAGCAAGTTGATTTATCTATATTTTAAATAGTTTGTTTTAAAAAGAAAACTTCTTTTTGTTCAGATTTTTTACATTCCTAAAGAAAGTTTAAAAAATAAGTTGAAGTTGATTTTTAATATTTTTCATTCTTTGTACTCTATCCTCAAATCCCGGGATTGTCTGTGTATAGGTAAAAAGAGGCTTTATTTATTTCGACGGGTAAACTTAGACAAGACACTTGTATTTTAATGTTAGGCAAAACTTTAGAAGTTATACCATCAAGGCAAAAGGAAAATAGGAAAATGGGGACATCACCATATGATTAGTTTTGGAGTTTATGGCGGCCATTAAAAATCAAAACATACGTAAGTAATAATTGAGGTTAAAAATGGAAAGCTAAAGTAATTCTCCGCCGTGCAGGAAATAGTAAAAACCGATAGATTTCACTTAAAACATCACTTAGGTTAATAATTTAATTTAAACACCAGAACTAACCAGGTAAGCTTCTGTTTGTTTATCTAAAAAGCAAATCGTACGGATTCAATTAATGAGAGTTTCGAGTTGGTAGCCCATCGCTCGACACCACTGTGAATAAACAAAATTATAAACACATATGTGTTTATATTTAGAATTGTTTTCGTCAAATCCTAAATCTGAAATTACTATACACTTAGTAAATGCTGCATAAGCGATTGAGCAAGAATAGTTTTTAAATATGATTCCAGCCTTCTGGAATATAAAATTTTAAAAAGTGTCCAGATCCTCATAAATATACACTTTCCAAGAAAATAAATTAAATGATGTCAAACAAACAAACAAACATTTTGCGTGTATTTTAAATTTTGATGCCAAGTTTTGTGGCGTAAACGCATGATGTGTATAGAACAGGGTGTCACAACCTAGAATTACATTTATAAGGTTTAAAATAAAAAAGTGTTTTTAAAAGATCTGCACAAAATTCTACCACAAATTTCTTGGATCAAAATACAACGATCTAACGTAATATACCTTAATCGAAAAGTTGATCGTTTCCAAGATACAGGGTATCAAAGTTTTTATTTTATTTTAGTAATTTTAAATATTTTATTTATTATAATTAATTTTTCAAAATTCAGTACTAAAAAGTTTTTAGAGTGGGCAATTCAGACATGCTAATATTTTTGTCGTAAAATGTAGAGGGAGCCACCAGCAGTCCTTTGCTAAGGATTAAAGTGTCATATTTTTTTCCCCGGTAAATTATAATTGTAGTTTAGATATTTATTTTCTTATATTTACCCGTTTTTGAGATATTTCAGATTAAACATGTTATTCCATACAAAAGTTTGCCATTGCATTTATTTAAGCTTTACCTAGGCCACCTGGTAGTGTACCAAAAGTCTGTACAAAATGCTACAACAAATTCTTTGGGCCAAAATACAACGATCTTACATATGTAATTTACCTTAGTTAGAAGGTTGCTGATTTTCAATATACAAGGGTGTAACTAAGGCAAATTGTGTTAAATCGTTATATTTTAGCGTTCGAGAAATGTAGCACCAATCTGTACAGACCTCTTAGAGAAACTCGAGTGGCCTAAATGAAGATTTAAGGAATGCAAAGGAATCTTTTTTGGAAAATAAAACGTTTAATCTAAAATATATTATATTTATCAAGTATATCAGTTGTTGTCACTTAACGGCTAATAAAAAATTATAAAACCTAATTTTTAAAAGAAAAATTTCTCGCTTTGCTTCTTTTGTGGTCTAAAATTATGCAATTTAAAGGATTTAAACAAGATACGAAAAAAAAGTAGGAAGCATAAAAAACTGTATTTTTATTTACTTAATCTAAAAAAGTACAACCGTTTTTTGATAGAAATATTCCTTCAGTTGCCGTTCGGGACGCCTCTGGATTTAATAAATGTAATTAAGTTAGTGATAAATTATCGTGTTATTGTCATAAATAGCATTGCCAAATTAAAACAAATTTGGGTATAGAATCTTTAGGATGTAAAAAACAAAATTTTTGCAAATTTAACATCTTAAAAACGAGGAATAGGCGGACCCATATTTATATATTTTTTTATATATATTTTTAATGGAAGAATGCCTTAAATTTTTTAACGACATTCTGTAACCCTCTGTATTTAAGAAGGCAAAGAGTTTGTGGGAGAAGTCATAATTTAAACATTTAAACAATATTTTAGAAAGAGTATGATTTGGAAACTCCAAACCACTAGTCAAAATAATCCGCGGACTTCCGAGAAATTTTTAGTTAAGGACATGCGTAACAAACATTCCAACTGTCTTTTATTTAATTAGTCAAAAACTTGCTTAAAAGAATATTTTACAAAATTTTGTCGTGCGGTTTGCAGAACACCAAATTTTAAATTAATCAGGATATTTTTTTTAAACCAAGCATGCTTATTAGAAAATTAAAAACCGGTTGGTTCTACAAACAAAAGTTATATTTCTGTTTTTCTGATTTTAACCAAACAGTGTAAATATCAAGGATACTTGTAAAAAGTTATCTTAATGTTTTTTTGATGACAATACAAATTTTAAAACAAATATTAGATGACAACAAATGATAATCATATTTATTTTGTAAATAAAATTTATTTAGGTGATTATTTTACAAACCTTTTATAAAATGTTAGACCAAGAAGCAAAAAAGACTAAATTTGTTCACTCATTTAAGATAAATATCTTCCTTGAGACACCCACGGTTTGTTAGTCCAGCCCTCGTAAGATATAAGAAGATAAAAGACAGATAAACATAAAATCTATTTGTGTTTTTAACATTTTTATTTGAATTTCACTTGGTATTTTGCGAAAGAAAGATTAGCATAGAAGCACGAAAAATTAAAATATTTTTCATTATCCCCGGTATATTTATTTAGTAAGTCCCTCTGCCCTATAAGTAAATAAACTGGCATCTGGCATACCTATCTTAACCCAAAGCCGGTCCAGGGACCTTTTGTGTTTTCAACTACTTTGTTTTCTCTAGCCTACAGACAAACAAGAACGAAAAAATTCCCATATTTAGAGAACAACAAAAACAAACCTACAATAACAAAATGTGAGACACATTTAGAGATAGATCGAGTTTCAAAATACACTAGAGTCGTTTTTGGCCCTGTCACGTTCACAGTTGTGTTTTTGTGTCATTAACTGGAAAAACGACAAAATTTTGTTCTAATTCTATGATATTCTTAAATTAAGATTTTTTCTTTAAAACGTGTAACTTGTAGTTTTAGCTATTCTTTATACATAATATACATAATTTTGGAAAAATAACCAGCAAAAAAAATCTGAATGGTAAATTATGACCCCTGGGCCATTTAGCAACAGTTTTAAATGGTATTTTTATTAGTATTCGCTATATTTAGTTATTTTTTACAGATTAATATATATTGATCCTGGGTTAACCCGATCCATAAAAACCCCTTCCAAAAGATCTGCGAAACTCTACCTGTGTTCATAAATTGATCGGAGACTTAACTCGGAGTATCCTGCTGACCCAGATGAAAGCCAGGGTTAGGCCTGTCAAACAGAAGTGTCAAAATCAGCTGTTTCGTTTTTTAAAGTTTTAATAATTTATGTTGTGTTTATAACAAGAGGAAAAAGTACAAAAACCAATTATTTGATTTTTATTGATTATTTACAGCTTAAATATTGTTAAACTCTTTAAAAATAACTTCACGGCCAAGAACAAAGCAAAAGGGTTATGTTTTGTTTTGACACGAAGTCGATAAATGAAGGCCAAATACCTGTTCAGAAAATAACAAAAATCCCAATGAATCGTGAAAACAGCTGATTTGATCTACCCCAACCTATCGGATCAATATTTGAAAATTCCTTATGACGCTAAAATATGTATATGTTTCTATCACATATACATACTAGGTTTGTTTCAGCAGGCTGTCAGAAATGTTTGTAACCGTTCGGATTTTGCGCACGTCAAATTTGTCGTTCCAGCAGTGCCACGTTTGTAACATTATACAATTGTTTGTTGTTCTAGCAGCAGTTTTAAGATGTTAGAAACATGTTGGAAACTGTTTAAAAAGTTTGCAAACTTTCTTCCAACATTACTGACAAATTTTTAACATAACCTTTCCTGTATTGACGTATAAGCAGTATGCACGCCTTGTTTATTTTTCGTTCCAGCAGAAAACTGTTGCCAGCATTTCTGACTAATGTTTGTAACAATTTCTGCGTTTTACGATTGTTGCTAACATGTTTCCAACATTCTGCTGGAACAAACCTATAGTAGGTGTCTTACGTGAGGTAAGAGGAAGTTTGATAAGACAAAGTCCTCGGAGTAGAAGGCATACAACCTACAAACAAGTTATTAATTTCCTACAGCACAAAAAGGAAGCCTTTAAGTAAGCAAAGGATCATTAATGAGGTAAACAGCTCCTCTTCAAATCAAGAATGTTGGGGGTTGTAGACAACGTAATTTCCTTGACATGTAAACAATATTCTAAAAGGGAAAGATATGGGATACATACAAAGTAAACAGATTAGAAGCTTAGCTATAGACACAATGTGTTTATGCCAGTAAAAGTTCTTCCTAAATGGGTCACTCACAAGAGTATATGTGCTTTGCTTTGCAGAACTTGGTCGCTCATAAGTAAAATATTAGTATAAAAAGAAGTATTTTGCGACAAGGAAAACATGATTGCGATTTACATGCATTAAATTGGAGACTGGTGCTAGTACGGAGTACTGACTGTTTACAATAAATGATATACGTCAATAAAAAAAATATAAAAACCAACAACAAAGTTTAGCTTAAAGACCGTAGGAGGAAAGTTTATTGAGAAGAGCATCATGCCAGACCTGGTTAAAAACTTTGGTTATATTAAGAGCAACAACCTGGAATTCATCTAGAAACTCAATGGACATTATTATTTAAATATTTTTAATTTAAAATAATATTGTAGTGTTGCAATTTTAAAAGACGCACCTACAGGTGATTAGAAAAAGCCAGTACAGTTTAAAAAAGAACACCAGCTGGTTTATGTTTAGATTTAAATTGTTGTATGTGGTAACAATTTTCTATTGTCCATTATCGCCTAATTATGCGTAAAATGAAACAATGCAAATTTTTATAGGTCTATACATTTTCACCTGTTACTAAAGTATTGAAATGTTTTTTTGTTAATTTTTTGTTACTTTAAGTAAACACTTATTTTAATAATTATTTTATATTATGATATTCTTCCTTTTTTTCAGCAACTACCTAGTTGTTTATGTCTGAAGGGATCTCTAAGAAGTATTCCTAAGATAACATATAAGAAGGTGTTTCAATCCTGCAATGCATGATGGGAAATGTGTCAAAAGCGAATTCATTTTGCTGAATATGTTAAACCTAGTCAGGACTACGCACTAACTGCGCATAACCGATGTGTTTAAAACCGTGCATACTTAGTAAAATATATTCAGGAAAATAAATTTTTCTTGGACACATTTCCCATAATGTAATGCAAGATTTGGAATACCTTTCTGTATGTTATCCTAAGTTTACGTTTAAAGAGTATGTTACATCTGAAGGGTAAAAGAATAAAACAAAGGTAGTCACAAAAACAACTTTCTGAGATATGACATTTTTAATATTTATTTTTCAATAGTAAGCAATGGAAACTTTGAGTTTTATTCGGGTCTCGCATCAACAATATTCGTTTTATTTGGCCGATATTTTAAGCAATAAAAGTATGACAATGTACCATTAGATTACGCTCATAATCTCGATTTTGATAAAAATGAACTTTACGTGTTTTATTTCTGTATCCTTCATATACCAAACCTTTTGGTCAGAAGGTCATTAAAAGTATTTTAAAAAAGTTTAACAATTTAGATTAAAGGTATAATTTGCATAGACTAGGGATACGACATCGAAGCCAAACATCGATGGTAACATCGAAAGCTGGCTATCAATAGGAAAGATACATCAAACAAGTAACATTAAATTTTCATAAACAGTGTTTAAGAAACAATGTTTAAAAAACATCGATGTTACTTGTTCGGTGTATCGCTGTCATCGATCGATGGTGAGCCTTCGATGTTCAACATCGATGTTTGGCTTCAATGTCGCATCCCTAGTTTGGACCAATACCTTTAGAGAACAAAAATTGAATATTACTTTCGATTTAACCATAAATAGAGCTAAATTGAAAATTTTAAACTAAATCATGCATGGTCTGATATAACTTTTTTATTTTAATTTATTAATACTCTAAACTAAAAACCAGCTGAAAGACGTTTTGCAGTGAGTTTACGTTCAATGTATTGGGGTTTTTCTCCTATTATTGTTTTTTATTTTCTTTAATACCAAAGGGTTTCATAGAACTACAAGGAAAGTTGTAGCTAGAGGCCTCTACCATTATTTACTTAAAAATGACCAAACTACTAAATATTAAAGAAAAAATTCGAATATTTTAATTTATCTGTACGCCACTGAAAGAAATATTGCCTATTCACATTTTGAAAAGAGTTGTAACGTTGTTTTATTTTATTTACTTTGACATTTAAAAGGGTGACATTTTTCTGGGTATGTACGTCCTATGCCGTAAAAATACTTAATGAAAAAATGAAATTAAAGGTTTTTTTGGTTGTTTTTACTAACTGGATGCTATAAAACATAAGAAAATTATATTGTATTTTTTAATTTCCTTAAAATTCACAAATAAACACGATAAAATAACAATAGGCTGTTGACTTTCATTGTTTAAAAGATTAAATATGTATTTAATAATAAATAAATAAAACACACGTATGTATCCTGGAGATTTATCGCGTTTTGTATATTTTAAATGTAACTACCTATAAATTAAACTATTAAATTATTTTCGAAACAACAACGTGTCGTAATACCCTTTAGGTAACGATCTCATAAAAAAATTATAACGTTATCATTTATGATTGCACCCACATTTACAACTTTAGGCGTCTTTTGAAAATAAAGAATAGATTTAAGCCTCGGGCACGATAACCAGCGTGAGCGTCGAGCGGCTGATTTAAAAAATTAAGTTCTTTTATTCTCGTATAAAGATCAAAGACAATGCTCTTACATTTCCTGCTCGACGCTGACGCTTAGTATCGTGGCCGAGGACTAACGTGTCACAGCTCTTGGTTAGTTTGGGCTGTACGGTGGCAAGGGACCACATAAAGAATAGTTTAATAGCAAAAAATACACTTTTTTTCATGTTTTGGGGTTCCTAGATCAGGGAATTAGTATTTTGACCTTGGGAGAGTCCTTGGTGGCTAAGTCCAAGTACAAATTTTCCTACGTGTTTTAAATAAAGTAACACAAGAATTACATGTACAGGTTTGGTGAGGAATGAAAGACTCTTTGCTACTGTTTTTTTTATTCTGGGTTAGAGACTGATTTAAAAAATCCTTGTGGTAAAGTAAAGGGTTTTGTCTTGCCCAGAAGCGCAGTGGTCAAAGTTCAAATCTCCAGCCAAAAAGACATTTTTATGTAGTCGTTATTTAAAAATACCGTCTGTGGTGACACTATCGCGTTGTATAAAAGGTGCTGTAAAATGCAAAAACTGCATGTTTTGGTGCTTGAACAACATGGACAGAAAAGGGGACATCTGAATGTTAGTTTTTTCTAAAAAACCTTTCTTTTAAGTAAAAATGTATGACAAATTGTATTTTTGCAAAGCACGCTTTAAGTGACTTTCTTAAGGGTTAGAAATGGTATTCTACTTTTGTAAGCATGTCTTTAGTGCCGGATCAAGCGTAAAGCCGTGAAGCGATCAAGGGGCAAATTTAAGGTTAAAAGAAAGTAAAACTTTGATGTTCCTAAATTGTTGATTAGTAGTTTATTCAAATTATACATGGAGAAGAGCTAAAGTAGAAAGAAAAAGCAAGGAGCGGAAATTTGAACTCATTTTTTTGCCTTCAATTTATTTTACAATTACAATTTTATTACAACATTCATTTTTGCTTCAGTAAAGAAAAGAAGAAGCTCGATTCGGCACTGATACTTTTGGCCCTTTAAATTAAAATGAGCTTTACCAAGGAAGACAAAATTTTGCATGCAGTAACTCAAATTAAAAAAAAAAAAATTCAAAAATAGATGAATTAAAATATAGAAGTAATATTGCCACCAATTTTATACATTTTCGATAAGTAAATAAAATGTCTAATTTGCTAAATACTTAACTTAAAGTAACAATGTTACATAATGAATTTGTATATATTTGCGAATGTATAAATTTGTAGGTATACAAAAATAAAAAAGGAATTGTTTGATAAAGCTGTTAACATGACAATTAAATATTCACGTGTTTACTTAAATAAATTATTATTGTAAAGGTAAAAATTGTATGACCAGTTTTTCGTACTCAGAACAGGGTCTTCCACGTGGCATCAAGGTGTTTTACCTATAAATAAAATATTTTTAAATTGCCTACAATATATTGGAGCATTAGGTTCTAATTTGTTTCGTATACATTTTTTTTATTTACAACCCAGATACTACACTCCGTGACTTTTGCATACTACTAGCCAATGGCCGCCACATACACTCAATTCTACGATGTACTTGTCCAAGCACAGAGGCGGAGAGGTTGTGGGCGATCGCCCATGGCCTCGCGGCCCGGTGGACCTCGCGCCTTACATTTTGCATTAATAGTAAAGTGCAGAGAAGGGGCCTCGCAAAAAAGGTAAAGACTTTTTTCGCTTCCCAAATTTTTTGCGGGACAGGGCCTCGCGGATATGAGGGCCTCGCAAAATGTATCTTGTCCACATAAAATTTTGGTCTTGCTCCGCCACTGTTCAGGTATATCAGCGTAGGTCAACCGACTGTCTTAAGCTACGGTTTCCTATAGGACTGTCGGTCGGCGGAAACCGACGCGGTTTACGTTCGGTCAAATTAATATTCACTTTTAAATAAAAACATATTCAAGTAAATATTTATTTTGGGCTAACGTAAGTCAGTTTCTGCCGACCGACAGTCCTGGGAAACCGTAGCTTTAGCGTCTGTATAAGATACGCCGGGGGGAGGGCCTTCAGCTCTTGAGATGGTGTCATTAGAAAAAATTGATTTTATGTCTTTGAAGCAATACTCGCGGTGGACCTGCACAAGTCTACCTGAACAAGTAAACCTGTGCAGGTCGAGCGTAGCGTGTTTAAAAGGCATAAGGGGGCGCAATACTGAAAGTCAATGCTACACTGATTTTGGTGTTAAAATTTAAAGATAAACATATCTGAAGAAATATTTTTATTCTGGCACAAACCATTTTTCATTGAAGTACATTATTTAATCTTACTAATTAAAATAGAATAAACTCTCTTTTAAACAACCCTTAAAAGACATAATCGTTTGTTATTGGAGGAAAGTGACCAAATATGGAATTGTCTTTCTAATATGGAATACCGGCATTTCCTTCAACGAAAACTCACACACGCAATTAGAGGGTTTATCTCTTTTTTTTAATGCCCATTCGCGAGTAGAAGTGGTAACATGCCAGTAGAGCAAGCCCTTTCGTCGCTGTAGCAACGTTTTGTTTTATCGCTTTCTCATAACTTTTTAATCTTTTAAAAAATCTACTATACTAAATTAAAGGAGAAGGACCTCATAATATTAATATTAAGGACTCAAATCTTTACGATATTTTCTTTTTGTCACCCTAAACAATATTTTTAATAAATATTAAAAAAACATAATAATAAAAGTCGATTTTTTGGCCCCATCTAGTTTATAGTATACTATATTTGGGGTACCTAGTCCAAATTTAGCTACTCTTATCATTTTTATTATTCTTTTTTAATCCTAATTAAAATTAACTTATGTAACTAAAAACTTTTACAAAATAAAGGCCAAATATATGATTGTTAATAATTACTACAAAAAGTTTTTATTTATAATTTATATGAAAATTATGTATAAAAAACAAAATGGTATTTAATATTTGGTCACTTTCCTCTGCCACATTGAAACAAAGGGTTATAAATAACTTAGGAAATGTAATTTTTGAGGTTTACTCACGATTATTAAATATTAAAACATAAAATCGTAAGTTCTCAAATCGAACGTGAATAAAAGACTGGCCTCAAATAATTGACACATTAAAAAATTTAAAAATAACTAAATAGGATTTGTGTATAAAACCAAGAAATGTAGTAAGTTTCACTTAATTTTTAATTGATCAAAATGTAAAACAGTAATAAAAATCACGATTTAAAAACAATTTTTGTATTAATATCCGACACCAAAAACTTTTACACTATTTATTTTGAATAACTGGATGCATTTAAAAATTTTGAATTTTGCTTGAAGAAAAAAAAAGTGACAAAACCAAAAGCGTGGCACAAAAATTTTTGTGCCACGCTTTTATTGAAGACAAAATTTGAGTATTATATGTCATATACAGGATGATACAGAATCTTGTTAAGAACGATTTAGGGCTAATTCTACACCAAAAAATATAAACATTGGTCCGCAGTTTTTTTATTCTAGATACTTTATTTCACCATTTTTTTTTTTGGCAAATTATTACTTTTAAAAAACTTTGAAAACACTTATTTAAGTAAAAGTTATAGGACTGGATATAAACCTTATTAAAATAGGTATTTATTGTTGTTACCAAATATTTGCTAATAATAAATTATAAAAACTAATTTTAAAAAGAAAAGGTTCACGACATGCTTCTTTTAAGCTGAATTTATAGATTGTCGTTTCCGTCACCGATCGCCTTTTGACGTTTCGGTTTCTGATATGGTATATGGAAACGGCAAACAGAAAGTAAAAATTGTCAAATGGAAACTTGTTTCATCTCTAACTAAAAATGTCAAATGGCAAACGGAAACAAAAACGTCAATCTATAAATCCAGCTTTATGCTCTAAAAGTATGCAGTTAGGTGGATTTTATTTTTATTTTTCTTTTAAAGTAAACAAGACAGGATAAAAAATTAAGAGACAAAAAACTGTATTTTTGTTTGCCCAATCCAAAGACAGTACAAAAATGTTACATACATTTACACAGTCAGTAGCGTACCGCGCGTATACGATGACAAAATGGCACTGATGATGGTGTAAACCGAAAGCGCTCTGCCATAGCTTAAAATAAATAAAGAAATTTTTTTATTATATTTTCAATAGTAGAATCTGCCCCTAATTTTTTTGACAACATTCTGTAACACCCTGTACATGTTTCATTTCCAAAAGCATTATTGCTAAAAACCAGTTTTTTTCACACGTTTGTCAAATTTTAAAATAATATTTTTGTTGTATCTAAAAGTTACGACACACAGACATACAGACAGAAAAAAACAAACCTTTTTGTAATATAGTGATACCAAAAGATGAAAATCTGCAAAAATATGTTAATAATATTTTTTTACAATATTCGCTTACAAAATTAAAATTCTATCTGAAAAAAACAAAGTTTGGTCCCTGTTTCATATAATAAATAAGCAGAAATAGAAAAAGACATAATACCTACAAAAGTTACTAAGTACTTGTCCTTTTTCTAATTCTAACCATTTGTTTTTTTAATCAAGAAAAAAAAATAGAACACAGTCTGGTTTAGTTGTCACCTCGTAGTATAGAACCTAATTAGGAAACAATATTGTATATTATTTTATAAAGAACTATTAAAATATTTTTATATCAGCAGAGTTTTAAAACAATATCATTAAAAATATATACATAAAATAAAAACAATGAATTTTATTTACCTGTTTTTTACAATATATTACTTTTTGAAAAACTACAGAAAAAAACAAAATCACTACCTCTTTTTTTTACATTACCACCAAAGAAGCAAAAGTTTAAGTTTTTATTAGTTTTTCTAGTTTAAACAATAAATTGATGTTTTTGTTTAAATAAAATACACAAAACTTAAAACAAAATCCCGAAGTTCGGTTAAAAACGGTTTTTATTTTTTAATTGCTTTTGTTATATTTTTTTAAATTACGGGATTTGTTAAACATTTATTGTTTTTACTAATTTATTTATTTCTTTAATATAGAGAAAACATCGGAAAGCGCTTCTCAAATGTACCTACCTGCTTTTTTTTCATTCTAGCTATACACTTGGATAAAGTCATCAAAATTTCTAAAAAAATATTTTTTTTTATCCTATGTAAAAAAAATTTAGTCTATTATTTAGTTTGTCAGTTGCATCGCAGTTGTCAATGTAAACAAATACTCACTGCCAGTGTCACCTCTTAGACATAACTTCCTTAAGGACTATCCAATGTTTAAAATATAGTTTAACAGTTAAACTATAAAAAAAAACTTAAATTTTGGCAGTGCCTGTCAAAGCGCTGTCAACGAATCACTTGACACTCGCGGTCCGAACGTACGATACCGCCGTTACGTAACGCCGTCGCTTTCGGAAAAAGAGCGGGCTTTTCAAAAGTGAGGTTACGACCGTCAGACGTCACTAAGTGGCGGCGGACAGTGGCGGCATTGGCAGGCAGGCAACCCGAAACCGAAAATCTCACCGTGGCCGTGGCAAGACAATCTAGCCGGCTGATCGGACCGCGTAGTCTGATTCGTACTGAGAGCTTACAGACACAACACGTTGGTGCGGCACACATAATGTGCCGTGTTGTTTACTGTTTACTTGTCTGCTCGCTCGCCTCGCCCGTATGAGAGATGTTGTTTACACAGTTATATTTAGAGTTAGAGAAATGCAAAAGCAAACCAACTACACCTGCCTCGTCGGCTGGATATCATCCCGCAGGGGCGTATTTGTCGATAAATCCTCAACGGTCGTTTAAGCCCTATTTTAAAGACAGCACCGTAATCCGTTCATTTATAGAGCCAAAGTTGACCGCAAAAAATTAAACCCATAAAACTACTGGACACAATTTATATAACGCTTTATTAGACACGGCAATAATAAAAGAGTAGATAAGCTTGTACGAAAATAATAATAGTCCAAGAGGCCACCTCGACTAATTCGCAACGTATAAGGCTATACAATTTTTTATGCAGAAGGTAAATTTAAAAAACCCTAGGTGGAAGAAAAAAATATTTTTATAGAAAAGTTTCGTACCACTTTATAACATAGATTCTCCATAATATTACTTTTGTCAAATGTTGATTTAATAATAATTGATTGGCTGTGGTCCTTCGAGCCCTATTATTACAAGAGCCCGCGGTTAACCAGACTAGAGTTCATGTAGTTACTAAATATATTTACTTTTATCCTGACCACAGTTGTTTTCCAGAAGTAGTCCCAAAAAGAACATAATATACAGTGCATTCCAATTAAAACGAGCCTTTTCTCATAATTCAGTTATTTTGACACTTACAAGGCAATCCTAAAACATGTAATTTTTATTTTTAGGGGTCACTTTTTGGTGTCAAAATTTACTTGCTTAGGGTTATTCCCCCTTACCATCACAAACGTCAAAACGTTTAAATGGGAAAGGGGTTAAATTGATATCTTATCTTAAAAGGTTTTTAATTTTCTCTTTAGCAGTTTTCAGTTTTTGAAAATTCTTTCGGTAGTTTTGAAAAAATTACCACAAACTTTGTGTTATCTAGCTATTCGGTTACCTCCATATTTTTTTATTACTTAAAATTTTAAAATAAAATTTGATATACAGGGTGTCCCAACTCTATTTATACACAAAATAACTTAGCCCCTGTACAAGATACAAAAATAAACTTAAAATAAAAAATGTTAATTTGAATACATTCTTTTTACTGACAGTACAAGATATTATACAAGGTGTCTCGAAAACATAATTTTTGTTTTCAGGTTGGTTTCTTTTATGGAACATCCTGTATATTTTAACAAATTTTGAGTATGTATTAAATTCTACATCAAAAATGTATTACACACTATACGGCCATTATTGGTTTTTAAGATATCAGCTGTACGCTGAGATATCAGCTGTACGCTGATATACTAATTTACGATTAAAAGTGAAGAAAGAAAATAATATTTTGGTTCCTAATTATTTTTAAATAAATCTGTCAATGTCAGAATGACAAAAGATATATGTAATTAATATTTTTTCATTGTAAGAACTACTAATAGGCATGTCAGCAATTTAGTTTATTTTAGACACACATTTACTTAATTGCACTAAAAAACAGCAGTTCGTGAATTATGACTGGTTTTAGGTTAGAAGTTAGTAAATATCTATATAAAATAAACTAAGTAGCTAACTTACTTATTAGTGTTTTTTTACAATAAAGGGTAATTAATACATGGTATTATATTATTTGTCACTCTGACAAAGAGAAAACAATTTTAAAATAATTAAATCCAAAATATTATTTTATGCCTCACTTTTAGTTGGTAATCCAGTATAAACAGCGTACTGTTAATATCTCAAAAACCAGCAATAATAGACGTACAGTGTATTTTACATGTTTGATGTAGAATTTATTACAGAAGTCAAAAATTTGTTTAAGTATACAAGGGTGTTTCGATAAAAAAAAAACTTAAAAAAGTCAAATTTTTAGGGACCTTGTATATCTACTGGTACTGTCAGTAAAAACAGCAATGTATCCAAATAAACAAACAACAAGTCTATTTTTGTATGTTATACATGGGCAAAAGTTTGATCCTCTTTTCCATTTGCACTTTTTGACGTTTGTGTTGGTAAGGGAAGAGATACCCCTGAACAAGTAAATTTTGACACAGAAATGTGTCCCACTAAACATTAAAATTGATGTGTTTCAGAATTTTTTCATAAAGGCACTAATAAAGAAAGGTTTATACGTGGTGGCTCGTTTTGAATTGAAATGCCCCTGTTTTTTGGCGGAAGAATTATAATTAGTGCTAAATTTAAAAATAGCTGTAGATAACTGCTAAGTATTTGTCATATTTTGTGGTAGAAACTTGCATTGCTAAAACAAATACTGTCAAAGATATACATTGTTTGAATGCTACAACACAATGTTGATTTGACATGAATTGGTTTACTGTGGTCCTTCGAGCCTTATTATTAGAAAAACTTGCGGGTAACAAGAACTAAACTTCATGTAGTTTCTAATCTTTGGTTTTTTCCAACCTCAGTGGTATCTCAGACCCGGCTAATCAACCCGGTCTCATGAAAAAAATGTTACATTTAAAGCTCTACAATTTGATCTGTCTATTTTTAAGTGATACAAAATATTTTATAAGATTTTTACGGCCCATCAAATTGAATAAAAAAATACGTTTAATTAAATATTTTTCAAAGGCCCCAATTTCCCATTTATTAAAATTACAGTCAAATGCTGCGTTGGTGGTATTCATTTTAATAAAAAACTTTAAGGTCTGTTTAAAAAAAAATGAAATGGTATCTTAAAAAAGGTATACAAGTTAAAAATAATCTTTTACTTTTTCGACTCGATTTTTGCAGTTAACTTTGTGCACTAGCGTAAATATTTTTTTGTTGGGGGAAGTAATAGAGATTCTGGAGTATATGACCAAAAAAAAGTCTTCAAGTTCCTACTAACCTACAAAACATGTCGTTTGGTGTATGTAACTACTACAAAAAAAAAAAAAAAAAAACAAAAAAGGCTTTCATCAAAGCATTCACATGTCGTTAGGTGTATGCAACTACTACAAAAAAATAAAAAAGAACAAAAAGGACTTTAGCAAAGCATCCTGGGGAGGGGGTAATCCCCACCGTTATCTACGCCAGTGATTTTGTACCAAATATTAATTTGAGAATTGATTTGCTGCGGTCCTTCGAGCTTTATTATTACAAGAGCCTCCGGTTAACAACACCACATAAAGGTTTCTAAAAATATTTTACCTTTATTTCAATTACAGTTGTGCCCTAGAGTTCTTTAGCTACCCCAGCCACAAGATATGTGATCTTGGTTTATTAAAAGAAAAGAAAATGAGAGAAAAATTGTTATAAATATATTTAAAGCTGAATAATTATGCTTTGTTTTCTCTGTTAGACTACCAAACATTTCAAATCTTGTAATAATAAGCTGCCTTTTAAGTCACTACTGCTGTCCCTTTTTTTTTAGTACTTTGTTCCTAAGCTTTTATTATTAGAAAAAAAATCATCATCCATCGTCGGGCTGTGGGGATTTATCGCTTCTTTATAGGTACTTTTATGGGTTCTGCTCTGAATAATTGTCCAGTATAATTCCTCCACTCACAGTTCTAACAGAGAAAGTCGTGGTGCCGCAGGTATGAATCCCTAAACTATCCGAACTGGACAGGCCCCGAAGTTTCCACTTTGTTCGATTCTTTTTATCCTTAGAGTTTCTAGAATGTGGAGACCTGCCGCCCGCGGAGGTATTCCCCCAATCTTCAAGTATTTAAGTCCCGTGTCAACTAACTCCCTCTTACCTCGCTTATGAAACCTATTGTATGTTAGTATTTAGGCTTTGAGCCTTCGTGGATTTTTCAAAGATAAAAAAAATATATATAATCCGTCAGTCAGCCATCATTTTATCTTGTGTCCTAATGCCTAAATACTAACGGACTGCGAGTGTCTTCTAAATGAAGAGGTAATTTATTATAACCGAAACCTAATTAATTTGAGGTAAGAATTTGAAAAAAATACCTTTGCAGGTGGACTGCTGCTGATTCTAGACACTTTAAGGATTGCTAAGTGGAAAAAGTGGGGAAGTTTGAAGGTTCGTCAAGAAGTACTGTAAGGAAATATATAAAGAGGCCCTCCAGTTTTCTTTTCATTTACCTGAGACGTAAGTAGGGTATATGAACGGCTAATATCCGAACCAATGGAGTGGAATGTAAAATGCTGCACCAATAAAATTTGCTAAAAAGTTCTTCAGATTAAGATATGTGTGACTTTTTTTTTGAGTAAGTATATTAAAAATATTTTAAAATTGAAGTTGGTCGACTGTTGGTAAAATTTTGCACGGAAACCAACCTTGCTGTTAACCTGTTTATATTAAACGAGGGTTAGTTTCAGGTACTTAGTGCCTATTACTTAATAAAAAAAATGATGGTAATAATTTAAATTCTATTATTTCTAGAGAAAATTGTAGTTGAGGATTAAGTTGTTTTTGTTTTTGAAAGATAAGCACCTGGAGGTAAATAAAATTCGTGGCCCTGACGTAGAGATAAAATGTACCAACGAGCTAGGTCGACCATTTGTAATTTTTATCTCAGTTTAACTAAAAGTAAACAAACAAATATAAGAGAATACAACAAATAAAGCATGAAACGTGTATATTTTTACATCATATTTTATTTACCAGGCGTCAGATTGCTTACATTGTTTAATTTTATAAATACAGAATTGATATTACCAATTTATCTTAAGTACCTTCTTAAGTACTGGTAAAATTAACTATTATTTCTATATTGACGTTAATTAAAATAACTATTTTGCTTAAGCAGAAAATATGGGTTATGAATAGGGTTGCCATAAATTCTATAGCCAATGTCAGGACACGACACCTTGATTTTTGGTATGTTTAAGTTTAGCGGAGCGAGGCGGAGGGCAGGAGGGGTACACTATATTTCAATTGTGTTTAAATGTATCTATAAAATTTAGCAGCATTAAAAGTTATACTGATTTTGCAAAATTGCTTCAACAGATTCTGCCAACAGTTGTTGCTTTTCGTCGGTCCGCTGACTTGCCATTAATAAAAATTCTCTCTGATTAATATTATGTGAAGGAATTGAAAATAAATATTAACATATTTAATAATTAAGGAGTTCATACTAATTTTTTTCCATATGGTAAATCGGGACTTTTCGCTATAAACTCGTGGCATGGGCCCCAATAACGGTGACAGTCCCGATATATCGGGACGAATGGCAACTCTAGTTATGAATAACAAAAGTAAAGGCAGTCAGAGATCGGTGCATGTGAGAAAATCATGATGTATCTTTTTTTTTAATCGCTGTAAGAAGTATGTATAATGAGGCTAACAAAACTTTGTGGAGTAGAAGATTTTTAAACAGCTCTTTTTGAGGAGGAGTAAATGTTAAATCTGATATCTGAATAATTACTAATTATTTAATATTTAATTTTTTTATTTTTAGTAATTTTACAATCTTCAGGGTAGCACATGAATTATTTCTTGAATGTAATATACAGGATGTCCCACTTTTTATGAATACACCCCAATATCTCGGTTGTTGTTAACCCTTAAGTACTATAGTGCAATTTTCAATCATTATTACTATAGAGTCTCAGGGACTCCTGCTTAAAGATACTTAAACAAAAAATAAATATGAAAAAAACATTTTTTCAAATTGATTTTATTTATTTACTGACCTTAAACCTAATGACATATCAGTAAAATAATTTTAAAAAATCTTACTAAACCCTTAATGAAACAATTTTAAATATTATAATTTTTATTAATAATCAGTTTCAAGGCAAAATTTCAACATATAAAAAAATCATCTATATTTTTTTTTATAACTTAGGTGTCGAAAAATAAACAAAATGTAAAAAAAATATTCTATTTCTTTACATATGTAAACGTGCAAGGGGCAAGCTTTCAGTCATTTTTTTTAGAATATATACAGGTGTACTTTTTGGTCAGTTGTAAAAAATTTTGCGATTAAAATCATTTTTTTTGCTGACCCTCGTTAAACTATTTTGTATTTCTAGTTCCAAAACGATTTTCTTTTCTGACATAGATTGTTTTTTGTTTGTTTCATGATTCGATAAAACGGCATGATCTTCATCATCAAATTAGTGGATATCGCTGGCATCATCAATTTCGTTAAAACCAATTTTTCAATGTACTTTTGTAATCTATTTCTCCAAATCTAACTTCTTTTAATAAAGATGACACCTGGGACATTTTATACACTAAAATAACCAAAAATAACACAAAAAACAAAATGTATTAAGCATTTTAAATTGTTACACTTACACTATATATGAGTCTCCAAGACTCCCTAACAATTTAAGGAAAGATGTTAACCATGTAACTACTTATTCTGCACTGCCGACCAAAAAGGATTGCATAAACTAATGATAGCGAAAGGTACATGAAGGGTGGTAAAGATAAGTCAAGCAGTATTCAAAATATTTTTAATAAAAAATCGCAATGAGTCTGAGAGACTCCAGTATAGTACTTAAGGGTTAATGCGACTTTTTGAAATTTTGGTGGTGATTGTATACAGGTTCAGCAGAGTGTGAAGGTACATAATATATAGGCTAGTAAAGCAACAACAAAGCGCGACCGATAGGGATGTCGGGACAAAAATCATATCCGTCTTATTGCACTATTGTTCTATTAATTTATTAATACTTGAGTGGAGTACAATGCTCTGCTAATACAGTAAGCAATACTGTAATATTTTTATTAATTTTTCACATTATTACTAGGAATGCAACATCGAAGCCAAATATCGATGTTTAATATCGATGGTAACATCGAAGAGTCACCATCGATGGCAGCGATACATCGAACAAATAATATCAATATATTTTAAATGTTGTTTCTTAAACACTGTTAAAGAAAAATTGTTTTTACTTGTTTGATGTATCTTTCCTATCGATAGTCAGTTTTCGATGTTGCCATCGATGTTTGGCTTCGATGTCGCATCCCTAATTATTACACATAATATACATTTAAGTTGTGCAGCGTAGCACCGTGCGGTGTGTCACCTTGTTTACATTTCGGAATTATTTATTAAATCTCTACTTGTTGGTTTACACGCATTAGAAGGTCCCTTTTCCACGCATTAACTGTCAAGCTTTTGACTTACCTGATGCTGTATATGAAAAATTAAGTATTTAGTATAGTAAACATCTTTTGTTCCCCTGAATCTTACTTTTTTCTTTTTTGAATAGTATCCTAATGATGTTTTAAAAGACCTGTTTCTGCTAAATAAATTCTAACCACTTTACAATATACTTAAAATATCAAAAAATAAAACAAGTATTTATTTGATAAACCTATTGTTATAGCTTCAAAACAGCACAATTTTAATAAGCTTTTAAATTTTAAGGCCTCTAATTTTTTCCCAAAGTAAGTTTGTAATAATTATTTATTTTAGATAACAGAAGGCCACGGTGCGTAGTCGTCATTAACAAATTATTGTGTTTATCTAAGGCAAATTTGAAGTAAACAGAACAGTGTGAAATATATGGTATCCCAAAATATTTGTCAAAATTATAATTTCAACTGCGTTCCTAAATCCTCAATTTGCTCTTTACCATTCTTAGTTATTGTTTAATTTATAATTGACTGAACACGACCTCCGCAATTTTTTTATAGTTGCTTCTTTTTTTCTGAGTAAACAGTACGAGCTCAAACCATTGCTCTCATAAATGTCAATCTTACCAACATTTATTTATCTTAGTGGTAGGCTAACATATTTATTTATTTTTTTCGGAAAAATTATAAAATTTGTTAACATCCATTGGTGTAAAATTCAATGTTGATTTATAAAGAGAAAATATCTAAAAATTACGTTCAGTAAAAACTTCAAGGACAAGCAAAATTAATGTGAGATCTTTCAATACTTTATGTGTATATAGATCCCTAGATATACAGGGTGTATTAACCCTATTTATACACGAAATTACTTCGTGCCTGTACAGAATACAAAAACAAACTTAAGTTTAAAAATGTTTTTGGACTCATTAACTTAATAATAAAGTATTTTTAAAGGAAACCCCAGTATTTTATTGTTTACTCTTTATTAAATTCTACATTAAAAATGTGATATAAACTATACGTCACTTATTGCTGGTTTTTAAGACATCAGCAGCATGCCAATGTACTTATTTATCGCAAAAAGTAAAGTGAAAAAATCTTATTTTATTTTAAAATAATTCTGTCACTATTAGAGTGACAAATATTATGATTACATTAAAATAATTACATTCTATTGCCCGAACTACTAATAGATAGGCCACCAATTTACTTTATTACATACATTTTTACTTCCTTGCCTTAAATCCAGCGATCCGTCAAATATTGCTGGTTTTTAGGTGAAGTAAGTAAATACATATTATCTATCTAAAATAAACTAAATAGCTACAATGGAAGGTATTTAATTACATGCTTTTATATTATTTGTCACTTTGACAGTGACATAATAATTTAAAAATAAATAAAACCAAAATAATTTATTATTTCTTCACTTTTAACGCTAATAAGTATATCAACATGCTGTTGATATCTTAAAAACAACAATAATTCAAGTGTAGTGTATTATACATGGCTGATCTATACTAATATTATAAAAGGTAAATTTTGTAACTTTGTTTGTTTGTTTGTAAGGGGTAATCTTCGAAAGTACTAAACCGATTATAAAAAAATCTTTCACAGTCAGAAAGCTACACTATTTAGAAGTGCTATAGGCTATTTTTATTATGATTAAACAAAAACTTTAGAAAACAAGAAAACAATGGCATATGTATATCAAGTCAGCGGAATATAATTAACTCAGCATCAATAGTCCAGTGATAAAGTAAAAACCAGTTATAAAGAAACCACCAGCTACATACAAATAAAGACGACAATCAACTTTTTTCTAAACGCGTCGTTTAAATAGTGTGCGAGCAACAAAAAAGGAAATAATTTGAAAGTGAGACAGAACTGATGACCGCGTGGATCCTTTACTACTGATGTTTACTCTAGAATGCTCGCCAGGACCGGGTTACTTATTTTTAGTAGATTTTTAACTAATATTATAAAGAGGTTGAGTTTGCAACTTTGATTGTTTTTTTTCAGTGTTAATTTTTTTTCGGAGGGAGTTTAAGAATGGCCGGAATATACAAACCTGCCATGAATAATACCTCTGATATTCAGTTATGAATAACACGATTTGTTGGTGGTGATTGTATGTTGAGAAATGATATTTGGCATAGTGAAAACTTTTCATTCATATGGTCTTGGTGGCTAAAGACTGATTTTTTAGAAAGAATATTAGGGCCTACTAAAAAGTTTCTGTCAGATGAATAAGCATCCCCAAAACCCCTTAATTCATATTTTAAAAATCTCAAGAACTGATTTTAGCAAATAAATAATTTTAAGTAACCTTAATAAGTCCTTTATTTAAAACTGTGATATCAAAAATTACTAATTGCATCATTTTAGATTTCTGTATTTTCAACATAACTACCTTCTAAAACAATACACTTTTCAACAATTCTTCTTAAATGTAAATTCACTTTTCTTAAAGTTTGGGGAGTAATTTCCTGGCACGCTTGCCTGATTCTAATGCAAAAGTCTTGTCTATTTCTATGGCCTAGTAGCATACACTTTATTCTTCAAGTATCCCCAGAGAAAAAAAGTCACAAGGGGTAATATCCGGCGATCTGGGGCCATGGTTCTAACGGGAGAATTTCTACCTATCCATCATAGGAAAGTTTACATTACCAAAAATTTAGAATAAATAACCTCCTAAAAAGTTAATTTAAAATAAATATTTTTTTCTGTTAAAATCAGCTCTTGAGATTTTGAAAATATGAATTAAAGGTTTTGGGATGCGACTTGGACTGACAGAAAAAAATTTGAATAAGTCTCTTAATATCCTTTTCCTAAAAAATCAAGTCTTTTTACCCACCAAGACCGCACGCCAATGGTGAATAAGTTTTCACTATGCCAAATACTTCATTTCAACATACAATCACCACTCAAAATTTGAAGAAATCGCATTATTCATAACTGAGATATCAGGGTGTATTCATGAAAAAGCGGGACACACTGTATATATATATATTTAACGCTCAACGAAGTGGTCACGGGTCGGCTAGTATAGAATATAAGAATAATTAATTTGAAAAGAAATGTCAAATATCTTGACAAAATATACAAGAGTGTTCCATTTAAAAACCCGAATTTACACAAACATTACAGTTATTTTGGTGTATAAATGGAGTTGGGACACCCTGTATATAAATTTACATAAAGCATCTTTTATTACGGGCGGCGGAAAACGAGAGATAAGAAGAGTGGTTTCTCGATCAAGGTAAGACAAGAAAGCATTTTCACTAAGTCCAGTAATATCACATGTTGCGTAGCAGAAATTTTTTATTTTTCTTGCTGTATCGAAAGTTATTAATATAAAAACTTACTTAAAGAGAAACTCCCCTCAAACTTTTTTTTCTGTTACAAATTTAAAATATTTAAAGACTTTCCACTTAGATTTAATCAATATATCGATGTTTTTCAGTGGAGTTGAAAATCAGTATCCATACTAAACGATTCCGAAAGCCAAAAAAAGGCCCCGGGATTAAATTGCCGATATGAGCCTCAAAGGTGCAAAATTATTACAAGGGCTGTATGTGAGTTTAAGGGCGGCCTCGCCCCTTCAGAGCCTCGATATTACTGTCAGCTCAATCGTCTGTGTTAAAACCCTATTTAGAAAAAGTTGCTTATAAAGGGCCTTTTAAAAGGTATTATATTTGGCGGGATATTAGGAGTTTAATTTGATAGCTGCAAATTTTTTACTTCCGGTGATTTGGTAAAATATTTTTTAGTGCATTTTATATTTTCTTTATTATTGCGGGGTAAATTTAAATACTTTAAATTTTATGGCTTTAAAAAAGAAGTTGTAAACTGCCTAGCTATTTTACACTATGTTAATAGGAGAGTTCGATGTTCGCCACACATACAAGGTTGGATCTGTCCAGGTTTACCTGCAGATTAAATATGTGCCGTGGATCTGTGCAGCTTTTTTAACCTGTGCAGGCGAACTGAGCAAGTTTAAAAATTATGTTTAGTGGCACCGTAGTGTCCCAGAGACCTTAAAGATCTCTCAGGTACTGTCACCTGTGCAGGTCTACTAATTGACAACGACCTTGTATAAATTTATCACACCAACGTTTACCAGTGGCAAAAAATAGGTTTTATAGTCAAAAGTGGAAGATCAGTGCAGTTGTCTTCCTCTTTGCTAGTTAATATCATCTTTTAATAAAATACCATTTTTAAATAAACAACCTATAGAAATCGTAAAGAAATGTTTATTTACTCATAAACTTTTCATACAGGGTGACTCAAAAATGGATAGATGGTGGAAGCTTCAGATATTTTTTTAAATGATATGATAGTTTTCCAGTTATAACTGCTTAAACTTAAATTGTTTAATGCTTGTTCTTTTAAACTGTTTGGTTAGGCAAAAAATAGTATGATGCTTATTTGCAGCATGGTCTAATTCGATTGCGCTCCATTAAATAAGTGATAATTCTCATGATTTGTGCCGCTAGAGGGCTTTTTAGCGACAATAAAAATGGGCTTTTAAATAATTTTAAGTGTTGACAGCTACACTACTTTATGCAGGTTTAATATACACTTTTTATCCTATCCGTATATTATCACCAGTATCACCATTAAAAGGATTTTTAAACGAGCTTTAGGAAAATACCAAAATAAGTACATCTAACTTTATTAGTTTCAGAAATACGGCTATCCCAATCAGGTATTTTGGTAATTTAAAGTACCGCCATTTTGCAGTAGGTGATCATATTGACTTTATATTCAAGGGTGATAAAGTACTTGTCAGGAGCCTTAAAATTATGTATCACTCGACGCCCCTTCTCATTTTAAGAATTTTGGAGTGGTAGCCCTGAAGGTCAAGGAGTTGAAAGGGTTATGTCCAAGATAACTTGAGTGGTAAGTTTTTAAATGAACAGTGAACACCCTGAATAAAGCTGTACCATAATTTTATCATGTAGAATAATCGCCTTAAATTTTGTAATCGAATTTTGAATCAACCTGTTTAAAAGTTTTTAAATACAGAGTATGTATAAGAAGTAGGGTAGGGTGGGGCTAGTTGAGCAATTTTTCACTTGATCGGTTATAGCTCCTCAAAAATAAGTCTTAATGGCTTATAATGCATACTGATGGATTAGCAATTTATCCCTTATTATAAAGAGGTTGAGTTTGCAACTTTGATTCCAGTGTCCATAGTAGTTTCTTTCTAAAAGGTCGAATTTAAGAGCTACATCTATTTTAATGTAGATAGTCAAGTATGCCCAACGTACCCCATAGGTAAGGTAAGTTGAGCATGGGTATGGGGCTAGTGGAGCACTTAGAAAGTATAGTCAAATTATGGCTTGAATATTGATACGTTTACAATAAAAATAAATTTTGACAATTTTCCTTTTATATTTATAATCTTACAGTGAGAAAACAACAAATCTCATTAATAAAACAGCAACGTACCTAGCTTAGGTTAACTATTGAATTTAATACCTAACAATTCATCTTCGATTTTTAAACTTTTTAAGCAGTTTTATTTTGCTTCTCTTGTAATGCCTTCTGCATCTGTTAAAATTGCAGCTTTTCTCTATCTTCTGTTTAATTTGGCTAATTTTCTTGGACCAGCCTTTGGGTATGGTCGAACTATTTCCAGAGAAAATTTATAAGTTAGATAGGTCAGCTCGTTTTCTTTGTTGCTTGTACAAAGTTCGGGTTGCAGCCTTTTTAAATCTTGAGCAGAGTCTAGTAGTCTTACTGTTATAAGTCCGTATCCTAAAAAATAAAAAAATAAAACATTTTATACTTAAAACCGTGGGGTTAGTTGGGCAACTGTAGCTCAACTAACCCCAACCTGAAATTTTAAAGGAAAAGTAAATTTACTAGAAAACCGGTTAGAATTATATCCAAAATCTTTATACATATTAAAACTGCAATAAATTTACTTAAGATTAACACTTACCTGATTGACGACGGAATACATTTAACTATCACAGATAAAATTTTTCGGCTTGCAATTATTTTACTTTTTAATCACAAAATAAACAATGCGCACGGATACTTTTCTCGATCGCCGCGTCACCACTAGTGGTCGCACAATGAGTTCCCCTCGCGCAACCCCTTCTTTATGCTATTTGATGCTTTCGCGTGTGGTCGATAGTTTTTGAGATATTTTAATTGCCTAACTTATCTCTATGCTCAACTAGCCCCGCCCTACCCTACCCTTTCTATGTAGGTTTTTTCTTTAATATCATCCACAGGGATCCACCGTGACTCACCATTCACCCAATGTTACCTTACATTATCACGAATTCGTTTTTTTATTATTTTTTTAATGGTATAGTATTGTTATTTTTGTTGAGTGGATCGCAATACGCTAATACTTTATAAGCATTGTTTAAAACGAATTATACTAAAATTAATCACAGTTTGTATTGTTTTCAATGCCCGATTGATTTTACATGATAAATAATATACAATCCTGTTTACAGTATTAGCCTGAAAATGAACGTACACATTCCCATATTTATGAAATTTTATTATTTACCCTATAAATAATAATTTGTTTTTGCAACATTATGGATTCATGTCCATTTTTACATAAACAATTTGTAATGAAAACTGTGAATTTTGTTTGGCGAATAGAAGGAAATACGTACTCGTATATTACAACAATTTGTAAAAAAATCTTACATAAAAAAACTCTAGTTTAATCATTATTTCTCTACAACAATAGTAAAATTCCCTACTGTCTTAATATGTTATACAAAGTATTTTCCTTCCCTTAAAGACCTGCTTTTCTATGTTATTCACCACGACTCTCTCCCCAGACCGGTTTCGCCTGCCTTACAGAAAATTGTCAATTAGGGATTAACGAGTCGTGGTGAATACCATAGAAATTAAATGTGTCTCCTTATTTTACAATCTTCGTTGTCTAGCGGTAGGATATTAATACTGCCGTTGATGCCCTACTGAAATTATTTAGTAAATACGAGCATCTATTTTAGCGGAGTGACTAGGTAGGTTATAAAACACAATGGAAAAATTATCTACTGACTTGTTGTATTATAAAGTCTTTAAAGGGAGTAAAATACTTTTATAACTATTAACTAATTTCGGTAAATTGGGAAACCTTATTGTCAAAAGAAATTAAAGCCTGTAATTTTAAACGAAGAAATATTAAATAAACTTGCTTGCTGCAAGAAAAATGTCATGCAAGGAATCTTTTAAACTGCAAAAACGGCTTTATACAGTGTATCCAAAAAGTTCGGAAACGCTCAAATATCTCAGAGAATTTTAAACCAAACTGGAAGAAAGTTGGTATTTCAGGGTAAAACTCATACTCTAATTTAGTGTTAATATCGGCTATGTTCTCAGATCTTTAGTTTCTTAGAAATCAATTCAAAGTTTTTAAATTTGCTTGTGATGCCTATTTTTTATTTTTATTATTGAATTTTCTCCGTTTTTTACTATAAAGTGGTATGAAGTAGGTATTACCTTTACACCTTACAACTTCAAACTATGTATCGTCAGTTTTGACATAGGAATGCCTAGTTCAATTTGAGTTTTTAAATATTTTTTTATATTTTAAACATTTAGTGTAGGATTTTTCTGCTTATAATCATGTACATATACATATATTCTTTAATTTTGTCAATAATGAGTAATATTTTTTATTTTATTTAAGAATTTGATTTATTTCAGGTTTGTCAAGCCACCAGTTTAAAATTTGCAAGGTGTAAAGGTAATACCTAAGCACTTTACACCTATTAATTTTTAGTAAATTGCATTTTTTGGCGATTATTACCTTTAAAAACAAAAATTAAACTTTAAACCTTGTATAGCAAAAAGCAGAAATCCAATAAAAAATTGGTATCTCATTTAAATTTTTTCTGCGAAACTGAAGATCTGGCAGCATCGCCGATATCAACACTGAATTCAGAGTATATGTTTTACTGTGAAAATTATCGAGTTTGGTTCAAAGTTCTCTGATATAGTTGGAGCCTTTCCGAACTTTTCAAAGACTCTGTATAAAATAAAATTACAGAAATTCTTTACATCAAAATACTTCGCGTGCGAAAATGCAAAAATTGTAACAAGAAAAATTTTACGGGATAATCAGCTTTAAATATAAAAGTGTATGCAACAAAAATTGCAAGAAATAACTTTAGCGACAAAAAACTATATAAAGAAAAAATTGCAGAAAAAAAAACGTACGTAGAAAAAATTCAATTTGTAAAATATCCTATACTAAAAAAATTATTTTGTTAATTTACAACATGGAACGTTTATTATTTTTAGCCACATTCTGACGTGACAAAATTAAAGAAAATTTACATTACAAAAGTTGTGTTAAAATGTATTTGTAAAACATAACTTTAATGCGATATTACACTCAAACATGTAATATTCGTAACAATTTAATAACAGCATTACATTTTAGTGTAATATCACATATAAGTAATGAAAATACACATTTAGTTTTCACACAACTTTGGTTAAAGTTTGATGTAATTTTGTCACGTCCCACTGTGGCTAAACATAAACCAACGTTGCACGTTGTAAATTCACAAAAGATTTTTTTCAGTGTATATGACATTTTAACGCAGTATGTGTTATTGGAGAGAGATTTGACCATTTAATTAAAAATAAATCTTTAATTTACCCTGGTCGTTAGAAAAAATGTTTAAAGAAATGTGAGACCAACACCAATGCAACAAATAGTCACTTAACTGCTTTTAAACTTAAATTTAAAGTGGCCAAAAATAACCAACATTGTACGTTGTAAATTCACAAAGATTTTTCTCAGTGTATATGAAATTTTAACGCAGTATGTGTTCTTGGAGAGAGATTTGACCATTTAAGTAAAAATAAATCTTTAATTTTAACCTGGTTGTTAGAAAAGAATATTTAAAGAAATGTGAGGACAAACACCAATGCTACAAATAGCCACTTAACTTGCTTTTAACCCAGAGTTTAAAGTGTGCCAAAAATAACCGAACGTTGCATTTGTAAATTCACAAAAGCTTTTCAGTTGTCATATGTGAAATGTTAACGCAGTAATACGTTCTTGGAGAAAGATTTAGATCGATTTGAGGAAAAATAATCTTTGAGTTACCCTGGTCAGTTAAGAAAAGAATATTTAAAGAAGTATTGAGACAAGCCACACATATGCACAAATAGCCACTTAACTGCTTTTAAACTTAGATTTAAAGTGTAAAAATAACCGAACGTTGCATGTGTAAATTCTGAAGATTTTTTCAGTGTATATGAAATTTGAAGCGCAGTATGTGTTCTTGGAGAAAGATTTGACCATTTAGGTAAAAATAAATCTTTAATTCTACCCTGGTCGTTAGAAAAAGAATGTTTAAAGAAATGTGAGGCAAACACCAATGCACACAAATAGTCACTTAACTGTTTTTAAACTTAAATTTAAAGTGGCCAAAAATAACCAACGTTGCATGTGTAAATTCACAAAAGATTTTTTCAGTGTATTATGAAATTTTAACGCAGTATGTGTTCTTAGAGAGAGATTTGACCATTTAGGTAAAAATAAATCTTGAATTCTTACCCTGGTTGTTAGAAAAAGAATGTTTAAAGAAATGTGAGGCAAACACCAATGCACAAATAGTCACTTAACTGTTTTTAAACTTAAATTTAAAGTGGCCAAAAATAACCAACGTTGCAGGTGTAAATTCACAAAAGATTTTTTTCAGTGTATATATGAAATTTTAACGCAGTATGTGTTCTTGGAGAGAGATTTGACCATTTAGGTGAAAAATAAATCTTGAATTCTTACCCTGGTCTGTTAGAAAAGAATATTTAAAGAAATGTGAGACAAACACCAATGCACAAATAGTCACTTAACTGCTTTTAAACTTAAATTTAAAGTGGCCAAAAATAACCAACGTTGCATGTGTAAATTCACAAAAAGATTTTTTTCAGTGTATATGAAATTTTAACGTGCAGTATGTGTTCTTGGAGAGAGATTTGACCATTTAGGTAAAAAATAAATCTTTAATTTACCCTGGTCGTTAGAAAAAGAATATTTAAAGAAATGTGAGACAAACACCAATGCACAAATAGTCAGCTTAACTGCTTTTAAACTTAAATTTAAAGTGGCCAAAAATAACCAACGTTGCATGTGTAAATTCACAAAAGATTTTTTTCGAGTGTATATGAAATTTTAACGCAGTATGTGTTCTTAGAGAGAGATTTGACCATTTAGGTAAAAATAAATCTTTAATTCTTACCCTGGTTGTTAGAAAAAAAAAGAATATTTAAAGAAATGTGAGACAAACACCAATGCACAAATAGTCACTTAACTGCTTTTAAACTTAAATTTAAAGTGGCCAAAAATAACCAACGTTGCATGTGTAAATTCACAAAGATTTTTCAGTGTATATGAAATTTTAACGCAGTATGTGTTCTTGAGAAAGATTTGACCATTTAGGGAAAAATAAATCTTTAATTCTTACCCTGGTCGTTAGAAAAAGAATATTTAAAGAAATGTGAGACAAACACCAATGCACAAATAGCCACTTAACTGCTTTTAAACTTAAATTTAAAGTGGCCAAAATAACCAACGTTGCATGTGTAAATTCACAAAGATTTTTTCAGTGTATATGAAATTTGAACGCAGTATGTGTTTCTTAGAGAGAGATTTGACCATTTAGGTAAAAATAAATCTTTAATTTACCCTGGTTGTTAGAAAAAGAATGTTTAAAGAAATGTGAGGCAAACACCAATGCACAAATAGTCACTTAGCTGTTTTTAAACTTAAATTTAAAGTGGCCAAAAATAACCAACGTTGCAGGTGTAAATTCACAAAAGATTTTCAGTGTATATGAAATTTTACGCAGTATGTGTTCTTGGAGAGAGATTTGACCATTTAGGTAAAAATAAATCTTTAATTTACCCTGTTCGTTAGAAAAAGAATATTTAAAGAAATGTGAGACAAACACCAATGCACAAATAGTCACTTAACTGCTTTTAAACTTAAATTTACCGACTGAAACAAACCGTAATGTGTTTACAACATTGTGCGCTTAGGGTTTAAACCCGGGGACCAACAGCGGTTGTATTTGTACTTTTACACAACTAACTAACCACTTTAGCGTTGTTAAAGTTAGCTTTAAGTTTGCTGACTTGTCATACGCTTTCTTGGCAAACAATGCCGACCTGATCTTACTTCTTGGCCCCCTTACTTCCCACCGTACTCCTTGGGTTTTCGAAGAACGTTTTGTTTTGGCAACTACTGTTTTAAATGTTATTTATGCGCTTAAGCATAAAATTATTATCTGTACATTATTTACTGTAAATAAAGTTCTTAATATCGCATTATGTTACGAGATAGAAAATAACCAATAAATGAAAAGTTAAATTATCAATGGAGACGTCTTATCATGCCATTTTAGCTTTTGCCTACAACCTTTGGTAAACCTGTACATATAGACCTGTGCAGGACAACCCTGAGCGAGTATTGGACAGACCTGAACAGATTTTTAACGTGTGCACGCGACTGGAGACTTAGAGACACTCCCTTAAAGGCCTAAAAATATCTACTAACCAGAACTAACCAGTTTGTTCCACACACACTATACTTCTTCCGATAGGTAGACCTGCGCAGGTCTACCGAAGTGCATGTGGTGAGCATTTAGTTGTTTTTTACTTCGTAGTTGTTGATCGACGCATCGGAGCACGAAGCACACCACCACTTAGGTTTGTAATCACATTTAGAATAAAGTTTATGCTCTTATCATGCCTATAGAGCATTTCACTTTTGGACCAGAGTTATTATTAGTGTTTTTTTTTATTGTACTTGTATTACCATTAAAGATCCATCTATGCCCAAAATAATAATTTGACTTGTTTTTCAGGCTAAAGTTTAATATTATTTAAGAGGACCACATTTTTATATAAGTTTTTTTAACTTGGGCTTTTTAAGTGCTTAATTATGTATTTTTCCTTTTTATATAATAAATTTTTAAAAATAATATATACACCTTTTGTGTTAACGTACCAAAATAAAAAAAAATATATAGTAAATATGTGAATTACCATATCAGGAATCTCAGTATGTCAGACTCCATGTCACCTTTATTGACAGAAATTTAGATATCACGAGTTAAGGGTTAAGAAACTTAATAATAAATTCTTTACATATAAAATAGTTATATTTTTTAGGAAACGACATGGATTTAAAAGTGGAAATTAATAAAAATTTGATTAAATTTACAAAAAAATACATGGTGTAGGAAAAAATGTAAATGTAGTAATTAAAAAATTTCCACTGATTAATTATACAATTGTTATATTATTTTTTTATTACTACAATTTGTATTTTTTTTTTGGAAAAACTGGAAAAATCGGTAAAATAATGTTTTCCGGCTTGTGAAGGAGTTTCCCGGTCCCTCTGTGCGACACTGATAGAAACAAGAAAACAAGTTGAAGTCCCCGAGGGTGAAAGAACGATTAGAATCCGCCCAGGCCCTAATGAAGTAACGGTTGCCGAAACTTTCCGCCACATTTTAATGTTCTTTCGCGTTTTTATAATGACACGCTTCGTCGGTGGTTGTCTCGTGCTCGAACTTTCCTTATAAAATAAAAGCCAATTGCCAGAGCCACCAACTCGATATACCACCGCCACAATTCAAAAAGATTAAACCGAACCAGGTCTTTGTTTCCATTAGCTTTATTAACTAGATGTTTTTCTTCTTTTACAAACTCACATCAATATTAAAATGTGTAGTATAAAAGAATATTCCTTTTCGTGTCGGTATAAAACCATTGCTTTAAAAGTAGCAATTTATGAAAACCAAAATTTAAAAGAAACATAAATATCTGGGTAAAATATATACACTATACTAGGATGTCTCAACTCTATTTATCCACGAAATAACTTTTCTCCTGTACCAGTTACAAAAGTAAACTTAAAATAAAAATTTTTTATTCGGATACACTCTTTTAAGTGATAGTACTAATTATTATATAAGGTGTATCAAAAACTTTCCCCCATATAAAAAAGCTCTGTATTAAATTGTACATTTTTAAAATATCAGCACTATGGTAACACACTCATTAACGAGTACTGGTAAAGAAAAATATTTTGGTTTAAATTATTTTTAAATATTTTTGTCACCGTCAAAGTGACAAATAATATAATGTAATGAAGTACTTTTTATTGTAAGAACTACTGACAGGTATGTCAGCACTAAAAAAAACAGCAATACGGATGGTTTTAGGCTAAGTAAGTAAATATGTATCTAAAATACACTAAACAATAATTGGTAGTTAAATACATGTTATTATATTATTTGTCACTCTAACAGTAACAGAATTATTTAAAATAAAAAGAACCCAAATATTATGTCCTTCACTTTTAATCGTTAATAAGTATATTGCTGATATCTCAAAAACCAGTAATAATTAACGTATAATGTGTCATACATTTTTAATGTAGAATTGAATACAGAGTCAAAATTTTTAAAATATGTGGGGTATTCTGTTTAAAAAAACTCACTTGACAATGAAAGTTATGTTTTTGAGACACCTTGTATATTAACTAGTACTGTCAATAAAATTAGTGTATTTAAATAAACATTTTTTAATTTAAGATTATTTTTGTATCTTGTACAGCGGCAAAGTTATTTCGTGTATAAATAGAGTTGGGACACCTTGTATAGTTTTTTAAAAATATGCACTTACTTTCATAGCAAAATTTAAAATTATAAAGAAATATACAGTGTGTTAAAAAAGATCCATAGTAAACCTATGTTTTTTGTTAATAGAACATCCGGTATATTAGAATTGGTTAAAAAAATTCAAACGGTAACTTATGTGAAATTCCCTTTATCATAGCTTATTCGATGTTGCAGTTAAATCAAAAATAATTATTTCAACGTCGAATAACTTTTGAAAGAAGTAAATTTATTAAAAAATGTTAAGGGACCTTATTTGTAGCCCATTAAATTACCTTTAAAGCATGCATTGGATTTATTTTAAATATTGATATTTGTAGTAGTTACAAAAATCCAAACTTAAGAAACAAAATTGAGGAAATAGGTTATTATTTAAAGACCGATTACATAAAAACGGCTTTTACGAAGAGTTGTGGAAAATTTATTTTCTTTAAGAATGGGTGTTGGAAATTTTTTAGATTAACAATTTGCGAGTTTTGCATAAAAAAATTGTTGTAAAAAAACTTAAAGTGTCAATTAATATTAAGAGCTACAACTTTTACAAAAAAATTATAACCATAAGTGTTATTTTTACAGTACCGTTTGAAAAAATATATGTTTTTAACCCAGTCCACTTTATATTTGTCCGGTTTGAATTGTAGAAACAGTTTTTAGATATTTAGGATTTTTGAATAATAATTTATGACTAAAAATAAATTTTCATAAATGCTAAAATATACACTGTACCATTACCAGTATTTATTTTTTTAACAGAAATTCTACAAAGTGTTTAAAAGTGCGAAAACTAATATTTATTATTGCCTACTTTTGATTTTCCATTTTAGTCGCGTATTTTTAGAAGAAAAACCCTGTATATTGTTTAAATTTTGTTTTGTAAGTCTTATTAGCAATCTTTATTGGAAAATTAGTTTTTAATCATGAAAATACCAAAGTAATATTCCGAAATAGGACAACTATTTTATTTCGAATGGAATACCCTGTATATTTTTTAATCAAATTTTACTGGGTGGTTTTTTGATTAAACCAAAAGTAATTTTGACTTTGTATTAGTGCCAAAAAATGTCAATTTATTACTATTATATAAAGTAAAACCTTTACAACGTTTTTTAAACAAAAAAAAGACAGCAACATCCCTTGTGTCATAGCATACGTGTCCTACATAAAACTTGGTTTTTTAGTTTAAGGTGTTAATAATATAATCACTAAAAATCTAATTTTCAGCAATATACAGTGTGGTCCAAATTAAACTTGCACACTTTTTTAACTAATAATAACTTTTAATCTGTTGCGCCTATCTCTTTCATTTTTAAGGGGCTAATAGGTAGACATGTTTTCTCTAGGTATGTCAATTTTGGTCTAGTAGATTTAAACAAGACTGGACTTTTTCCAAAATGATGCATTAAACTTCGCTGCAAAAAAAAATTATCTACAGATAGGCTAATATGATTATTTTAAATAAATTTATTGTTAAGTTTAGTCAGCATCCAACTTAGTAACCATGGTATCTTCACATTTTTAATTTTTAAAGGACACTTAAAAAATTCGTTTTTAAAATCGAAAAAATGCATGCTTTATGGAAAGCACTATTTATCAAAAATAATTATAATTCCTACCTTTTACCGAATCATTTCCAATAGTTTTTCTACAAGAAAAACTAATTGGCCTAATTGTAGCTTAATCATATTTCTCTAGCAACGAGGTTAAATGCAGTATTTTAAAAAAGTCCCGTAAGTCCAGTCCTGTCTATAACTATTTAACCAAAACTAGCAAACCTAAAGCAAAACATATCTACCCTAGCCCCTTAAAAATGAAAAAATAGGCGCAACAGATAAAAAGTTATTATTAGTTAAAAAGTATGCAAGTTTAATTTGGCCCACCCTGTATAAAGTAGTGACATGTCTTTACTTGATTTCATTGTTAAAAAAGATTTTCTAAAGTAGTTTATCTATATTTTTTGATTAAAGATTTCGTTTTATTAATTTTAAAAGTTTAGTCACATCTAGAAGCGAAAAAAATTAAGGTTTCGCTACTCGTCTTGTAATTTTGCATCTTGATACGGTAAGATAGGTTTTATTGGCGAAAAAATCAACGCGGACTAACCGGAATACGAAATTTTAGGGCAAATATTCATTGACAGTGGCGTCCTAAAACCCCTTTATGGTAAAGTAAAAATACATATTATTTCTAATTGGCCAGGCAATTCAAGATCAATATAATAATAATAATTTTGTTTTAAAAATTATGCAAAACGCTTTGCTAAATGAACAACTATTATCTATATGTTTGAACAGAGATTTTGTACCCAATATAAATCATAATTTTTTAGCTAAAGTTATGAAAAAAATATTCAAAAAAGAACATAGTGATGACGGTAACTTAAAAAAGTATTTGTTTCGTTCATTTTAAGTGTTTTTTTATTTCATCGCATCCTTTAAATACAATTAAACCACGTCCATTAATTATGTGATGTTTTGCAAACAAAATTTAAACCTTTTCCCCTCCTAGTGATACTTGGCGAGGGTTTAAAACTAACCCCCTCCCCATTCCTTATCACGTAAATTTTTTGGTATAAAATAATTTTTATTATTTTTTTGCAATTTTTTCTTTAAATAAAAGTAAGTATAATCTTATTGTATTCCAGAAAATAAAGAACCTTTATAAAAATATTCAGATAGACATTAAAATTGCAAGCTTTTGAACAAAAAAATAAATACACGTGATATCTTTCCTACACCCCCTACCCTCTAGTGATGTTTACTGAATTTTTTAAACCCCTTCCTCCCCTGTTTATGCTTCACGTAATTATTGGACGATCCCTTATTTACATGGTTGCACCAACAAAACAATTAAAAATATTAATCAGAGATTTTTAAAAATAGACGATTTTTTTAATTAATGCAATTAAAAAAAGAAAATAGTGAGGAAAAATAAACTGGCGTAATCGTTGTTATGTACTTTTAACAACATTCTACAGGAGTAATTAAAAGTTTTTGAAAAAAAAATGTATTGCCATACAGGGCTCTTGGGGGAGTAATCTTAATTTTGAATAAATTATACCCCTAAATATTTCTGTTTTCTTAGCAGAAATTAGGCACAAATCACAGGGTTTTTTTTTTAATTTAGAATTGTCCGTTCTTTATATGCAAGATTTAAAAAAGTGTATATCATTCTGCTTTGAATTATGAAGATTAATTAAATATTTATATTTATTACCTTCCCGTTTTATATAAACCAACATGGAAGTTATTAATCAATTTTATTTTTGAACGCCTGTTTGGTAGTTAATATTCCTGGTCTCCGTATTCTGCTGCGCCTCTGTGGAAAACTAGATTTCTGTCGGTGTGAATCAAAAAGTTGACAAACAAACCAATGCTGATGAGAAGCATTCATGTGACATGACAAGGCACGGGCGTTTTCCCTATCTATCCATTTACGTGCAGAAGGGACATCGTCCGAGTAAATTGAGAGACGGCCAACCAAACTTACATACGGGACGCATTTTAAAAAGTTTATTTTACGAGTGACTTATTGAAGGTGTCTTTTTAGGAATCGCCTTGACAGCGTGCTGATTTGATAAAATATTATCTGGAAGATTCTCAATATTTTTTTCAAACAATATTTTGTTGAAAACACTTATCAATTGGAAAAAGACTAGCTTAGAAAATCGTTATATTGGTTATAAATGTCATTTTTTTGTATTTAAAGCTGGAGCAGAAACAAAAACTTTTTTTAGATAAGGTCATTGATCTAAGAGTGAAAATAGATAAAAAAATTATACTACACTCACCACAAAAATTATCGCATATGCTCGATTCTTTAAATCCTCCTGTATGATGTGCTATTGAGAGAGAGAGTAATCATATTTGTAAATAAATTGTACCCTCACTCATTTTTGATACTATAAAATCCCAAATTTAATTATTCCCTTTCAACAGGACATTACACAGAGCGACTAAAAATTATTCAGTTTTTTCTTAATACCCTTAATATCTTTTACCCGATTTTAATAAAACTTGGCAGTGTGATTTGTAGTTTTAAAAGGCCTATTAAGATCGAATTTGATTAAATTTACCTAATCCAGTGGCGTCTCGAACGGTACCTCAACGAGTTTTGTACTTTTGTAAAAGTTTTATATTTTAATTGAATTAAACAAGTAAAAATACATCGTTTTAATTTTTCACACTTTTTTGTATTTTGCTTAGTTTTGGAGAAATAAAACAAAATTTACTTAGTTTTATATTTTCGGCTTACCCAAAAGAAATGAGGAACATTTTAAAAATACTTATTTTGGAAAAATTCGTTAGTTTAAACAGTATATAAAACTTGCCACAAACGCCACTGGCATACATTTTTTTATCAGAAATATTCGTTTAGGTGCCGCTTGAGGAGCCAGTAAAGTAAAAAAATTAATCAAGTTAGATCTAAATTACCCTCTTAATGTTAAAAAAAAACAAGGCCAAATTTTATCAAAATTGAATAAAAAATGTGTGGGATAATAATAAAAAAAAACTATTTTAATAACCCTGTATCTGGAAAGCTAATGCATTTCCGGGCCCGTTTTATTAAAAACTTTTTTTATTTTTAATAGTGGAATCTGCCCTTAAAATTTTCTTACAGCATTCGTGTAACACCCTGTATATTTTACCTAAAAAAATATGAAATATAAAACTACTGTTGAAAAATAATTGTTGCAATAAAAAAATATTTTGTACAAAATTTTATTGCAGTCCAATTTATGCATTATTAAAAAAGCAACAGGTGTCAATTCAACGCACTTTTACCTACTAAACCTAAAATTTATTATAGTTTTGATAATGAGAAAAACACCCATTTAATGAATGAACTTTTTAAAGGACACTGTATACAAAAATTTAATAGGTAAAAGCCTATAAATTAAAGTTGTTTCCTTTAACATATACTTATTATTGGCATCAAAACAAAGACGTTAAGACAAAGTGCTATTTAAACGAAGACAATACGTTAAATAAAAATAAATGAAAGGGACATAACAATAAAAATGAAGCACAATAAAAGCAAATTATTCCCGAGCAACTTTAGGAATTGTTTTTAAACCGCGTGATTTAGAAGAATATTGGTGGAAATCAGGAAAAGTGTGCTGAGACACAACTTGGGGAAGGATAAAAGAAAATAAATGGAATAAGCATCACTTGTCTTTTAAAGATAATAATATTATAATGAATTTTCCAGTTTATATTATTTTGTTTTTAATATTTTCTATGTATTCTTGTTTATTTAATTTCTACAGTGCATTTATTTAATGACGCCCTTCATTTTTAAACGGACCAAAAAAAAAAAAAATGAAACTGTAGGAAATGAAATTAATGCATAAATACAATATTTTAAAATACAATTGACAGATAAAAATTTCAGATAGCAGCTGGGCGCCATCATGGGAAATTAATATATACTTAATGGGGATGCTTTTTAAAGATCTTTAAAAGATATTTTTAATAGTGATATTTTATACAGGCGGCTTTTTTAACAAAATATATACTCTTTGTCTTACCCTGTATATAATTGCCAGTACCACCATTAAAAAATCTTTAAAGCAGCTTTAAGAAAATACTACTTTAAATATATGACTCTTTACAAGTTTCGAAAGAATGGCCATTTAAATAAAGCATTCGGGTTATTTTTAAAGTATCGCTATTCTGTAATTGGTAAAGATATTGATTTTTATATTCTACGGTTATAAAGTAATTTGTCAGGAACTTTAAAACGATGTGCCACAAGACCCCCTTTTCATTTTTTTTTTTAATAACTGGCTACCTTGATATTTCCATCTGTAATTTTAACTATTTACGAAAAATATAATATTTTACGAACTCAATTTTATTTTCTTGTTTTTTACTGAGTCCGTCAAAATATAAAGAGAGAGAGGAGGGTTTGTATAAAAAATTGATGCTCAAGACAGAGAATGTAAAAAAAGATAAATTCGAGAAAACAATAACTTTAGGTTTAAAATTAAGTTGAGCGGTGTTGAAAAATTATCTAAAATGCATTTTTTAAAAATATGAATTTAGTGTTTAAATTATTATTAATACTAAGTAATACCAAATTCGTTAAAAAAAAACCTAATTATATCAGCAAAAACTGTGTTAATAAATACACGAAACACTGGCATTTTCAAATGCCATTGCATAAAATTTATGTGCTATTTTAGAAATATAATTTCCAACTATCACAATATTAAATTACTGTATGAACACTAATTATAATTCATGTAGCTAAACAAGCTCCTCTAATTAAGCCCTAATAAAACTAATAAATTTTGTAAATAAGAAAACCGACTTTACGAACCTATAAACACAAAAGTGATGGCATCAGGAGTATTTAATTAAAGTAACAAACTTGTTTCACTCTGTATATGAAAAGGTAATTCAAAGAGCAATATACTACCGACAAGCAAGTCGTTCTTAAACCGCTTTTACTCTGAAGATATTCAAGTCAAAGTTGCGACTGAAAATTTCTCGTGATTGTTCCCTTAGGCCTCGGCTAATTGTCTTGTAATATACCAAGAACGGAGCTTTACTTTTACAATATCAGTTTAAGGGGTTCAATGTTTTACAGGTACAATTTAGCGGTTATATATGTGTATTATATGCCATGGGGTAAAGTCCATAGAGTGTTCCTGATGAAATTTTCGAACTAGTTACGCCATATGACGACATTAACTAAATTGGCAACGACAATACTAACTTTTCGCCGTAGCTACGCTTCATTTAAAATGTTATTTTCTTTACAAATATTAATTTCAAACACAAGAATCATGAGAATATTAAACATGTACTTAGAATCACTAAAAAAATAATAATAACATTACCGATGTTTATTTAACAAATATTGTAAAATAGTGTCTTAAAGAAAAAAATAATTCCCAAATTTTAAACTTTTGGGTCAAAGAGAAAATTCCACAAAATTGCAGGGTGCACTTAGATAAGGGGGCTTTTTAAATGTTTTTATTTTTATAAATATTATATTCAAACTTAGATTTATAAAAATATTAAGCAACAAACTTTACTAAAAAAATATTGGAATATTAACGATATTTATTTAACAAATAGTCTCTTAAACAAAACATTATTAAATCCCAAATTTAAAAGTTTTTGGTCAAAGAGAACATTACACAAATAGTATAATACTTATCTATTGTAGCAAAGTACAATAGATTCTCAGCAGATATTTGTTTATATAGCGTGTCTACTTAAGTTCGCACCATATGAAAAACTTTCTTACTAATTTTACGAAAAAAGTTATTTCTTATAAAAAAAAACTCTGCATAGTCTAATATCGCATAAATAAGGCAATTAATAGATATATTACGTATCGTACGAGGTACGTCAAAAATATAAATTTTTATCAAGAATAAAGTACCTTTATTTTTTTATTATTAAAATTTTTGGAAAAATATTTAGGATTAAATATAACATTCAAATATGTAATTTTCAAGAAAAAAATATCGGTTTTTATGCGTTAAGGCTTTAAATTTAAATTTATACATTAGTACATAAATGTAATATGTAAAGGAGGTTTTTCTTTTAAATAAACCAATTTACATATTTAAAAGGTATATTATGAAAAATAAGGGTACTTTTCTCTTGAGGAAAATTCATATCTTTTAACATACCTTGTATACCACTGCAAAAATTTATATTCGATAATTGCATTTCAGGTTATAGACCATACAGAACTTTTTATAAGGAATAACTTTTTTCGTAAAATTTATAATAAAAAAGTTTTCATATGAAACTTAAGTAGACCCGCTGTATAAATAAAAATTTTAATCCAGTTTGACTGGATTCCAGACTTTGTTCTCTGCTATCTAGCTTTGTTCTACAGTGTGTCCAAAAGTTTGAAAACGCTCAAATATCTCGGAGAATTGTGAACCAACTGGGCAAAGTTTGGTACTCCGGGTAAAACCACACCCTAAATTCAGTCCTAATATTGGCGATGTTGCCAGATCTTTAGTTTCGCAAAAATCAATTCAAAGTTTTTAAATTTCAGTAAGATCCATAACTCTTTTTTATTTTATTATTGGATTCCTGGCTGTTTTTGCTATACAGGGTGTCCGGGAAAATGTGGGAAATCTCTCGCACACGTATGGAACAGATGAAAATAATACGACGAGTTCCTATAAAATTTTTCCGTTTAAGCCCCCCTGCGGAGATATGATCCCCTAAAGGGGCAGCTAGAAATCGATTTTCGTGAATAACTTTTAAAGCGCTCTGTTTAATTTGATAATATTTTAGTACGATGCATTCTAGTAAAGACCTCTTAAAATAGTGCCCTTGAAACTTATGTCGCTTCTTTAGTTTGCCAGGGACGGACTAGTTTTCGCACATTATTGATAATATTTTTTACGCCCTGTATGGTGAAGACACAAAAATATGTTTTTGGGTAGTTTAAACCTTTTCGATAAAAAAGGTACTCCTGTTTGACATCGATAAAATGAGCCGTTTTCGAGTAAAAAAATATTTTAACAATAAGAGTTTTATTTTTGTTTAATAATACAATATTTTATTTTCGATGTAATTTGTAATTTTTGATTCAGTATTGAAGTCCTCTCATAGCAGGTCAAGAATTTGTTGCAAACTCTTATTGTTAAAATAATTTTTTACTCGAAAACGGCTCATTTTATCGATGTCAAACAAGAGTACCTTTTTTTAGAAAAGGTTTAAACTACCCAAAAACATATTTTTGTGTCTTCACCATACAGGGTGTAAAATATTATCAATAATGTGCAAAAACTAGTCCGTCCCTGGCAAACTAAAGAAGCGACATAAGTTTCAAGGGCACTATTTTAAGAGGTCTTTACTAGTATGCATCGTACTAAAATATTATCAAATTATACAGAGCGCTTTAAAAGTTATTCACGAAAAATCGATTTCTAGCTGCCCCTTTAGGGGATCATATCTCCGCAGGGGGGCTTAAACGGAAAAATTTTATAGGAACTTGTCGTATTATTTTCATCTGTTCCATGCGTGTGCGAGAGTTCCACATTTCCCGGACACCCTTATGATTAAATAAAAGTTAAATTTTTCTTCTTTGAAGTATTATTAGCAAAAAGAATGTTAAATTTAGTAAAAAATACATATGGGTAAAATGCGTAGGTATTAACTTTTACACCTTGCAAATTTTAAACTGCTTACTTGACAGTTCTGACAGAAATCAAATTCCAAAAGAAAAAAATTGGGCTCTCATTTTCTTTTAAAAAGAGCGGAAATCCAATAATAAAATAAAAAAAGTAAGAGTATCTTATTCAAATTTAAAAACTTTTAAATTAATGTCTGCGAAACTAAAGATCTGGCAATCGCCGAATATGAACACTGAGATTCGGTGTATGGTAATATCAAATTTTGCCCAATTTGGTTCAAAACTCTCTGACATTTTGAGCGTTTTTCAACTTTTTGGACACACTGTATATCAATAATACAATATGGTCACTTTTTTGCTTTGGGCTGTTTTTTTCTAAGGTATTGCAAGTCTTGATTTGATATAACGACATTCTTTCTTTCGCAATCAGTTTATGGCTTTTCTATTAATAGTAACCTTTCCTTTAATAATCATTTTTTTAAGCTATTGTATAAGCTTTATTTAAAAAATATTTGCAGAAAATTCCAAATCTCTTTCACAGATTCTCAAATGGGTTTAGTTTCGGGCAATAAAATTTTGTTCAGTTTCATTATGAACGAAATTAAGTTTATTCCTCCAATACCTTACTTATAAACGGTAGATAAGTTCTACATAAAAAAATATGTAATTAATCTTTTTTCCTTAACTTTTCAAAATCACCTCAAAGTGATTTCTTCCTCTTCAATATCTCACTCTTTAATAATTAATACCGCACCTATAACTAATGTTCCTGTGGTCTTATGCAATATCATTATCACCTAATAATTCCTTTTAAAACTGGACATAGATAATTTAAACCCTAAATTTTTTATTACCTATTTCAGAACCTAGTAAGTCTTAAATTTTATTAACCCAATAATAAAATTATATTGATTTGAATTGGTCAGGAATCCGTCAAAACGCAGAAGTTATAATCTTAAGAAAATATCCCTATTATATTATATTTTAGTATACTATGTAGCTATATTAATAAAGAATATGTTTTATCTATAGCAAATTGCATTTTTTTTATTTAAATTCTTACAACAATCTCTTTAAATTACTCATGCGTTTTTTGCTGCGTTATTTCATTTAAGCAGCACAAAAATCCAAATCATAACACAACCTTTAGTTACCAGTGTTCCCCCTTCCCCCTCGTACCTAAAAACCATGAATTGCCATAAATTTTTTATAAAAAAGCCAAAAAGATTTTAAAATTAAGTAGTTTACAAACTATACAGGGTGTATAAAAAGTCAACAAGTCAACAATATTGAAAGGGCAGGTAGAACAACTCAAAAGCATCCAAAAAATGACCTCAGTAAAAATCAATGGTTTTTAGATATGGATACTTTAGTAAAAAAATATTCTTTCTCTCCACTCAAAAATGAGGCACTAGTATACTAGGTCAAAATAATTTCGTTATACCACATATACCTGAAAACGGTTTTAATTTTTGAAGCAAAAATGGTGCCTTGAAAAAAAAAAGTCAAGAGATCAAATTTATTAAAAAATAAATAGATATTTTAAAAATGATTTTTATTTCTGAAAAAAAGTTATTTTTTTGAAAAATCTCCAGTATACATCTCGTTCGGATGCCACTGGTAAAAATAAATAAAAATATTTTACATTACAAAATGTCTATTGGTACTTAGTAGGTGCATGTCAAATTTTAGGAAAAATATCTAAAACAGTTTTGAAGTTATAAAAAAGAAACAGATTTTTGTCTTAAAATTTTAACACTCTGTGGCTTAGCAGGTTAAGAGGTTTAGGACTTATGTTCATATGAACTTTTCGACCTAAACTAAGACAAAAGTTATGTTTTTTAGCCATCAATTAAATTACACCCTGTGATCAGTGATTTTTGCCAAAAACATGAAAAATTGTTTTAATTTCTACAAAGCAAACTTTAATAAAAAAAATATATATATATATATATATATATATATATATATATATATATATATATATATATATAATATATATATATAGGACAAATAATTAAAAAAATATGTATATTTAAAAAAAAAAGGTGTTCTTAATAAAATTTTTTGCTTGTAAAAATACATGATTCACGAATTAGAACACTTTGTAACTGTTTTCATTCTGAAAACAATTGTGCAAAAATTATTTACAATAGTTGATTACAAATTTACATATTTCCAAAATTTAACTAGTGAAAACAGAATTGACCTGTATTCAATGGATTTGTTTGGCAAATATTTGTTTAAAGATCTGCACAGAGAGTTTTGTACCGCACCTAAATTTAAAATATGACATATTCATAAAAGTGTCCATATCTTTAACAACACATGAAAATACTTAAGTATTTTCATCGAAATGTAAATGTGAAATACTTACAAACTCTGGCATCCTAAAAGTCAAACTATTTACGCTTTCACATCATCCTGCTACTTCACATAATTTTTTAACTCTTAAAGCACGTGGTTGTCATGCGTCACTGTCACAGAGCGTTTTTTCGGCGCGCTTTAAATTTTGCGTCAGAGACGGCCAACTTGGCAAAATGCGACGAAGAAATAAAAACGAAACAAAGTAACTGAGCGCATAAATTAAAAAATTAAACAAATAAGACAGACAAGACCGTTCACGCGAGCTGGAATAAATTGTACGTTTAATGAAATGATGTTTGTATACGACTGTATTGTATTTCCTTACATACATAGTAGGAAGGTACCTCGTGTTTGTTAAGTTTAGGGATGGGGTAAATAAATCAATACCGTAGTATATTTGTACTAAGCAAGAAGACCGGCGGTGTGGAGGTAAGAGGGTTGCATGCAGTTGTTGTTTACCGGCGAAGAAAAACAAACAAAAAATGTTAGCTAGTTGTGTACTGAGCAGCCATACCGGTCTATCAACATCATACGTTCGTATTTTCGTCGCGTTACTCCCCTTTAGCTCGCTGTGGCAACGTATGTCGATAATTGTCGGTTTGGTGTATTCATTACGTGCTTCCCCCAGTTACGACTTTTAATTAGTATCGATTTGTGCCATTTTATAATCCATGGTCAGTTACTTTATTTTTACACATGATTCTTTTAAATCAATGAAATACTGCGGGAAGAATAACTTTCTGTAATTATTTTTTTATATACTGTTTTTTTTTAAAGAAAGATAGGTATATTATCAGTTTTTAAACAAATCATTAAAATTAAAAATTTATATACAGGGTGTTTCAGGATAAGATGATAATGCTTGGGTGATTTTACTACGAAAATGACAAATGTCCTACCATACCAAAGTGTTTAGGTATAAAGTGGTTAGGTTTAAAAATAATATACCTACATACAGGGTGTTCGAAAATGCACGGCCGTGTATTTTCGAACACCCTGTATATTATTTTTATAAATCATTTTTGATACCTCTGATATTTAAATCAAATTCGGTACACAGCCACTATGCATTAAGAGGCATTTTTGGTGCAATAGTTTTTTTTACTTTCATTAGCGCTTGTGCGGGATTTTAACTTAATACCTTTAAAGAGAAATATGATGCGCCACTGCTATTCCTCGGAACAAATATTATTTTTCTAATTTTGATTTACTTCTAAGCAAATTTTATGTGATTTTCTTTTGTCTAACGCACTTTTTTTGGAAAAAAATAAGAAGAATTATTCTTCATGGCCTTTAATGTGGTAATTTGTAGAAGATTTGGTCTAAAGAAGCAAAGACATTTTAATGTAAAATTTTAAGAAAGCAACTGTTAGATTTATATCACGTCCTATAGACTGTAATAACAAATTCAGCATTAAAATGGCCACCACGTTCTCCTGATTTAAATTTATGAGATATGTACAGAAGTCTACTTCGGTGTATACTTCCTTATATCGTATCAATAACAGAACAATCACTATTAGTCACCCAATCCAAAATGTTTACATGCCTAAATCCGGGGCGGCGAGAGCCGTGTCAAGCCCTGGTACAAATTAAAGGGTCACGCCCCCTTAATAAAAAAAAAGGTTCTTACCTACTACGAACCCATTTTCTTTTCATTTGTTTATTTTTTGTTTTTGTTGCTTTAAATGAAGAGCAAAAAAGTTCTTTACCACACATACTTGTTTTCCTTTTTAACACCATTTAAGTTCTTCATCCCCCGCTCAGTTCGGGCCCCGATTATTTGTACTGCATTCAACGCCCTCTCGTCGGGCCTGGCCGACGTTCGCGTTAGACTATCTTCTTGTCTATGAACGACTTTAGTTAGCTGATTCTGTATACAAGATTTATTTTAAATAAGGGCAACATATTTGATGAGGGCCATCAAGGCGTCATGCCAAGTAAGGTCATCTATTACATCATGGATCATAAGGAAATTCCAAGCCTGATAGATAAGAACACTAGGACAGCGACAAGCGAAAAAAAAACACACATCGAAATTTACAAAATACCTTCTGAATTACAACTAGAAGACAATTTAAAAAAGAAATTATTAAGAAACTTAAAGCTATAACTTTATATTAACCGTTGTTATTTACTGTTAGCAATACATCCTACAGGGTGATAATTTTTTTAATAAATAATTTTTAATCGCCCTATATAATGTCCTGTTAAAAGGGAGAAATCTCATTTGTGAATAATTTATACCCTTACCCATTTCTGATATTTTATAATCACAAATTTGACTACTCTGTTTCAACAGCACATCATACAGGGCGTTTAAAAATTAATCGAGCATATGCGATAATTCTTTTGAGTGGTGTAATTAAAACCATTATATCTGTAGTAAGATCGCAAAACCAGCTATGTTTTTTTTGTAAAATAAGGAGGAGAGATATTTTTACTTTTATTATGTTCTAAAAAAATCACAGTTTTAGCAAAATGCTTAAATTTTGAAACTAATTGTTTAATACTAAGTTGGAAAATTTAAATATTTTACTATTGTGTTTTTCAGAACGTACCAGGAGTTAAAAATATCTCTCCTTCTTATTTTACAAAAAAATGACATAGCTGGTTTTGCCATCTTACCACAGAAATTATCCCCTCTAAACATCGGTGTCGGTGTATGTCTCACAGTTTAGCATGAACTATCCCATTATTAGTTGTATTTGTAAAAAGCTTTAAACTGGTAGATAATATGAAAACAAAAATATTTATTCCAGATTAAAAGACGGTAAATAAAAAACTGCCTTTTCTTTATGTGTCACCCTGTATATTAAAATTTGTTGGCGAAAACAATAAATTCTAACGTAACCTTTTATCACAGCGAGCCAAAACTACTAAATTTTTAAAATTTTAAACAACTTTACTAGTTATTATGAAATTTTCTAAGCAAATCACTCTCTGTGTGCTTTTATTTACGTAAGCACAAACATAAACTAATGCTTATATTTAGAACCAGTTTGTAAACACCCCATATGTTTATTCGATCTATCTTGAACATTAAGATGCTTTTATACACAAACAAAAATCAATAAAGAATATTCTCCTATATTTATTTATTGCTAAATACATTAACTTTTTAAATTACTTTTCAGTTTATAAAAATTAATAACAAACAATTTAGAGCGGTCTGCGCATATTGCTTTTCAATAAAGTATTTCCAATCAAATAAAATATATTTATATCTATTTTAGATATACATTAATTCATTATATTTTCTAATAAGGGGTGTGTGTTTTTAATATGGGTATTATCAACGTACTACACAGGGTAGTATCATATAGCCTTGATTAACTAGTTTATCTGTGTCTAAGGGAACTAAAGATTGGGCGAGCAAACGATTTTTCAAAATCTAATGCGTAAATGCAAGTGGCCAAACCGACACTCAGCGGGTGGGCGAAAATTAACATGCAGTCTTCGAATTGCGAAAAATCGCTCGATAACTTGTTGCTCTTTGGTTTGGCCGTTCCCTTAGGAAAGGCCAATCTAAAAATCTCGCGAGAGCCAAGCGAGCAAACAATTTTCGCTGTGCGAAGACATCATGTTAATTTTCGCCCGCTCGCTAAGTGTCGGTTTGGCCTCTTGCAATGTTTAAATGCAAGTGGCCACACTGAAGCTCAGCAGACGAGCAAAAATGAAAATACAGCCTTTGCACTGCGAAAAATTTTTCGCTAACTTGTGGCTTTTTAAGAAACTGCCAACGTAAAAGCGGCGAGCGAGCAATTTTTCGCAGTGCGAAGGCTGTATCTTCATTTTTTACCCGCTCGCTGAGCTTCAGTTTAGCCCCTTGCATTTACACATTGCAAGAGGCCAAACCCACACTCAGAGGGCGGGCGAAAATTAACATGCTATCTTCGCACTGCGAAAAATTGCTCGCTCGCTTGCCGCTCGTACGATCTTCAGTGTGGCCTTTCCCTAAGTGTAGGGCCAAACTAAGAAGCGACGACCGACAAGCGTGCCGTATTCGAAAAGGCGATTTTTCGCATTGCAAAGGCTGTATGTGAATTTCGTTCGATCGCTGGATGTGGATGTTGCTACTTGTATTTACGCATTAGGTTTTGAAAGAATCGCTTAAACATATAACATGCAGCCTGCTCACAGCGAAAAATCGCTCCCCCAATAATCGCAGGCTTGTCGCTTGTCGCTCTTCAGTCTGGCCGTTTTCTATATTTATAAAGTTTAACATTTTAGCTCACCTTGCCTCACCGCACCCCGAACGGGAAACCGAGACAACACGTTGACAAATAATACCCGATAATGCCAAAACACCCTTCGGCGCCCGCGCATGTACGTTCGGTGATGACGAGTGATAACTAGTACCCAAGCGCACAAACCCGTTTCTTCGCCCATAAAACGTAACTTTTGTTTCTATGGTTTTGTTAGGTAATAACGCTAATAGTTTAATACGGTTTTCTGCTATTATAAGGGTTTTTTAAAAATTATCGATTCTTACATATTTTAGACACTCTTCTAAATAAAACGTAAGTGGTGCATATCCAAAATATTCCGTTTTTTAAAAATATCAGTAAATAAACTTACGGGACCGGGGAGTGAAAAGGGGTGCTGGGTGGGGTAAAATTGGTAAAACGAGTTAATGAAACTGAACATCACATAAAATTAAGTAAAAATAACAGTTTTTCCTCATAATTTTAAGAAAAATATAAAAATATGAAAATTGTAAATGCATAACCTAAAGTCCTAAAAGTAAGGAAAAACGACTACCAAACGTCAGTTACCATGCAAAATATGGAAAGCATTTGGCAACGTCGGAAGGGTCTGATTCTATTTATGAATGGATAAAAGAAAGAGTTTAATTGATAGCTCTACCACTTCCGGAAGCTAATGTTATCATTCTTATTTTAAAAGAAACGCCCTATATATTATATTTATTATTTTATACCTAAGTATATCTGTTTTTGACTTATTTTAAATTTTATGTCAAAGATGGCATTTGCAAGCCATTACAAAACTATCAATTTCTTCTAAACAAAAGCTCTAATTATAAGTTGGGGTTCCTTGTAAAGAAAAACTTTTTATTAGATGTATTAATATGTATTTGCAAATAATAAATACAGAGTGGTCAAAAATAATCGTTTAAAATTATAACGACAAAAATCTTAAATGTAATTTTTTCAAATGGAAACCCCTATTTTTTCCTTATCCTATTAGGCATTAAAAATAAGGGTAGTTTAGTATAAGATATCTTCCAAATTTATAGTTTTCGAAATATTAATGATTTAATTTTTATCTATTCTAACAATGCATTTAGGTAAGGGTAGGTACGAAGTAGTTGGCTGTGACGCCGCATTTTGTTGTCAAGGCCAACTAGAAGCCAAGCTAAAACGTACTTAAAAACATTGTTAAATAGATAAATACTAAATTCTTAATATTTCAAAAACTATAAACTTTTGGAATAGACATCCTTATAAAGACTTATCCTTATTTTAAATTTAAAAAAATTAACTTTTAAGTTTTTTTTTTCATAATAATGTTTAAAGATTATTTTTTACCACTTTGTATTTATTCATTGAGAAAATATCGACACAGTCTGCTAAAGTACCTAGTTCTTTCTCTACGAGAAACCCAACCCCAACTCATATTAACGGCTTTTGTTTAGAAGAAATTGATGGTTTTGCAATTACTTGCGAACGTCATTTTTGACAAAATTAAAAATAAGTCAAGAACGGTTGACTTAGGTATAGAACATATTTTATAAATTATGTTTAGAATTTTACGCAGAATTGAAAAAATAAATAATACATAGGGTGTTTCATTGAAAATAAGGAAGTTGACATTAACTTCCGGTATAACCGAAAGTAGTAGATCTATTAAAATATTTAAGTTGTATGTCTCCCACGGACTGTATAATTTTACCAAATTTTCAAAATTTTCCCAAAGCGTGCTTTTCGAGAATTCGATCGCGGCAGTTCCCGGTGGGACACCCTGTATATTTATGTACATTTTGCAACATCGCTTTATAACTTAACGGCTCAATGGTCAGAAGAAATATTTTAATTTAGTATATTAGTCCTAGTGACGTAAAGTGGCCCTGTACTTAAAAGTTACGTCACAATATCTTTGCTTATAGTTTAGGTAAAAATAACTAGCCGACCTGTGCTCATTTTCTTTGGGCGTTTAATACATGTTTTTCTTAATTTTTTGTTTAATTATAAATAAAAATAGCACCTCCCGAATTATGAAGCGTTTTAATTGTGAAAGAATTTTTTGATGATCGGTTTAGTATATCCGAAGATTAGCCCTTACAAACACACACTACAAACAAAGTTACAAACTTTACCTTTTTTATAAGCATAGATAAAAACCACTTCTCCTTTTAGTGTGTTTTCTGGGAAGACATGCAATTTGTAGTATTTGTATATTGAAAGAAAGAAATTGACACTAGAGCTTAATGAAACTCAGCAAACCCTTTTTCTAGACTAATAAAAATTCTTTAAATATCTAATTATCATTACAGGACTTTTCACTTTCATTGGGGGTTTAATTTTAAATGACACTTTGGGGTTAATCGACTGCCTTGCTATGCCCCTTTGTAAATTTCATCAGTTTGGACCGTCAGACTTTTAAGCTTTTAGTGGTGTTATTTTTGTATTTTTATGTCTAGAAAGTATTGCCACAAACACAAAAATATCGTGTAACTAGATTATTTTTAAAAATTTAAAGGAACATTATCCGTAAATAACTTTAAGAGTTCTTTTAGGCGCGGAACTGATTTTTTTTTAATGTAATAAAAAAATTTCTTTGTTAGCCCGCCCTCCCCTCAATAAAAATATTGATTCTCTAATTTGTATTTTTCGTAAAGTTGATCAAATTTTATTAACAAATTCTAAATTTTTCCAAATTATCTAAATTTTTAAAAGAATTTTTATCCAGTAAAATTGTTTTCACTCTACAATTTTTTATGCAAGACTTTTAGATGCCTCTAATTATGCGAAATTTGACGATAAAACTTGATAAAATTCTTTTTTAAGAAAATTGCTGATACAGATTCACTTTTAAAACCTATATTTTTTGGTCTAACCGTAAAAATCCCTTTTCGAAATTTCCATAAATAAAACATTTTTTACCAAAGTGTTTTCCTTAGGCCAATATCATTTGGTATGTATTTGGTGTAGATCTCATTTCTCAGTTATCCTGTTAGAAATTATTATTATTACTTTGGAACACGGTGTAAAAAAGTTAAAGCACCTACTTTATTAATAATGAAACTAACCAAAAAAAAGCCAATATAGGAGCCGAAAATAATCTAACTTTCGCTATCACACAAATCTATGTAGTGAAGTACTTAGACTGTCTAGAATGTATTTAAATATTACGTGTGTTTTAGATAATGACTTTGATAATTTACCTATGTTTTCCCCAAACTCACTTTGAGGATAAAAGTACTACTAACTTCTGCAATATTTTTTTATTATGAGCATGCTATTTTTTTACTCTATTTGTCCCTTTATAATTATTAGAGTTAGTTAGTTTTAACAATAAAAATGTCTTTACGTATGTTAATAAATTGCTTCTTATAATACTTACAATACAATTTTTTCATGTGGACTTGCTTTTTTTATATTATTTCGAAACACCTTGTATAAAAACACGTATCTTTGTTTTTATACCTTTATTAACAATGAAACGTTACTATGGTGACAACTGCGACAAAATTTTAACTTGTCAATGTCTCGAAGTGAACGGTACAAAGATCAAAACTATTCTACTACTCATTCCAGGTTTTCTATCGCCCTTTCATAGTAGCTTAGAATAGTCTAGAGCATTCCAGAAATATCCCGCAAATTTTATATTACAGGGTGGAATAAAAGTTCTCATAGGATAATTCGAGCGTTTTCGGAAATATTCGAAAGTGATGAAAGAACTTGGAAAAACTACGGTAAATTATTCAAATAAATTATCAATCTAAATGAAATGGCCCCTAACTTTATACAATTCTATAAACTAAAAAGAATTATTTTTTAATGTCCGTAACAAACAAAAGGTCCTTACCCTTGAAATGAAACTTAGTCCTAAATGTTTTAAAAGAGTAAAAGCAAACACCACCGCAACCAAACACAAAATAACCCTCTTTCTCGCAGTCCAACTAACAAGTCGAGAGTTTTCTGAAAAATCGTGACATTTTCTAAAATCAGTAGGGACGCGGGACATTTCTCGAACAAGGGACTGTCCCGCCAAAATCGGGACTTGTGGTCATTTTAATAAAATACGTGCTTGAAAATTTAAAAATAATAAAAAAACTTTTTAATTTACATCAAGTTGGTAAATCCTATTTAAACTGTAAACCTGTATTTATAGTTTAAAATAATTTTTACGTAAATTATTTCATTTTTTAACCTACGCACGTACAGTTAAATAATACAGTGTGCCCGGAAAGGTGAGGTCAAAATGATAGGGGTGATAGGGTGAGCCACTAATAATGTAAATACTTCATATAAAATTTAGAATTAAAAAAATGTATTTCATTTTATAACTTTTGAACGGTTGCCTCAATAATAATGATATTTTGGCATTAAAATTAACTCATACCAATGGCATAGGCAAATTATTGCGCCGTACATCATGATTATACAGGGTGAGACAAATTTCTTAAGTTTGTTGTACGTATTTTGTACAAAAGTGAAAATTCGACATTTTTCTTTAACCTTTTAATTCCTTTATTATTTTTGTACAAAAAGAGGTATACTTTATTTAAATCGATATCTTGGGCCGTTTTTTATAAAATCGCATTTTAAATCCAGAAATACAAGCATTTTGTATGTAATAAAAAAATCATTTTTTTTTAATAATAAAATGAGGTAAAAATAAATTAAAATGGCGTTTCTAAGCCTTTTTAAACTTTATAATACATATTTAAAGACTGTTTTTTTATAACTTAACCATATTTTAATAATGTTTTTAAAAACCGGAATTTTTTTATTACATACAAAATGGTGGTATGTCTAAATTTAAAATGCGATTTTATGAAAACAGGCCAAAATATTGATTTAAATAAAATATACCTTTCTGGTTCGAAAATGATGAAGGAATCATACGGTCAAGCCAAGATATAAAAATTTTTCACCTCTGTAAAAATGCATACGAAAAAATTCGTCTCACCCTGTATATTTATTACTTACTGCGCAATCACTTGCCTATGGCAAAAGAACAATTATATGAGTTAATTTAAATGCTCAAATAACATTATTGTTGTGGCAACCTTTCAAAAGTTATAAATGAAATACATTTTTTTATTCTAACTTTGAAGGTCAATAACTCCATAAGGAAGCGCGATAGTACTTTTTTTTAATTATTTCGGCTTATTCTATCACCCCTATCATTTTTGACCTCACCTTTCTGGACACCCTGTATAAAAAAGACATACAAGGATTACAAAGAAAGAACCTACCTTATTTTTTTGTTATAACGAATTTTTAAACTGACCGTTTAAAAAACGTTTATTAAATGTCATAGGTTTTCAAAATTCAACGTATTAGTGTCAGGCGTAAACATTGATGTAAAAATCAAATTAAAATTAATAAAAACTTTAAGTAAATAAATATTTATTAATCCTTCTTCTTTTCTGCAGACCACTTAAGCCCTTTTAATTTTAAAAATTAAGAAGAAAGTTAAAATTTGTTAAAACATTGTGACCAAATATTTTTAAAAACGGTGCACGCCTATGTTTCCTTTTATCAAAAACCTATGACATTTATTAACCCTTAACAAAAGGTTACAAAAGCCAGTTCGACGCAAAACTAAGGTAGGTTACCTCTCATTTTAAAACTTCACGTTAGAGTGCAAAGCCAATCTAAAAGAACTTGTCACTGGGAACCTCAGCATGCAACTCTTTTGGGTTTCTGGATACCCTGAAATAAAAGACAAATAGCTGCAGATGAGCTACCGGAAACTCTAGAAGGTTTACCGATGTAGAGTTAATTCGTCGGCAATATCACGAAGTGGCGCATCTCAAAAAATAGAAAAATTGACTTGAGCCGATATTATTGCTTAAAAATGTTACCCCTTAATATTACGTATTGGCGCAAGGTAAAGTAAAATTCAGCTGAGAAGAAGCCCCAGGCGTCATACAAATAAAGACGGCAATCAACTTTATATCTTTCTAATCGCGTCGTTTAAATAGTATGCGAGCAACAAAAAGAGGAATAATTTAAAAGTAAGACAGAACTTCATGACCGCGTGGCCTCCTCTGCTGAATCGCAGTCCACGTTGTGATAGCTTTGAAGTTAGTTAAAATATAATAACCAACTTGTTTTATTTTACTAAGCAAAAAATACTCAAAAAGCACTCTTGTAAAATTACAAAAAAATGAGATCCACCACTTTGTGATATTGACGACGTTATTTCTCTGAACTATTTAAACAGGCTGGTCACTAAAAGATAACACTAGGCGACTTTTCCAATAATCTAACAGCTGAGGTCCTCCGTTTGACCCCTTGGTTACTGAGACCTTTTAACACTATTTTGTTATTGTTTTATTCCTTTTTTTCTATTAAAAAAAAAATTTTTTTTTGGTATTATTTTATCTCCAAGGGATGGTGACTGCCTGTCGAAACTCGACGCGTTCACTTTAGATTTAAATAAAAGTTTATGCAAGATATATTGCAGCAAAAAAATATTACTTTAGAAAAGTATAAAAATCACTTTTAATCGTGTAATTTAACATATTATGCTTAGTCTACGACAGATTTTACTTTTTTAATTTTTAAAAGGTAGCAATTTAAGCACAGTTATGTCGTTCAGTTATAAAAAGCAAACTATAATGGCGTTTTATGTTCTCGAAACTAAAGTTAAACGATTTTTTTAACTTATCCTCGCTGGCGCGTTTATAAGAGTTTTCTCGCAGTTAAATGTTTCCAAAGTTTTAAACGGTTTGTATTATGGAGTTTTTGTCGCGTCCTAGTCTTGACTACATCAATTACATTAAGCGCCCCCGCCTCGAAAGGGAAAAAATTTATAGTTTTAGTTTCTTTACAGCCAGCCATAGACGTTGTTTAAAATAAAATTAAAAATACAGACTACCGACACTGAAAAACAAGACTTTTTATGTACAGTGTAAATAAGGAATAGTGGACATTAATTTTTAAACAATAAATGTATATTTTGGATTGACATAATGGTTAATTCCTAATTAAGTTATTTATTTGAAACTAAAAATTTTCGTTTTTTTTTAAATGTTGTCAATCTGACCAGTCACTTATAACTTACTTGTTATTAGAGATAGAAAAAAATTTAAATAGAAAAGTATTTGAATTTTTACGTAGAATTCAGTATGGTACCTGCATTTTTTCCATTGCCTTTTATATTGAAATTTTAATACAAAGTTGTATTAATATATTTTATATAATATATTATATTTTTGTATTTTTATTATCGGGTAAAAGGCCTCCTTAAAAGCGGTAGGAAAGACTACATTTGATATGTCTTTTTTAATACTTTCGGAAATATGGCCGTCGTCATGATTTTTTAAATGAAATATCCTCTATATTATATCACCTTTGCAAAGATATTTGAAAGAGCTTTAACAGAATACCACATTTGATATTTTTACCTCTTATAGTTTTGGAAATATGACCATGTAAATCTAAAAATAGTTAGTAGATATAGTTTTCATTACATACATATTTAACGCACTAAGATTTGGAAGCTCATATTTCGGAAACTGTTAGAGAACATCATTTCACGTTTGGTATTTTTTGAAAGATCTTTAAAATTTCTTTTAAATGGTAATACATTATACAGGGTGTTTCATTTAAGAAATGCCATTTTATTATCGAACTTCTGACGATTACTATATATTTCTAAAACTATGACAGATTAAATATATCCAATGTGGTTATATTATATATTATATATATATATATATATTAACGACTTTTAATGATACCTTTGTATTGGTAATAAAACATATTTTATTAAAAAAACATCTTTGTGTTATAACATTACAATTAAAGGAAATGGGAAAATATAGGTATGTCATTAAACTTTAGTTCAAAAATCCCTAATATCTTTTTATCTCTTATAACAGGCGAGTTATCAGTACCTGGCCCAATTGACAAAATTTATAAAATACTCTGTATCTACAAAGCGAATCAAGTTAAACATGATTTAATATTGTCAACGAAAAGGCGTTACCCTGTTTAATGGTATACATATATATTACAGTTTTTGAAATATTAACACTTAAAAAATCAGCTTCTGATATCCAGGCTTATATCTAGTCCTATGATACTAATAACTTGTCGTCATTTTAAACGTCAAAAATTATTAATCTTAAGTAGTATTATTGACTAATGGCAAATATTTTTGACAAAGACGTGCCAATTATGTAGATATGATAAGATTCTGTAACTATTGTACATGAAATATATCTAGAATTTCCGAAACTGCAATAATATACCGGGTGACCCGGCTTTAAACAGTACAGTTGTATATTGATAAACATTTATTACTTGGATGTTTCTGATCTCCTTAGCTCGTTGGCGACTGTCACTTCACAGTCCGCAGAAGAGTGGTGATCAGACAAGGACCAATGTCCTAATAACAGAACATAAAGTTGTATATATTGTTACACTTTTTAGGGCACCCTGTAAGTAAGAGTGTATAAGTTGCATTTGCTTTGGGTATAAAAGTCGTACTTGGCAAACTTAATGGTGCTGTAGGGGGTTTGTCATTTTTTCGTAAGCTTTTTATAGAACAACATAAAGTTCTACTCTAATGCAGTATTTAAAAGTTTATCTGAAGAAGCTTCAAACTCTTTACTTTGTTTCTTAATATGTAGAATATAGTAAAATCTACTTCATGCATAAGTGTTTTTTTAATATTTATTAAAGTCCTGTGTTAATAAGTTATGTCTTACTTATAACAACAAAAAACAAAAAAAAATTATATTTCTTTTTTGTGACTTGGCAAACATATATCATTTTTTTTTCGTAAGCTTGTTATAGAACAACATAAAGTTCTACCCCTAATGCAGTATTTTAAAGTTTATCTGAAGACGCTACAAACTCTTTACTGTGTTTCTTAATTTCTAGAATATAGTAAAATCTACTGCATGCAAAAGTTTTTTTTTTCAATATTTATTAAAGTCCTGTGTTACTTACTTAAAACAACAAAAAAACAAAAAATAATTTATATTTTTTATTTTTATTTGTTACATAAATAATTAAATTCTAATATTTTTATTATTGAGCACCATGTAAATGGAAAAAGAAGAAATAACCTATAAATAACAAAATATAAAAGACGATGACACCCGAACAAAAAATAAATCTTACAATAAATAATCCATTTGCAATATCAAAATTCTAATTCCCTATAACCGTCAAAATTTGATCGGGATATTTCTGTTTTCTATTTATGTTTCCTTAATATATAGCGACATTTATTCTATCCCATTTCTTTTTGGGTTTCAATCACACCGATTACTGCCTTTTATGGCTTTGCCGCATTTTATAACCTGTTTTGATAAATTTACTTTGTTTTATATTTTTATATTTTAGAGTTTTTAAGTTTTGTAAATTTGATTAATAACCTATGTGATCTACAAGAAATTTCCAAGCAAACATTTTGCGGATTTATTTGTCTCATGCTAAGGTTCACACACATAACCTCAACGAGCCCGCAGCCGTGCCGTCTCAGCTGGTGAAATGTAGGGGGATGCGGTGCAAAAACTTTTATATTCAATAAAATTTGCAGTAATAAAAGTCTGTTATACTACCCTTTAAATTGCACCTGATTGTAAATTAAACCATGACAAATAAAGTAATACAGTTTTACCTATACTGCATGCACTCAAAGTTTGGATAAAAACGAACAGAGCTAAGTAAGAAAAATCTGTTTTATTGAAACAAGGAGATAAACATACATATAAAAATAGACTTAGCTTGACAAAAATACTTTTTATATTTTTGAGGGCATAAAAAACACTTTTATTTTTTTCCGAAATAATTTGCCCCACTTTCCCCTATCACTGTGAATCCGGGCTCGGTGCGGCCTTAGTGCGGTTTCTCGCACATACCTGACTTTTATATTTTAAATGAGACACCGGTATATTTTTACTTATTTGAGTACAATGACATACTGTTTTTTTTTGGACAATCCACAAAGAAAAACCTAAATACTAACGTTCCGTGGGCATCTTAGGTCAGGTAAGAGGGAGTTTGTTAACACGTAAATACTTGAAGATTCGAAGGAAACGTGCTAGCAGCAAGTTAAATGTTTTAAAACTCTAGAGTTAAAAGAAAGACAAAAGTGAGAAGTTCGGTGCCTGACCAGTTGGGCCGAATAAAAATCCATACTTGCGCCATCACGAGTTACTCTGATTGGGTTGCAAGTAGAGTGAATTATACTGAAAATTCCTCTTAGTAGAAGCCGTGGAAGTAACAATAAAAAGCAATAGATCCCCTACTGCCCGACAATGAGCAAAAGAAGAAAGCCTTTTTGTAATTTTAAAATATTTACAAAAACATTATTGTGCTGCCAACAGTAACAATAAAATACTAATTTATGTCACAAGTGCATAAAGTACTACCAAAGGTACTACTTTTACGAATGAGGAAGTCACTTTCTTTAACATTTTATACAGTGATCGCCAAAAAGTTAGACACATATGGGAAAAAGAATTATTTTGAAAATATTAAAAAACTTTTTTGCAATCACCTCTGCTTATCGAATAACCAAAAATCAATAATGGCATTCGTCTCATCGGCGTCCGTTTGAAAGATAATTAATAAAAATTAAATTAAAATATCAAAAAGTGAGTTAGTTGGCTCGATATCTAAAAAAGTTATTTAAAAAAGATGTTTAGAATTTAATTTTAGATCGATGTGCAGAATTTGAAATAAATATTAGTCTTTGGAGGGTCAATATCCAAGTGCCTTAAAAATCTCAAAAGTTGTGCCAATTTTTAAAAAGAAAGGATGTCCTGAACAGGCATCACAGTACAGAGCCATCACAATACAAAATCAAATCGGTAAAGTGTTTGAAAGTAGTTTTTACGTCAGACTGTATGGATTTCTAATGGCTAATGATCTACTGTACGAGAATCAACATGGATTTATAGGGGGCGATCTACTAGGTCAGCAACTAGAAATCTTATATCCGGTATTATTAACGCTCTAAACAACAAGAGGTTCCCAGTCGGACTATTCTTTGATATGACTAGAGCTTTTGACATGGTGGATCATAACTTGCTCTGTGACAAACTAGACCGAATGGGGGTGAGGGGGCCAGCAAATAGCTGGATTCGCTCATTCCTATCAGACAGAGAGCAGGCGGTGCAGGTTGGCGAAAGCAGATCTAAACCACAGCCCATCCGGGTCGGCACTCCGCAAGGGTCAATTCTGTCACCGATTCTGTTTTGCTGCTTTATTAATGACCTGCCATTGTCATGTAATATTAGTGGAAGTACCGTAATTTATGCTGATGACACCAACATGTTGATAGCTGAGCAGGACTTAAGCTCCTCAATAGTAAGGTCACAGAGGTCCATTATTGAAATGTCTGGGTGGTGTAAGCGAAATGGACTTATACTAAACAGCTCCAAGACCAACTTAGTACATTTTTGTCCTAAAATAAGTCAACGGATACAAGTCTCCTACTAAGATTAAATGGAAAATCAATTGAACAAGTTTACAGCACAAAGTTTCTGGGAATATATATTGATCACAAAATCACTTGGTCAGATCATATTGACTACATTTGTAAAAAACTTAGTTCCGTTTGCTTTCTCTTTCACCAACTTTGTAACACTGTAAACCGAAACATCTTGATGCTTATGTATAATGGCCTCTTTCGCTCCGTAATGGAATATGGACTTCTATTTTGGGGAGGGAGCAGTGAAGCACATAGAGTGTTTGTACTGCAAAAAAAGGTTATCCGTGTGATAGCGAAACTAAAACCTCTTGAGACCTGCAGGGACAGCTTTATTAACTTGAATATTCTTACTTTTCCAGGTCTCTATATATTTGCACTGGTGCAAAATATTAGAACGTGCAAGCGTGACTTTATACAGAGACACGAAGTGCATTCATACCCGACCCGAAATAAAAACCTCTTACAACAACCTTTTAGTCGGCTTACAGTGGGTCAAAACTCTTTTGAGTACATGGGTATAAAGTGCTATAATCACTTACCAAATCACTTAAGGGATATTAAATCAAACAGAATCTTTTTCGCAAGAGTTAAAACGCTATTGGCTCAACGGGCATACTATTCTGTGGAGGAATACTTCTATGATCGGTTGGATAACTATAACTAACTAAATAAATTGATATAGTTTGGTCTTCTGTTTTTTTATCTTTGTAAGTTTTTAAGAACTGTTCTGATTGTCTTAAATTGTATACTAATTGTTTGTCTAATTATTATTTTTTTATATGTCCGAATTGTAAGTTTTTATATTTTTGTATTTTTGAATAGTTAGGCTAGGTTTTAAATTAATTAAGTTATTTGACGTTTTTGACAAGTTGTTGTTGTAACTCAATTTGACTGATAATAAATATTTCATTTCATTTCAAAAATGAAGAAAGACATTTTTTCCAAAAAAAATTTGGTCAATTTACGAACCTTAATTTTTTTCTTTAAAATAATTTTTTAACTATAAAGTTACAAACTAATTTAATGTATCATGATTTTTGTTTTTCTTTCACATTTAAAACGAAAAGAATTTAAAAAATCAGATTTGGATTTTTGGCTAAGTGTATCCAACTGTTTTTTAAAGCTATATTAGAATTTAGAAATCTGCCTTTTTTATTTGTTTTAAAGCCTGCTTATGTTGCAAATAATTTTGGTATAAAATGTGCAATATAATTTTTGTATCAGTAAAAGTTTAAATTATTGGGTGCGTGACTCAACTTTAACTGAATTATAAGAAGATAACTGCTTTACAAAACTGTTTATGTTTAATATTATTTAATTAAAAAGGTCTTTTTGTCATGGTTTACTACATTTTGATTGCAATATAATAATACCGTTCTTAGAAAAAACAGGTCTATCTATTTTTATTTTTTTGTTTTAAATGTAAAAAAACAAAAATCATGATTAAATAAATTAGTTTGTCACTTTATACTTAAAAAACTTATTTTAAAGAAAACAATCAAGATTCGTAAATTGACCAAATTATTTTTGGAAAATATGTCATGTTTCATTTTTTATAATATTTATTTAAAATTTTGCACATCGGCCTAAAATTAAATTCTAAACATTTTTTCAAATAACTTTTTACATATTAAGCCAACTAACCACACTTTTTGATATTTCAATTTAATTTTTATTGATTATTTCCCCAACGGACGCCCATGAGCCGGATGTCATTATTGATTTTTTGGTTACTTGATAAGCAGAGGTGATTGGCAAAAAGTTTTTAAATATTTTCAAAAATAGTTTTTCCCATATGTGTCCAACTCTTTGGCGGTCACTGTATAGTGTACTACAATGGAGTACTTTATCTTTATGTTAATAATTAACAAAACAGCATTTTTTTATCGGTCGTGAAAAAAATATATTTTTTTAAATCTGTCTAAAACAGTTAATTAGATTGGATACTCGGTTAAACAATAATTAAATGAGAAGCAAAAATAAATACATAATATAGAAATCAAAAGAAAAAAAGAGATACCCAATTACATCATAATCTTTTTGACAGGCTACCGCTGCGGGACAAATTGTACGCCAGTTGAACCCTTAACTTTGGGGGAAATAATGTTAATAGAGTGACACACACGTATGTGTATACCACTTGGGGAACACAACAAAACAAACCACCTGTTGTGTTTATGATGCACACGCCGATGAGCCACGTATGATCCCCGTTTACGGCGAAAATCCACATTTTATCAAAATAATTTTCGTTGTTTACATGGATGGAGCTTGATTACTGACCCTTTTACGCATCTATTAAGCTGTTATGCTTTTTTAAATTGTTTTTCACAATATTCTCTTTTACGATTTACATTTCTTTTTGTTGTTTATTAACTTTATTAAATTACATTGTTATACCTATTTAACACTAATAATTTTTTTAATGTTCTGATTTTTTAATATATTTTTAAAAGGCTTTTGTTTAGGTTTAGTCTAGAATTTCTTTAAGCATCCTCAGGTTACGTCTCGAGATTAAGACGCTGAATGGGCTCTTCAGTTCAGCGTTCCTATCTTAAGAAAGTATGGTTTTTTGCATCTTTTTAATACATTTTCTTAGTGAAGAATGTTGTGAAAAAAATTGAGCAAAATTAAAGAAGATACAGCGACTTAAGTAACCTTAGCCAGGACTCCTATAAGCGTTTCATCCTAAATTTGATAGTGCTTTGAAGTTTAAGGGGGGATACCTGTAAAAATATAGATATTTTTTAATAATATGTAATACGTAGATATTTTTATATGCCGCCTTTACATGCAGCGACTGCTACTGCACACTTCTCTGCTCACTGCCGCTGTTCCTGCCAGTTCGTTGACTTCCTCAAAATGCTGTTACTAAAGCGAACGGAAGCGACGTGTTTACCAACGCGCGCTGCCCACTTTCTATTATCCAATAACTTTTTTATGTATAATTTGGGATTTTTAATATAATATAAAAAGATTTTTAAAATTTTTAAAGGGTCCCATTATTTTTTTGGGACAACTTACCAAAGCTTTCAGCATTGGTGGCATTGGAAAGCAGTATATTAACATAGGACTGGGGTTAAATGCAAAATGTATGCATCTTAAGGTAGGTGCGGCTGATAAGGCCTAGCTAAGGGAGGTTTAAAATACAATAAATACTGTACACTTAATTTAACACATTTTATTGTAAATCAAATCTATATACCAATTACTATAAAATAAAAACAAAAAATTTAAGATTTAGCGTACACAAAAACAAAATTTATCATTTTCGAAGTCTTTGTCAAAAAGCCTTATTATACTATAGTGGGAGTAATAAGGCCTAGGATTATAATATACGTAAAAAATAAAATAGACCTTGTAGGTACATTTGGTAATTTTGAGTTACAATAAGAGGAATACCTTCTTGAAACTCAAATTTTTAAAATTAACAACAAATTTCTTTTTCTAATTACTTTTTAACTACTAGTTCATTAGACCTTGCGTAACCTTGTAAAGTGACCATCAACGGTATATTTATAAGCTTTTTTCTTTGGCCGGGTTCATAACCTTAACTGTTATTCTTGATATTTTTGAATGTCATTTCGGTAAAGGCTTAAACCAGTATTTACCAACGATGCAAGCCTGCTAGTTAAAGCTATGGTTGATGATGTTCTTGCAAAATTTATAGACCGAGCGTCGTACATTCTGTGGCCAGGGGCGCAATTAGGGAGAGGCTAAGCCCCCCAAGACGACAATTAGCCCCACCAAAATTATTGAAATATAAAATGTTTTTTGGCAAATATAGTCCATAAATTAAGGCTTAAGCCCCCCAAAAGCAGTGGCTAGTTGCGCCACTGTCTGTGGCAAAATCGTACTTTAGCAAACTTTATAATTCGGATAAAAAAATCTGTTTTCTTGTCCTCATTGAGTGAGGATTTTTGAAAAAGTTTTTTCAAACTGATATTATTTTTGAACCTTTATCTTCTAGCAGCTTTATATGGGTGTAACGTTCCTCTGCTGACTCCAAGTCACTGTTTAACCACAATGCTCATTTGAAAGACATTGTGGTTGTCGTCACTAAATTTCCTAATGTTGTAAAAAATAAGCTTAAAATACATTGTAAAACAAAAAATGTAAAAAGGAGGGAAATAATCAGGCGCATGATCAAGTTTGAAAGACCTCAATACCCGCCAACAACGTGTGTAATAAAAAACTAAATAAATCATATTTGGACCATGACACATTTTTTAAACATCAACTGTCTTAAAAACGTATAATAATAGGAAACTATACTGCAAATTTATAAATTGTATGTGAAATATTACAAAATATACTTACCATTGAGTTAAACCATTTGTTATTATTTGTGCCGCACTACTACCTCTCATTATAAATAGCGCCCCCTAGTGACACCGAGCAAGCTAATGCAAGACTGCAAGCCTAAATCACCATCTGTAAGTATTTTCTACATGTGAAGGTGGTCTTAAGGGATACCGATTATTTTAAATTGGATTTTGGTTAATTAGGCCTTATTAGCCGCACCTACCTTAGTTTCTTTTTAGATTTATTATGATTTTTTGCCCACCAATATAATTAATATAAAAGCTTTAAAACCAACTTAATCATTTTTGTTAAGCACTAAATTAACTTTTTATCAGACTTAATTATCGGTAAAACAAGCGCTGTGTGGCAAGCTAGATATAAAAATACACGGCTGACACGTGAGCAAGTCCATGCATTTCCGTCTCTCAGGCATTGAGCGTTAACAATAAAACAATAATATTTACAAAACAAACAAAAGGGGGAAAGAAAAGGGCATCAATCAATATGTGTTGTTTTTCTTTATCCTAATACTAAAAGCCCTTTCACTTAATACCCCTGTATATCTGCGAGTTTTGTTTTTTTCTTCATTCCCGAATTTTTAACTAAAAGGATCACAAATATTGTTAAGGACTAAATAAATCAATACAACTGATAGGCTTTTTTAAAAAACACATTCTTTTTCTACAAAAAGGAAAAGTTATTTTTAAATAAAAATGCAATAACCATTATGAAAAAGCTTCCTTTATCTAGCATAAAAATTGTAGAGGGGTCCAGGAAGTCCCGCCCACTTAAGCGAATTTGAATATTGTTAAGTGCCAGTAATATAGGTCTCTATCAAAAACGGCGTAATTGCTCAAATCTATTGTTAGGCTTAAAACAGGTGGAGCGGTTTTGCCGAGTCGGCAATCGAGTCAGCAGCAGAAAGTGGCGACTCCTTAAGAGTATTGGTACAGCAATCGCGGTTCGCCGATTCGTGTGTTTTGCACTGCTTCGTCGCCGACTCGGCAAAAACTGCTCCGTCTAGTTTTAGCCTTAAGGTAAGGTATGCCTAATTTTTAAATAAATGAATATTTTCATTAAAAAACTTAACGTTTTTAAGACCCTACCATTAGGCGGAGATGTCCGTTACGTTGTATAACGCCGCCCTCCTAGTGTGGAGAAGGCCGCACACCAATAAAGATATTTTTTACTATAACATAAAACATGTTTAAATAAACTAAACGATATAACTTAATACCTTATATTTATTATAAGACATAGACATTCAGATTCTTCTAAATAATAAAATAATGGCGCAAAACTAAAAGGTAAAACCCAACATAAAAAAATAAGATATTTCTGTAATACTTTTTATAAAAATGTTACCTATTTATTAATTACATTGTTGTAAGTTTTCTTGAATAACTGCACAGCTAAATGCAAATATATAGTTTGGTGCCACCTGGCCAGAGCAATTTTCTGGCGGTCTTTAATCCACAAGAATAAATATATTAACTAGAAGGATATCTCTTCGAAGGCGGCTTCTTTGGATCTCTCCTAGCGCGTCTCATGACCTCGAACTGCATATTTTGCAGGCGTTTCATGAGCGTACCTAAGAAATTAACATGTTTAGGCGCCTATCTCTTAAAATATATTTTAATATTATTATAATGCAATTTATAACATCTTATGCAATCAAATAAAACAGATGCTTTAATAATATGTCGTATTGAGATATATAAATAATTATTATGAAATGTGTCTATTTATTTTCGCATATGACAATTCTTTTTTATTTTTCATATTTTGAAGTTTCTATTTATCCATTTGAGGGTATGGAATAGTCTAACTGTAACAAACCATTTAATTAAATAACTAATTGGAAATTGTTCACAAGGATGTAAAAACTATTTTTAAACGGTTTTACTTGACCTGTTTGTTATTTATTTGGAATTATTTTTTTGGGTCAAATCTACCTGAAATTTGACCCCCTTCCTGACGACCGATCGATCTGAAATTTGGTACACTTCCTTAGTCTTGATGACAATACAATATAACATATTCTTTATGATTGTAAATCCAACATGGCCGCCGATACAAAATGGCGGATTACATATTACTTACTACAACCTCAATATGGGTATCAAATTAAAGGGCTTTATTGGTAGAATAGAACCCACTATGAAAAAATAAAATCCAAGATGGCCGCACCACAAAATGGCGGATTATATATTTTTTTTTTCCACAAATACCTCAATATGGGTATCAAATGAAAGGGCTTGATTGGTAGAATAGGAACCCACTATAAAAAAATTAAAACTAAATGGCCGCCGCCACAAACGGCGGATTACATATTTTTTCTCACAACTACCTCAATATGAGTATCAAATGAAAGGGTTTGGTTGGTAGAATAGAGCTCACTATTAAAAAAAAAAAAAATCAAGATGGCTTCTGCCGCCACAAAAATGGCGGATTACATTTTTTTCACAAATACCTCAATATGGGTATCAAATGGAAGGGTTTGATTGGTAGAATAGAACCCACTATAAAAAAATTAAAACTAATAATGGCCGCCGCCACAAAATGGCGGATTACATATTTTTTCTCACAACTACCTCAATATGGGTATCAAATGAAAGGGCTTGGTTGGTAGAATAGAGTCACTATAAAAAATAAAATTCAAGATGGACGCCAAGGTAAAATGGCGAATTACATATTTTCCACAACTACTTCAATATAGAATCGTTGGTTAGTTCTGGTTAGTTATAAGGCGAACTCAATAGAATGAGAAGTATCAACTAACAACAAAACTAAAAACTTGAAAATAAATTATGTAAAAAACTTTTATGTTAAACGGTTTTATTGTACTAAAAGCTAAAAAAATAATTCGGTAAGTCCTAGCTACCAGATCGCACCAATCTTCTCATCAATCTGGGGTATTGATCAGACAAATAATAAAATCGTTAAGCAATTGACATTTCTATCATAATATTTACTCTGATACGCTTCAGTTTTTTAAAATATGTATTGTATAATTTACACAAGTGTCTATTTATTTTTCCATATGACAATTTTCTTTATAACTGCAAACAAGGCCTACTTTTTTCTTTTCTTCTTCCATGATTGGTAATAATTACACACCACAGAAAATCACTAAACAGAATATTATAGTCCAGAAAAACAAAACGTATCGCAATAAACTATATAAAATACATTGACCGTTACGCTGAGTCGTTGCTTCGCCTTTCACTACTGCACTGGCAATTTCGGTTTAGAATTTCGGTTTAGTAGCCTCGAAGGTCACAAGAAAGCCGCTGCTCAAGGTAAAAGAGATATCCTTCTGGTTAATATATTTATTCTTGTAAGTTTAATCCATATCACACTTTTTTTTAATTGCAGTTTTCTTAAAACCTTCAAAACACAATATTTTTATATAGCATATTTAAATACAAACAATTACCTACATTTTAATATATTAATGATGCAAATTAATACTAACTTATGCATCGTAGTAAAAAAGAAAACAGAAAAAAAACAATAACCTGCATCCAAAACGTTTTTGATGAATAAAGGATTAACAGCGGTTTTGCGGAGCGCAAATCAGCTAAGCCAGCCTTTTAGCTTTATTGTTTGACCGATTAGAGGTTGCGTTTAGAAATATATGAGGGTGGACGACGGCGGGGCTTTTCGGATACCCTCTAAATATTATGCCTTACTTTCAAAAAAGGTAAAATTGTCTAGGCAAAGCTGTGTAGCTTCTCTTTTTCGATCTTCGAGAGTAGTACGGACGTTTCGTAGAAAGCTATATACACCGTCTTCCCGAGTTGTGGCGGTTGGAGGAGCTGTACGACCATTTTTAACCATCAGAGATCAAGAAAAGACTTACCTAATCATTTAGTAATGTCGCAGAAGTGTATTTCAAGATTCTGAGTGATTCCTTATCCGTTTTTCCTAAAATCGCACGTGGTACGTTTGTCTATGGTACCTAAAAGCACATCCTTGCGACCGAGGAAAAGGGGGCTGACAGAAATTGGTTATACCTGGATATTTGGTCTACAGTTTTGGGCATTTAGATGAAATGTGCACGTGCATTTTTTATTATTTTATGTTTAGGTCTGAATATTTTCTATAACTCCAAGCCAGCCTTTGGAATTGTTCATTCGAATGTGCTAGCAAATGATATCTGAAGATTTTTGACGCCAATAAATTGATGAAATCATGCAAGAAAGCTATTAAAAATGCAGTCCACCGCATTTTATGCAACAGAAATGTACTACATATGGTACAATTTTACCACTCTGGCAGCACTGCTAAAACACATTTTTCAAGCGTGCAATATTTATTTACGCATATTTTTCGGTGTTTACACTTAAACATCCTGTTATACTTTATTCTATCATTTGCGAAAAAATCAGTTATTTACGCGACATCCCGCGGAGAAGTAATTTATACTAAGTCAAAAATGTAAGGAATCTTCTGTCTAGCTGTTAAAGAAGCGCTTTGGATGTTTATCCCAAAACTAAAATATTGATAGAACAGAATCACGAAAATAACGTTTATTTTACTACTGATTTACCGAGTCGAATATTTTATAATATTCTTATAAAAGTGTTAAGTTATAAAATATTGGGTATACAGGGTGATCAAACTTAAGTCGACATTATCGTAAATTTCTTTATTATTGCAGATACATAGTAAACATAATTAAATTAGACCACCCTGTATATTTAAATCCACTGGGAGTTTAATTTACAAAAACTTTTTTGCAATAGATCAAAAACGGGAGGTTTAATTAAAGCGTATTTCTCAAAAACAGCCAACGTCAAGTTTTCAATAAGGTCGAAATATCAAAAACTAAAATTTATTAAACCTATATGGCCAACTCTATATATTTTTTGTAATATTTTCGTATATATAGCTCTACTTTGCGCATTTAAAGTTAAATGTTAATGTGACATTTGATAAAAATATGTTAAAAATGACATTTGATAAAAAATAACCTTCAATTGTGTTTTCTGCAGGCTGCTCGTTAATCAGCGCAAAAAAATATTACTAGTTCTCTAATTAAACCTACCTCGTACCTGCAATACTAAATAAGCAATATTAAGCATAAAACTTCATGACCAAATTAAGGTATTAAGAAACTAAAAGATTTGGCGGTTAAAAGAGGAATAATAATATTCTGCAAACATAAAATTTCTCATTTTTGGAAGCTGCTAGAGGAGAATTATATAGGCTAATTCTATAGAGTAGAAGCCTATAATAAAATGGCAGTTACTACACAGCTCGTTGATGAGCAAGAAAATAAAGCGTTCTTGCAAGAGTGTAAATATTAAGACGAACCTGTAGGCAATAAAAACTTTTGTATATTTTCTGATAGAAATCGATTTTTTTCGCTTTTATTTACGTGGAGTAATGACAAAATGCTCATAGAAATTTTGTGTCCCAAACAAAACTTTAGTTTTTCAGTTTCCAATAGGTCGTCGAAGATTTTGTTTCCTTGACGTTCCGCCACCGCAAGTGGTTGGCATCCTCAGAGGGTTCCTGGCGTACTAACCATAAAAACGTCAAGGAAACAAAATCTTCGATGACGGCCGAATAGCCCAAAATATAAGTTTAGCAGAAAATGGCCGCAAAAGCCTGACACAGTATATAGATTTTTTTTAATTTTAATTTTCCCGGAGTGGTGACGTATTAAACTATTGATTAGAAGAGTTTTTCCCAATGTAAAATTTTGGCTCAAAGCCCATTGTCTGCTTTAGTATTTTTACACGTTAAAATATCGTAAATCAAATCCCAACACCCTATAGATACATTTCCAACATATGCAAGGGAACAATTTTCTTTAACAAAACTTTTGGCACGTGCGGGAAAGTCCTTTGCTCACGTACCACTAGATTATCGTAGCTGATACTTACAATATAATATATAATACACGTTTTCCTTTAAATTCTCATTCAGACTTTCGACATTTTCCTTGAAAACAAAGAAAGAATCTTGTAAAGCCTTTAATGGGAAAAAGGACGACGCGTGCAGTCCCCAGCTTACGGAATAAACCGTTTTCGTTTATTATCTGAAGCAATTATACTTACCTACAATTACAGGAAAATTACAAACTACAGCTAAAGATTTTCAGGAGAAACGGGGAAGCGAATCGTTCGGGCCATTTAGGATTAGTCCGTGAGCTCATGTATTTTTTTGTTTAATACTACTTTCTACTAATAAATATAACGTCTAAAATACCTCCTGTACTTCATCAGTGTTAGGCAGTTAATAGCCAGCAAGGACTAAGGCGCCGGAACAAACTTTGCCATGTCCGCACAACCGTAGCTCAGATGGCAAAATATACAAGGTGTTTGATTTTAAAAATGTTGCATATTTCTTTTACATAAAAGAATTGATGTATATCTTCCTTTCTAGGGTCTCTTAACAAAACTGTTTTTGGCTCACCAGTTTTCTTTCTAATAGACGTATATTAGTTATTGTAGATGGACAACTCTTCACCAAGTAAATGCTTTGTTTCTTCTTCATATTAATGACCTTCTCTCTTTTATAACCAATTCCATTTACAGTTTTGCTGACGATAGTATTCGGGTTCTTAAACCAATCTCTAAGCCAGGGGATGCAGTGACCTTGCTTACAAGACTTTAATTTAATATTAGATTGGGCGCCAAAATCTCCTTTAATTTAATGCATTCAATAAACAATCGCATACTTTGTTGCAAAAAAGTAATCAAATACATATCCTCTATTTACAAGCGGCCAAGTTTTGCAAGACAAGGATATATTTAATTTTGTAGGCGCACATTTTAGAATATCCTTAAGTACCATAAGCATTTTATATCAATTACCAAGTTTTAAAAAAGCTCGAATTTCTCTTTAAAGCCAAAAAGTATTTTCCCCGTTCCAACTTTAACACTTTGTATGTATTCCAAATTCAACCCTCTTTGGAATATTCTTATATCTGGAGAATAGGGTCTCCCTCAATCCCCATCATTTTTGATTTAATTTAACGAACATCGATTCGCCATAATAATGATTCTTTGCTTACTGAAAGGCTTCCATCTCCTGCACATCTTCGAGCTGTAGAAGATTTATTGCTTTTTATATGTACTTCCACGGCTTTTGCTTCAAGAAATTCTCCGGTACAATTGCTCCGAATACACGCCCCGAACGACCCACTTGTTTGGTTCTTTTATCCCTAGTTTCTATTATCCTAGCAGGTTTTATCTTGCTGCCCGCGTATGTCTTGCCTTTTCCTACGAATTACCTTGCTTAAAACGGCCACTGTACGTTAGTATTTAGGCTTTCAGCGTTTGTGGATTTTTCAGAGATAAAAAGTCTTCCATACTTTTTAAACACTAAAGACCCGGACTAATAAGTGAACTCTATTCACGTTTTTGTATTCTGAGAGACTCGACTTCTGCTCCCGTTTATTGCACACCAACAGAATGTAATCCTCAATACAATACGTTGCGTTTTACCCGCCTAACCCTTCGTGGTTTGCTACCTTGTTCGTTAAAATTGCTATTACCTCGACTTACCAACCCTCATTATGGCAGATTTAACCCGTTTAACCCTTAAAATGCGACTTTGATCTTTTTATATTTAATTATGTATCATTTAATCTTATTAGCCTACATTTTTGATACAAAACGACTTACTGCAATTAGTTTTCAGTAACAGAATATTAAATTTAATCGACACATTTTATTAAAATAGTTAATCGAAATAATATTTATATACAGGATGTTTCAAACTTGAGAGCCTTTTGCCCGAGCGGGCCATGACTGCGAAGGCCATTAGTTCTACAAACTATTGCCACTTATTTCCTATTACTATAATTCAAAAATAAGATAAATTATTGGGACACCACCGAATAATTTCGGGCCATACATAACCGCAACGAATCTGTGACCGTGCGTTTCTTTGGTGAAATATAGGGGATGCGGTGCAAAAAGTTTTTATTTAATCAAGCTGAAGTAATGGCAATTTTAAATTACCTTAAATTACACCTGATTGTAAAATAAAACTTTTAATGAATTTTACATTTTTTAATACTTATTAAATCACTTTTTTTGTATTGTTTGTTTACAACACCTAACCTTTAACCACTTTCTTTTAATGTTTATACGTAATGAGCTGAAATAAAAGGTGACGCCCGGTAAACTCAAAGCTTGGTTCGAAAAACATCGGCGCTATCAGATCCACATATGATTTCATTGGCTGAGCATGTTTTAGACCGTACGAGACACGGTTGTGCTACGGTGCGGGTCTTGTGGGATATCGGTACGGTTATGTGTGGCCAGACTTTTACCTATACTTTACTAAAAGTTTGGATAAAAGGGAGCGGAGAAAGTAGGAAAATCTGTTTTATTTAAACGAAGAGATATACATACACAAGCAATAGACTTAGCTCGACAAGAATCCTTTTTATATTTTTGAGGGCATGAAAAATGCATTTGAATTTTTCCGAATTAATTTGCCCCACTTTGCTCTATCACCGTAAATCTGGTCTCGGTGCGGTTATGTGTGGCCCGACCGTAAAACAACCTTTATAAGCTTTAAAACAAAATTCTTAACCTGAGTTTACGTCTTACGATCTTTGTTTTGTTATCATAATGTTTTATGCTAAATATTCCTTATGTTGAATCTATTTCACAAGTTCAAACAAAAATAAATAACAAAGCACAAAACAAGAGAAAGGAAAATAAGGGTGCAAATATATAAACAGTGAGTCATAGATAGGGGGTGAGATAATCTAAAAAGGGTTAAAACGTGCATGCTAAGCAAAAGAAGTGTTATATGCTGATTCTAGAGCAATGCGTTCAATGCGAATTGTGTATACCAACGCATTATACAGGACGGAGAAGACTAAAATCTAAACTTTTAATTCATAGCAGTAAGAGTAAATATATTTTTGTAGTTATTAAAAGTATAATTAGAAGGCGGTAATATTAGAAAAATTTCGGACTTTTATTACCTTCACCTATTTTTTATATGTCTCTGTCCATTTTCAAATAACACGCACTATAAAAAGGGAAAAGATAGTGTGGCAACCTGTACGTTTCTGAGATGGAGTATTGGACACTTATAGCAAAATTACTTTAAAAAATACATTTAAAGCCAAATAAAATACAACTTTACCAGCTAAGAGTATATACAAGGCGTACATCCGCTCTTTCTTAATATGTAACAGTCGAAAATAATAACACCCAGTTTTTCGGAGTCAGTTTTCTACTTATCTTTTCCAAAATCGTCTTGTGTTTTAATTTTAAAATAAAAGTTTTTTGTTTTAATTTCTAGCTTGACCTGTGAATTTTTATGATAAATAATGTTTTGACCTAGAAATTGTTTGACTGATAATTTATTTGTTTTTACATAAGGTAACCTAATTAAATGTATATTACTTTATACCGAGTGTTTACGATAGTACTGGTGTGAATAAATTTAATAAACACAATAGAAGTCCGAAACTTTTCTAATATTACCACCAAATCATTGTCTGGTACATTCAGATAGACGTATGAAAGAAAGCATTTTGTTTTTTACTGAAACAATAAATACAAAAAAATATTTTTTGTAGTTTATTACTATGCTGTTGGTTTAAAACATCAACTTCTCGAGCCTCATAATTTATTTAATAACCATGAGATAATTCTTCCGACATAAACACAGTTTTGCATGCGTCATCAACATAATATTTCTTAAAAATTATGTTTGTGAAGCGAAAATATATTGATGTCCAAAATCCTTATTTATTTTTAGGGCTTGCAAATTATGTTTAAAACCACCCTGTAGGTCGTCGTTCACACACTTAGTGCTCCAGTTAAGTAAACACACTATATTGATCGCAAGCACTTTTCACTGAATTGTTGATCGGACTCCACATGCATTGTACGTCTCATCCGATTTTAATTAATTCCTGTTTTAAGTCAACGAAATTCTCGGACTTCCATTATTTTTAGAGACATTCTTAAAAATTTTTAGAGAGCTTTGGCAGTGCCAAATGTTTATCCAATAAATTTTGGATAGTTGCTAAGTTTGAAAAGCAAAAAATTTTTGATTTTATGCTGATCGATTAACAGTTACTTAAAATAGATCACTAGCAGCTCACCAGTAGTAAGGCAAGTACTTAATACCGTGGGTGCCGGTGTTTTAGCCACATCATCAGTTTCGTCAATGCTGTCCAACCAAGGCCGGATTTAAGGGGGGCAGGCGGGGTCCTGGCCCGGGGCTCCCACAAACGAATCTTTGGGCCCCCACCTTTAAAAAAGTAACATATGGATCGATGGGATCTTCTTTTTTACTCTTTGGGGGTAAAAAAGTGAATTTCATTAGTTATAAATTGATGAGGAGCTTGTTTTTGTTCTTTTATTTTTTTTTGGGGGGTACAATAATTCATTCACTTTTGCTTTAGGGGCCCCCCACAGGCTTATTGCCCCAGGGCCCCCACCTTCTAAATACGGCCCTGTGTCCAACTCCCAAAACATGCAAATAACGCACTTTTTAGTCTTAGATGTAGTACCACCCGACATAATAATAATATACAGGATGTATATAAAAAAAGTGTTCTTTTCACCTAAATACTACTAGGGAATTTCCTATATATATATATATATACATCGGTGCAGTCGAAGTCTCTAACGAAGTGTGGGCTTCTCTCTATTAATGATTCTCTAGTTACCGGGATATCTGACCGCTACTTAATACCGTTCTATGCAGATTTTAGACGGGTCGTCAACCATTGATACATCAAACAAGAAACATGTATTGTAGGTTGCCAATTTTAAATGTCACTAGATTATAGGCGATTTCGGTCCGGTACCCCATGATGATTGGTTAAATAGCTACCAATTAATTTCAGATAACAAAATAGTGACGTCCTGTCAACTTTGGTACTCTTTTTTATTTGTCAAATTCTATACCGTGTCTGAGGGGTCGGTAGATGGTTTTGGTGTGCTCTTTCCCCTAATCAGATTTGTAATATTTAGAATGCTTAACTACATTTTTCAGTAAGTTTATAAGAGTTGTACTGAACAAATTTACTTTTACTTACTTTTTTAAGAACTTATCGTCTGGTTACTGAGACCTCCCAGCACTGCTTATTTGATTGTATTTTTCATTTCTTTATAAAATCAAAACTATTTTTGTTGCAAAAAGAGAGTTTGTTGACTTAACTTTGTAAAAGTAGCGGCCATCCGACGGTAACATATTCAATCACTAAACCAAACTATGTCGTGCAGGGTTAGCACTTAAATGGGTGACCGCTTGGTAACACCTTGTGCCGTTGCTTTTTTGTTTAATTAAATTATTAAAATAATAATAATAAAAACGCTGTAAGCATGTAAGTATATTCTGCCGTTTCAAATCATAAATACTGCAGCAAGACTTGCCCAAAATATTGCATGCAGCTGAAGTCGCGCCACACATGCATTATTTGAGCACGATATATGATGGTACAGGAGGTAGCTACAATTTTGTGGTCAATTGATATAAGCGGTATTTACCTTACGGGGCATGTTACATCTTGCGTGTTTGATGTATTATTGGTGAAAGACCGCCTGACGTTAACACAAATAATGGGTTGTAAATACCGCTGCCCAAGGTATTTGTTGCCCCTGCTGACTTGATGCCTTTTGTTTCATTTTGTTTTGTTGTAGTGTTTCCTTTTTTAATTATTATTCCATCGAAATTCGACGGGGCTCAATCTAATTTAAAATAAGAGTACACATTTATTCTTGTTTCCTGTCAATATACCAGGCTGCCATAACTTTCATCATTTATTTAAAACACCTTTATAATGTACTTACATATTGTTGATAAATTGTTTTATTATTCGTTCTGTTAAGGGGTAACAGTAAATCTTAAGACCGGATATACAACTACTTGTAAGAAAGTTCTTGTGAAAAGGGAAATAAGCCTAAAAGGACTCCCTTACAACTTGCTTTTACGATAGTGCTTAGCCACATTTACATAAAACAATTTATTTTAAACTGTCCCGAATGAAATTCGTATAGTTATCGCAGATTTGTGTAGAAATATTTATGACTGAAAATTGGTATTTGTCCTTAATTTTTTCTCACAAGTTCTTTACAAATTAATAGTTTTGCAAAATAACTTAACACCCTTTTGTTTGCTTTCAAGAAACTTTTTACTGCCAGCTGTAGCTGGATAACCATAGAGTTTTTAAAAAAGTAAATAGCGGAACATATAGAGGTCAGATAAGGCCACAGTATAAAATTATTTTAGTCTGTAGGTGTCTCAAAAAAGTGTGACGTATCAAAGCTTTATATTTTTTAATGGAACACCCTATATTTTATGACAGTGTTGCCTTCTACATTAAAAAATACCTCAAGTATATTAATGGTACCAAGTGTCTAATTTTATTTATGTAGAAATGGCGGCAGATAATACAAAATCTTTTAATTTTGTGCTTTTTTCAGACAAATCTACATTTTACAATAATGGCTTAGTAACCAGACATAGCTACATCACAGCTTACTTAAATTTAAATAGACATTTGGAATAAAAATATGTTAAAACGGAATTTAATAAAAAGATAGGTATAGGCAACCATACATCATTTAAAAGGGAGTTTTATTTGTCATCATGTGGTGTAAAAAATACAGGGTGTTCCATTTAAAATAAAAGAGATATTGCTATTTGATTTCCTGAAAAATTGAAATTGTTTTTTGATCACCCTGTACAACATATGATCTCGATACTACTACGTATGATAGGGCATAATTTTTCTAATCTTGTAAGAAATTTTAAAGTTTAAAGATTTTATAGCGTTAAAATAAAATTAATTTAATTGCACCTTTGCATTTTAGAACAAAATCAAATATTACAAAAATGAATAAAATTAGACACTTGGTACTATTAACAAACTTAAGTTATTTTTTATGTAGAATCTAAAACCGTCATAAAATATAGGATGTTCCATTTAAAAATATATAACTTTGATACGTCACAGCTAAAATAATTTTATACTGTGGCCTTATCCGACCTCTATATGTTCCGTAATTTATTTTCTTTTTAAACTCTATGGTTATCCAGCTACAGATCGTGTCGAATTTGGTGCCACCCTGTATGAATAAAAGTTTATATAAACTTGGATCCAAATGTTCTTTGTTCTCAAGATACAGGTTACTAAACTTGTAAAAACATGTATTTTCTTAAATATCTTAAATATCCTTTCCCCAATTTTGTTTTCAATGTCACTTACTTTACAAATAAAACTTTGCTTGAAATATTGTTTCCATGTATAAATAATAGAGAATTATTGGAATGAGCAAATAGTGCTGGTACTATTAAGGGAAACTCCTTATTTTATTATTGCTAAACCTTAACGCGCCTATGTAAAGAAGTGTTATTGGTGAGCGTAAAGATGGGTCCAAATTTAATTCATTCTGAAAGCGAACGAGTTTCTAGTACCACGCCACGTGCCACCGGTTTTATAGTAGGCATACGTGTTTTAGCATGTATTTTTATTATTTTTAAAAATATGTAATCAGGCTCTGTCGGAGGCAATGTGCATTTAAAAAGGTTTGTTTACTTTATCATTTGTTGTGTACTTGGTGGTATCGCTTTCAGAATGAATTAAATATTGGCCTATCTATAACAAGCTTGCATTATTTCTAACCTAAAAATATAATATTTGTTTTTATTTATAGTCTATTTTATGTATTAGTTTTGTATAGTTACTTAGAAGAAGTCTCCATTTTGGTAGTTTATTTTGAAAACAAAATTTGAAAATAAACAAAGATTATTTCAAACCTTAACCTCATTTTGTTTTCAAATGTCAAAATAAGGTAGGCAAACGACCGACTTTATTTTGGCACAAATAAAGTCGAGCAGTAACTTTAATAAATTTTCTCTAATTTAAAACCACCACTTAGCATGCGTAATGTCAAAATACTGCTGATTTTATTGCTGCTAGACCTTATATGTATTCCAATAATTCCCTAATAACTTCTCACATAACTCTTAGCCTTTTTAAAGGGTGTTACAGAATGTGTAAAAACTTAGGGGAAAAAAAAGTTCATATAAACTTGGGTCCGCAAAATACATTTTTGACCGTTCACATTTTTAATCTGACATAAATATCATGCAATAAATGTCTAAACTAACCATAAGGGAAATAACAAGTTTTGGTAAATTGTATTATTAAAAATAAATTCTAAATTGACAAGCTCCAAAGTCAAAAATCGCTTTCTGTAAATTAAGAGCAAGTGGGCAAACAAATCCGTAAGATTCTTAATTAATTAGTTTTCGAACAAAGGGCATAAAAGAAAGAAAGAAATCGGACTCGGGAGAATCTATGGGCTGGTAAGTTATGAATATCAATAAATTGTCCTTTCTCGAGAACTCTCTTCTCCGGTGTTATAATTAAAAAATCCAATATTCACTAAAAGAATATTTTTGCACTCATAATTCACCCGGTTTTATCTTCGTCATAAATAAACGACCCTAATAATTAAAACTTTTTTCTCGCTCTGAACTGGCCTTACAAAAAGATGTAATGGGACAATGTTACGCTTAACACTGTTAGAATGTAGGTATCCCCATTGGCGTAATCAAAAGTATGCATGTGCTTTTATTATTAATAGAAATAATAGTTTAAAAACTAAAAAAACACGCTTTTATATGCAACCAAACTAAAATTAGAAAATAATTTTCATACAGAGTTTGTATTACAGTAATAAATGGTCAAACAATGAATCATAATTATTTACCTCAAAATAGAATTATAATAAAATTTAAGATAATAACAGAATAATTCACTTCAGAGTAAAAAGCGTTGGGTGCATTTTACTATTTTTTCATAACTTTTCCCTCATAGATATTTACAAATGAAATAATTAAAACGTTTAATATATTAAGCACCCCCTTTTATTCTGAAATTGAATTATTCTGTTATTATCTTCAAATTTTATTATAATTTATTTTGAAGGTATATAATTATGATTCATTGTTTGACCTTTTATTGCTGTAATACAAAACTCTTTGTGCTTAGAAAGTTATTTTTCTAATTTTTAGTTCGGTTGCATATAAAAGCGTGTTTTTAGTTTTTTTAAACTATGTATTCTTTTTCATTTTAGTTCGATATATCAATTAGTTTTTCTGCGGACATGTAATATTGAAATGTTTTTCACGAACTATTCAGCCAATCTAATCATTTCATTTTTAAAGCTTCACTGTTGCATGGGGTTTCAAGACGCAACTGCCAGACAAGTTTCTGTCAGCCTTATGCTACAGGAAATTACGTCGAAAACTGCACGCATGCGCAGATCGCGCACTAGCTCTTTCTGTTACTCTCTACAGAAAATCTATAAAAGGAATTTATTTATCCTGGCGATCCTAATCAGGATAACGGGATACTGTTGCAGATTATTGCATTGTCATGGGTCCTTGATACACACGTGTGCAAAGTTTCAAAAATCGAATCGCTGGGAAGTTGGTGAAAATTAAACCTAAAGATTCCGTTACATACATGCATACATACATACAACCCAAGCTAATAAAGCGTGTTAAAAATTTAAGATTTGAAGCAGTTAAAAACATTGTTTCAAAAGTTCTGTAAGTCTGTCCCTAGGAATTAGCCCGTATATTTTTTTCTCTTGCAGCTCTCAACAGAGAGAAAAACGTAGTACCACACCACTTTGTTTGTTTCTTCATCCCTAGAATGTCTAGACTTTAACCCCAATCTTTAAGTCTTGTATTAAAAAAAACGCCTCTTATCTCACTTAAAAGACCCATGGTAGGTTAGTGCTAGGGCTTTAAGACAAAAAATTGAAAAAAGTCCATATCGGCTACCCGCCAAATACTCTTTTGAATGGGACCACTTCAGTCCTGGTCCTGAATATAGTAACTAAGTGTGCTGAGCCCTATTAACCTCTCAAACAAGCTGATTTCTAGTAGTTGCACTACACTTTCTGCAAAATCTATGTTATTAAATAAACAGGGTATTTCCTAACTACGGTTCGAAGCTTAAGGGGATGATTTTTTTATCTCTTTTTATAAAAAAAAACTATAAAGCTATGTCCGTACTTGCTTCATTTCTTAAGTTATTTGCACACATGTTCTTGTGTGGCGCAACTTTATAGCAGGATAATACAAAGCACTGTTTATGTTTATTTATTATCCCGCCATAAAAGTTGCGCCACAAGAGTGTACATGTGTGCAAGGACCTTAAGATATAGTGCGTTAAAGTTAAAAAAAAGGTGGTACTTTTTAAATATTTTAAAAATCCTTAAGTCGATTTAAATGAAATTTGGTACACCTATTTAGTTAAATAAGACGCTCGCAAAACTCTATTTTGATTATTTTGATTAAGATTATTGGCTCCAGTGGCGTCTTAGGGCGCACTTCAGCTCATATTATTGAGGAACAAAAGTACGCCACTTTTATAAAGTTTTTTTATGTAAAAAAATATGTACAATTTTGTTCCTTGTATTTTCTTTATATTTCGCTTTGTTATCGAGAAAAAATCGAATTAATTTAAGTCATCCTAAAAAAATCTATAAACAACATGAAAATAAAATCCAAAATTAAAAAATAAATAATTTTGACCTTAATAAAAAGGAAAATGACGATTAAAGAATAATGATTAAAATTACATGGTGTAGATGGGTACTAGAAAAGAACTAGTAAAAGAAATTAAAGTGACTTCATCTTTCTTTTCTCGAAAATCAAGCTAAATACGAAGAAAATACAAAGTACCAAAAAGTTGCACTTTTAATTGCTTAATCGGAAAAAATAAAAGAACTTTAAAAAAAAGTCAGTTTCGTACTTTTTTAGTTATATTAGCTGTGGAGCCCACTCAGACGTCACTGGACTGAATTATATTAATCTAGGTAAAGTTTTACAAGCTACTTATTACATTAAATAAATGCAACACATATCACCTAGATCAGCCAAAGGGTTTTAAAGATATTTTAAAAATACCGACTATGTTTAAAAACTTTAACGTCCTGTATTAAAAAAAGCATGTCCAGATACGAACATTTTTTCATAAAAAAAAACATAAGGAATCAACCCTTTAAGTTTTGTACCGTAGTTATGAAATACCCTGTATATCTGTAAAACCGCTAACACTGTGTATACAAAATGGAGGTTTTTAGCCAATTTTAATATTAAAGAGTGATAACAGCACTGTTCTTAGATTCATGTCATTACACGTTACACAATTTATATGACGTTAATGCTTGTCGCGAGATTTGGCTATGTGGGTAAACAAATAAATTAATAACTTGATCTGATTAATTTAATTTTCTTTTAAATTTTATTTATTTTTTTTATAGTAAGTTAATAAGTACGAGTAACTCTCGGGACAAGCTTTTTTATCACATAAATTGTGTTATATGTTGATGGTAAAAGTTAAAAAAGGTTTATTTTATTCGTTTTTATGCACTATAATAAAAGCTTGTTTAAAAATGTGTGTTTAATTATTTTATTTTAATTAATTATGAAGACAAAAAAGCCGAAAATGTTCTTAAAGTAGCAAAACATAGTCTAAAAATTGTAATTAATATATTATCGCCTTAATAATAAAACTCTTAATTATTATAATAAATAAGAAATAAGTTTCTATATAAAGTTTTGATATTTATTTTTGTACATTTTTGCTAGGGTACGCCAATGATAGAACGCCTTTTGTCCCCACTTATTTGCCTGCTCGAAAAGGACATTTAATTCGGCCATAATCAACAGTTTTTTGCCTTTTCGCTAATACGAAGATAGATTAAAAAATAACACTTTTATTTTTGGGCACTCGTCATCAACTCACCCCTTATCTTCAAAAGCCTCTAGTGGCCTCATTCCGAAGTCAGGTGCAGGGCCCTTTTAAAAAGCTGATAATTGCGATGGGAATAATGAATATAAACATACAATTTCACAGGCCAAAAAGAAATTGCATTGGAAATGACGGAATGTTTTTTTCTTTAACTGGGAAAAACTCTAAAGACATATACATAGTATAGGTTTTGCGCAAATAAAGTTTGTCTATAACTTATACCGGGTGCCCACCAGATTACTATCAAGCTTATTTTCTTGAAAAGTGTTACACAATTTTGATGTTTTGGTTAAATGTATGGTTGGATAAGATGCAGATTTTCGATGTTTCAGATTTTATGTAGCACATCCGGTTTAACCGGGAATGTCCTTAACTTTGCTATTATAAATGAAACACTTTATATATTTTTCTAAAAATCAATTTCAGTAAAACACACGACCATATGTTATATCCATCTTAATTAGTTTTTGAGAAAATAGCGCTCAAAAATATAATGTTTCCTATCTTGTTTAATTTAAAGAGAAAAAAACAAATCCACCTAATTGCATATTTTGGACTATTAATATAAATAATATCTTGCTTAATTTAAAAGAGAAAAAACAAATCCACCGAATTGCATATTTTTGGAATCTTAAAAAGCATTGCGCAAACTTTTTTAATTTAAGTTTAATAATTTGTTTATAAGCAATTATGCAACAATAAATACTTATTTAAACAGGGTTTATATGCTGAACATCCTGAATTTTTAAGTAAGTCCTTTTAAAATATCTCAGGGTTTTGAAAAGATTAACACCCTGTATAAAACATATAAACTCGATGTAAAAAAATATTTACTTAGATTGCTATACCTAAAAAAATAGTTTTTATATTATTACTAGTAAAAATAATTTGTAAAATAGTGCATAATTGTTTTGAGATTATTGCATTTGTTTTGGGCTTTTAATGAAATAAAAACAGTTAAATAGTTGATGTAACAATATTACCCATATAAAATTACATGGTGTGTTATTTAAATAATCGTGATTAACTGCTTTATTTAAAAACTTTTATAAAAACAATTATTGGTAAATTAAGTTCTTTTTTTTTTAGTTCAATATGCTTCAATATGAAAAAACCAAAGTCATATACGAGTGCAATGTTATTTTTCCAATATTGTCCAAAAATGATTTTTGGGGTGTCATTTATTAGCAGATCGTGTTGCAACAGAAATGTTTTTATTTTACTTCCGAAACATTTTATTGTTTAGTAACATCTCAACTCTTTAATTACACAAGTTAAATTATGAACCGCAATGAGCGAGTTTCTTACTCCCTGTAGGGCTCAATATGAGCGTCGTCGCTCGTATAAGTAATAAAGCAAACAAATAAAGAATAAATTCCGAAATAAGTAGGATAGAGCAACGTGCCTCGCTCTATCGCGGGGGAATTCGAATTAAATTAAAGTAACAAATCGCGATGTAAAAGGGTTGTTCCGCGACTCGACTTGGCATAAACATGTAACTGAGAAAATTAACGTGACGCCGCGTTATACGTCTCGAGACTCATCCGGAGAACAAACAAGAACAAATGCAAATTAGGTAGTTTGGGGGCTCTTAGACATCTCTACCAAATACAACATCTATCCGGCTAGACGAAAGGATTTAAATGTTCACTAAACGGCCTCGACATTAACCTTTGTGCCACTAATTATCCGGACGGTTTACCCTCTAAATATAAACAAACATGTAAATACACTGTTTCCGGTAATTGAATGATACACGGGGAAAACGAAGGAATGTCACTTTCTCTGTTTTTAGTTAGTGTGATCTTTTTAGGTTTCGTTACAATAAAAGAAATCATTAAGATTTTATTGCAGTTTCAAAAATATTACATACATAAGTGTACAAGTATAAAATTGGAATTTTAAGAGTAAGAAAACACCATTCCATCACTTTTTATATATTTCTTCTATCTTTGGGGCAATCTGGAATCAACATGCCAGTCCTATGAACACTGGCATAGATAAGGGGGATAATTACCCCCTCCCCAAGATGCTTTGCTGAAGTCCTTTTTTGTTCTTTTTTGGTATTGACATACACAAGACATGTTTTGTAGAGTACGTAACATATTAGGTGGTAACATGTTTTGTTTGCTACCTGAAGACTTCTCTTTTCTTTTTGGGTATCACATACTCGGAAAAATCCATTACCCTCCCCCTCCAAGAAAATAGAATTATCTACACCAGTGCCTATGAGCCCAAGCGCTGGTCAGCAACAGCAAGTCCGAGACCCATCAATCCAAATAAGTAGTAATCAGAAAGAACTAAGTCTGGTGGGTAAGCCGCGTAAGGCCTCTGACACGATACTAAGCGTCAGCGTTAGCGGCCAGCGTTAAGCGGAAAATGTGAGAGCACGATAACCAGCGTCGACCGACTGATTTAAAAAACAAGTTCTTTTATTGTCGCATAAAGATCAAAGACAGCGCTCTCACATTTCCGCTCTACGCTGGCCGTTGACGCTGACGCTTACTATCGTGTCTAAAGCTTAAGTAGTACTTCCAAGCTGATTGCTTTTAATGTGTCGCGAATCCATCTTGTCGTATGTGATGAAGAATGACATGAAGCTAAATGACATCATGTTGCCCTTTTCGGTATTCTGGTTTCTTTTAAGCAGCGAACGGTTCAAAATTAGTTAAGTGTTAGTGGTACCGTTTAGAATCAATTGATTTCTCAGGTTTTACCAACTCATAACAGACCAGACCGAGTTCCTTACTAATTGAATACTCGGGATTCTAAATCCAATTAAGAACGAATTTGGCTGGTATTTAAATATTATTTAAATACATCTTTATGTTTGGTATTCGGTATTCGACTGAATACATTTTTAAATCAGTGTATTCGAATACTTGCTTTGTATTCATATTAATCTATTCCGATATTGTATTCAAATCTTGGTAATTAAATTGTAATATTTAAATTTTGTTTTCAAGTATTTATAAATACTGAACAGTTTTGTTAAATAAAGCGACCAGTATAAATAAAAGATAATTTCCTGTGTTTTTGTTGGGGCATGGCTCTTTTTTTAAGTATTCATGAATACAAAATCCCGGTACTTAAGTAGTACAGTTTCTTTGTATTTAAATCCTAAGTATTCAATTACTAATTAGAATACAGTATCCAAGATTTGTATTCGAATACATGATTTTAGTATTCTACCCAACTCTGAGACCAGACACCTCTGATTCCAGCAAACAACAAGCATTATCTTTTTGTCAAAGTGATTCGGTCCTGCGGATGATGTGCTAAAGAGCCCTGAGATTTCTTATTTAATAAAAGGTAAAAGAACCGCCATCTACAGTAACTGATACGTTATTTAGAAAGAAAACTGGAGAGCTAAGAACTAAGTTTATTGCCATACATGGTTAAAAGCTTAAGATCCATGGCAACATCTAGGATTTCCAAGAAACTTAAGGATCTTGTTCAAGCTTTGTAAAATAAATAAAACAAGATCCGTAGATATTTTGTGTCGAAATTCGTACTGTCCATCTGTTATAATATTATTTTACTTAAGCCGCAAAAAAAACATAAGTGTAGTGGCTTTTATGAAAAAAAAGAACAAAAAATTAAAATGGCTTTGTGCAGGCACCTGGAAAATATTTTTAAATAAATTTTACGATGAGTATTTGGCACAAAGAAAAATGCTTTACTGCCAAACAAGGATAATAATTCTAGTATATTTGGGGGTGAGAAATGACTTGGGCCATCCTTTGTCATCGGAATAATGACTTCTTGGCAGATAAGGCGTCCGGGCGACCAACGGTCAATTTGGATGGTCACTTGCGTGCATCGTATTTGTATTGTTCCACAGCCGGAACGATTGTGGTTGGAATAAATGGACTGTAAAGCGATAGCGCGCGAGCTGACCGCCTCGACTTATCTTGCTGCGAATTGTGGACAAACAATGCCCTCATGCATGCCTCGACTTTTAGCCCTTCAGCATACGCTCCGTGCAACTTCTTGTCAAATATTCTATATTTCGGAAAACGATTATTTTAATTTGATATAGCGGAAAATGCTTTTTACTTTCCTTGCATGAGCGGAGTATTATAATCGTGAAAAATTACCCTCAAATATTTTACGTTGTAAGGCATCTAGATTAAGAAAACGTATTTTTCCATAGCCGTTTTTATTTATTTTTCGGCAGCCCACAATGAAGTTATAAAAATTCCGGGACCATTTTTCTTTCGTTCCGACAAGGTTTTCCACGAACCAAATGATTTTGGGGAGAAGCAAAAAGGCGACAACCAAAAAAAGGTGTCCAGGTAAGTAACAAAGCGGCTTAGGCGCAACCTCCAGCAAATAACCCATCTTTAGGGGGTCTTTATTGGGCTCCTTTGGGAAGGGGGGAATTGCCTCTTATGCGTACGGCTCTGACCTAGAGTATTAAGTCGGCCACAAACCACTCAACGATATACAATGTTCACCTATTTAGCTACCAACCGTACCCAGCATGGCCTAACTTCACTAATCTTAAGAAATGCGGTGTTTTACCTTTTACCGCGCATAGGGCCGTCGTTGTGCTGCCTACTTATTGTTAAGTATATCTTTTAATATGCTTGCTAGCGCTCTAACTTATAAATAATTCCTCTACAAATTCCAATAATATTTTCATTATTTTGTATTTTAATAATACTGAAGCTTCGTGTAGCCTAATTCAGAGATTTACAAATTTATCCGGACCACCGTCCTCCTTAAGTAAAATTCATTTTTTATGCTTGAAACAGTTTTTAAAGAGAAAATATTAGATGTATTGGGGATTTTCTCATTTGCGAAATTTTTTCAATGACCTTCTGAATTGTCTGGTTTTTATTTACGCAGACCACTTTATGGGTTTAAAAATGGAAATAATTCCCTACTGTGGTAATTACTTTAAAAAAGAAATCTCCCTTTTTCGACAGTTAAGTTCCAGTACGCTATCAACGGTGAGATTATATCTTACCGTCGAACAACGAAGTCGTTTATTTAAGAGCAAGAATCTTTCGTTTTTTGCTATTCCCCTTAGACCCAGTACAGCCAGTTTAATAAGTCCTATGAGGTAGGCGAAACGCGTCACTAGAGAAAGTCACCGGTAAATGACATGAAAAGTAAAAGTCGTTTTCTTAACTGTCAGAAATAGGAGATTTTGTTTTTACTTTATGTGTTCTTACAAACCACCTGATTTGTTGGTTGGGGACCACTGAATTAATGCGTTTTTAAAATAATTCTGGCCTTCACCGCCCACCCCAAGTATACGCTACTGCTCCAACTCCTTAAAAACAATTGTGAAACTTTAAAATACAAATTATCTTTTTGAATTAAATAAGAAAACGTTATATTCGTTATTCTTTTATAAGCTCCATGTATCTAGAGCAACAAATAGAGTAAACAACAACCTCCAGACTGATGTCTAAAAGGGCAAACGAATAAAAATTACAAGCACATAAAAACTATCGACTAAGGAAGGAAACAACAGCTTCCATATAATAAATATCTAATCCCTGTAACGGAAAATCGAACTCTTAACGATTACTTCTATTTCCTGTTATATCTAATAGCCCTCCTCAATGGCGTACAAACAGCTTCCTGAGTTCCTGCTATATAGTAATATATTGCATTTAATATAAAGCTCAGTGATTAGTTTTGGTTAGATAGTAAAAATTTATTAGGATGAAACTTAAAGACATTTGTGTCTTATTTTTAAGGAGGCCATATAAGTTAAATAATAAAAAAATCTACAACTATGAGACTTAAAAAACGTAGTGTTCCTGTTAACACTTTGGAGTTTTTTGAGGTATAACAAAAAAAAAAAAGGCTGAATATGGTAGACAATGATTCAGTAGTGAAAGAAGAATTTTGGACTTTCATTGTCTTTATTAATTTATTTACACAACGTTTCGGATAGTACTATCTCTGTCCGTTCTCAAGCGTAAACTACCCTTTTTGATTCTAAATTTTTTACATCAACAAATGTGGAAATTATTAAAAGAGCAACTTTATACATTTAATAAAGCCTTTTGCTTGCCCTAACTTAAAATAATTGTAATATAAAAGGAAACAATAAAATATTTTTAGTTAAAAAGCGATAATGCAAAATGTACATACATACTCGTTAAGCAAATAGGTATTGGGATATTTACGTTAGATTGTTTTTTTCACATTGCCTATGTGCTATGTTATTTAGCTAATTCTGTATATAAAACGCTTTTCTATACATAAACAAATTTTTATTTCTTTTTACTAATAAATAATGCTCCAATAATTCTTCTTAATTCCTCATAATTCCCCACCCTTTGCCATACTTCCCCATACTTCGCCATACTTTCCCATACTTCGCCATACTTCACCATACTTTCCCATACTTAAAAAATAAAGTTATAATTCCTCAATAATTTTCCATACCAATTTCTCATTAAACAGTTAAATCTAGATTTTCATACTAAAAAACAGTTTAAGGATAGTTTAAATGCTTTTTCAGAGGTTATAAAGCACGGTCCATTAAATGTGCAACAAATGGGGAAATCTTTTTTGCACTTTGTCAGTTTACACTTAAGAACGGATAGAGATAGTACTGCCCGAAACGTTGTGTTAATAAATTAATAAAGACAATGGAAGTCCGTAATTCTTCTTTCACTAAAAAAAATTAATTTAAAATATCAGTGATACTTTGATTTTTAATCTTTTTAAAACGGTTATTATAAATATATGATTCAAGATTGATTTAATAATAAAAGACTTACATTTTTAAATAAAGACGAGAAAAAAGTTGAGAAGCAACCGTCAAGACATTCTTGAAACTTTTCTCAAACCAAAAAAGAAATGGTCAGTCAAGAGAAGATTTCTTATACTGTGTAAGGCTTTCGCGGCCATCTTCTGCTAGACTTAAGTTTTTGGGCTATTCGGCCGTCGTTGTAGATTTTGTATCCTTGACGTCGCCAGCGCGAGTGGTTGGCATCCTCAGAAGGTTCCTAGTAGACTGACGAAATCAAAGGTAACTCAACGTTTGGTTCAGTTGATGCCGTGTTTACTTTTACTTTGCATAAACTGATATTTAGGTTTAAGTAGTAGGCATTGAAACAATACACTAGTTTAAAGTGTAAAAAGCTTTAAAGTGTTAAAAAAGTTCCTTTTTTAACACTTTATGTAGTGTACTAGAATGGAGTATTTTAACTTCATGTTAACGATTAAAACAACAGCATTTGTTTTAACGGTCGTAAAAAATCTTTTGTAGTACATTAAATGAATATTAAGTTGGAGCACTAAAAATCTTGTTAAATTTAAGGCTTCAAAAACAAAATAATTTTCGCTGCCACTATTTATTCTAATACTGTTGAATAGTGGAAGTACTAATTGATTCAAGTGCCAAAATATAGTTTTTTGATTTTTGTCCATCAATATATACTGTTAAAACCATAAAAAGTAGTTATATCACCGATGTTTTTTAAAAATATATTGGCATTACTTTTTGTCTATACGATTTTCAGTATTAATTAAAGCTGCTTAGAGATGGGCTTAAGAATCCAATTATTACAGTAAACGACAACATTGTAGCAAAAATATAAATGATTTTTACCGGGTAAAAGAGAAACTCATAGCGTAGTACTAAGTCCTGAAATACCTTGCATTTATTTGGTAAAAGCTAAGAACCAAGAGCAAAGTTTAGACCGTAGAAGAAAAGTCTTTTTAGAAGCAAAATATGCCAGACCTATCCAAAAGCTTTAGATTAAGAGCAACATCTAGGATTTTCAAGAAACTTAAGGAACTTTTCCAGCTGTATAAAATAAATAAAAGGAGATCTCTAGATCTTTTGTGTCATAATTTGTACAATCAGTCCTCTATAATATTATTTTACTAAAGCCACCTAAAAAAAATAGGTGCTTGTAGTCTTAACTTTTGGGGAGTTTTAATAAAAAAATATATATAATAACAAGATTTTTGCTCTTCATACGCCAAAGCTGCCAGACAAGCTAATTATTTAAAAATTCTAAAACAAATCCCTAACGCGAAAATATTTTTATCGGCTAATCTAAGTATAAAAAGGAGATAATTTGGAACCGATTTGAAATAAAGTTGGGGCGCCCATGAAATTGAATCCCTAACAAAACAAACGCAATACCTTCTATGCCATTTATACTGCGCGATATTGTCAGGACTTTTGCCGAAATAGCATTTCTTAACACAAAAGTTTTGAAACTTATATTGCGGAGGATAAAAACAGGATCTCTGATAGATTTTATAAGCAAAGTCGAAGAGCAAAGAACAGTGCCATTGCTTTAAAGCATTATTCGCGACTTGATCGATTGGGATTCGGAAAAACAGTCGTATTGACTAATTCTTGAATAAAATCCCCCTTTTATAGGGGTTTGTTTTTAAGGCTAATGTCCTTTGTCAACAATTGTTTTAAAACTCAAAATGGCATGTATTGAATTACAGTTATGGTAAATAAACAAAACGAGATTGCCGCTCCGTGCGGCTTCAACATAAAACCCATTTTGGCATGTTCGTAAATATTCATCCAAGCTACAAATGCTGGAAAATATTATTATAAGCATTTTTGGCGATGTAATGCGTTTTTTCATCCGATGACTTTTCGTCGCGTAATTTTAAATCAGCCTTTAAACAAACTGTGCTTTTGGAAGAAAGGGTTAATTTACAAATTAAATGTGTTTATGATAAGAAGTCCAAAATAAATAGGTGTTTTTATCGCAACATCAAACGTGTAAACTGTTAAGAAGCACGAAAAACAGATACGGAATTACATGGATTTTTATTAATACAGCTTATTTTTAAGGGGGTATTCAGGTGTAGAGGCATGAATTTTAGGTGATTTTTGAAGCGCCGTAAAAAAAAGGGGGCAATTAATAATTTTACGTTTCATTTTTTTTATGAGTTATTTATTAACATTACAAAAACACAGAAAAAAATTAAAAGTAAAGAGGTTAAAAGTTTAGGAAATTATTAGCTGATAAAGTGGAGGGTCTTAAAAATGGCACGTGGTTATACCCACGATTCCAGCCCCTTCTAGCAAATCTGACAAAAAAAAAAGATTATTAATCTAGATTAATGTCGCTATGTTAGGAACTACGAAAAAGTTTTAAAAACGTTTTTTCCTAAAATCGTGGCTGTTAAAAGAAACAAATATAATACCACGTTTTTTGACTTTTTCGCTGACTTTTTTTTACTAGTAATAATTGAAATTTAGGGATGCGGCTAGTTTTAAACATAGACAAGTCTATAAAGAAATCTCTTAAATAATTTCAAGTAAATCGGCCATGTAGAACTGGAGAATTCGTGGGCACCGTCTTGTAAAAGAGAGTGTTTAAAATATGATCATTCTTTTATCTGTTATTTTATTTGTCCCAGATGTCTCTTTCAAAATCTAATTTAAATGTCTTTCCTTTAATTAATTTTTTATTATTCTGATTAAGTTGGTAAATTAAAATTGCTGAATTTTTTTCCTATCTTGTTTTGTCGCTTTTTTAACGTAACAAAAGCAAAACTAAAAATAGCAATATTCAAATACCGGCATTTGAAGTATTCGAATACCGAGATTGTCAGTATTCTGTATTCGAATACCAAAAGGGTGAATATCAGTAGCTATTTTCTGCTCTCCAAAATGTTATTAACTAAGAAGGGCTTTTCAGCAATGAATAGTGAGTATGACAATTAATTTTTCATTTGTTTATAAACATAGAGTGTGGGCCAAATTAAACTTGCACACTTTTACACTAATGGTAACTTTTTATCTGTTGCGCATTTCTTTTTTATTGTTAAGGGCTAATAGATAGATTTGTTTTTTTCCAGGTTTGCTAATTTTAGTCAAATATATTTAGGACTGGACTTTTCCCAAAATTTTAATTCATTTACTGTTAAGTTGTGTCAGCATCCAACTCAGAAACTATGGTAACCCCAATGTTTTTATTTGTAAGCACAATAAAAATGGTTCCGAGAGAAATGCATGCTTTATGGGGCGCACAGTTTAACAAGAATAATCATAATTCTTGGATCCTCAAATTGTTGACAGATCCAATTTTACTAAATAATTTTCCATAGTTTGTCTACAAGAAAAACATATTAGCTCAATTGTAGCTATATTCGATTTCTTTTGGAACAAGGTTAAATACAGGATTTTGAAAAAGTCTTGTCAGTCCAGCCCTAGTTATTGTTAGCTAAAAAGTGTGCAAGTTTTGCATAAAAGAACAATTGCAGCAATTTTTAATAACCAAAAAGTGCGCCGATAAATTAAACTTAAGAAATCTCTCAGAGAGCAAAAACACCTAAATCATTTGATTGCGAATTAGTGCCGGATCTGCAAAGAGTGGAGAAATGTTTTCAGTAAAGGGGTGAACAAATGAGTAGTAGTGTGGCAACGGCCCGTTTTTTGTCACTATCAATTAATTAATTAAAAGTATAGAACGTGCCAGTGCGGGTTGAAGTTGGCGGAACAGACAAATTCAGCGCCAGCCAGCGCCGAATTTAGATATCGGATTCGGTCGAGCCACGTCTTGCATTTTTCAAGTTTGTTAAGTTTCCGGATGTAGATGAATATTTAATTGCTCTACCTTAATTATTATCGGAGACGTCTTGCTTCTCGTTCCCAAAACAAAACTTTGTGTTTTGTTAATTACCTCCTTATGCGGCGGAATTAGGGCGCTCGTTCGCTCTAAACACCAGATGGAACAATAATGGTTTAATAATGCAAGCCAGCCGCACCTCAGCTATCAAATAGGGCTAATCAGTGTGGTTTATCTTTATGTTTGTTGGTTTGTAAAAGTTTATTGTTTTTCTTTTGTGTTTTTAATAATTTCTGTTTTAGTTACTTTAATAATGTACAGGGTCGGGCTTGGGGCTGCTTCGGTTGTATCGGCAGCGTCGATCACCGGTGTTAAGCAGTGAACAGCGCGACCATAACTCGGATGGGTGACCGGGCCGTTGTCCGTGAACGAACGCAACCATCCAAATTATGGAATAAATGGTGTGTGAATGGGAAGGAGTAGGGGTTAAGGTACAATAAGCCTTACGGCTGCAGTGCACCACCTAGGGGTGCGGTCGTCGGACGTGGGTGGGATGACCCCAAAAGGGCGAATAAAAAAATGTACAGGGTCACGCTTTTTATTGACCTTGCAGGGTATAGCGAAACCTAAAAGAGATAAAACTGATCTGATTAAAGAATCTCGGTTTCGATTATTAAAACAAATTCAGGGGGTTAAGTAAACCATGGCTTACTTGATTCGTTTTGGAGATACAAACTGTTTTTTACATTTTGTCAATCAGCCAGGCACTTGTAACTCGGTTGATATTAGAGATGGAAAGAAAGATGTAAACAGAAAGGTTTAGGGATTTTTACGTAGAATTCAGTGGCGTACCTATATTTCTTTTAATGGCTTTTTTTTAAGTTATAATCACCATTAGATGAATTTTTATTAAAGCTTAAAAAATACTACATTTGATATATCTATTCTTAATTAGTTTTGGAAATATGTCCATCATTAGGAGTTTTTTTAATGAAACACTCTGTATAATGGCTTAATATTGCAACGACATTTAAAAGAGTTTTAACAAAATACCACATTTTATAAGTCTATCTCTAATAGTTCCGAAATGGGGCCTTTCAAACCCAAAAAATTAGTAGATTTCCATTGCACCTATCTAAAGCACTCAGATGTCAATGCTCATATTGCTCATATTTCAGAAGCTATGAGAGAAAGACATATCCAGAGTGGCATTGTTTTGGAGGGCTTTAAAATGTCTTTTTAATGGTAATACAATATACAAATTGTTTAAAAAAAAACATTTTTATTATCAAATTCCTGAAGATTGCTATATTTCCTAAACTATAAAAAATTGAATTTATCAAATGTGATATGTTTTACTACCTCTAAGGAGACCTTTCTATTGGTGATAAAATATATAGGGCGTTTCATTAAAGAAAACTCCCATATAACATTTTTTGCCGGCGTTGTACATTTAATTTACTGGCATTGCCAACACTCTTTAATGGCAAGGCATTGGCAAAAGGTATCAAAAAGACGCGAAAGTGGGCAATTGGCCGTTATTAGGCCACGTGTTGCAGATAAAGTGATGGCATCCGTCATTAATAAGTTATTGGCAAAAAATGCGTTTAAGATGATGGCATCCATCATTACATAGTTATTGGCAAAAAGATAACAAAAAGACACGAAAGTGGGCAAATGCAGATACTCCCAAGCAGCAAGCTGACGTCTTATTGACGAAAATTGTCGCATATACTTTTTTTAAAAGCTAAAATGATGCGATATTTTATTTGAAAATTAAAATAGGAAAAACTCCTTACTGCATGCAATTTCCTTGCAATGCAAAGTACCATCTCTCGGAACACTGTCCAACTTGAGATGCAGATTTTTACACTAGCCGAAGATATTTCTTTCAAAGCTAAGTGAGATCACCTACCGCAGACCGCTCTCGAATTATTTTTGTCTAATGGGTACGGTTTAGACGATAAAAAGCGAAGATATTGCAGAAACGTAGTAGTTTATTGTCCATTACGCCATCTATCGGTATGTCAAAAAACTATTAAATATATATAATATTTTTTATTAACACGTCTTTAAAACTTTTAATAAAGTTTTAAACAAAATGTTTACAGCTCCTAACAGTCTACTTGAATATCTTGCCTCTCGACTAGCCATCACCAATTAATCACACAACACACACTTATTAGGTAATGAATACATTTAATTATGTCTATTAAAAACTCTTTCTTTAAAAAAGAAACTAAAAAGCTAGAAAACCACGTAGAAAACAAATGCACAAAGCGGTCACCTTCGGTCGAAATTAACGTAGCTAATTTTACCATCATTTTATTTTTATTCGCTCCAAAATACATAATAAACATTTTGTTTGACCTAATTTTTATTTGCATGATTTTTAACAATAAATGTTATGAAAAGGCCATTTCCTTTAAATTATGTAAAAACATAAAATAATGTTGTTTAGCTGCCATTATAAATAAAACAGATCAAAAAATTGCTTTAATGTTAGTTAAATACCAATGTTAATAATATGGTTTAAAAAGTATGAATATGCGTTGAAGGTTTGCCTTCAAAAATCCAATATTTATTTGCCTGCAACAAAAACGCGTGCTTTATTTAATCAGGATTGGTATGCCGCCATTTTTGTATGCTTGCCGGCAATTCGCCTGCATGTAAAATTTATTGGCAATTAAGTGTTTATTTAGGGTTGACTTTTTAATGCGTATAAGATGTTGGCATAATATTGCCACCACTGCCAATGCTTTACCATCAATGCCAATATGAAAATGTACATTGCCGGCAAATGCCCGATTACATGGAAACGACCTATTTAACAACAATTTACAAAGAGAGCATTTTTCTAGACAATTAAAATTTTTTTTAGTAACTTTTTAGATCAACAATTTGCGAGAAACAAATGTTGTCAAAAAACTGTTAAGCGCGAAGGTAGACCTCTTTATATTAATATTAAGGGCACAAACCTTCATGATATATGTTTTCTGTCACCTTGACAATATTTTTTATCCGCTATATAACGTGAATTTTGTATTTATCAATATTACAAAAGAACTAAGGGTGATTAAATAAATCATAATATTATTTTTATTTAATAAGGGTAGGTAGGTTAGTACTAATTATATGCCAGTTTACGTGTATCAAAAATTGTGTTGTCCAGAGTAATTAAAAATCAAAGAAAAACATAAGGAACTGCTTGTTTCAGTGATGTTTATTAACGTTTTTAAATGATTTTGTGTTAAATAACCACATTTTGCTTTGTTTTTATAAAAAGTAGGGGCGCAACAACAATGACTGGAGCTCGGTGGGGATGATGGCAAATATTTTTATAGAAAAACTCGCCTTATTTTAAACTCAAAATAGGTCCTTATTTTTTTGTACAAAAGTTTAAAACATTTTGTATATTTTATCATTCGTTTTATTTTAAAATGTGATATTAATAATCCAGTATTTTAATATACTAACGTAAAAATAAGTTTTGGTATTTATTTAGTAGTTTTTAGTAAGTATGTGTTCTTTTTTAAATTTAATTAAACAATTTTTTGCACGTGATTAATGTAATTTATTAACAATTCTAATGGCAAATTATTTTTGAAAATACACTTGTATTCGGTTTTAAAATAAACCACCCCTTTTGCTTAAAGGGCAATATCTTAAAGTCAAAATGAATGTCAGGGGTGGTTTACTCAAGACGCGGGAAACATTTGGACATTAAGTGAAACTTGCACGTACGAATGGTCCATAATTCCGTCGCAGTCCCGTCAACGAAGAGTCATTTGACATAACGAAGTACACAGGTAAGATGCGGGGGAGAGGGTGCTAAACGACCCGCCACGTTTTGCCGTGATGAACTGCAAGACTAATGAAATGTGGAAATGCAGGCAAAGTGATGGAATTATGATTCCAGCGCCTCGGCTATATGAAGGTTAAACAAAAAGTAGGACCGAAAATTATTCACGCTTTAAAATAAGCGAAAAGAGGGAGAATATGTGCATAGTTAAAGTCTTGTAATAAGTACCTACTTTAACTTAATTAAACTATTTATGAGTTAGGCAGTCCTCATAGGATTTGGACAAAAAAAAACACTTTTTAAATTTAGACGTAAATACATAGAGAATCAGCCAGTCAATTATTTATATAGGCAATGCGTGAAAAACAGACAATGTAAAGCGAATACCGGCATGTAAACATGGGTGACTAATAGTGCGTGTTTTGTTATTGCATTACTAGCCGATCTACCATAAACTATTGCTTATACAGTATACTGGGCTTTACACTTCTCCTGTTAAAAAAGAAGAAAAGCTTATATAAGTGTTTTAAACTTAATCACATCTAAGGTACCACGTCCAAATAAAGGCAAGCCTCAAGATAGCTATAATCACTAAGTTCGTGTACATCGTTATACTGAATCCGATTCATCCGATCTGATAAAAATTAGAAATGTGTTCTTTTTGGTCGACTTCGAACGTTTCGTGCGAAATTACTTTCGGCAGTAAAAAACTTTAAGAATTCTAATGGAATCCACTACCTTGAGCCTTATATTTAAACTTTACACTTATATTTCAAACTTTTTTTTACCGATATCCTGTCTTTAAACCTAATAGTTTTCAAGATATTAATAGTAAAACGCTAGACTGCCTTAAAAATAGAAAAGGAAATATATTTTTTAACATTTCGAAACTGACAGGCTTGCTGGTAATCTCGTGGGCACTTCATTGTATATTTGGTTTTGCATCTATTGGATTTAGTTGCTCTTGAATTGTAGCTCAATTTTTTATTTAAAAAAATACTAAAACACTTAATATTTAAACAGCTACAACAAACTATACGAATTAATAAGACTTAAATAAAACTTATACATTATTACTACTACCATTTTTAGAAACATAAATTTGACTTCTTATTGTCCCACATTTTAACGGACTCTTATTAGGTTATGCGATGTCAAAAACGTACACCTAAATACTTTATTTTGCATTCAAGGCAATAAAACTTTATTAAGAAGGAAAATTTGTTTTCAAGCATTCGAGAGGCCTCGAGCGAGGGAAACAAATCAGCCTCTAAACATTCTCTTAGGTCCCTGCCACCCGTATCAGACGTTAAAGTGGTTAAAAGGGCATTATTATTTTATAAATAGGTATCTTGTAAATTTATATCGGCGCCTGAGGAATGCAAAGTCAAAGTTTAAGGGTGCCTTTTGGCTATTTAGGCCTGATTTCTATGCAACAGCCGTTTTTGAGTTGGTCGCGTCGATGGGGTGAAAAGAACGCCATTTTCGCGAGGTAAATTTACTGGGCGCTTTAAAGCTATTTTGCCGCAAGGTGCGACACAAATTTAGTTACAATAAACTAACCTTAATAAAATATTTAGTTACATACAGGGTGTTACAGAATATTATTAAAAATTTAAGGGCAGATTCTATATCAGAAAAGTTTATATAAATATGGGTCCGCAAATTTTCCTTTTTGGAAACACAGAGTAGGTACTAATCTTTTCAAAAAACTAAACAATTTTGAAAAAACTTATATTAGTAAGTGTTAGACTGGATATGAACCTTAGCCTTACCTAGTTACCGACCGTGTCCAACATCTCTTAACTAATCTCACGAAAAGCGGTGTTTCAGTATGAGGCGAATTCATTTTGCTGAATATGCTTGACCTAGTCACCCTCAACGGCCATGCACAGTGACCGCGTAGTCATAACTAGGTCCAACATACAGTGCATTTCTTTATTGTTCCCCCTTTTATTTTTTGAACGAATCAATTAAAAAAGTAAAAGTTTGGGGTATGAAATTGATGCATAAATACTATATTTTAGAGTGAAATTGACAGATGTAAATTTTAAGATGGCGGCGGGTCGCCATCTTGGGAAAAATATTAAATGGAAAGGGAAGTCCCGTGACACATTGTTTTAAAGCTCCTGACAAGTATTTTTTAACCCTAGAATATAAAGTCAATCACATTATCTAATACAAAATGGCGGTACTGTAAAAATTCCCTAAATACCTGATTTGAAGTACCATATTTTCAAAACCAATAATGTTAAATGTACTTATTGTGGTATTTTTTAAAGGTATTTTTAGGAAGGGCAATAAAGAAATGCACTGTACATACAGCGAAATAAATTTGTCTATAGCAAACGCTTAGTGCATATTTTTTACTTTCCCAGAAAAATAAGTTAATTATTAAGAAGTATTTATTTTAAAATTATAGTTATTATCTAAGTTTGTTTTATTATAGCTTCTTCCATTTGTCTCTTCCTCGTTATAATTCAGTACGTTAGGGTAAATAATTCAAGTATTTATTTTAAAAATAAAACTAGTACAAGTACTTCATTAATACAGTCAATAGATTATATCAAAAAGATGCATAGCAGTTGTAATGGCATCAGTTGGGATTATTTACTTTTTAAACATATGGCAAATAACAGGAGTGCACTCTAAATAGGATAACGCTATTTAAAAATAATTATGTGATTTTGTAAAACCAACAATCAAGCGTTCGAGCGAGCTAGTTTTCTGTTAAAATAATTTGCTTGTTTGCCATATGTCATACGCGAGGATTTACTTTGTTATTGTCTACCTATTATAGGTTTAAATACCCCCATCTAAACAAAGATACACTGAGTAAAATTTGCAAATAAACATCATTTAACGCAACAAAAATATTTATTTCCTAAGCTGAATATTCACGTAAAATAGATTGTTTTCTAATACCACGGGTTGCGTTTATCGAATCAGCTATTTGAAGGGTATATCTACCAGCTTTGGCGTAACTACGGGGGGGGCTGGGGGGCCAGGCTCCTTCCCAGACGACGCCGGGCCCCTTCCTAGGAAAAATCCAGCATTCGTACATTAGGGCGATTCAAAAAAAATAAAACATTTTTTTTCTTTTGCAAACAGGCTCAAAAGGTTCTTTTTATGTCAAAAAATACCAGGTAAAATTTAAGTCTTAAATATTATTAATACATTTTTTGCTTAAATTTTAAGTGCCATTTCTTGACGTCAAAAAGAAACTTTACTGTACATATAACCTTTTTCGGTACATACAAAGTTTTAGTGTGTTTGTATTCTGGTTTAATACATGAAAAGACAGACATAAAACTTTTTTCGGACTCAAAGTAATTTCTTTTTACAGCAAGTGTGTGTTGCCATTATTCCGATTTATTTAAGGCACCCCTAGCCCCCCTCCCTCCCCCAAGTTCAATGGCTAGTTACGCCTATGTCTGCCAGTAACGCAATAACAAACAAGCCTATTAGTCACCCAATCCGAAATGATTACATGCCGGTATTCGTGTTAAGGTCACACATAACCACACCAAGGCCACACCGAGCCCGGATTTACTATGATAGAGGAAAATGGGGCAGAATAAGCAGAAAAAGGCATTTTTCTAAATAATTAATGAATAATATTGAAAAAAAAGTAAAATATTTTTAGTTAGGGAAATAATAAATTATTTTAAGTAAAAAAAAACTTTTTTCAACAACTCTGAAGACAAATATTAACTGATAATGGAAAATAAGGGTAGGGACCTATTTTTGTTTCAGCAATAATTTGGTATTATAATAATTTCAAGCCACAATTTTAACTTTCATCACATAAAAATACGCTTACAACAACCACGAACAGTATTAGCTGGCATATCCAAACGTTACCACAACGACTTCTATTATGTGGTATTATTTACGCTCAGTGTTGACGTTCCTTGTTGTATTTAAAATAACAATTATCTCCCTAACTAAAAATATTTTACCATATTTTTTTCATTATTATTCATTACTAAGACTTGTCTTCAGCAATAATTTTCGAAGTTTATGCGTATAGGTTAGGAATCACCATGTATATCTTCTTGTTTAAATAAAATAGATTTTCCTTTTTATCTCTGTTTATTGTTATCAAAACTTTGAGTGTAGTAAAGGTGAAATTGGTTACCCTATTTGTAAAGGTTTTTTTACGATCAGGTGTAATTTTAATAAATACAAAACTTTTGCACCGCATCCCCCTACCTTTCACCAGCAAGACGCACGGCTGCGGGCTCGTTTGTGGCCGGATCTTTAAAATGTCTCTTTTCCACGTATTGCCTATTAGTATAATTGACTGGCTGATTCTGTAAAATAGAGTCACCTGGTAGCGCAGGAAACAGAGTCTTTGATCCCTAACCCAGAAAACCCGAGTTTAATCCCCACTTGGAAAGACAGTTTTAGGTGGTAGTTATTTAAAACTTATATCCATGGTGGCACTATCTCGCTGTCTAAAAGATGTTGTAAAATGCAAAAACTGCATGTTTCAGTGCAAGCACAACGTTGACGGAACAAGAGAAGAGATGGATTAAACAACTAATAACCCGACACCCACGGTACTCTGGTACCAAGGCTCAAGCCTTCGTGGGCTGTCACAAAGATTTTAAAAAAATCACAAAATAATTTTTGGATTAGTTTTAGTTCTACTAGCAGCATTCTTTGTTATCATAGTAATACATGATGACTATGTCCACACTCGATTGAATATTATAGATACTTGGACGAAAAGGAGGTGGGATTAGGTTTCGGTACTTTATAATAAGAGAACGCGGACAATGTGTAGACACACTAACCTTAAAAAAACCGATCAAAAAGGGATTTTTTTCTTTATATTTTTGTTTTTTAATATTTGGATAATTTGTTGTTAAGATTTAGTACTGCAAAAATCTTTTTTCATTATCACAAATTATTACCACAAAGTTTTGTAAACGCAACTTAACACGAACAGAGTCTTTATTTTTTAAATCTTGTAGAATCCGCCAAAAAAGCATTTTTTATTTTAATAAATGTAAAAAAATACGATAATAATAATATATTAATGCATTAAAGTTTAGTTAGTTTTGCTTTCGTTATTTTATTATTGGTTATTATTTTGGGTATACTTGTTCTTTGCAAAATCTAAACAAATGGGGCTGTTATTAATTCAATTACTTACCCTTGAAATAAAACAAAAGTTGTTGATCGCATTAACAAATTCCCAAATCAAAAAACAATAATAATTTTAAATAAATTAGCATTTTTCGACTTTTGGCCTGTAATAATTTATAAAAAAAAATTGTCTGGTTTTAAGAAAGGAGTGTTAAAGTTTAGCTTATATTTTATCTAAATGTAAATGCATTAAAAATATATAACTTAAAAAAAACTAAAATGGCGAACTAAACAGCATCTTTAAAAGGTTCATTTTGCAAAATTTCTGAGCTCCCCGTATAAGAAACACATTGTTTTTAACGTAAACTGTATCAAAACAACTCCAAAAAATAGGAGGGAAACCATTAAATTTTAAAATTAAAATTTAAATTTAAAATGCCTACTTTAAAGAATCCTATGTTTAAAAAAAAAAGAGACATTTCTAATAAAAAAAATATTAAAGCCGCATTTAAAATAGATCTGTACAGTTTTTGCTTAAGTTTATTAAGCAAAAAGGTGTAGTGACATATCGGCCACATATCGGACGTTACTGGGGTGAGAATGACATAACAACCCTATACGTTACGATAATGTCGTCACATTTGTATGGACTGTCGGGATTGTTAGCGCGAGTCAACATAGATTTAGGTGTAAGGCACGTCGAGTTCCAATCGGGCCGGGCGCCTAATATGCCCCCTGGGGCCCCTCAGGGTCCCTACTTTATTTCTGTTATCAAGGCCCGGATCTACATATTATTGATATTCTACGACACGGGACATTTACTTTTTCTGTTGCGAGTGTTTTTCTTGCTTAAAAGCTATCCCCCGGACGAACATGGCCAACGCGCTCCCTCACTGTGAAAACAATCTATATAAACTTTACATATTTTTCTCGTCGTGTGTGGATGGCCCATTTTCAGTATATTGTTGCGTTCTTACATGATTGTTACGATCGTAGTGTTGAATTTAAATGTGCTGTTTTACTATCTCGAAGTATTAACAAATCCTTACACATAAAAAAATACAATTGAAAATTTAAGCACCGATATATTTAAAAAAAAATGTTTAATAGTCAACAAAGGCCTGTAGCATAAGCACTTTTGGAACGACAAAAAAAGCTCTGTAGGTAGCAAGTGAGGAATTTAGGGTTTCTCTGGACAAACTTTTAAAGAATGCATGAAAGAAGCTTTATGTGTTACTCTAGTGGGAGCGCAAGTGAGCAGATACTGGTCTTATTTTTTAGATCAGATGTCATGGAAATACTTGCTAAGAAAGGCAAGTCACCTGGATCGTAGATGGAAAAGAGTACGAAGAAGATCACTAATTTAACCGGGCGGATTCATAAATACTGATATAAGAATTATGGAAAAATAAAGTCTTTATACTATATGGCAATATTCCAAGTTAGCGGTGTTAGGATGCATAGAAAAGAAAAAATATATCTTCTGACTTAAAAAAACAAACAAATTTTAAGAAAGTTATTTTCTTCTCTTTGATAAGTTCCCGCTTATATTTAGATTGACAGATTTTTTCGCGACGGCGAACATAAGTTTCTCTGAGTCATCAAAGTCATCAAATGCTTATCCTTTACATCTAAGCGGCCAACTTTTGCACAGCAAGACACCTTTAAACTTGTGGACGTCATGCACATTTAAGCATATCCTTAACTGGCGCAAACACATTGCACATATACCACAGCAGCTTTAAAAAGCTTGGATTTCTCTTTGGAACCAAAAAGTTATTTTTTCCAATTTATACACTTTGTATGTGTCCCAAATCCGACAACCTTTGGAATATTGTTCTTATATCTGGGGCATGGCGTCCCGCACAACCCTTAGCATTCTTGATTTCATTCAAACAAGAGCTGTTCGCCTCATTAATAATCCTTCACTTACGGAAAGGCTTGCCTCTCTCGGTCATCGTCGGGCTGTAAAAGTTTTATCGTTTTCATAATGGAAACTTCCATGGCTTCAGCTCTAAAGAATTGTCTAGTATAATTTTCAAGAACTCCACTCACGGTTTCCAGCGAAGAAGCTCGTAGTGCCGCACGTATGCATACCTATACAGTCCAACTGGACAGGCTCCGAACTTCCCACTTTGTTCGTTCTTTTATTCCTAGAGTGTGAAATCTGCTGCCCGCGTCTTTTCTTCCCCCAAATCTTTAAGTATTTCCCGTGTGAACAAACTTTCCATTGCCTCGCTTAAGACACCCACGGTACCTTGGTAATTAGGCTTTTAGCCTTCGCGGATTGTCCAGAAATAAAAAAAGAGTTTGTCTCTAAGGCTACGGCTACGATATCTAAGTGTCAGCGGCCAGCGTTAAGCGGAAAGCGTGAGAGAGCCGTCTTTGATCTTTATGGCGGCATGAAAGAATTTGTACTTTTAAATCAGGCGGCTGCAATATTCGTGAGCTCTGACAGTGCCGCTCGAAACGAACAAATATTATCCTCGGAGCGATTCTAATGTATATATACTGATTTTTAAAACGATGTTTATCACAAAATATTGTAGTTAGTACCGGCTACCAGTACAGAGATTTGATACCTTCCGCTCGATACTTCCGCTTGTTATCGTATCCGAGGTCTAAGGAATTGAACCGGATATTTAGTTTCTTATTTTAATATGTAGGGTAGGTTTCTTGAAAGATATTATATCATAGATAACCTACATTTAGATCCGCAGTGGCAAGAAGCATTTTTCGGATTTTTACGCCCTCGTGCAGTAAACAAATGAATGGGTGGACGACCATGCCCACTTAAAAGCCGTGGCAAAATACAAACACCGGCACCCCGTACCCTTCGTCCGCGGTCTGACTGTGACGCTCATTAGCTACCGTACTTCGAATAGAAAACCAGGACGCCGTCAACAAATTCTTTCCGATAAAGCGGATAGTTTGTTTTGCGCCGGGTGCGTTTACCCTCAACTGGCTTGCGCACAAACCAGTTTTTTGCCCATGAAATGTAACTTTTGTTTCGCGCAGTTTATAACATTGGCAATCCATCGAGATCAGTCTATTATATCTCCATGTTTCTTGTGTTGCCCAAGAATGTGCAATTAAGTGTTTGCTTTTTCTTAAACTAAGTTAGATGCAAAAAAACAAAATATGTTTTTCTTTATTTGCTTAATTTAAAGAAACTATACAAGGTGTCTCTAAAAGATCGATATAAAATGCTACCACATATTCCTTTGTTCAAAAGACAACGAGCCAACGCAAAATTTTCTTAGTAAGAAGAAGATCATTTTTCGAGATATAAAGTGTCGATTTTTTTTTATTTATTTTAAATTAATTTGTTTACTATTAAAAATGTTTTTACAAAATTCGATATTGTGGGGTTTTTAGGTTGGGAATATAAATCTGCTTACGTTTTTGTTATTAAATGTACAGGGAAATACAAAAAATCGTATTTTATTTATTTTTTGCACACACTTAATTGACACCCTGTAAAATATGTTTGTCTTATTTTTGGCAAAAAAATCTTTCCCCAACTGATTACCCACGTTTTCTAAAACACTGTGAATAGATGGTTGAGTTTGGCCAAGATTTTAAAAAACAACAAGCATTTTTTAAGGACATAGCACCAAAGCGGGCCAAATCAATTCGTACAATTTACACACATTTAGAGTTGTGTACGGAGGGCGGAAGACAATAAGGGAGAGTTTGGGAATTAATTAAAGTAGTGGGGATTTGGAACAGTCTTAACACCTCGGCTTGCAATATATACCGTTCGCTGCGCGCGGCACCCCAATAATCTATTCCTATAAGCACATTGAAATATTAAACACGTTCTTATCTTAATTGCTATTTGCAGATTATTTATGTAGTTTGGTCAGAAAAGCATTAGTTCGAAGTTATATTGTCGCGAGGTGCCGTCTTAAGGTGCCGAGACCGCGCTATCCCGCCGGAATATATTAGGAAATACCTCCGGTGTCAGTTCTTAGATAGTTTCCTTCCAATAACTAAAGGGTGTACTTTACATAACGTTATAAATTACGACTGGAATATTTCATTTTAGAAACTTAACGTGAGACCTATTATCCTTTATTGCTTGCTTCTTCCTCTTCCATTTAAGTACCTTATAACGTTGGCCAAAATATCATAATAGGCACGTCTTTTTATTAGCCTCGGCACTTTGAACAAAAATTTGCAAAATTATTAAGTTTTTTTACATTTTTTTAATACAACATAATTCATTATTTATGGACTGTAGCACCAAATATTGTCACGATGTAATTAATACAATCATGTTCGCTATCGACAAAAAGTTTTTGCAATTTTTATATCTACATGTATAAAAAATCTTTGTAGAGCATTGGAGGCTTTTTGTCAGTTTTGACGAGTAGTCGCTATACACAAATGTATAATGTGGAAATTATTCAAATTGTAAGATTTTAAATAATGATGGCAACTCTATGACACATATCAACAAAATCTAAACATAACTGGTCTTGTACAGTGTTGGCAAGTATTTTTGATCTAATAAAATCGTTTTGTTACTTAATATTACTTGAATATTCTTTACCAAAGATGAATTAAAAATGGTGATCAGGTTAGTTCTGGTTAGTTAAGTATTTTTTTTAATTTTTAAATCATGTCTGCGATTAAAACACACTTTTTAAAATGGAGCAAAAGGATTCTTTCCGGATTTTATTAAAAATTATGTAATATTGGCAACAATATTCACACATTTTTATTTAAATGGGTAATAATAGGGAGTCTTAGTATCAAAATATATACAAAATCCGTACTTTTATTTTTTTATTTTAAATAAAAAAAACACTCTTACTTAGATCTTTTAAAAACGCGAAATTTGTGGATACCTAATCTTTACCAGACACTTAATTTGTATTAAAAACACTTACCATTTATAATATCATAAGGTATGTAAATAATATTGGCTGTTTTTTAATATAACAACAAAGTTCACGGATAAATGTTTTTGTTCTAGAGGAAACTAAGCGCATTCAGCATGGACCCACTTTAAACAACCTTGGCGTGTAGATTTCGTTTTATAATTAACCACCATCAAAAAAAAAGTTTTTGACGTTAACGAACACGTTAAAACATTATGTCATTTTACACTTATTACATGTATGTCATTTTACCCAAAAAGAGCAATTTAGCAAACATGCTTAAATTTTGAGAGTATAAATATACCTATAGTAATCATATTTATAAATAAACATGGCCAAAAAAATAACAAAATTTGTAACAAAACTATGTAACTTCGCAAAAATACACAAATTCTTAATTGATTAGAATCATTTTGCGGTTGCTGAAATAAAAATTGAACTTGAAATGTCGGGAGAAAAGAAATCAGGGGCATTCAGCTGTCTTAAAAACATTAAAAACCTACAAAGGTTTGGATTTTTTTCTTTGCTTGGAACAAACACCAAAGATTTTAAGTCTCAATCTAACGTACCGTGGGTATCTTAAGAAAAGTTAGAGGCATTTTATTTTCACCAGATTTAAAAATTTGGAGCTCTGGAGCCAACAACGGTTCCACAGCTCAATTTTTTTAGGGATAAAGAAACGAACAACTTGCAGTATCCTTTTTAAAATTTGCCAATCTACTTAACTTCAGTCAAATAATTGAAAGGAAATACTAAATGGGCAAAGGCTAACATATTAATGATTGCGTAATAGAATTTCCAAAAGGACAAAGTACATCTACTTAGTATGTATAGCTTATGGAAATAATTTTTTCTGAGTGAAAGATTTTTTTAAATTTCTTGTACAGCCGAAAGCGAAACGTCAAAAAGTAGTTTAAGTTTGACACCGTCCAATTCAAGCCACATTATTAAAGTTTCTCTAAAATACCGTCTACTGTATAGTAAATAAAAATTAAAAGTAAAAGAGTTACAAACATAGTTATCAAACGGCCAATTAAACTAAAATAATAAAAGCCATTCATCAGCCTGCCATCAGGTACGGCGCCCCTAATTTATGGGAGACGTGTAACCCTGTAATTGCCGAGTTGTTTATTTCTGCCCAAATGAGAAACAGCACGCAATAATTAGTTTGTAGCTGCTAATACGGTTAAATACCAGTTAAGTGATACCGCGTTGAGAAAGGCAAAACACCGAGAAACCTGGATTCAAAGGATTTACTTCCTGCCGACACATTCCAGAGGCGGAATCTAGCTAATACGAATAAAACACCTATTATTATTTTTTATAAAACATTTTTTCTTTCTATAAGAGGTAAAAAAATCCACAAAAGCAATAATCCCAAAATACTGAACAAATTTTTTGTTTTTTCCCTATCGTTAGCCCTCTTTTCCAATCTGCACAGAATTGGACAATAAATCAGTATACTATATATATTTTAGTTAAAAGGGTTATAACATAAAATATAAACTTTTATTTCTCTTACCCCTTGCAATGTAGATGGGGGTAATAGGGCCTAATTGACCAAAATCCTATTTAAAATGGTCGGTGTCCTCCAAGGCCACATTTATATGTAGACAATACATACTGTTGGTAATTTAGGCTTGTAGTCGCGTGTTAGCTTGCTCGCTGTCACTAGCGGGACTCCATTTATATCGAGGGGTAGTAGTGCGGCACGAATAATAAAAAAAAATGGTTCTAATCGCAAGTATACTTTGTAATATTTCAGTCACATTTATAAATTTTCAGTATAGTTTTCTATTGTTGTTTTTTTTTAAAGACATTTGATGTTAAAAAAATTTCTTATAGTCCAAACATAATTGATTTAGTTTTTTATTACAAACGTTATGTGCGGTTATTAAGGCCTACCAAATTTGATCATGGGCGTTATTATCCCTCTCCTTTTTAAATCAACGTTTTTTGTTTTACAACGTATTTTATGTCTATTTTTTACAACTTTAGAAAATCAAATAAGTAATTTAAATTCGAACTATCTCCAATTGAATTATTGTTATTTTTAACTGACTTGACAAAAACAAGGAGGTTCTCAATTCGCCTGTATGTTTTTTTTTGTATGTTACGCGATCACTTCGGCGTTTGTGGACCTTTAATTTTTTTTTAAGAGTGTACTTCCGCGGTGGTCCCATTAAAAGAACCGAGTCAGGATCTCCAGAAAAAAGGCACTGGACCTATTTTTTCTCTCTGCCTTAATTTGTTCGTGCAGTCACAAAATCATAAGATCCATGAACATGTTTTGGATATCGCATTGGGCGTGTTTTGTAACTGTAACCCTTACGATTTTGGGCACAATGTTTAAAAATTGCATGTAAAACATTGTGGTAAACTTGTTTTTATTCTAGTACTTTGCTTGCAGTTTTTATACAGTTGGTCTGCCGTCGACTGAAGAGCTCATATACAGGGTCTTTCCTACTTGCGGTAAGAAAATTTAAGGGCGTATTCCTAACCAAATTTTATAAAAAAGTTCATATAAACATAGGTCCGAAAATGCTTTTTTATAAGGTACAGGGTCTTAAACTTATAAAAAAATCTGGTTTTTAATATTATCTTAAATGTGCCTTATTCGATTTTAATAAAATTTGGTCATGATATTTGTTAAAATAGGAAGTAAATTAATTTTAATTAGTGAGACCAGTGGCGGCGTGGGACGCAGCTAATATAATTGTGAAAAAAATGTATATTACTGAATTTTTTACAACTTTTATATTTATTTCGGATGAACCACCTAAAAACACAACTTTTTTTTATATTATTTTTCCGTAGCTTGCTTAATTTTTCAGAAAAAAAAATAAAATCGGCTAAACTGCATATTCCTGGACCATACAAGAAACATAAATACATTTTTTTCTTTAAAAAATTAAGTGGTATAGCTTCCCCTTAGCACTTGTGTAACAACAACAACAAATACTTAATTAAATAATGTTTTAATCTAGCCTAAGAAATTTTATTTAAAAAAGTGTTTTGGAAATTTTTAGGTTTTTTGAAAAGTTTTACACCCTGTATATTGAGAAAAAACATTAATTATAATTATATATTATTATAACCCATGTTTATATGAACTTTTTTCATAAAAAAAGGTTCAGGAATACGCCTTTAAATTTTCTTACCGCAATTAGGAAACACCCTGTATACTTTCTTTGGATTTATAGCATCTTGCATTGTCATATAAACCCATAATGTCAATTTAAAATGCAGGCGAGTAAATTAACCCGATACTGTATTAGGGGAAGTTTTGCATTGCAAACGATTTGTAGTTGTTTAAAGGAAATAATTACTTTTTGGTTTTGGTTTAAAAAAATATATTGAGGTAAGTTATTGATCAAACGACATTATGGAAAGGCTGACCTGTTATTATTACTCAAAAGCAATGGGTCAGTTGCTATTCACACCCGGATTTATCAATTTTTTTACTTTTGTGCATACCTAAAAATATTTTACGTTATTTACACGACAAATGTGCCACATGTCATTTTACCTCTATATAGAAAGAAAAAGTTCTAAACAGCGAGTCTATTTTCTAATTTTACTTTACAGTATCGAGTGCGTGATCAACGTAATATCGCTTAAAAATCCGGTTTTTATGCGAGATGATATTGATGTTGAACGCGATACTCTTATTTGAGATTGGAGGATCGCCGGTCAGATTTATTTATTCTATTTTTCATTAAACCACATTGCGTTTAACAATAAATTATATTAGTTAAAACCACGTAGCCTTTAACAATAAATAAAAAATAATAATTAATATAACACATTACATCCCAACCACACACAACGGTACGCGGTATTCACTAGCAGTCACACATACAAGAATCAACCGCATCCAATTTTATAGTTCTTTATCTTTGGACAGTCCACGAAGGCTAAAATTTCAAATACTGACGTACCGTGAATGTCTGAAAGATAGTTTATTTCTGAACAATTAAAACGTTTAGTTTAAACTTTCTTCCTACAAAATAATTGCATGCGATAATTTTAACTTTGTATATGCCACATGTTTAGAAGGTTAAGCTAATATCTTGAACCAAATTAATGGAAATTGTGCATCAAAATCAAATGAACGTTGTTTATTCAGCAGAATACTTGTGTGTCGAATGTATTTTGTAAATAGCATTAGTTTATCATGCTCGCTGGGAAAGGGGAAAGAGAAAGAGGTTAACACACAGAAACAGTTTGTTTATGTTTGCGAACATTGTTGTCGCTTGGATAACCGCCTGTTTATTCGTTAGCTTATTACAGAACACGACACCTGACATTTTCGAATTTGCCAGAAGTGAGATGCAAATTTTACTCATTAATAATTATGCTACTTTTGTTCCAGTGTCAATTCAGGGTAAAACTAATTTTATTTACTTTGTAATTGGGTCTGTACCAGTATCTCTTTATTTTTATATATGTAAATTAAAATAACAAATTTGTTTTCTAACCGCCAATATTTTATACACTGTCCACTTATCTTTTGCAAGTCTTTTGTTATATTTGCTAAAAGTACTCTTTTCGACAGTTCATTTAGAATTAGCCAAGATTATTAATTGTTGGTAGTTCTTAATTTTTTTACATGTTTTATTCTAAGAATTTAAATGTCATTTGACATATCAATGCCAATTTTAAGTAAAAAATACTGTTTAAGTTAACAAAGAAAAACTTTAGTTTAATATTTTACAAACTCATATATAGATAATGAGTATCATACTTCAAGGAGTAAGTATGGCCTGCACATTATTATAAAATTTGTAAAAATGTAAAAATTTATAAATTATTTTAACTTCGTTAAACAGTTTAAAATTTATAAAGTTATTTACCAATTTAAATATCTGAACACAATTAAAAAATGTAAATTAAAAAATCCCAGTGCATGTTTATCTTCTGCAAAAGCATCTTTGCGCGGAATCTGTGGGCGGTGGGAGGAGCTGCTCTGATGCAAAGACGGCTCGTCCTCCTTGGAGGCGGCTGCACTACCTCCCCTGCCTCCTCAATGCGCCGTCGCCCCTCACCTGCTTTATAATAAAAAAACTAAACTCTCAAAACCAGTGTTGCCATCCTACCCCGTCCTTGTTTTGCATTTTACTGTTAATAGCTACATACAAGTACTACAATATATTTAATTATTAAATAAAATATTTTAAATACAATTTTCACGATTTAATATTTATGGTTATAATTTCTGTGCATTCTTCAAATATTCGTTTTATTAGTTTTTTATTTATTTTCTTTTATACATTTCTATTTTAAAATTCAAAAAAGTAGTTTTTTTAATGTTCTACATGGTCTTTTTTGTTTAAATATTTTGATATTGTATATAACTTTTAAAATTGACAGCGTAAATTTAATTTCTTATTTTTTTAAAATATGTTTCTCAAGAACATAGATTATTTGATGGCAACACCGCTTAAGAGAGGCCATAAGAGTAACAGCAGCAGCATCAGAACGCAAAGAGTAAATAAGAAAAGAAGTGCATGCTTGCATGTTGCCAAAGTTACCTGAATGGGCCTCCAGCGCGGCTCCAGCATGCCCGCTCGCGTGGCGAAGTTGAAGATGAGGGACTGCACGTGGTCGACGTGACCGACGGCAACGTGGTGCGGACAGAGAAACACGGCCGCGAACACGCGCCGGCTGATGTCAGACTGTGGACAACCGCCGCCAAAACCGTGGGCCATCTCCAAAAGGCGGCGGCGCACTTAAAGTTAATGCCGCTACATCACACGTGGCGATCAACAAGATAACAACAATTTTTCATTGTGTCGAGGCACAATACTGCATGATGTTCGGTCTAGAACAGGATTTTTATGATAAGATGGAAACAGATCTAAAATGTCTAATGGTAATTAAGTTATCAACAAGTCCACTTAATAAAAGTAAGAAATTACATCCTTGTCACCTCTGTAATAACAGATTGATTGATCTGTACTTACTACAGTTAAGACATTTTTAATTTCGTACTTCTAAGAGTATCTACTTTTATGTAGATACTTCCTATGTATTTAAAGACAACATCGAAAAGTCATTTCGTCATTGCAAATTTTAATTCAATAAATGTCTTACATACGACCGTTAAAATAAAGTCAATATGTCTTTTAAATCTCATACCAAAAATTATATTATAAAAGTTTAAATATTATATTCTTAAGTAGATTTTTTATTAATTATTGCAAAATTTTGTATAATAATTTTAAACATTTTCCCGCTGCGAGCATATTGTACTTTTTTAAACATAATCCAATAAACGGGCTACTTTTATTTAATTTTACAAAGTAATATAAAATTGCATTAAAACAAACTTTAGATAAAAGATAAAAATTTTTAATTTATCATTGTCCGCAACCTCAACTTTTGGATTAATGTTTACAAAAATAAGAAATGGTGCAGTAAAAAAATGCTTAATAATAAATAAAAAATTTATTTATACCATTTAAACTATGATTTATGTAAAAATAAATAATACAACTATTTCCCAAATACCGATATAATAAAAATATTCCTAAAATATATTCGTCCACTGAAGTCAACTAAATTTTTAACACTATCATAGGAACCGACAGTCTAGTAGTACTATATTCACTTTTTTCGTGTTTACCCGATTTCTTATAAGCTGGTTTACACTAATCAAACTTCTTGTCAAATAAGTTGGACAAAGTTATTTAAAAAATTAAATAAATTCAAGGTCGCCTTGTCAAATTTGTTTAAAGGATTAAAACAGGTCCTATTTTTCTTCACATATTTGATATTATACTACTCATCTAATGGATTTAAAATTACCAATTCTTTTTAAACCATCGTCTGGTAGGTATAAATACTACCTGAATTGTTCTGGATTAATTTAAAATTCTTCATTTATGAGTTTTAAGCCAGCTACTTCTCTTTTTGAAAAGCCATTGTCGCACCCATCACCTTCTTTTTGTCTTTTTGGCAGTGCACAAAACTGCATCAGCAGCACAATTTACTACTAGAGCAACAATTTATAAACGATTTGTCTTATTTTTTTTTAACCTTAGACGGTTAAATGAGAAAAAGTTAATTATCAATTGGAAACACACATTTGCTTAATAATTTATTAATTTACACCTCCGTCTTCAAAAAAATTGTAGCAAATATTTGATCAAACTTATTTGACAAGAAGTGTAAAACCAGCTTTACGATTTATATTACATATTTTAGATCCACAAAAATAAAATAAAGTATTAGCCAATATCTTAATTGAAGGGCTTATTCTAGCCACAAACATAAGATACGGAGTTATTAAATTTTTAAGTCAAAAAATGTGTTTAATCCACTTTAATCAAAAATAAACTTTAATACTCTTTTATGAGTTAATAAACTCTAACAATAATACTTAATTTTTTGTCGCTTATCATTTAAATAATAAAATTATTTAGAGAATAAAACAGATATCTCTGGCTGTGTGGCTTATCATGTTATAACAATAATCTATTTAATTGTATTTACTTCTAATAACTACCAAATCCTTAAACATTAAATGCAAATAAAATAATTTATTTTATATTCGTATAAAACATAATATATAACATTGCTCATAACTTTTATAGTTTTCTAAAATTTAATATTTACATCTCTTAGCCGGCTCATTGCCGGACCGGGTAAGTCCTGGTTACAGATTAAACGTATGTATGCTTTTGGCTGATAGCAAACAACTATATCGATCTCAAAGCGAGTAAACAACTGGATTTGGATAAGACTTATGGCGTTTTCGATTTACATGTACTTAGTGTATTTCTATCTTTTTTCTTTAAAGTCTCATAAAATAGGATTAAAATGTATTGCCTCCATGCAGTGCAATAAACTAACAATTTCATTTATATGACAGACATCTAAATAAAGTTATGGAAGCCTTGGCGAAAAACTTTGTAACAAAATAAGTTTTCACAATTTTAAATAGTACGTGACACAAATTTTTGTTTTTTTATATAATTTAATATGTTACGATATGCATTTTTCTTACCATTTTTTTTTGTTATAATTTTCACTTTTTTAACACCCGAATACACCACTACTAAACTCCATATAAGACACTTCTAACTTGATGCCATTTGAAATTATTAAAATGATACGCTTTCCTTATTTATTTTTCGTCAAAACAACATCATTAACTCCCGGCCAATAGGAGTTTTTAAAGCTTTCCCAAGTTTTCTTAGCTCTTGCGCTGTTTTTCCAGAAAAATGAAAAATAACACTTCACTGGACAAAAGATCGCAAAAGTGATTGATTAGTTTCTGTTTATCATTTGTTTGTTGCTTGTAAACACCACCCCGTTCAATTTGATTGGCCTAAATCCCTCAATAACAACAGGAAACATGAAAACATCGCAGTTTTCCAAACATGGAGATTTACGGAAAAAAATATTTGCAGAGATAGACCCACAATGACATAATTTAAGCAATACCACCGAAATTGAATTGTACATTCAAATTAAACAAAAAATCGATGGTCTATATTTCTTCCACTGTCCTATATATGTGCAGCGTCACTGTTTTGATGCACTTTCTTGGGGAGAAAAGTTTCTGTATTAAATGAGGGAACAGATGGTCGTTCTCTTATAGTAGGGGAAGAAGTACGTGACCTTGAATATATAGTAATTTTCTTTACAGCAATAACCATAATTTTTTGTAAACTTAAGTTTTATTTTTTTTATTACGTAAATTTTTGTTGGTGTTTTAATTTATATATCACAAGAAATTTTTGTGTTTTCCGGTGTTAACAATATGTTTACAAAACAATATAACCCAAATAATATAATATCCTAATTTATGTTTATACACAAATTATAAGTTTGCACTTTTTATTGGTATGCTTTTGGTTTAATTAAAGCCAGGGTTCTTTAAAATTTAATATTTTTAAAAGTTTTTATATAGGATATCTCTACAAGGTGCGGTTAAAAGTAGTAAAATTAGTTTGGGACGTTTTTGAGATATCCGGATTTAAAAATACACTCTTCGTTTGGCCAAGTGTAAGCTATGCAGGGTGTTTTAGAATAAGATGCTAATGTTTAAGAGTATGCATCTTTAGGTGGTTTCAGGAAGACAATTTCAAATAAATTCTTAAATGTCTTAAATTTTGAGATACAAAGTGTTGAAAAAACATATTTTTTAAAACTTTACCACCCCTATATCTCAAAAATTAAGCCATTTTGAACATAGGTTTACTGGAACTTCTCCCTAAAATCACCTAAATATTCAGACTTCTAAACATACGCATCTTATTTTGTAACACCTTGTATAGCTTAGACCTGGCCAAACAGAAAGTGAATTTTTTAAAACCGGATATCTCAAGAACGGCTGCTTAATTCAACTTTTAGTACGTATACCTTTTTTATGTAAAATATATTAAAGAATAAGAATTTGTATATATAAGTTACATACAGAGTGGCCAGAGTGGCGTTCTTCAGAATTTGCAGTAAAATTAAAAACATAGACATATTCTAACCTTCCAAATCCCCTTTTAGCCAAATATTGTGAAAATACATCTATTATTGACAAAATTATTTATAAAAACTAAAACCGAAATAAATGTTTTCAGAATATATTATAGGTATTTTGGAGAATATTATAAGCCTCAAACCTCTTTAAAATACCCTGTTCTTCTTAAGATTTCTTAAAATTTGCATTTTTTGTACGTTGAATAAACCTTTAAACGCCACAAAAAGTGCTATTATTGTTAATTTTTACTATACTACTTTTTAAGTATACTACGTATATATAATAGTCGGTCAAGCTTTGTCGTAGGGGCTAAAGATAAAGTAGGGCCAGTTATCTGTTATACACACGCATCCCTTTGCATTTGCCTTTCTTTACCCCATGCCTATTTGACCCCCTGCGCCCTGCGCAAACGTCCGGTCAAAAGAAAACTCATACTCCGCAAGATTTATTTGCACATTAAAAATTGCCGCTAATCCATTTTGAATTTTAGCCAGCCTAAATACACAAAGGATGCTTCTTCCTTTGAATTAATTTGTTTTTGTAATTTTCCAGCGTTTGTTTGCATCAAATGTTTGATCTGAATGTTGTAAAATGGATGATGTATACTGCCACGCATTAAAAATTGATTTTACACATATCTTACTGAAGAATGTAAAATAAAACATACCTCTGTTTTAATTGTGTTTGCTGACCAAAATTTTATTATATCGGTATTTTCCAACATTTTGCTTTTCCAATTTTACGAAGAAGTCCTATATAAATACATGTTAGTAAATTACTTAAAATTATCAATATAGGTAACCCAGAAAGTAAAACTATAAAATGTTTACGGTTGGTTGGTTAATTTGGCGTTTTCAAGAAAAAAAAATATATAATGTTTAAGATATGGAATTTTAGATTAGTATTAATATCAACTTTTATTTGCAAAAAAATTAAAATCTTCTATGTTGCCCTTTTTGAAATATGTGGAAAAAAGTATTTTTTAATATACAAAATAATTACGGAGTTTTAACCTTCGGATGCAAAGGTTTTTATTTGCAAAATAATTTGTTTGGAACTTTTTGAAGAATTAAAAACTTGCCTGTACTGTGTTATTGATAATAATTTATTTACCAACATAACAGAAACGAAAACATTAAATAAAATTATTCTTTATCACAATGGCGATAAAACAAACCTAAATAAAAATTATTTGTATAAATTAAACAATCTTTAACAAAAATACAAACTCCTTAAAAGATAAACTAAAATTTAATTCCTGGAAAAACATAATTTTACAAAATAATTATATATTATTATAAATGTTGTGAATTGTATGAGGAAAGACATCTAAGTATTTTCTTTTTGTAATTTTCGAAATCATTTACGTTTATTCTAAAGTTTTTTTCAAATATTTTAAAGAATAATGTACTTGTTCCGAGGCCTGCTCGGAAAAGAAACCCAGTGGTCGCTTATATTGCTCAATAAATTCTGGTACGTGCTGTTGTAGAGCGTGAATTTTGGGTGTTGGATGAATATTAATTTTTTCAATTCTAAACTAAACTCGTTAATATATATTTTATAATTATTGTTGAGGGTGTATCCAAAACATGCGTTAACCACCTTGTTAAATGCATAAAACACCGGCACGTATTTATTTCCTAAAAGTAAAATTTTTATTTATTCAAATATATAGATTATATTAATATTTTTTAATTCAATGTTTCAAGTTCTTTCATCTGTTATGAAAATATATTTTCCTAATTTTACCTGCTGAAAGCGACTCCAAAACATCTACTTTCTTTAGAAGTTTTCTGGCGCTATTTCCATTAAACTTCCCATGTTGATCAGCTCCAAGGGACAATTTTTGAATCCATTTTTCCGCCACCTCAGGATATTCACATTTAAAGCTATCAAATATCTTTTGCGTAATTCCCAAAAGAATATGAAGTTCTGGAGGGGTATGTAGTTTAGTACTGGGGTGTCTTCGTCTCCGATTATTAAAGGTAAGTTAGTGCAATTTTCTAAAATAAAGTACCTAATAATAACTTATTTAACAATTTTGGTTTAAAAATTTAATATGAAATTTTAACAGTAAAAGTATTATATTATAATAGTTAACTTACCATATCTCTTTGCTTTAGAAGCATCTCCCTTAGCTTCTGTTTTCCATAGTCTAAACTGATTTGAAATGTTTTTATGGTTCTTGGGGACCCTTTATTGCTTAGCTCTTTTGCGTTTATATTACACCAAGGGCACGGGTGTGATGAGGCATTGCTTTGGAGTCCAAGAAGCACCATAATCAACTTCAAATCAGCTGCAAAAGTGTAGGGACATACTCCACATATTACCTGCAGATTAAGTTCTTCCAAGAGCGTTTTTACATTTTCATATGTTTCCATGAAATTTGGTCCAAGACCAATAATGAATAATTTTTTTATGCCTGAGTACTTATACTTTGCTTCTTGATTGCCGTTAAGAGGCAGTAGAGTCATGCAAATTTTTAACGAGCTTCCACCCCCATCTATCCCAATTTTAATGTGGAAGTCATCTTGTAGACTTCTGGCGTTTAAAATGTACGTAACGAGAGCTGGAAGATCATTACAATGTACAAAAAATGGTGTGTGTTGATTTTTGAACATATGATAGCGGGTAATTCTGTTAATGTAAAGAAATTATCAAGCAAGTGTGTTTTATTTAGAACCTTTTTTTCAGCGTACCTTCCACCAAATTTTTATCTACATTGCGAATATGCTTAGCAATTTTTTCCATTGCAGTTACAGATAAATTGCAGTCTTGCCTAATTTCATCAAATGTATCGACATTTAGTACTTTCGGTGTGGAAGCTTCGTTTTTATAAATTATTTTTAATTTCATGTCTTTACCTCTTTCTTTTTTTAAACTAAGTGAAGTGAGCCCTTGGGAGAGTTGTTCCTCATGCAAGATCTGAGTTGCAATATTATGTTTAGTGTCTTCACCAACCAAATGAAGTGTGTTTTTTATTTTAGATGTTTTATTACATTTATGAGTTTTACCTCTATGGAGTTTACAGTTGCATTTATTACAAATCTTTATAGATTTTGTCAAAGTTTTTCGTTAGCTGTAGGCCTTCCGACAGGGTTCTTTCGAATAACAAATGAAAATGGTAACAGATTTTGTGATTTTGGATTTGGGCAGGTTCTCAGTGTGGACACTTGACATATCTGGCAATTGCATTTTGAATCGCGTTTTGGTCTTATTTTTAGTTTGTTATAGTCGATAATTTTCAGTAATTTTTGTGTTTTTAATTTAATGTAACAGCTTTTACATAGTACATTTGGCGTACACCAATTTTTGGAGTCGAAATCAGGTGAAAGCAGTTTCACTAAAATTTCAGTTTGAGCGCTAATATTAACTGCCCTTGGTGCTTTATTGAAACATGTATAACAAACCGTAGAACGGGCAACTTTATGATTTTTAGCTAAGCGGGGCATTTTAAGTACACAAAACAACTTCACAACATTAACACTGCACTAGGTACTAAAGCAAAACAAATACTTACTAAATAAATTCGAAAATTTAATAGCAAAAAAAAATAAATAAAAAATGCTCTTGACTGGAGATAAAGTTTTATTCGGACATTCCTTATCTCGGTTTAAAATTTTTTGACGATATGGTAGAACAAAACAGATAACAAAGCAAAGTAGAAATATACATATATATTACCGGGTATTTCTCAAAAAGGGCAACATAGAAGATTTTAATTTTTTTGCAAATAAAAGTTGATATTACCACTAATCTAAAAATCCATATCTTAAACATTATATATTTTTTTTCTTGAAAACGCCAAATTAACCAACCAACACATGCTATGTCTTATTTTTTTACTATTGGGATTGCCCTACTTGTTAGTATCACTAGCAACATAAATTACTATAACAGGTATATTGTAAATTTCTCGAGTCCCTGGTTAGGAATACATTTTGGAAGAAAACTTAAAGTGTTTTCATATCGTGTTTTGTAATCACCTAACGATAAGAACAAATATGTTCTCCATTTTTTTGTATCTGAGGCATTAAATATCTTTTACTAGCTCTACACTTTCTAAAATCTCTCAAATCTTTAGCTATTGCCAAAATGGTATAATATGTTAGTACTTAAGTTTAAAAATTGTAAAGAAGTTATAAATTGACCCAAAATAGAACAAAAATGGCTTTGATTAACACATACGCCCTTTTTCCAAGAAAAAATAAATAAATAAAGTAGGAAAAACAAAAACTTGGCCCATTTCACATCTATCTACTTTAGTGGATTTACATATATTACCAAACAAGGTTATAATTTAAAAAAGTTTATCTAAAACATAAAAAGTTATCACGTTCATTTAGCACGAAAATGTTATTAAATTGGTTCAGAAAATAAAAAAACGGGGAAGTTGGAATTAACGTGCCAATAAGGTTGTGTGGAAAAAATCCTTAACAGGCGCTAATATCAGATGATTGAGGGGACAGATAAAACGCAGGGAGATCGAGGTTCGCCATGAATCAGGAAAAGGGTCGCTCGACAGTCCAAAATAAAACTAAACAACAGATGAGATGAGACGACATGGGCCTAATACAATTTATATGTGTGTTTTATCCCCCTTTTAAATTTTTTAAGTTGTTAATATTCAGGTCGTCAAATTAGCAATATCAAAAATTCCAAGAATTTTGCAATTTAGCTTATTGAGGGGAAATACTGTCATGTTTAGGTGTTTTATGTAGCTTTAATAATTTGCTGGTATATTCTACGTGTTTCTTTATTAAATGGCTTAATAAAAAGTTATAAAATATTGTTTTTTAATTAAAAATAAATTAAATAATTTAAAAATTGCTCTCTGTTTGGGTGACTGACTATATTTACCTATAAACATGATTCCTACAGTGAACCCCCAACCCCTTCAAGCATCGAATCTCAAAAGAAATTGCTTAACACTATTTCTTTAGGCAGTTTATTTATTGCTTGTCTTAAAAGGAGAAAATCACAAACAAAAATAAATATTATTTGTCTTTCTCTCAGAAAAAAGATATTTTATAAATATTTAAATTTTTATTCATTCACCTAAAAACTCGTCTCTTTATATATTATAAAAGAGCTATTCTGCTCTTGCATTATATTTCATATATTAAAAATTAAAAAAATACTTTAAAAGAAATAAATTAATAATTTTTATTAAGATTTTATAAAAAAAATAAAGTTAAAACTTACTCAGAAATGGTTGCAGCCCCTAAACATTTGTTACAACATAGATTTAAGGGCTTCCAGGTTGAAATTATTTTATGCATTGTCCTTACCATAAAAAATAAGTTCTTAGCGAGGCTCCTCAGACGTAAACTGAGTCTCATGAGGTTCGCACCTTAAAAATGTTATATTAAGTTCCTCTTTTTGAGGCGCGTATAAGGGATCAATTATGTTTGTTGTAAGTTGGATTTAATTAATTATTTAATAATTATTATTTATTAATTTAACTTAATTTTTAATTCATAATATTTTAATTTATTATAAAATGCAAATAAAAATAATTATTTTATATTAGAGAATTTATAATTAATTTATTTCTATTAAAATTAATTATTTAATTTTTATTACATTATTACAAAGCAGAATAACTCTTTATAATATATCAAAAGTTTAAATTTTCTTAAAATATTTATTAAATACCTTTATTCTGGAGAAAAGCCAAATGACATTTTGTTTAAATTTATACTTCCAGACAACAAAATTAACTATAAAAATCGCCCAATTATTACGTAGAAAACGAAAAAAAAAACAATGTATATTTTAGAGACCCGTCAAACAACGTACCTGAAGCAGGAAATTCTTGAAATAGTTTTGTATTTTGACACGTTTTCAATATCGGACGTTCGCTCTGCCGACATCCAATTGGTTTTTTAATAAGTTTTTTGCCTCTGCATCGCTATAACGTTTGCAAACTTTAGCCCGAGGCACTGATTATTAATTTTACATCCAGCAGAGTTTCTTTGTTTTCATTTTTTTGTTGCTAGACAGTTTAAATTGAGTAAAAAGCGTTCCAGTAATCTCACAATAAATCACCTATATAGGGTGTTTCTAAAAAGTGCGAAAAATACGATCACAAATTTCTGAGACTAAATTATGACGATTTTACAACTTACTTTAGTCCAAAAGTGGATGATTTCGAAGATCCAAAGTCTACAATACAGATAATCTAGTTTCATTTTGTTTAAAATAATTTTGTGTATAATATGTATAATTGGTGTATTATTATAATATTTGGCTATAATATTTGGTTTTGTGGGGTAAAAAATTAGAATATTTTCTCAATATTATCGTAAACTCTAGAGGGCACCACATGCGGTAGGTTGCACACATTTAAAAAAAGTATTTTTTAAGCCTGTCTTTATTAAGCTTTTAGATAAAAAAAAGGGTGCTGATCTTGAAGATGTTGAAACCTTAGGTGCCTGTAATGTTCCAATGTCTTAACTTTCGGATAGAGGGTGGCAAACTTTTCAAAAATAAACTAGTATATTTGGAACATATGTAGATTTATTTAAATCTACGCAGTAAGAATTTTAAAAGTCCTACCCCTTACCTTTTAAATGGGACAAGATATCAACACCGGGTAAAATTTGGGTAAAAAAGTGTCACTTAAACTACTTTTTGGCCAAAAAATGATTTTGGTCCCGTGGCCTAGTGCCAAGGGGGCACTAGCAACTTTTGACAAATGGAAAACGAAGTCATGTAGCACCGCGTTTAAAGGGCTTTTTGATTCTATAGTTATTATCGTTTTATTTTTAATAATCGGCCTATTCGTTCTAGAGTTACAAGTGCAGTTTTTAAAAGTTCTTTCTCCCATAACTTTTAGATAGGACAAGATGTTAAAGTTGGGTAAAGTTTGGGTAAAAGGGTAGTACTTTAACTACCTTTTGGCATGAAACTATTTTCTGTCACATGGCCTAGTGTCACGGGGGCACTGGCAACTTTATTCCGCCAAATTGTTTTTTTAAATCGGCCCGGCCGTTTCAGACCTACACTATTAAAGCCAAATTTTAAACGGTTCTAAGTCTGAAACGGCTGGACCGATTTTCAAAAAGAAGTAGCGTTAAATAGAAAATCAAAAGGCCTTTAAAACATGACCCCCTTTCCATTAAAAACAAAAAGTTGCTAGTGTCCCTTGGTACCCAGGTCACGGGACAAAAATTATTTTTATACCAAAAAGTAGTTTAAGTGACACCCTTTTACCCAAATTTTACTCGACTTCGATATCTTGTCCCACTTAAAAGATAAAGGTGGGAAGAATTTTAATATCCTCACTATATATTTTTTGAAAGAGTGCAACTTATCTGGAGCTATATAGATAACAAAAATTTTGAGGCTTCTTTTAAATATAGGATTATCAAATCTGGGTTTTTCTTGTTTCTAATTTGTATGGTATATACAAAGGCCTAACTAAGAAATATCAAAGGAATAAATACTAAAGCAAGATGTCAGAAGGAATCTCCAGAGAACTTGGCGATGACACTTTTTGGTCTTTTGAAGCCCGCATGGCTGAGAGCCATGGAGAAGACAATAGAGACGACACAGATACAGTTTGGGGTGTTGGATTTAAAATAACGAAGTAGGCCCTTGATGTTTATAGAAATATTAAAGTTCAGGGTAAATTTTTATTTTACTAGCAGTTAAATAAGCCTTAACTTTAAATTAATATAGTTATCTTACACCTTATTGTTATAGGACTGTACTACGTACGAAGTAAGAAGTTCCAGTTGTCCAGTTGAACCGTATAGGGATGTACTAAGCCCTAAGACAACCCAGATTTTCTTTAAAAGATAAAACTAAATGGCTGACTTAGCTACAAGAAGTTGTTACAGTGAAAGATAATTATATACATACATGTTATAATATATTTTATAGTTTATTTTGTTTTCTGGAATTATAAATTTAAACAAAATAATATTTGAGATTAACGTATTAAACGTATTTAATAAATACTTTAAGAACATTTAACTTTTTTATACGAGGTGGTTATTTAAAAACTTACCACTCAGGGTATCTGTAAAAAGAGACATATTTGAGCAAATTGCCAAAACACGTTAAGGTATTTATTAAGGGGGAAAGTTTTTTACACAAAACGGTGCCCCTGCAACGCCTTAACCCCCAGGACTAACACCCCAAAATTCTTAAATGGGACGGGTGGTCAAGAGATACATTACTTTTAAGCTCCTGACGATTACTTTGTAACCCCAGAATATAAAGTCAGTATCCTTATCTACTACAAAATGGCGGTACTTTAAAAATTACCGAAATACCTGATTGGAATGGTTGTATTTCCGCAAGTAATAAAGTTAGATGTACTTAATGCGGCATTTTCTTAAAGCTCTCTTAAAAATCTTTTGAATGGCGATACTAGTAATAATAAACAGAATAGGATTAAAAAATGTATATTTTTTAAATGAATTACCCTGCAGTGGCGGTCATAGGAGGGGGGCATGGCCTCCCCATTGATGCCACATCCTTTGTATTTTATACATGGCAAATATGGGCATTTTGGGCATTAAATGATGATATGCCCCCTCCCCAGGGCTGGTCCGAGGGAAATGATGAAAAAGGACCTTTTTTTATACGTGGGAAGGAGGTTTTTTGTAATTTTATAAATTAAAGAATAAAAGAAAAACAATAAAAATGTAAAAAGTCGGTGAGAGGGTTTTTTTGGTCATCAAAAGATTTGAACCTCCTTTAAAATTTTATTTCTTTTGGGGGCGCCAAAATTTTTGTTTTTTGCCACCTCACGCACTTTTCCTTGGCCTATGCCCCCCTCAAAAAGTCGATATGACCACTCCTGGCACCCTGTATATTATATTACCTATTAGATTTTTAAAAAACCTTTAAAATATACCCCATTAAGTACATCTTACTTTAATAGTTTCGGCAATTTGGCCATCCCAATCAGGTATTTGGGTAATTTTTAAAGTACCGCCATTTTGAAGTGGGTAACCTTATATTTTCGGGTTATAAAGTACTCGTCATGAGCTTTATAACGATGCATTAGTTGACCCCCTTCCGTCTTATTTAATTTCATCATAATCAAATTAGGTGGTGGCCCTGATGGTTAAGGGTTTAAAGGGGCGCCGTCCAACTTTTTGTAAAAACGTTTGATCTCAATAAATATCTTCACGTGTTTCGGCGATTTTCTTAAAGCTGTCTCTTTTCCAGATAAGTTAAGTGGTAAGTTTTTAAAGTTTTTAAATGAACAACCTGTATATTATGAAGAGCTATTCTGCTTTTGCCATAATCTAATAAAAATTAAAATATTACTTTAAAAGAAATTAATTATTAATAAAGTCTAATATAGAATAATTATTTTTATTAAGTTTTATATAAAAAGTTAAAAGTTAAACCTACTCAGATTTGGTTGCAACCCTCAAATATTTTTTACAACATAGGTTTAAGGTCTTCCGGTTAAAATTATTTTATGATAGTCTAATCATTAAATAAGTTCTTAACAAGGCTGCTAGATGTGAACTGATCCCGTAGACTTGCCATTAAAATGTTAATTTTTTTATATGTTCGGAAAACAAAGTTTAATTTTCTTAAAACTTTTATAATAGAGTTGGGATGCCTTGTATATTACCATAAATTTATAAAACTTTGTTTATTAATTTTTTGTAATATTATTTAAATAACATATTAAAAATATTTAACAAGCAATTTTAATTAATATAATATGACATAATACAGGATAGCTCAACATATTGGTAGCTGTATAACAACAGGAATTTTAAAAAAGTGAATTGGGATGGAAAACAGGGATAGAATAGGGCCACAGTATAAAATTAGTTTAGCCTATACAGGTTGTCTTGAAAAAGTGTAACGTATCAAAGTTAATTTTTTTAAATGGAACACCTTATATTTTATGACGATTTTAGATTTTACATAAAAAGAATAATTTAAGTTTGTTAATATTACCAAGTCTCTAATTTTATTGGTTTTGGTAATATTTATTTTTTTAATGCAAAAGTGCAATAAAGTTAATGTAACTTTAACTCTGTAAACATTGTAAACTTTAAAACTTGTTACATTAGGAAGTGTCTGCCATATCATACGTGGGTCATATCAAAAAAGGAACAGGTTGCTCAAAAAATAATATTACTTTTTCAGGAAATTGAATAGCAATTACTCTCCTAATTTAAATGAAACGCCCTGTATTTTTTTACACCACACGATATGAAATAAAATACCCCTTAAAATGGTGTATAGATTGCCTATACCTATCTTTTATACTTTTTTAGTAAATTCCGTTATTAGATATTTTCATTCCAAATATCTATTTAAATCCAAGTAGGCTGTGTCTGTTTACTAAGCCATTACTGTTAAATGTAAATTTGTCCTAAAATGGTACAAATTTAAAAACTTTTTTATTATTTGCCACTTTTTCTGATCCCCACAAATAAAATTTAACTTGTTGCTTATGTGGCAATAAAGATGATTTTAAATACATAAGGCCACTTTTACGTCACTACTAATCTACCATAAGGAACTATCTTCTGGGACCATGAGGCTGGTGAACAAAAAACAAATATCTTTTTATTTCACTATTAGACTACAGAAACTAAATTTAGTACGGGCATACCCACTAGGGGTAGCCCGTACGGTCTTAACTAGAACTTTAACTTGTTTACTTGACTTCACTTCTACTACCTTACTCCTAGTATTTCTGAAGTCAGGTTTCTACACCCTCATTTTCCAAATTGTGTTGTGTTTAATATTGAATTTGTCGATATTTAATTTTACAGTTTTACACGGTCGATCTTACTATTGTTTAAGTATAACCTAGAAAATTAATTAATTTTCATTATTAGTTTATACTTTTAATGGTTTGAAACCTTGACATATCACGAATTATTTTTTATTTATAAAACTTCCCAATTTTGGGTAAAATGTATACTTTTTTGTACTTGGTGTTCACAATAATGACATTCTGTTACTTTAACACTTCTTTTTTATACTTTTAAAGTAGTTTCTTTTATTGTCCATAATCAATTTGTCAAATTTTTTAAAGCAACGCATTTTTTGCATACCTGATACATACCGTTATGAATCCAACAGTTATAAATAAATAATAATAAATTACTAATTGAAAGTATAAAGTCAAAGAAAAAATTGACAAGACAATTTATTCATTAATAATATATTCTTTTATTAACCAAATAACTGTAGTGGTGCGAATTTTCAAATTGGATTTTGCAGTTAAACTTAATAATATTTTATGCTTTTATTGGACAGAATAGTTCTTTATCTTATATATAAAATTCTCGTAGTATATAAAAGTTTTAATTTTCTTAAAATGTTTATTAAACTTTTTATTCTGGAGAAAAGCCAATTATTTTATTTCAAGCAGTTTGTTTTAAAGTTATCAGATGATTTCTGCTGGGATATTTTTAGCATAAACTTTGGACTAAAGTAAATATCCAAAAACGGGATTTACTAAAACATAAAAAATAGGCAACCCATACACCATTTTAAAGGTTTTTTATTTGCCACCGTGTGGTTTTAAAAAATACAGAGTGTTCTATTTAAAATAAGAAAGTTATTGCTATTGGATTTCATGAACAAGTAATATTATTTTTTGAGCACCCTGTATATTATTTGATTTTAATATGACCTATGTTTGATATGGCAGACTCTTCGTTCTTTTGTAAAAATGTTTAAAATGTTAATAATTTTAAAGCAAAACTAGCTATGATTCCCGGCTTCGCTCGGGAGTTTATATGAGACCCAAATAACCGTTGTTCTGAATGAAGTTCAACTACACGACAACAGATGGCGCCACTACACATATTTTACATTTTTGCCACCCACAACCACCCACTTCCACCCACCCCGACCAAACTCCCTTACTCACAATGGGAGACCAAGGGGTATTTGTAACCCCGACGGGAAGTCGATCGGAGTTGCGGATGATAGCGAAAATCGTGGACACACGAACGTACATTAGCATTTTATATAATATATTAGATTAGATTAGATTAATTTAATTGTACCTTTGTAAAAAAAATCAAATATCAGAAAAACAGATACAATTAGACACTCGATACTATTAACGAATGTAGAATGTAAAATTGTCATAAAATATAGGGTGTTTTATTTTAAAAAATATTACTTTAATACGTCTCACACCCTGTATAGGCTAAACTAATTTTATACTGTGGCCTTATTCGAGCCCTATATGTTTCCCAATTTACTTTTTTAAAATTCGCATGGTTATCCAGCCATCTACTGTGTCGAATGTGGTGGGTCATCCTGTATATTATAATATAATATAATTTCTTTGAAAAATTAAACTGAACTGAATGGACACCCATAGTCAACACCAAAAAATTTTAACTACCACATATACTTTTACTTTTTACATATATTTTTACTAATATTTTGGTGTAAATTTATACGTTACATGGTATATGTTGGTTAAAGTATGTATTTGTATAATTTAAACATACGTTAATACCTTCTTATTTTTATTTCAGTATGGACCGACGTTATGTTTACTTAGAAGATGGATTAAAAGGGAACTAATGAATAAAAGTTTTCCCTAATAAATATTTAATAGCGTCGGGGAAGGCGTGTTAATAAAGACGGAAGACAATTAATTGACAAATCCATCAGTCCAAATTAAAAACGCCGTCCGGATTTGTCTTTAATCATAATTTAAAAGTATATTTTATACGTGGGGATTGAAAACTTTTCCTCCTTTCTGACTTGGCGCTTGTCGGCCGGTGCCTCAATCCTTATTAGATTCTAATTATTTTCGAATTATCTCCGTGAGACGTCTCTGCCGTATTCATATTATTAATAAAATTTAATTTTGAAAATTTTAAATAAAGCAGACGTTTCCTAATTGTAATTAAATATCTGAAATAGCTAAACGTCATCGGTGCTAATCGCTGACCCTTACCAAACACGATTGGGATTTTATTCAATTGCTAAATTCACAAAATATCCACTTTAATTGACAGTTTATTAGATAAGTTTCGTTTTGCCCCGTCAGCTACTTTACACTGCAGCATGTCTCTTTCTTCTGCATATTATAAAATGTCTAGATTTCATGAGAACAACTTTCCGTCAAGTTTAGAATAAAATCCATTGTAGATGTTCTATATTGATTTGGCGGATTTATTTATTAAAAAGTCCTATATAGTTGGGTACACGCCAAGTTAAAATACATTATTCCGAAAATATGTATAAAAAAAGAATTCCACAAATCAGAAATCTGGCTGCTCGCATTTGATAGCAATCACAGAAGAATCTGGAATGCTTCAAGTTTAAAAAAAGGAACCATGTTTTAAAAAACGTAGAATAAAAAAAAGTGCACACATTAAAAATAAATAAATACATTAAATGGTTGATCTTGTGGCACATCATTTTAAAGCTGCTAGCAAGTACTTTATAACCCTAGAATATAAGGTCAATAACTTTACTTCCTACAAAATGGCGGACTTTACTAATTACCAAAATATGATTTGGATAGCCATATTTCCAAAACTACTAAAGATAGAGATGCTTAATATGGTATCTTCTTAAAGATCTTTTAAGCCCCTTTTTATAGTTATAATACAGGGTGTTATTTATTAATAAATATATGCTCTTTGTCCAACCCTGTATTTTGTCACCATTAAAAAAATCTTTAAAAACGCTTCAGTAAATATCACATTAAGTATATCTTGTTTTATTAGTTTTAGAAATATGGCCATTTATCATCGGGGATTCAAGTAATTTTTAAGGTAACGCCATTTGCAATACGAAAAACTATTGATTTTTTATTTTAGGGTAATAAAGTACTCGTCAGGAGCTCTAAAATGATGGGACACAAGACCCTACGTTCTATTTAATTATTTCCCAAGACAGCGACCAACAGCCATATTGGCAATATTTTCATTTGCCAATTTTACTCTTAAATATAGAATTGTGCACTTCATATTATAAAGTTTTAATTTGAAAGAATTAATCCGTAGCTCCAGAGTACGCCTTTACAAACCCCACTGATTTTATGAAATGAAGGGGCAAGTTTTAAAGTGTACAATCAAAAAACAAAGTTTGTCATTTGTCATTGTACGTTTCTAATTTTTTTTTTTTTTTGGGAAGACATCGCTCCAGAGTACGCCTTTACAAACTCCCACTGATTTTATGAAATGAAGGGGCAAGTTTTAAAGTGTACAATCAAAAAACAAAGTTTGTCATTTGTCATTGTACGTTTCTAATTTTTTTTTGGGAAGACATCGCTCCACAGTACGCCTTTACAAACCTCCACTGATTTTATGAAATGAAGGGGCAAGTTTTAAAGTGTACAATCAAAAACAAAGTTTGTCATTTGTCATTGTACGTTTCTGATTTTTTTTTGGGAAGACAGCGCTCCAGAGTACGCCTTTACAAACCCCCACTGATTTTATAAAATGAAGGGGCAAGTTTTAAACTGTACAATCAAAAAACAAAGTTTGTCATTTGTCATTGTACGTTTCTAATTTTTTTTTTGGGAAGACATCGCTCCAGAGTACGCCTTTACAAGCCCCCACTGATTTTATGAAATGAAGGGGCAAGTTTTAAACTGTACAATCAAAAAACAAAGTTTGTCATTTGTCATTGTACGTTTCTAATTTTTTTTTTTGGGAAGACATCGCTTCACAGTACGCCTTTACAAACCTCCACTGATTTTATGAAATGAAGGGGCAAGTTTTAAACTGTACAATCAAAAAACAAAGTTTTGTCATTTGTCATTGTACGTTTCAGATTTTTTTTTTTGGGAAGACAGCGCTTCAGAGTACTCCTTTACAAACCCCCACTGATTTTATGAAATGAAGGGGCAAGTTTTAAAGTGTACCATCAAAAAACAAAGTTTGTCATTTGTCATTGTACGTTTCTGATTTTTTTTTTGGGAAGACAGCGCTCCAGAGTACTCCTATACAAACCCCCACTGATTTTATGAAATAAAGGGGCAAGTTTTAAAGTGTACAATCAAAAAACAAAGTTTGTCATTTGTCATTGTACGTTTCTGATTTATTTTTTTGGGAAGAGTTAAATAAAAAAATCGAATTTTAAATAATATCTTAAACACGCCTTATCCGATTTTAATAAAATTTGCTTGTGATATTTCTTGAAAAAGTTAATTTAGCCCTAAACTTATTTTAATTGGTAAGACCAGTGGCGGCGTGGGACGCATCTTAGCTAATATTATTGTCAAGAACATGTACGCCACTGAGTTCATTGCAATTTTTTCTGTATTAAGCATGTAAAAATACAACTTTCTTGTATTTTCATATTTTTACGTCGCTTGGTTAGTTTTCCAAAAAAAAATAAAAACATTAAGCCTGCTAAACTGCATAAACCTAGACCCTTCAAGAAAAACATTGGGGATTATTATTTCCTTTTAAAAATTAAGTGTTATAACTTCCTATTAGCAATTATGTAACAACAACAACAAATACCTAAATAAATAACCTTTATGTCTAGTCTAACAAATTTTCCAAAAAAATCTTTTAGAAATTTTCAGGTTATTTGAAAAGTTAAACACCCTAAATCTTAAGAACGAAAAATTTGAGAACCCGTGTTGATATAAACTTTTTCTCAAAAAAGGGCTTAGAAATATGCCCTTAAATTTTCTTACCGGAATGGGGAAACACCCTATATAAATTAAAGTAAATATTCTTAGCCCAAATTATTTAGGCATTTGGTTTTTAGTAAATAAAACTCTCATTAAACCAAATTAGTTAAAGCAGAACAAGCCCAATACAAACAAATTAACCATTGAAAGGCGTCCGGGAAAATGAGAGGAAATGCCTCCACACCTGTTACAAAATCTTGATTGCGCTTGTAGAACTACAATTAGTTTAATGGTTGCTTAGATTTCTGTCATTACGTATCTATCCCGTTTTGGGTAATCGGGCACGTCAATGTAGCATCACATAGTGTTTATTAAGAGCCCGTCCCTTGCTAGTCGAATTAGCCTTATGTTACCCCCTTTCAAATGACTTTAAGATGTTTCAAATTTAATTTATTATTGAAACGGACTCCTTACACACAGTTTATTTTAAGGCGGTATTCTAGTATGGAAATTTAAAAATAATTATTTTTTTATAACTTGATAGCTTATGTGTTCCAGAATATCTACCTAATAGGATTTTTCAAAATTTGAATTATTTTTAAAATTACAGCTGTTTTAGTGACGTGGTGACTGGACCGGTTTCAGCAGACGACTCAATCTACAGGTTATTTCCTAGCTATGGTCCAAAACTTAAAGGGGTGCTTAAGTATTTTACGAAATTTGTTTTTATAAACATATATCAATTCTAAGATACAGGGCGTCAAGTTTTCTAAAAAAAGTCGGTATCTTTTATCTATCTTAAGAATCCCTTAACCGATTTGAATAAAATTTAGGAAACTTATTTATTGCAATAAGACGCGTGTAAAGCTTTGCCTAGATTAGGATTATTGGGTCCAGTGGCATCTCAGTGGGCACCACAGCCAATATTATTGTGAAAAAAGAACGCCACTGACATTTTATACATTTTTATTAGTTTTTTCTGATCAAGCAATTAACAGTTTAACCTTTTAGTCTCTTATTATTAGTATTTTCTTCAAATTTATCTTCGTTTTCCAGAAAAAATATTAGAGCTACTTTAATTTCTTCTATAATGTACCCATAAATAACATGATATAAAAGCAAAAATAAAAATAAAGCAATTATTTGACCTAAAATAAATAAGCAGTCGTGTTTTTTATCAAAAATTGTCATTTTTCCTATTTACTAAGGTCGAAATTGCTTTATTTATAATTTTGGATTATGTTTTATGCTGTTTAGGGCTACTTTTTAAAATGGCTCAAGATAGCTTAATTTTTTCCCGAAAACGAAGCGAGATACAAAGAAAATACAAGAGACTAAAAAGTTACATCTTTTATTGCTTAATCTGGAAAAATGTATAAAACTTAAAAAAGTCAGTGGTATACTTTTTTCCTAATAATATTGTCTGTAAAGCCCACTGAGAAGCCACTGGAACCTACTGTTTTAATCTAGGTGGAGCTTGAAACATGCGCTCTTATACATTAAATAAGTTATGCCAAATTTTATTTAAAGTCGGTTCAAAAGTTTTTAAGATATTTAAAAAATACCGAAATTTTTAAAAACTTTAACGCCCTTTATCTTAGAAATGAAGTAAGTCCAGACATATGTTTATAGAAACTTTTCTTTCATAAAGACATAAGAAATCACCCCCTTAAGTTTTGTACCGTAGTTAGGAAACACACAGTGTATTTCTTTGACTATTAAAAAAACTAACTGCTAATTATCTTTGCTACAAAAAAATAGCTTAGGCTTAATTTTATAACCTAAAATCAGCATTTTTGCGGCTTCAATATCGGCACAACTCAAAAAAATCATGTTTTAAGATAAAATGTGTTTAAAGTTTTCATGACTAAGGTAAATAACTTTTTTGTATTTTGGACAGGTGCAAAGTTATTTCTTGTATAAATAAAGTTAAGACAGCCGGTATACAGGGTGTTCCAGAATATGTGGACAATCTTTCGAGTTCATATAGAACACATAAAAATAATGGGACAATTTCTTTTCTTAATTTTTTTCAAAACCCACTTTACAGAGATATGTGCCCTTCAAGGGTGCCGCTGAAATTTGTTTTTAATAGCTTTTATAGTACGTGATATAAATAAATATTTTTAATATGATAAATATTAGTTAGGACCCCTTAAAATAGTGTGCTTGTAAAATATTTCCATTCTTTAGTTCGCTAGGGGTGGATTAAAACTATACAAGAGTGCTAATTATTTTGACACCCAGTAATAAAGAAAGTGACTTTGGGTAGCTTAAAACCGCTATTGAAGATATGTTCTGTAGTTTGGTGGATTTATTTAATGGATGGTAATTACGGAGTACTCAGCCAAAAATGAAATTAAAAGTACTAAAAACCAAAAAAAAAATTAAAACAAGTAAAAAGATACTTTAAAATCGACGTTGATCCGAAATTGACATTAAATGTCAAAGACATTTCAGAATCTCCTAAAAACATAAAAATTTTAAAATTTAAAACCTAATAGTAGTAAATTTTTATTTTTATTATTTGTATTCAATTTATCTTGACAACGGTGGCAGATTTGCCACCGAAACGTCGATCTTAAAGTATCTTTTTACTTGTTTTAATTTTTTTTGGTTTACAGTACTTTTAATTTCATTTTTGGCAGTACCAATGACTACCATCCATTAAACCGCTAAAAAGACCGATATTTCTGTTCGTTGGGGACATTTAAAAACATTAGGTTATGTGATTGCAATTGAAATAAACTTTTTAAAAATATATTGTTTATTTATTGTTACGACAATGAAACAATAATTTTGCAGCATCGTGAAGAATTGCATAATATTCAATAATAAGAGCTAGATAATGCATAAGCTTAGAAGGAGCCTATGTCCAATCGACACACAAGCACTTATGTGTTAGGGGTAATCCGCCCTGGCAAATTGAAGAATGCAAATGTTTTACAAGGACACCATTTTAAGAGGTCTAGCCCTAGATAATAATTTTATTACATATTAAAAATTATTTTTACTATACCAAGTAATACGAAAGTTATTTGAAAACTGATTTTCGCATGGCATCCTTTAGGGGCACATATCTATGTAAGAAGAGCTTTAGGAAAAAAATAAAACTTATAACATGTTTTTTTTCTACGTGAATCCGAGAGATTGTCCACATATCTGAGCACCGTGTATAAATATTCGGACATACTGTCCTTCCAAAAAAAAGTTTAAGAAAATTCTGTAAATGTTTCTGAATTTCTAAAAGTATTGTAAAACCTCGAATAATCGCTTCTTTCAATATAGTGGGTATGGATTAAAAGATTATTTTTGTGAAAAACTTCAGTGATTAATTTACGTTTTCAGGGTATAAATTATAGTGTTTTTAAGCAAAAACTTTGTTATTCACCGATAAAACCGGTAAGTACGGAGCACCCGTTAAGCCGCGCCAAAGAGTGTTTTCGCGCGAAGATAGTAAAAACAAGGTCTAAAACAAAGTAACCAGTCTATTAGAGATGCATGATAAATCACTGGAAGCAGCGTTTTGTAGCAAATAAATGCCGGAGCACAGAGAGTTAAGGCAAGTAAATGCGCTAATAGCATTTACATAGGATAAACAAAGCCTACTATTAATCTTATGTATACTCCTGACGAGAGCGCGCTAAGAGGATGCCGGCTGGAAATCCGTAAATCCCATGCTTCAGGAAAATCAAGCGATTTCAGAATAAAATGCTATATATTTATATCAAGCGGCTATTAATCTTCATGTAGTGAATAATACAGGTACTTAACCGATGGATATCGCTTATCGCTGCATAAACAGTGCCCTTAAAGCGATTTCCCATCGTAAAAAACATCTTAGGAACATTTAAAAAGGGCCGAATCGGCATACACTTTTCGTTTCATATTAGGCATTCTCATGTAGTGCACAAGTTCTTGAAATTATTTACGTGCCAATAATGGCGTTAAGGCCATACGCAAAAAGTGAGGGGGGCAAAAAGCGACAACCATAAAAAATTGACTCCAGGCAAGTAAACAAAACGGCTTAGACGAGGTGTTTTTGGACTTTTGGGGTGCTCCTCCTGCGGACGGCTCTGCGTACCATATAGGCACTATACAGCGTGTCTTCAGGAGTTTTTATCAAATAGGATTTTTTTATTATTAACTCTACGAAAAAAGCGCCTCTTTATAAAAAGTCCGGCTTGATAAAAATATTATTTCCTCAAAAATAAAAGTATGTAAGATGTACAGGGTGGCTTAAAAAATACTTGTTTTCAAGTTAATATATGCGTACCCTATGGGCACTATACAGCGTGTCTTCAGGAGTTTTTACCAAATGGGATTTTTTTATTATTAACTCTACGAAAAAAAGCGCCTCCTTATAAAAAGTCCTGCTTGATGAAAAATATTATTTCCTCAAAAATAAAAGTATGTTATATGTACAGGGTGGTCTAAAAAGACTTGTTTTCAAGTTATTATATAGGGTATTTTCTAACTACGTTATGAAACTTTAATGTGTGATTTCTTATATTATGTTATAAAGAAAAGTTCCTATAAACATATGTCCGAGTTGCTTCGTTTATGAAATACAGGGCGTTAAAGTTTTAAAAAGTCGGTATTATATAAATATCTTAAATACCTTTTAACCAATTTGCTAACAATTTGATACGTTTCTTTGATGTTATAAAGCGCTTGTAAAGCTCTCATAAGATTAACTTTAGTGGGTCCAGTGGCGTCTCAGTGATCACCAAAGCTTATATTATTGAGAGAAAAATGTACGCCACTGACTTCTTATGTAGTGTTTATATCTTTTTCCCATAAAGCTACTAGAAATATAACTTTTAGTGTCATAAAGTTTTTCGCATCTAGCTTTGTATTTAGGATATTTATAAAATACCCACTTAAAAAAAATTAAGCGCCCTGTACCTCAAAACGAAGCAACGTCGGACATATGTTATGGAAAATAAAGAAGTCGCCCTTTAAATTTGCGTACCGTAATTAGAAAATAACCAGTATTTTAATTTAAAAACAAGTATTTTTAGGCCACCCGTACATTAACATACTGATATTTTTGTGAAAATGTATTTTCTCATCAAGCAGGACTTTTTATAAAAAAGCACTTTTTTGTAAAAATGCTTTCCATTTGGTAAGAACTTTCGCGCACTTGGGCCAAAAAATAAAATGTTTTTTTTTAATATACTTAAAATATTGATCAAGGTGACAAAAAATGTCGTTAAGGTTTTGAGCCCTTAATATTAATATTTAGAGGTATATCATAGCGACTAAGACTTTTTTGACAACAATCTTTTTTATATTTTAAACTTGCAAATTTTAACAACACACAGTCTTAAAAAAATTTAATTTCCTAAAAACCTTTTCGTAAATTGTCGTCAAATAAGCCGTTTCTATGTTTTCAGGCTTTAAACATTGAACTTTTTTTTAATTTTATGTCTTAATTTTGGATTTTTGGAATTTTATTTAGTATATTGCTTCGTTTTTAAAATAGAAAATTAAAACATTATTTTTCCGTCATCTTTGTATCGTGATATCTCCCTAAAGGTCGACTTTTAACCCTATGTTTGTACAGAAAACTTTCCTTTATTTTAAACAAAGAATTACATGCTTAATTTTATTGTATTTCTTTTGAAACACCCTGTATATGCACTAACTTTTATTTTAGGTTTTATTTTTAATAAGTAAAATATATTTTTTTATAGTTTTACTTTTGTAAATATAAATAAGGCAATAAACTAGCAAAAGTTTTTTTTATCATTTTTCGAAAAGAAATTTGTCCCCAATGTGACAATATTTGCTAAAACAAGCAACAATTCTTCGGAGGAAAAGATATTTATTTCTTGGATCGACGCCCAGGGATGCCCTCAAGTGTATATTTTGTCCCCAGAGAAAGAACGAAGCCGTTTGATTTACGTTTAAAGAGACACAGAAAATATACGGTAGGTATACAGGTTGAGCTAAATAACATTAACACATAGGCAATGTGAGGAAGAGACAAACTAACTAAATCCCGGCATGTAAACATGCGTGACTAAAAGCTAGTTCATACAGACGCGGCCAAAAATTCGCGTTTTTGTCATGTCCATACAACTGCGAAATTCGCCGAAATTCTAGGCAACAACATAACCGACAAATTTCTATATTGTTTTTATTTTGGTGGTGACGCTACGCTAGGGTTCTTTTGAGATTTTCTTTGTTTTTCCTTTTAATAATATAACATTTATCTGATATGATGAATAAAGAAAATATAACATTTATTAGATAATACAAACAAAAATAAAAATGCTAACCTAGCCTAAATATTTATACAAAAACTGCAGTACATGGTATTTTTAAAAAGTGGCCTACGAGAAATCCATACCTGAAACCGAATTGTTTTTGTTTTGCTACACCAAAGGATTGAATTTATAGACGTTGACATAATTTAAAAACTTAATTTAATAATTTACTAGACAGATATTGACACCATTTAGGTAAAGATCCTAAAAAAAATAGGTTAATAATAATCGTCTAGAGATAAACTGGTAACTGGTAAAATTATTAAACTCTTTGTATTTTTAATTTCTCTGAAATGAGATCCATCTGTACAACTACAATGAACATGGAGATCGTAAAATAAAAAAAAGATAAAAAAACGTGTGTTGGTTAGTTGGGGGCGCCCATAAATTATGGGGGGGATCGAGGTGAATCTCTTTAAATCTCACCATGGAGGGGAGGGGAGCTGTGCAAATATCACGTAATTTTTCTGCAGCTAGAAATGGGAAAAAGGTAACGAACTTTGGGGCAGGTTTCCCCAGGAAAATGTGATGCAGGGTTACTTTTGGGTAGAGGACCTTTTTTTTTACTCTTAAAAATTATTTTAGCTACAAAATCAATTTCGGTTTTATAAATAATACTATTTTGCAATCCCATAATTCTTAGGTAAGATTAGGGGATTAAGGGGGAGGGTTAAGAAAATTTTACCAGGGAGGAGGGGGTCCAAAAGTCAGAAAAAATGCCTCACGTAATTTATGGACGCCCCCTTAGGGTACCAAACAGGAAGAAATGATTGTACATTTTTGTCATGGCGACCAAATAAGTGTAGAAAGGAAAAAGATTTACTAGGTCCCCAAACAAGAAACAATAATTATGCATTTTGTCGAGGTGACCAAACAAGAATAAAAAGAGTGAAAAAAGGTAAAACTTTGCTAGGTCTCCAAACAAGAATAGAAAGGGTATAAAGAGGTAAATCTTTATAGATCCCCAAACAACAAGAAATAATTATGCATTTTTGTCGAGGTGACCAAACAAGAACTGAAAGGGTAAAAAGAAGTAAAATTTTACTAGGTCCCCAAACAAGAAGAAATAAATATGCATTTTTTCAAGATGACCAAACAAGAATAAAAAAAGTTAAAAGTGGTAAAATTTTCCGAAATTCCCAAACAAATTCAGGTCAATTAAAATAATAAAAAAAATATATTTAAATTAATTAGATTTTGATCGTTTGATGTTACAAAAGGGTAATAATGCAAAAAGGTATATGTAACTGCTTACAAAGTTGTCTGTTATCCCCTGTAAAATCCCAAGTTGTCTGTCTCGAATCCCGCTTGCATTTTAATGTTTTATTAATTTTCATGGCCAAGGCGATTAAGACGGAATCTCTGTAATTTTATGCAAAGAGTTGCCTCTTATTTATACGATAGAGTAAATAGCTTGGGGTTCTTAAGAGATAAAAATTAAGTAGATATACATAGTATGATTCAAACTTGATTATTTATTATTTGTTTAATTTAAATTTAATCAAAACTCTAACAGACTGAAAAAATACCAACAATGTAGGAACATAGCATATTTTTGCTCAACATCGAACATAATTATTAAACTGAATAATCCCAGTGCAAGTTAGTAGTGAAGAAGAAAAGTATCGCGGTGGACCTAGAATTTCAAAAATATTTGCCCAAAGTTATATCTCTTCTTACTCACTTAACTATATAGGGTGTAGGGTTTTCGTGCATTGCAATGTCTGTTATGGTATAATCCAACCATAAAAATGAGAAAACAAGTTCATTTAAATACGGATCTGCAAAATCTTTCCCTTTTAAGATATATAGGTTATCTTTTTTAAAAAGATAAAAATTTAAAAAAATCTGATGTAGTAAATTTTATGGTATGTTATTTATTTTTACCTTTATAATTGTAAATAAAAAATCATGATACATATTTTTTAAAAGAAAAAAAAACTATTTTTATAATATGGTCCAGGGCAATGCTTTTAAGTAATTTTTTTTTTTTTTTGGTTTAAACACAACAAAAACCGAAAAAAAAAACATTAAAAAGCAAAAAGTTGTACTTTATTTACTTAATTCAGAAATGTAAAAATTGCACACAAGTTAGTGACATGCCTCTTTTGTCAAAAATATTCATTCTGGTGCCTCTCGAGAGGTCACTAGACTTCTTGAAATATCTATTTTTAAATTAGCCTCTTAATGCTATAAATAATAACGTTAAATTGCAAAAAAATTGTCTTAATTTAAATATGTACAATACTATACAAAACCCATTTTTTTACGAGTCTGTACAATCTGTATGTTTAAAACGATGCATTTGCGGACCCTTGTTTATATGAACTTTTTTCATATTTTGATAAGAGAATTCCACCATGTAAGTGTGTCACTGCAATTTACGAAGACCCTGTATTTTTTCCCAATGATTGTCCTAGGTAACTAGTTTGGAATTATTATAATTGTAATTTAAAACACCGTGCCGCAAATAGTAAAAAAAATGGAAATATAATTAATTTATGTAAAAAGTGCATAAAGTTATACTTTTTTGGGAAGTTTGACAGCTCGACCCGTCAGTGAGTATAAACGACACATTATGCATGTTTTACGTACCATATTTTTCTACCACCATAGAAACATTCAAAACAATATTTTATACGTGTTTTCTTTATTTGTACCTATTAATTATTTTTAATTCTTGTAGCACCGCCATAAAATTGCTACAAAAAATGATGAACTTTTTATATTTAAGAAGAGAATTATCTTCTTCATGACCAGAACTATGCACTGATGTATTTAAGAATCTTGGAGAATTTTATATACCTACTTCTTGTAACCAGAACTAACCAAAACAATAAATATTTCTTTTTAATTTCTTCAAATTTATTATTTCTAATAATTTTTAATAATTTCTATTAAATTTATTTGCAAATTGTCAAATTACAATTTAGATACTCATAAACTAAAAGAAATAATGACGAAATCAAAGGTATCTTGACCTTTAGCTCAGTTGACGTCGCGTTCACTGTTAAATTGCATAAATTCATATTTAAATAAATTGCAGTGGGCACTGAAACAAAACACTAAATTTAAAGTGTAAAAAAGCGTCTAACTGTTAAAAAGTTACTTTTTTAAACACTTTATATAGTATACTAAAATGGAATACTTTATCTCCATGTAAACGATCGTGGAAAAAGTATTTTTTTACGAAACCACTTTCCGTGTATTAAGCAGTAAAAAATTGAAAAGAAACAGTGTCAGTGAATAAAAATAGCGTCAATATTCGTGTTTCGAGGGGAAGTGAATAAATACATCGCTCGATGTTCATGGACCATTGGGCCGGTATCCGGCCGACTCCTTTTACCGGTCAATCTTTACAAATGGATCGGTAACGTACAACTAAAACCACTTACCCACTTGCCGGAGGTTTTTGGAGGCCACCTTCGATATTTTCGACACTATTGTCCACTGACGAATATATTTCGGATTTGGAATAAAACAAGTCCAGGGGTGGATACAAAATATTTTCATAAGTTATGAGTGTCATCTTAACCACAATTTTTATCGATTTGTTTAAAAACAAATGATGATAAAAAATAGCTAATGCGATTTTTACACATATTTAGTGAACCTTATATCTTATTACCGTTAAAATACAATTTCCGGTTTTACCGAAAGTGCCACCCACAGATATTGACTTTCGGCGGTAAAGAACTTCAATAATTTAAATAAAAGCCACCACTTTAAACCTCAAATTTAAACTTATTACTTATTTCTTAATATTTTCATTATTTATATCCTATCTCTAAACCTAATAGTTTTTAAGTTATTCATAGTGAAACTTTAAAAACATATATTTTCTTCGCTATTAGGTTTAGAGATAGGATATACTCTAACAAAAATATTAGGAAATAAGTGTTAGGTTTAAACATAAGACTTAGGATAGTGGTTTCCATTTAAATTATTAAAGTTCTGGTTAGCTGAAAGTAGAAGAAAGAAATTGTATTTTTACGGTAATAGGACATAAGTTTTATTAAATATGACATGACATTTTCGATTGCCCTTTTTCAAAAACTAATTAAGATAGGTACACTATGTAATGCATGTATTTTTTTAAATCGCCTGTAGAACTGATTTTTAGAAAAATATATGGGTTGTTCCATTTAAAATAGCAAAGTTAGGAGCACTTCCGGTTAAACCGGATGTGCCACATAAAATCTAAAAAATTAAAAATCTGCATCCTATCCAACCATATATCTAACCAAAATTTTAAAATCGTGTAACGCTTCTCAAGAAAATGACAGACTTGCTAGTAATTTAGTGGGCACCCGGTATAAAAAAACACAGCCCTTATAAAGTAACTAAAATAACTACTACTGCCATTACATTACTGTCTTACGTTTCTTTTTTAAACATAAAAGTGGGAAATTCGGGGCTTTCCCCGATGAACTATAAACGGATGCATAACAGTGGTGTAACTGGGCGTGGGCGAAGTGGGCGGCCGCCCATGGCCTCGGATTTAGAGGACTCAGAAGACCGCTTTAACTGCAATGCCACCAGTCTTAAAAGTCCTTGTTTATTTTTAAATTAGATAAAATTTAATGGGGCGTGACACGTGATTCAAGTAAGGGTGGCAGCGCCATACAAACTGCATATTTTCTTTCTTTCTAACTAAGCTTAAATCACATTTTGGTTGCCACATAAACATGGCAACGTTTTGTGGCTGCGTTCATTTTTTAACCCACCAATAACAATACTTTTGTCAATAAAAAAATTAATATTTTTCCGGTTCTGCAATTATACTCATAGGGAGGTATATCGTGTCAAAGTATGTATTTGATGACATTAACATCGAATAACTTTTGAACCAATTAAGTTAGGAAATAATTATAAAAGACCTTTTTTGTAAAGCGTTAAATTTGCAAAAAAATTGTCATGTGTCGATATGGTACGTTTATTAATGGATAACTTTAAAAAATTCAAAGTAATAACAGAACTTTTTCCATGTTGATTTCACTTAAAACTGGATGCCGTGGGGACCGAGTTTATTTCAAAATTAAGAGCTGCAATTTGACACGATTTTTTTAAATATATTTGGAACCTATTCAGAACTATCGTCCATAAAAATTCAAACATACCCTAAATAAGGACCACCCTAGAGTGTATGTTGTGTGTATAACAATAATGGGTAATCATTCTCAAAAAAATCCAGATTAAAAACAGGTGTTTTTAAGTTTTATCTAATTAAATTTTAAGAAACCTTCAACTAAAGCGTCGTTATAAAAGCACTTGACCATTTATTTTTCCTAACTAAGATCTTAACGGGCAAAAGCAAAAACAAAATGTCTTATTCATAATTAGAGATAAGAAAAATAAATGACAATCAACGCTGAAGTTCATTAGACGGCAGAAAAGCCAGAAGCCGCTGTAAGAAGTCGGAAACGAGGAAGACAAAACGATACTACCTTGTTTTTAATTATTGTCGGGAGATTAAAACATGTACCCGAAATGCAAGAGGATATTACCTCATTTATAACGGGGCGAAAAAGCCCAACTTTTACCCTTTCGCGGCCCCTTTCGGCCCCAAACCTCAACCTGGTCACCCGGCAAATTATAATTCCGTTCCGTTCTTATTATGCTGCTTAGAAAGTTGCGAAAACTTTATTAATAAGACTGCGTGAAAATTCTTTCTTATCTGTGTTAAAGGAAATTGTTACGAGTGCACTGTGCCACACCAAATGATCCCTCTTTTCGGGCGCACCACAATAATAATTAAACCACAAGAATTTAAATACCGGCCCTAATATCTTTATTGTTGATTTTTATCTCGCCTTTTACATAACACTTTTCTTATAAGATATCTTCTTATCTTTGCTATGTTCGTAAAGTATCGTATATCAAAAAAAACGTGTCTTAAAAATACAGGGTGGATCAAAAGTCACATAACCAGTAAAAAAGAATGTTTTTTTCTTACTTTTAAATATTTTATCAGTTTATTTTTTAGAGATTTCTTGATTTTAACACAAAGGATTACATTTATAACTCTGTTAATTATTTGTTTTTTTTTAATCAAATGTAGTTTATAAACTTAGCAAGAATTAAGGTTGGTTTTTAACGGGGCATAACTAACGGCGTATCAGCCGTATCAATGAGACAGGCCCCCGGGTGATTGGGGCCCCCAAATGTGTCTAAGCAAAAATAAGAAATAAGAAAAATAATGTTTTTGGAAAGTGGGGAACTTTTTTTGGTCTTCAAAATTTTGGTGGCTCCCTAACTCATTGTGATACAGGGACCCTCCAAGGCAAACTACGCCACTGGTTTTAAACACTTAAATATCCCCGTACCACAAAAAAATCCAAGGACGGTAGATCAGGAAAACAAGACGGCCAATGAAACTCCGCATTTCTGATTTTTGTTCTACAAAATGTTGCCTTATAAATAGTTTCTTTTTAAGGAAGGGTTAAGTGACTTACGGGTCGTGATTTAATTTTTTATTTTAAGGTAACACTAATTCTCCAACAAATATTTAGCTATTAGGTTAAAAGAATCCAAACTGCGGGCAAAATTTTATCTTTCTTGGTAGAGCCGCTTTTAAGCAGTGGCGTAGGTTCTATGGGACTAGGCGGGGCAGTGCTTCGAGGTCCTCAATCTCAGGGGGCTCCTCGAAGTGTGACCTAAAAGTATAAACCATAGAAGATAATAGAAGTAGAGACCATTTTTCCCACATTTAAGATATATTGAAGCAGAATTGTGACATGAAGACCTTTTTGGTTGGTTGCTTGAGTACGACCAAATTTAAAATACATTACTTGGGTTCCTACTTCATTTTTGCCCTAGGGCCCCTACTAACGTAACTATGCCTGCTTTTGAGTCACAACCCAAGGGAACTCACGATCGGACACACTAATAAATGGAACAGCTAATTGGAAAACTATGTTCTTGTAAGCTAGAGATCTAAAAAGATAAAGATATGCATAAGTCACAAATTAAAATTATTTCTATTCTGTAGGAACCTTGTAACCCTAGCCACAAGTTCGTTATATCATTCCAACCACTGAGTATCTAAAACGAATATTAACTGCTTTTTTAGTTACTTCCAGGTTTATTTTATTGTAAATGAGAGCATTAAACCAACAAAGGTTCTTTCAAATCCACCTTGTACTCCGGGTTTATCACCATGTGATTTTTATGTTTTTATACTGCTATTTACAAGACCATAATGATATGCTTATTATGCAATCTAGTAATGTTTTTCCATAATATCCATCCTATAGTCCAGATTTATCGGCATGTGAGTTTTATATCTTTATTTTTTGTTTAGAAAACGATAGTTATATTTTTATTTCAGTTAAATATTTAAAAACGTATTGTTTAAGCCAAATTCCTTTAAATATTTAAGTCATCGTCGTAAATTACTTCCTCCAAACCCTATAAATAAAGCGAAAAAACATTAAAACTCATCCCTGTCAATGTTTAGTGAGAAGTTGCAAATAAGTTGTTTCAGGTGTCAGTAATTTGAGGTAATCGAAAATGAAACGTAGCGTATCGCTGCGTGCGAACATTCGTAAACGCTCCACGCCGCTGCGTGAGGAGGCGCGTCGCAGTTACGCAATTGCCCCCTGTGTATAATTTCCCGGCAATCATTCTCATTTAAACAGTAACTTGAGAAAAGTACTTACGTATACGTTAATTTTTATGTTATGCCCTTTCCGTTTCTTCCAGAAAACAACTTTGCCGCAGAATTCCGAATAGCGAGTTGGAAAATTAACCGTTTTATAGCCCCATAAAATACTGATTGCCTTATTCTTTACAAACAAAACTTAAACATGAATTTTTCATTTTATGCGTCAAGGAGTAAAGCCTTTTAATATTATACACTTATTATACAGAGCGTTTAATTTTTTTATTTTTTTATTTTTGACACATTTGACATTTTTTTTTTGTTGCTTGTATCTTTTGTGTACTGAACTCAATAACAAGCTTCTTTTATACCAGGGCCATACCGACTTTTTTGTTATTAAAAACTAACATATTGGTAGGGGAGCCGAAGAGGGGATTTGCAGTTACTAGAGCGCGTCATAAAAATATACCGGGGGATACCTTATACCCGATTAAATACGTCCACTAAATATGAGCCCCGTATACAGGGGGCGGTCGTAAAGAACAAGGGTACATCCCACAGAGATTAAAACGTCGTCAGATTATTAGCGAGGGTTAAGCAAATAGCACACTGATTTCATGCATAGAAAATGCGTTATATCACACTAGTGTTGCAAAGTACTTTACAGCACTAGTGTTGCAAAGTACTTTACAACACTGGTGTGATACATATTATGATGTCATTCTAAAAACTGCTATTGGTTTTGCAAGTGACATATTTATTGTAGTGACAGTAAAAAAAACTTTTATTTACCTTAAACGGTAGAACCCAAATTAGCGAAAATCATCTTATTTATATTTATTAAAATTTACGAAAAAATAAAAACATAAACAAAATAGACATAACCACAAAAACAACTTTCACTGACTGGCACAGTGTTGTCAGGTAAGTAGATCAAATTAAAAATCTCCCTTCTACCTTTGAGCACGTACTTTATAGAGGCAGCCTTGCCGCTTGACCGTTCGACTAGCCGAGAAAAAGCCTATAGATCATATCATTTCCTCTGCTTTCTTCTGTACTCACCGTTAAGTCTTTTGTCTAATCCAATAAACTCTAAGGCTAATAACTTTATGAATCCTGACTTCTTTTATCTCATTCATAAATAGAATCAGACCCTTCCAACGTTGCCAAATGCTTTCCATATTTTGCATGGTAATGACGTTTGGTAGTCGTTTTTCCTTACTATTAGGACTTTAGGTTATGCATTTACAATTTTCATATTTTTATATTTTTCTTAAAAATATGAGGAAAAACTGTTATTTTTACTTAATTTTATATGTGATGTTCAGTTTCATTAACTCGTTTTACCAATTTTACCCCACCCAGCACCCCTTTTCACTCCCCGGTCCCAGTAAGTTTATTTACTGATATTTTTTTAAAAACGGAATATTTTGGATATGCACCACTTACGTTTTATTTAGAAGAGTGTCTAAAATATGTAAGAATCGATAATTTTTAAAAAACACTTTATAATAGCAGAAAACCGTATTAAACTATTAGCGTTATTACTCTAACAAAACCATACAATTTTTATTAAGTGAGGGCCTTTTAAATTCAAAATGATAAAAGTTATAGAATGTTCTAGGTAGGTGATTTCGATGTAAAAATATTGAATAGTAAAAGGTAAATTACACTACGCAAGAGTATTTTAAAAGTACACCACGGAATATGTCGCTGAATTATATTATAACTTTTATGCGCAATATTTTTTAATTCTTTAAAATCAGAGGGATTTGTTTATACGTTTTTAAGAGCAAAAAATGAAATCCAAGCCGTGCAAATTTATTGTAATTTTTACACCTGTGAAGTGCCGCAAAAATTAAAATAGCTTTTAACTTCAATGCGCAAAATTTTGGGTTATTAAAATTTAGGTACATATTGGGACGTGACTACTACAATTAGGAGATACCACCTTAAAATTAGAAGGTGGCGACTAAAATTGTGTGGTGGCAAATAAAATTAGGAGGTAGCGACTAAAATTAGGAGGTGGTGACTAAATTAGAAGGTAATAACTCAAATTAGGACATAGCGACTAAAATTAATAGGTGACCCAAGGGCAGAAAAACTAGAGCTTTAAAAAGCTATAAGTTTTTATATATATTTAAATTCGTAAAGGGCTTCGTTTATAAATATTAATATTTAAAAATCTAAGCCATTCGGGAATTTATTGCAAATTTTTACAACGAAGAAGCGCCGCAAAAACTATAATACTTCAATGCGCAAAGTTTTTGATTATAGAAATTTATCAGAGGGCTTTATTTATAAATATTGAATAGTAAAAAGTTAAAATCCAAGCCATTTAATTCATTCCTAGGCCACTCCCTAATTTAAATCGCCAGTTTCAGCTCCGTAAATGAAATTAGGAGGTAGCGACTAACATAAGGAGAAGGATACTAAAATTAGGAGATGGCGACTAAAATTAGGAGTTAGCCACTAAAAGCAAATAAAATTAGGCGGTATCGACTAAAATTAGGAGGTAACTAGTAAAATTTGGAGGTGGCAACTCAATTAGGGGTGGCGACTAAAATAACGAGGTAGCCCAGGAAGAAAAAAACTAGGGCTACAAAAAGCTATATTTTTTTAAAATAATAAAATTCATTTGAGGGCTTTTTTTGCTGATTAACGTGCTACCAAGAAAACAATTAAACATCGGGTTTTTGATTATTTGCTAGAAATGTACTTTTTTTATTAATTTTGCACCCTATATATTATATCACCATTCGAAAGATTTAATAAAGAGCGTTAAAAAAGTCCACATGTAATATATTTAATTTTTAATAGTTTCGAAAATATGGTCATTCTCAGGATTTTAATAGTAAACTGTGTGGTTTTTTTGTTAATTAAATACCCCTATATTGCATCACCATTAAAGAAATAGTTTAAAGAGCTTTAAGAAAATACCAATCTCTTGTAGTTTGAAGTAAGGCCATCCATATCTTAAAAATAGTAGATATAATGTCTAATTTTTTTCGACACTAGACTTAGTGCTTAATGTGCCTATAGCTTAGAGCTGTAGATATAATGGAAATTTAACATTATTTTCGGATTTGCATGGCCATATTTTCAAAACTATAAGAGATAGACATACCAAATATAATATTTTTTTAGAGTTCTCTAATATATCTATTTATTGGTGATGCAATATAGAGAATGTTTTATTTAAAAAATGCCAATTTACTATTAAATTTTTGAGGATGTCTTTTTTAAAGCTATTGGTAGGATCTTTTGAATGGTCATATATTATACAGGTTGTTTCATTTAAAAATAGTAAATTTTTGCAATAAATTGAAAACCCCATGATTAATTGTTTTTCTGTTAACAGCACGTTATTCAGAGGAAAAAATAATACGACTTTACTAATGTAGCTGACTTTGTATCTCCAATAATAAAGAAGTTAGCAATAGTGCCGTCCTAAGTTTGATCACCCTGTTTACATAACACATGAACATTATTAAAAAAATAACAAATGGTGTGTTTAAATTGAGCAGCCACTTTTACGTAATCTTGACCATTAAATGTATTATTTTTATTTACGAAAAAGGGCAATCAGGGACTTGAACAGGATTTTCAAATCGAAGAAAAGCTTCTTAATCGTTATTTAAATCAAGACACAAACGTTAGGTGAAAAGTTTCAAAGAGGCGTTTTACGAAACGGGAAAAGCTGATAAATAAAGAACGCCTTCGGGATTCTCTCGCAGGTAGATTTATCCGGAATTACGCTTCCTTCGAAAAATTATGCGCTAAACATAATTTATACAACACTAAACGTTGTAATAATAAATACATTAACTAAGGGGAGGTTTTTAAATCTTGTAAATCTTATTTGTCGGTGGTTTCTTTATGCAAATAGGCCCCGTTAACAATGCTGTTTCTCCCTCGGGATCTTGTAAGACAACATCATCCCGAAATTACATGGAATTTTAACGGGCACTCTTATATTTTATACCACCGGAAAATTATGAAATTAAGACAATTTTTATTCTAATTTTTAATGCGTCTTTCCTTTTGATAAGGCACACCGCCTAAGGACATGCCATTATTCTGCAATTACAAAACCCAGACCTATACAAAGGAGCGGAATGTCACCCTTTTTTGCTTTTATTTATGGCGCTTTTCAAAGAAAATATTTTATTTGTCACCAGTCTTTTATTTGGAGCTATTTTAATCAACACTTAGTTTCTTTAGTATTTTAAAGATAAAAGAATCTGATATATTTTTTCAAGACCAGAAGCTTTTTTTTGTAAATATACAGAGTGTCCAGTTACTCCAGCGACAAACTTCAAGGGGTAGTTCTCCAACAAAAAATAAAAACAAAACTTCATATAAACATATATCCTAAACGTCCTACTTGTTGAAATACAGGGTGTTAAAAAAATAGTATTTTTATAATAACTTTTATACCAGTTTAAATATTTTTGAAGAAATTTAAAGAACGTCTCCCAAGCATCAAAGGACATTTTTTAACGTATGGAATAAACATATTTTTTTCCAGTGTCGTTCATAAGGTATTTCCGGTCAATATTTTTTTAAGTTGTTACGCCACTGCATTTCCCTAAATTAAAAATATATTGTTTTAGATGTCTGTTTGGTTGTTAACAAATTGAATTTTGCTTTAATAAAACCATTTTATTCCAACACATTTCATATTTCTTTAAAGGTGGTAGACAATGTTATATTTTTAGTAATACTAATTTCTTGAACTTCTTGAACTTAGTGTCGTACATTTTTTTATATCTGGCTTCGTATTTGGAATATTAAATTTTGATCATTAAATGACATAGAAATCACCCTTAAAACGTTTGTATCGTAGTTAGGAAATACCCTGTATTTTAAATTAGAAACATGTCTTTTAGGCCACCCTGTACATTCAACATACAATTTTTTTTTGTGAAATGTATTTTCCCATCAAGCAGGACTTTTTATAAAAGGCACTTTTTCTCGTAAAGTTAATAGTTAAAAAGTTTTCAATTTAGTAAGAACTTTTGAAAACACGTATGTTCATATATATATTTTTTTATTTTTCGTTGGATAATTACCTCTTAACGGTTGTCGGTAAAAAAGGAATTGAGTAATTCCTTATATGAAAGGAAATTAAATTTTGTTTTTATTAATTTTTATATTTTTTTAAATCGGTGTAGTGGTTTTCGAGAAAAAAACTAACCAGAACTGAACCTCTTTACCTTTTTTAAATATCAACATATTATTTAATACGTAGGTATATCACATAAATGTACTATTTTTAGGAATTGAGTTGTTTTCTTTTGGTTTAGCCAGGAAAGATTTTAACTTTTCCATTTTTATTAACACACCAGGTATATTGTTACTAGTTTAGATAAAATATTATACTCCGAGTACAATAACACTGCATTTATTACTTTTTCATTTTTGTGACAACCCACGAAGGCTAAATACCAAAGTACCGTGAGTGTCGGATGATTAGATGTTTAACCCATATTTTTCATTGTTCCGTCAACGATGTCCAAGCACTAAAACATGCTGTTTTGCATTTTACACCTCCTTTTAGACAAGGCGGTGGTGCCACCACGGACGATATTTTTAAATACCTACTACATTAAAATGTTTCCCGGCTGGAGATCGAACCCAGACCTTTTGAGGAGATTAAAGACTCTTCACAGTGCTCCTGGGAGATAGATTTTTAGACTTTTAACTTCTAAGTTTTTGTCGTACTACTTACATTAAGAATTTTTACTTTTTTTAACATATTTTTCCATTTTCGAATAACGCAACCTCTCAACATATTCTAAAACCCTGCATTAATTTAACAGATGTTTTTATATACAATTGGTTCTTAAATGTTAATTCGTCCGCTTTATACAGGTAGTGGGAGTTAGATAATGAGGTTAACAATGCTCATCCCAATCCCTTTCTAACAAATTAATTCGATCACTTTGAAGGATCAGCCTTGTTATAATAATATTTGTCCAGGGAGGTTGCAAGATTAACTTATATGTCCAGGATATTTATACGCCACGTCGCCATGACAAAACGGGCGGCTTAAGAGCCCCGAATAACCGTAAGGTTTCGAACTAATGATAAAAACTTTCATTAATTTTCCGAAATATTATTTTACCTTGTTTAGAACGAAAAACCAGAAGCACTAATGTTTGTTTTTTTTCTTTTTTTTTTTTAGTTTTCTATAAAACTATTGTTCTTTTTTATCTTTATGACAGTCCAGTCTATACAGAAGGCTTATATGGCGCCTACGTACTAGGTACCGCCTAGATATACGTAGTTCTTTTTACGATCTAAGAAAGTGACTTGACCTAAGATGGGATAATGACATGCAAATAGTGGCGCCTCTGGCTTTGGTGGCTTTAGCCCCTAGAGTATAATTGTCGAAAAACACTAATATATATTAAATGTTTAATAATTTTGGGGGACTAATCGCAGTTTTGGGGAGGCTAGTCCCCCCAATTGCGCCTATGCATGCAATAAAGCCATAAAAGTATTAGCCGTGACAGAGCCGTATTTATTTTTATTGTTGGCGAATAATAAATTAATATTTAAAAACTTTATAAGCTTTTTGGGCCATTCTTATTACGTTATTTTATTGCAATATAATATTTGCCGGTGGTAAAAAATTCCGACAATAATGGCAATTTATACCTGACGATAAATTACAAGCACAAGAAAATCTTTATTTTAACCAATTCTAAAATGCTGCTAGTTATTAAATTCTGCAGTGATAATGTGTTTAAAGATGTCTAGTGCAAAAGCCGTTTCAGGCAGTAGTCGAAAATGTTTGCCTGTTGAATCCGATCGAGTCCAATATACGCCCGCACAATATAACACCAACTTTAAATCCTAGTGTTATTGTACTGATAATGACAAAACTTGAAAATGTAACCGTTGAAAACCGTAGAAATTGTACTGAACAGGTTTTAAAAAAATATTGAAAACTCTTTTATTTTATTTTGAAGATATTAGTGATAGCGAAATTAATTAAGAGTAAGATATGGTGTCTTTTATTTTGTTCTTAATTTTAAGTATTATACAGGGTGTCCCGTAATTAATTGGACATAGATTAATGTAGAATACCTGACATGAAAATAAAGCGGTTGAGCTCAATATCGCTTAGCAAAATGTTATTGGTTTTCATTCTACAGGGTATTAAAAGTAATTTTTTACCAAACAGTTAGTGAAATATCTCGGAATCCACTAAACAGATTAATGTGAAATTTGATGTACTTTTACTATTTGGGATGACGAACACGAATATAGTATCTGTTTTGCCATTAACACTAGATGGCGCCACATACAATACCATTAATTGATTAAAATAGTCATAACTTTTTTGACCTCCCTGGATGCACATTTGCTAGTGGAAATAATAAAACAGCATTTAATTTTGGTTAAAAAAGGAATACTTCTTTGATCTCCAAAAAGTAGACCGTTTTCAAAATAAACGACTTTTTTTTAAATAACCGTCAGAAATTGTGGCAAAAGATTGTGGAAGAAATCAATATTATCAGGGCCCAAGAAGAATTATTATTTGGAGTCACGCAAAATTTAAATAAAAGAATTAGACAATGTGTCCTAGTGGATGGTAAACATTTTAAACATTTATTGTAATCAATAGTCTTTTCTAACTCTATCGTTGTTAATTAAATTTTAGAGTGTTCGTGCGGAACCTAATAAAAAAGTCGTATATTTCGAAAACGATCTACTTTTTGGAGATTAAAGAAGTATCCTTTCTTTGACTAAAATTAAATTCGGTTTTATTATTTTCACTCGCAATACAGAGAGGTCAAAAAAGTTATGACCATTTTAATCAATCAATGTTATTGTATGTGGCGCCATCTAGTGGTAATGGCAAAATAGATATCATATTAGCCTTCCTCATCCCAAACAGTAAAAGTACACCAAATTTCACTTTTATCTGTACAGTGGATTACGAGATATTTCACTAAATGTTTGGTAAAAAATTAGTTTTTACACCCTGTAGAACGAATAAAACCGAATTTAATTTTAGTCAAAAAGGTATACTTCTTTAATCTCCAAAAAGTAGATCGTTTTCGAAATAAACGACTTTTTTATTAGGTTGCGCACGAACACTCTAAAATTAAATTAACAACGATAAAGTTAGAAAAGGCTATTGATTACAATAAATGTTTAAACTGTTTACCATTAACTAGGACACATTCTCTAATTCTTTTATTTAAATTTTGCCTGACTCCAAATAATAATTCTTCTTGGGCCCTGATGATATTGACTCCTTCCACAATCTTTTGCCACAATTTCTGACGGTTATTTAATTAAAAAGTCGTTTATTTCGAAAACGGTCTACTTTTGGATATCAAAGAAGTATTCCTTTTTTAACCAAAATTAAATGCTGTTTTATTATTTCCACTCGCAAATGTGCATACAGGGAGGTCAAAAAAGTTATGACTATTTTAATCAATCAATGTTATTGTATGTGGCGCCATCTAGTGGTAATGGCAAAATAGATATTATATTCGTCTTCGTCATCCCAAATAGTAAAAGTACACCAAATTTCACTTTTATCTGTCCAGTGAATTCCAAGATATTTCACTAAATGTTTGGTAAAAATTAGTTTTCACACCCTGTAGAACGAAAACCAATAACATTTTGCTAAGCGATATTGAGCTCAAACGCTTTATTTTCATGTCAGGTATCCTACATTAATCTATGTCCAATTAATTACGGGACACCCTGTATACTGTTAAAATACAGTAATACTGCAAATTATTGTTTGTTTATTCAATTCCCAACCAACTTTATGCATTGGTACATCTTTTTTTATCAGGTATAGTGCGGCTTTGCACGGTAAATCTGAAAAGTTTTATGGTTTTATTGCATCACAAGCCCAAGTCACTGCCTTAGATCGTGAAAAGAAATATACCATACATAGAATTACATAGAAAAAAAAGGAAAAATACTTCATCTTTAAAAAATATATCGACAAAAACATTAAAAGTATTTTTTTTTCAAATGGAAACCCCTATCTTATATCACCTTATCCTATTAAGCATTGAAAAACAAGGTAAATTTGTAAAAGCATGTCTACTCCGAAAGTTTATAGTTTTTGAAGTACTGAAAATATATTATTCATCTATTCTAACAATGCTTAAGGTACAGCTTTAAGTTTAGCTTTTAGTTGGCCCAGACGGCGAGATGCGAAGTAATGGCCAACTACACCGTACTTACCAGTAACGTTAGAATAAATAAATATTAAGTTTGTAACATCTCGAAAACTATTATTTCTTTGGAATAGACATCCTTTTACAAACACACCCCAATTTATATACTTTATAACGATTATTTTTAACCACCTTGTAGTTAGTCATTGTCAAAATATAAATACAGTCTACTAAAGAAGATCTTTGTCTTAGAGTAACCTAACCCAAATTCCTATTAATGGCTTTTGGTTAGCATGATTTTATCATAAGCATGATTCTTATGTTATAGCTTGCATACGCCATTTTTGACATAAAATTTAAAATAATTAATAATTCATTTAAAATAAAAAAGTTGACATTAACTTCTGGTATAACCGAAGTCTTAGAATTGTCAGAATATTTTACAACCAAATTTTTATTATTTTTCAAAACCTTACTTTTCGATAAATCGGTCGCAGCAGTTCATCGTGGGACACCTTGTATAAATACTTTTAAGATAATAAATAAAAATAGCCACAAATACAGTTCTTTTTTGCTGAGTATTGGTGTTTCGCCTAAGATGTTAACATGGCGAAAAAAGGTCGATTTTTGGTCCCGGAAAAAATCTCAGGTCATCAATAGAGCAATTTCTTTAACGAGTCCGTTTGTGTTTCCTATCTCGGCCCTTGGCCACTTAATAGTGCCCGTTTACAGCTTATTCAACCAGGGCTATAAAACATGGCTAAATAAATCGACGATTTTTATTGTCTCTAACAAACTTTTCATCAGATTAGCAAGTATTCCACTTGGTTTCTCCAGACCAAAATAAAAATTAATATAGAACTTTTAAATTAAAAACAAGTCAAATATTTACTGGCAAGGGTTAAAAAATATGGTGCTTTTTATTTTATAAAGTCGAAGAATTGCCAGATATTAAAAACATGAAAAATCTCGTTTTCTTATAGCTTCTAAGTGTTGAAAATTATTGTATATATTTTCGTCGTAACGCAATATTTTGGCGGTAAGTAAATATTGTGGTTGGAGCGAGGGGAAGAACTTCAAATAGAATTTCGTAGTTTCGCTTTTTATGGCCCCTTTTCACCGAAAATATAATAAATCGCAATCCAAGTATCTTATATTCGATTATTCTTTTGAGAAAATAGAAAACGCTTATTTATTGCCAAAGGTCCAATAAAGTTGCAGAAACACAGGATATTATGTATGCAGAACTATATTTTATTTGAACATTTGTAAAAAGCTTTATAAATTTATTTTGGAAAATAATTTTATAAAATCGATTTTTTGGTCTTAATAACAAGTACAGTATTCTAAAATATTTTCAATAATTTTTTATTAATCGTATTTAAAGAAAATACTTACTAACATTATTTTTTTTTAACTTTATTTTTTTAATCGGTTGACATAATTTGTTTAACAATAATAAACCGCTTTTATTTAAATTTGGGATCCTTTTATTTTATTGACTAGTATCTAAATTGTGATTTTTTCTTAAATTGTAACGTATTTAGCAAGGCAAATACGTGCTGCAAAATATACATACAACATAGTTAGGTTGTTAAGTCCGTCGCCCCCCTCGCCCTTCTAACCTGTAAACCGTTCGGTATATATAATTTATGTCCAAGGTCTGCAAGCTCTTAACGTCAAGGCGCCATATTACAAAAAAAAGATTAAAATAAAAACCCCTGACGAGTACTTTAAAAACCCAAGAATATAAAGCCAACGACGCCTTTACTTACTACAAAATTGCGATACTTTAAAAATTACCTAAATACCGGATTTAAATGACCATATTTCAAAAAGTAATAAACTTGGATGTACATACTTAATGTGGTATGTTCTCAAAGCTCTTTTAATTATCTTTTAATGGTGCTATGTTGTACAAGGTGTTTTATTTAAAAATATACCGAGTGTCCACGTATTTATTAGACAAGCCATTCATTAGTCATCAAAATGAGACTTAAGGAGTGTCTCTTTTCAAGAGGCGATATAATCATCATTTTTTCTTTGAAGTTTCTTGTTTAACCTTTTTATTTAAATTGAAATGCACAAATTCTTTACCTTATACGGACACAAAACGATATATGCAAGACAAATAAAACTAATAATTCAGTTTAAGTTGAAGAAATCCCCTTTTAAAAGTCACTCCTCACTTGGTAAATGGTATAGAAAGAGCAGAGTCTTCCTATATTTTTTTACTTTCAGGCACTTCCGGTTTAACCGGAAATGGCTCCAATTATAAATTTATAAATGAAACACCCTAAATATTTAATCATGTTTTGATTCCTGGGAAAATGTAAAGCCTACTTGACTTTTTAAAGCCATTTTTAATATTGCATCTAAGTGGCCATAATGTTGAAAAATACAATCGCAAAGTTTTAGTGACTAATATGAAAGGTAGAAATAAAACAAATTTGCAAATTAACATTTTTAAAACAAGCACTTTTTGAATAAATGATTTTTATAGAATATAACGATACCAATATATTTGCAATCGGATTAAAAATAAAGTCATAAATAAAGGATCATAGCCACCTAGATGCAATAATAAATGGCTCTCAAAAAATCCAGTAGGCGTAAGAACTTTTCAAAATGTCAAATTACTATTTAGAATTGTCTCAGGAATCCAAAAATGTTAAACAATACAGAGTGTTTTATTTAAACATTTAAGGTGAAGTCACTTTCGGTTAAACCTAAATTACCTAAAAGGAAAGCAATATGCGACAACTCTCCTCTTTCCATACCATTTAACCAAGCAAACCAAGTATCATTTTGTCCTGTTTTATTTATATTTGAAAAATATATAAATTAATATTTCTAAAATTTTGTTATAAATATAAAAATTAAAGTTAAAATTTCGCCAACTTTTAAAGCCAAATTAGAATATTAATTTTTGATACACCCCTAAATTTTATCATACAGTAAGTTTAGTCAATGAAATGTTGACCACTTTTTATGTTATTTTTTAAAGTGTTGGTAAAACCTGTTTTTAGTAGATCTGTGGTTTTATAAAATTCTATTACTGCTTGTACAGGGTTACGCCTTTTAGTTGACCTTGGAGGGTATAGCAAAAACTAAAAGGGATAAAACAAATCTAGTTGCACAATATCGATTTTGATTTTTGAAGCAAATTTAGTGGTGAAAGTAAATCATGGCTAATTTAATTCGTTTTGGAAATACAGAGTGTTTTTAAAATTTTCTTAATTTGGCCAGGCATTTGCAACTCGCTTGATATTAGAGATCAGAAAATATGTAAATAAAAAGTTCTTGGTATTTTCTCGTCGAATTCAGTGGTGTATCCATATTTTTTCCATTGACCTTTATTTTAAAGTTATAAAACAAAGGTGGGTTTTTTAAATAGAACACCCTGTATATTTTATCATATATTGAAAGGTCTCCTTAAAAGCTTACCACATTTGATATATCTATTTGTTAATAGCTTCGGAAATATGGCCATTATCAGGTTTGTTTTTTAACGAAACACCATATATTATATTACCGTTGCAAAGATATTTTAAAAAGGTTTAACAAAATACCACATTAAATATATTTATCTCTTATACTTTTGGAAATATGACCATATAAATCTAAAAAATAGTAAAGGGTTTTTCATTTTTAAAGCTCGATGTTTGACAACAGCGCATGACCAAGGCAAGAATGATACAGCCGTTAAATTTCGGCCGAGTACTCTGTCAGTAGTGACATTCTGAGCACTGCGTTTAATTTATGGTATTCTCACCTAGGTCCTGCGATTTAAATCCGTTGAATTTCTTCTTGTGGGGCTTAATCAAATCTCGAGTATATGTGGATAAACTACAAACGATTGCTGCCCAAACGAAAGGCCAACATATGTCGTACCATTGGTGAGATTAGGCAAATTGGGTAAATTTGTGTCAGAATGTCATAGAAAATTGAATCTCTAGGATTCGAAAGTCTCAGCGAAACCGCGGCGGTCATTTGGCGGACATCATTTTTAAAACACAATGTCTATGCTTTAAAATAAAAATACAGCCATTGCAATATAATTTTCATAATTGTTTTATTTTCATTCAAAGATAGAGCGTTGAAAATGAAAAACCCTTTAGATATACGCATGGAAGGTCATATTTCCGAAACTGAAAATCATTTTTGATGTGGCATTTTTTTAAAAGTCTTTAAATGTTTTTTTAATGATGATAAAATATACAGAGTTTTCTATTTAATAAAAAAACAAACTTTGTGTTATAACTTTAAAATAAAAGTCAATCCCTAAAACTTTCCTATTTACATTTTTTTCCATCTCTAATATCAAGCGAGTTACAAGTGCCTGGGCAAACTGACGAAATTTTAAAAACACTCTGTATCTCCGAAACGAATCAAGGTAGCTATGATTTACTTTTGTCATTGAGTTTGTTTCAGAAATTAGAATCGAGATTGTGCATCAGATTTGTTCTATCTCTTTAGGTTTTCGCTGTACCCTGCAAGGTCAACGAAAAGGCGCCATCCTGTACCTGTCTGTCAAGAATCCAAGGAGGTATGTTTTGGACCAAATTTTTAAAAAAAGTAAACTAACGAGATCCAAAAAGATAATTGGTAACTCAGGTACTTTTTACCATAATTAAGTCTTGCCACAAGAAAATAAGCTATTAACAAGTCAACGAATATGATCGTGTTCTTTAGTGTTTTTGGCAATTGACTTAGGTCCCTAGCCAGAGTCACGAAGACAAAAAGGGAGTGCCGTAACCATTAACGCCAGCGGCAGTCTGTTCATCGCCTTTTATTATACCTAGTTGTCCAGTCAGCAAACAGTTTGGAGTTTTTGATAAAGCCAAGTCCGAGAAATGACCCTCGCACCGAATAATCAGATTCCCATTTTTGCGGTGTTACATTGGCCCTTTGTAAACAAAACCAATATCGGCAAATTTTATTATTTGCAATAGAGTCACTTAAACCAAACATCTTTTGTATTGAAATTTATTTTTATTTTTATTTTCATACAGGGTCTTAAGTTATTTTTTTTACAGCCTATAGAAGTTGAAACTTACCAAAAATAGTATGTTTAAAAAATTTTAAGGGGGAAAATATTAAGGATTATTTAAAAAGTTCAAATTTAAACGACTTAATGCATTTGCATTTTGTGGCCAAGTAGTGCGTAAAAAATAGTTTTTAGCAAAAACTATTAGGAATTTAATTAAATGTGATAAAAAAAATTAACAGTTTTAAGAGAGTGGTGTTATTGGGACAAACTGTTTTAAAACAAAATAATTATTGGTCTTCGTCACTACAAATCATCTTATTAGCAGTCAGTCTTTGATTAAAGAAATATGCAAGGTGGTACAAAATATTGTTAAGAAAATTTACGGGCATATTCTTTTATTTAAAATATGAAAATAAAAAAAAGTTTATATAACTATGGCTCCGCAAACTCCACGTTCTTAAGATACACGGTGTTAAACTTATATTTTTTTTGTTTTTTTTTTAATATCCAAAATATCCTTTATCTATTTTTTTTTTTTTTTGATTTGGCATTGTTATTTTTAGAATTAAAGGGATAATTTATGACAAACTTACATTTTGTTCTACTTTTATTAGATTAACAAATAAATCTAAAGCTATTAGGTCTCTTCTTTTTTGTCTTGCTTTGTTTAAGAAAAAAAAATCACTTAAATTCTTATTTTTAGACCATAAAAAAGCATTGCGAAAATTTTTTCTTTAAAAAATTAGGTTATATAATTTCTTAATAGCAATTAGGTAGCAAAAACAATAAATATTTAGGTATCTAAAAGCAAATATTTGTATAGTTTCCCCAATTAAAAAAATATATAATTTTTAAATTCTGATTACCATTACCGTATTAAATATCTTGTTAACTGTATTTCCGTATAAAAATCAAAATATTCTGGGTAGCCACAAAAATTAAAATTATATGTATATAAATTTATTTTTACGTTTTAATTATTTATTTTCTTAAATTAAAAACCCTAGTGCCCTTAAAGATTAAATTTTCATTTAGAAGTCAACATTAATGTATTAAATAAATAGAAACAAATTCCACCTATCACATATTAAGTAATAGTCATCCTAAAAGTGTGTGCTTTGTTTTTATTTAAAATTTTAAAGTCAACTATTAAATAAAAATTTTATCTCCAGGGTAACAATGGTAATTATTTGTGTCTACCTATATAAGCTATTTCTTATTTTTTAATTACATTTTCTGATGATATACGTATAAGTAATAAGAAAAAAGATAATAAAATTGGAAGAAGGTGATTTATTTCGTTTTGGGTGAAATAAAATGTCAGACAAACGGTAGTGTCATTTCTGCTAAAATTAATTACATGCATAGAGCCTTGTCTCTCGGATTACGTACTGGTTATGTGAGAATTAGAAAATTCGATTCAATCCGGCAAATACATAAACTGTCTCGTACGTCAGGTCAATGATACGTTAAAACATAGACGGCAGTAAGCATAATTTTCAAATTATAATAAAAGGATGTTAATATATTGTAAGAAAAATATTTGGTCCAAAATCAAAACTAGCTTCTATAGAGAAAAAAGACCTAATAAGTTTTCCTATTTTATTAAAAAGTAATTTCTTACAAGTAGTTATAAATTATTTTTTTAATTATAAAATAGTTAAAGATGGTTTATACTTTATACAGTGTGTCCCGCTTTTCATAAATACACCTTGATATATCAATTCGATTTTGTTTGTAATTGTATGTTAGAGAAATGAAGTATTTGGCATAGTGAAAATTTTTATAAACCATTGGCGTGCGGTCTTGGGGGTAAAAGTATTGATTTTATTAGGAAAAGGATATTAAGGCTTATTCTAATATTTTTTTGTTAGACTTGGAATCAGCATCCCCAAAAACCCCTTAATTCATATGTTTAAAATGTCAAGCACCTATTTTTTATAATATTTTTTAAAAGTATTTGGTACAGTAAAAATTTGTATTTACCAGGGAAGAGTTAGGAGAGATAAAAAAAGGCTTTTTGGGACAATAATATTAAAAAATGGCGCTTGACATTTTAAAAATAAAAACCAAGGTGTTTTTGGGTATGCTCATTTTAAATCTAATAGAAAAATATTAGAATAAGCCCTTATATCCTTTTCCTAAAAAAATCAAGTCTTTTTACCCCTAAGACCGCACACCATTGGTGAATAAAATACTTCATTTCTGTAACAATCACCACCAAAATTTAAAGAAAATTTCAATATTTATAACTGAGTTATCCGGGTGTATCACGAAAAGCGGGACACACTGTATTTACTACGATTTTTAACATAATAACTCGTAAATGGTCTATTTAGAATTAAACCAGAGAGTCTTTTTTAAACAAAAATACTAGAGTCTTTTTTACTACAAAACATGGTTTAAAAAATATAAAAACAACAGTTGTTTTAGATCCACTGAATAAAATAATTTGTCTCATAAAACCTGTTTTGGATCATATTAGTTTTTCTATTTTTGTGTTTGATAATACTGTGCGGTAATTTGGACACTGGTATATTTTACCGAAAGTTTACATGTATGCAAGTTTTTATTCTAAAGCTTAAGCGTTAACAACAGATATAAACTAGAACAGAGACAGATTTACGTTAAGAAAAATTTAGGCAATATCTTATTGAATGATTGAATATTGTTTATTTAAAAGCTATCTATAATAACTAATTATGGGGCGATGGATTTGAATATACTAGTGTTTTTTCTATCACGTAAGGTTTTTTAAATATACAAGATATAAAAAAATACAAATTTAATAGGTCAAAATAAAGTTTTATTAAAATAAATAAAAAAATATAAAGCTTACATTCGCAAATAGGTCTTCACGATATTAAGAACTAACCAACGTGTATACTCCTATAAATCCTTGTAGCACCTCTTCCACTCATCAGAGAAGTTTCTTTTAAAGATGTTTGTCTGTATTCATTCGCCTTCCTTCTGTCACATCCAACAATAGTTTGCAATCATGTTAACATTTTATCTTCCTTGATAATGTCCTTCCATAGCCTTTATGTCCTGGTGGAATCTCTCAGCCTGCTCCTCACTTAAATCCCCAAGATTTTCTGGAAAGAGGTCCAAATGAGATTCTAGGAAATTAATTTTTAAACTCATGTTGCATTCCAATTTTCTAACATTTTCTAACATGTTTTCCACTATTTGGACATATTCTAAACTTTTCTTATTGCCTAGAAAATATTGAATTTCTTTCTTGAAAGAAACCCAGGCTTCCTTTTCTTCACAGTGCATTTTAGTTTCGAAGACTTCGTCTCTCATGAGTTTTCGAATATCTGGATCAACAAATATCCCTTTTTTAAGCTTAGCCTTTAAAAGAGATAGAAATTTGCTACAAATATATTTAAAACACTCTCCTTGCTTTGAGAATACTTTCACAAATTGCTTTATGAGTCCAAGTTTGATGGAAAGTGAGTTAGAAGCATTTTGGCTGGATCGATCAAATTTTCTTGCAATATATTTTTCGTTAAGGGTTTCGACGTTTCTCCAGGAGGCCAATTCTTTTTTATTCAATGCATATTTTTGTTGCGGCTATCCCACTCACACAAAAAAATGGAAATTTGGTATAGCCCCGTTGCTGTCCAAGTAATAAAGATATAACTTTTAAACTACCGCATAAAACCCATTTATAGTTTTTGAAGTTAATCTTTTCAGAATTAGAGTTAAATTTTTGTAACTTTTACCAGATGCACAGAGTGACCCACAGGCACATATTACACTACATATTTTTAATAACTACTCACAAGTAAAGTAAATGTCATCAATAAAAATTCTTATGATGACATTTTTATACTAGGGTAACATTGATTTATTTTTCTAAAAAACCTTACGTAATAGATTTTTTTATTATTTTTTCTTAATCAGCACCTCAAAATCTATAAGAAACTATTTTTCAATTTATGAATGACTTTAGAAATTCTCTGTTTATTAATTCATGGCGAAAATATAACTATATATTGGCACCACCAAAAAAACAAATTTCAGATGTGTTGCTTACTTCTATTTTTTCATCGTGCACCTCCCAAGTATATCATATAAGTAATAAAAAGAAATGTGTATCATATAGGTCAGGATTATGCATGCTTATAAACAAGTTAGTCTGTAATAATTCGGGACACTATCCCAAGATGAAAAAAAACAACCAAGTGTGTGTGCCTCCTAATGGTATTTCGAAGATATGCCACAATTTAACCACAATTCTAAATTGTATTTTATAAATAATATGAAGAAATTAATGTAAATGTATATGTAATCATTAAAAAAATGTCGTGTTTATGAACAAGCAACCTTTTTATTTTTGTATTATGCCTAGCTGTTCCATTGCCACCTATGAATAACAAATATTGATTATAAAAAATTGTAAGAAGAAGTGTGTGCCATATAACCTGAAATTGTGAATACTAGACTTTTAGTGTTTAGGGGAAAGGAAAGACCTCCGCGGGCAGCAGGTTCCAAATTCTAGAAACTCTGGAGATAAACGAACGGACAAAATTAGAAGTTCGAAACCTGTCTAATTGGACTGTATAAGGAAGCACGTGCGGCACCACGAGTTTCTATGTTTGGGACCGTGAGTAGAGAAATTATACTGGGCAATTATTTAGAGAAAAAGCCATGGAATTACCTATAAAAAGCGATAAATTCCCACAGCTCGACGATGGGCAAGAAAAGGAAGCCTTTTTATAAGTGAAGGATTATAAATGTGGCTCACAGCTCTATTTTGAATGAAATCAAGAATGCTAAGGATTCTGGGAGACGCCATGCCCCAGATATAGATTAATAACTTAAGAAATAATTTTAATATCTTCGGCACTATCAAAACAAGCAATCGGATGGTGCCTTACCACAACTTATACCACCTCTAGAGTATATATTATATAAATATAAATCCATGTCGCCTATGCTAAGAATATAAATGCTTTTAAAAATTCTGTGATTATTAATTCAGGAAAGGATCTTAACGATATTTCTACGCCACTGGCAAAACAAGCAAGGGGATGTGTCTCGCATTGGTATTCTGGCGCCTTGCCATACCTCAGCCACCTCTGGAAATAAATCTGCAATAATCTGCATCGTATCGCGACACGGACATTTGCAGACTAAATTCGGATTTTCCCACTCGACTCACAAAACATTTTCACTTTAAAAGCATTAGGAGGTATATCTTGCAGATTTGGAATATTTAATGAAAATTTGCGTTTTCACTGGTCTTTTTGAAAGTAAAGAAACAAAAATGATTTTAAATATTTTAGTCTGCTATTTGAGCTAAGCCAAATTTCAAAAATTTTGTCCTATATGAAAAGATAAATACGTTTAACCTTTAATATATATACGGGGTGTAATTAAATTGATGGCTAAAAATACAGGATATGATTCCTTAGAACATTTTGGGAAGACAAGTTTATATTAACATATGTCCTAAACCTCCTAACTTTTGAGCTACAAGGTTTTTAAGTTTTAAGAAAACTATTGTATTCTTATCATAGCTTTAAAACTGTTTAAAATATTTTAAAGAAATTTGGCATGCACTTAGTAAGCACCAATAAGCATATTTTAATGTGGAAGCTTTTTAATTATTTTCACCAGTGGCATCCGTACGGGATGCATACTGAAGCTTTAAAAAATATAGTAAGCCATTGCTTTTTTCAAAAATAAAAATTATTTTTAAAACTCACATTTATTTTGCAACAAAATTGACCTCTTAACCTTTTTTTTCCGATACACCGTTTTCGCGTAAAAAATTAAAACTAATTTTAATGCATGTTTGGTACAGCAAAATTATTTAAAATTAGTAGGTTAGTGTCCTATTTTCAATTTTTTATGCGAAAACGGTGAATCGAAAGAAAAAAGTCAAAAGATAAAATTTATTCCAAAATAAATAAGGATTTAAAAAATGATTTTTATTTTTAAAAAAGGCAGTGGCGTAATATATATATTTTTTTATCTTTTGTTTTCCTCCCATACGGACGTCTAGTAGAAATATTTAAAAATCTTCTACTTTAAAAAAATATTGGTGCTTAGTAGGCGCTTGCCAAATTTCATGAAAATATCTTAAGCCGTTTTAAAGTGATGATAAGAATACATTTTTTTCTTAAAACTTTAACACCCTGTAGCTCAAAAGGTAAGAGGTTTAAGACATATGTTAATACAAACGACTTTTCTTCCTAAAATGGGCTTAGGAATCTTATCCTGTATTTTTAGCCATCAATAAAATTACACCCTGTATACAGGGAGTTTTTAAAGTTGACAAGTTTTGTATAAATTTAGACTGGGCAAAAAAAAACAACCATTTTTTATTCTAACGGTACTATAAAAATATTGTTCATGACGACAAAATTAAAATATCGTGAAATTTTTAGAAGAAGAGATGAATTATTAAAATTATTGATTTTTCAACAATCGTTGTATTTTCTATACAAAATCTTGGAATCAGTTTTACCTAAACATTTGATCAATTCGTATTCTTGAAGAAAATTAAATTCTTAGCAAAAAAGGTTTATTGTAATCGCGCTTATTAATTAATTTTTTAAAATTTGTCACTTAATTTTGGATTTTTAAACTACCATAAATATCAATATTTTCATAAAACAAATAATTATTTAAAGGAAAATTTTATTCTCAACAAAAAAGGTTTCTAACATTTTTCAATAAATTCATTCCTTTTAAAGTTATTCATTGTTGAAATAAATTTTCATTTAAATTGGTATCATTTTTCCGCACTTTTTAGAGACACCCTGTGGATATTTACAAAAAAAATACGTACTCTATATTACTTACGTAATAGATATTATTATTAAAAATGTTTTTAATTATTTTTCGGAGAAACAAGATACATAAAAGGAAACTCTGTTATGTTTTAAAATCAATCATTCCCCACAACCCAAGCAAAACTCTCAAAATTCGTATTATTAAACTGCCTAAGGCTAATTTCGCCTAAAACACAAATTAATTTTTTGAAGTCCTGAACTGAAACTTAGGTTATTGTAAGACAGAACGCAAAACGGAAGGGTTAGCATCTTGGTGAGGAGTTTAAAATAAATCCCAGCCACGCGGACCGTGCGGCTTTAATTGATTTAATTACATTGTGTTAATTAGGGTAGCTCTTTGGAAGCAATTGAATATAACCCCGGAGCCGCGGCTGCAACCCTAATGTCTAATATAGCATTTACAGAAAATGTCTAAACATCAAACGGCCATTATAACGCTCTTTCATTTAAGATGGAATAGTTACGGCTCGGCGTTGGTTTTAGGATTTTATTGTGATTTGATCTTAAAAGTTTTTTAATTTAATTCTTCGGCTTTCAAGACAAATAACCGTAATGCGGCTACTTAAATCTGATACAGTTATCGTAAATATAAATTTTGGACGTTAATTAAATACGTAGCAGAAATTTTCTTTTGCTTTGGAGAATGGTTTATGCATTATAGGGCCACACCTTATTTTGAATTTAATGGTGGTCAATATTCCAACCAACCGAATGAAAGTAAAAATACATATATCATCGGCGATACCGCAAAACCAAGTAACTGACAAAAATCGAAAATAAGGTTTTAGCGCCAATAACGATAAAGAGTATAATATAAAGACGGTTGGCCTCCACATTTCCCAGATTTAAATATGTGTGACTTTTTTGTGACAACCAAAAAACAAGTTTCTAAGATTGTACCCCATTAACGCTTGGGTAATTTAATTTAGACTGAACCCATAGTTTAACGTGAGTTTCCAGCCACACCCAACGGCACACGGTGATCACTGGCGGCTAGTTTTGGTCGCTGATATCACGATTGCAGTTTAAAAGTACTATTTGCATGACCAACATTCCAACCAAAATACTGAAAAAAATATATAGTTTAATAACCATCACATTTTCCAGATTTAAATATGTTGTACTTTTTGATGTAAAACCCTCTTTAAAATGATTTTTTAAATGTTTAAACAGTGGCTAGATTTATAGACATGCATTTGGAGAAGAAACAGGCATTTTAATATTTGTGAGACAATAAATAAAGTACAATTTTTCTTTTCATAGTTGTAATGAGTGTATTTTGCAAATTGGTGGCAAAACGTTTGTCTTCCCGGCAGCGTAGTGAACAGAGTCTTTGAGCTTGAACTCGGAAGGTCCATGTTCGATCTACAGCTGGACATTTTTAGGTAGTAGTTATTTAAAAAATATCGTCCGCGTAATCTAAAAGGACTATGAAATGCAAAAACTGCATGCCTCAGTGCTTGAAAAACATTGACGGAATATGGGAAAAGAGTAATGCCATGAAGCGACCGCTTCAGCTCCAGGTTGGGAGGAGCAAAATTTGGGCCGGAAAAAAGTAAAAGTATGGTGTTCCTAAATTGTATAGGTTTGTGGGTCTTCAGTATTAATTTTTAATAGTTTTATGTTAATTAGTGGCAACGCCAGGGGGCACTGACGGGAAAAGGAAAAGCCCTGTTTTTGCTTCTTTTTTTCGAAAATCAATTCTTTGCTTCACCTAAAAATTTGCCTTGATCCAGCAGGCATGAGCTTTCGTGGGCTGTCACAAAGAGAAAAAATGTAAATTTATTGTTGTCTTTTAATAGTCACTGTCAAGGAAATTGGGAATAATAATAATCTTAACGAAGTAATTTTAAATATAACTTAATTTCGTTTAATATCAATAGTCCTCTTAAAAAATCACACATACATATCTTCTAGTCAGTCATTTTATATTTTTAACTTTAAAGAAAACACGTACCTATAACAACTTTTTAAATGCCCTTTGGTTATAAATTAACGATGATGTTGGGGTTCTTAAAACGTTTAAAAATATTTTTGTGTTACTGGGACATAGGCAGTAAAAAGTACATAGGAAGTCAAAATCTATTCGACTACTAAGTGGGGTTTCCAATAAAATTCGACTGGAATGACGTCAAAAATTGTTGGAGCTATACAAGGCTCGGTCTAAATAGGTATCATTTATTAAAAAGCAAGCCCGTGCGGAATCTAATTTCGAAATCCGACCCCCACGGCTCTAAATAATAAATTAGCACCTATCTGGCGGTTATTTTATTTCCTATCTGGCGCATTTTTCCCGAAACTACGGAGCGCTAGGCTCACACAAAGCCGTCGTCGGTAAAAACGTCGCAGGTTCTTATTCTGATTTAATGAGTTTAATGTCATTATCCGCAATGATTTTCTGCGTTCGGTGCCGTTTAGAGGCATTTGAATTCGTTGAGCTGGAAGCAATGCTGCCAGACGCTTGATATTTGGCTCTTTTTAACTTTTTCAACTACAGGGACGAATTATTATTTTTTTATATTTTTTTACTAAAAATATTCCAAGGTCTTTTTCCATATTTTTTGTTGGCTAAAAATAAGCTCTAAACATATAAGTTTATTTAAGAAGTAAGACTACGTCTACAGCCCCCTCCAAAAGGAACTAAGGTTAGACTAAACGTCAATAAAAAAGGCCAGGCGGCCATCACTTTTGTCTCACTTTCAATTATTCTTCTTTTTGTTGCTGGCACACTATTTAAACGACGCGTTTAGACAGCGATAGTTGATTGCCGTCCTTACTTGTATGACGCTTGTGGCCTTTTTACTATTGAATTGATCTTTAGCTTTGGTAACTCTAAAGTAAGTATGTGCAATAAATTTATGGTAAATCCATGAAACAGGAACTTGGAGCGAGCAATTCTAATACCGTGAATACGAAAATTGATCACTCAGAGTGCGGGCAAATTTATTGAACACGCACATTTATTGCTCGACAAAAGAACTCTTCTGCGTAAATATAAAAATTTGTACTGCACTGCCAGAGTTCGAGTTTAGTGTGCACTAGGGCGACTACGTGAATTCACTATTAGTATACGATAATTTTGGGACTAAAAGTTCATGTAAATGGAGGTCCGAACAGACAGGGTCTTACCCTAAAAACTTTAGTAGTCTAGATATAAACGTTATTTAATTTGAAAAGAAAAGAAGTCATCCATGAGTTCCGTATGGTCCAGGAATATGTAATTAAGTGAATTTTTTTCCCATGAATTAAGCAAAACCAGCTTAAAATATGCTACAAAACCCTTTCAGTGCCTAAAGATCACCACAAAGGATCAAATAATATATAAACTGGTTTGCGCGTACGCTCACGCATATACTGCCATGCGTGAGTACCTGCGTAAGGTCCGTTAGCTTTCGGTTCCGAGAACGTGCGCCCCGGCAAACCGCCGCGAACGCTTAGTTTAAACGAGTTTTATTTAATAAGTTTTTAAATAATCATATGCGCAGAAATGCCATTTTCTACTTAATTTTCGCGCATAGATGGTTCATGTATCCATGCTCGTATAATAAAAATCTATTCGTGCGTGATCTAAATGCACCTTAAGAAATACGGTTTGCGTATTTTGGCAAGCATTTTTAAAGTTTTATAAAGAGGTATACCTATTACCTATGCGTATTCACATTTCTTGTCGAGAAAAAATCATCAAATACTCATCCTTTACTCATGAGCGGTCCAGTTCTGCAGGGCAAAGACAAATTTTATCTTGTGGGCGTAACGTATGCAAATAATAACTAAAATAAACACATTTCATTTATAGCCACAGCAGCTTTAAAAAGCTTGAATTTCTCTTTCCAGCCAAAAAGTATCGTTTCCCTATAATTTATATACTTTTTATGTATCCCCCAATCCAACCCTCTCTGAAATATTGTTCTCATACCTGGAAAATGGCGTTCCCTACAATTCTCGGCAATCTTGATTCCGTTTAAAGAAGAACTGTTCGCCGTATTAATGGCCCCTTGCTTACAGAAAAGCTCTCTTGCCCATAGTCAGGCTGTAGAGAATCTATCGCATTTTTATAAGTACTTCCACGGCTTCTGCTCCGAGGAATTGTCCAGTATAATTTCTCCGATCATAGTGTTTTCTATTTATTTTTACGATATTCTATGCAATGCCTATTACCCAAACATTTTTTTAAATACAACCCTGTTTAAGTATTATCCCTCTTGGAGTCTCTTCTTTATTACAAAAGCGGTTTGCCGGGTGTTTTTCTCTTCTCCTTCGCTGACCTGCATATCCCAGTCGCGGTCTCTTGATTGAACGGATATGTCTGATAAACTTCCCTCTCACACTTTTTTTTCTCGCGATACTTTCGATTTCATTTAAATTAAGGCGGCGGGGTTGTAGTAGATCTTGGGAAAAATAACTGCAGCTTGGGTAAAGTAAATCGATGATGCAAGATATTTAAATTGGCAATTTTTAAATTGCCGATTATACATTTCCAGTTTTAAGCTGCACCTATTTGCTAAATAAGACAATGGTAAAAATTATACATAAAATTTATAAGTTTATCATGCAAGGCTTATCAAAAAATAACAAGCATTTCATAAGCAAACACATATTAAAGTGATTTTTTAAAAGATTTTATTATAGTTAATTCAAGCCGCAGCTTCAGCTTTCCTCGGATCGCCTCGTCTTTTCGCGAAAAATATAAGGGGTTTAATCTTGCAAGTTAAACCACCAGCTTAGGAATTTAATTTCAGTACCAAGATTAAGACCTAAGACATTGCTTTTAACACAAATCAGCTAGCTAAATAAAGCAATAACAGTTTTCCGAAACAAGAAATATCTTGAAAATTCAAAATGCGTAAATTTTTCGCTTAAATAGCAACCAGTTACTAAAATACCATTGGCAGTCGTCACAGTACCGATCGTAACAAATTGTATGATATAGTGGAGAAGGGTCCGGTGTGGAGGTGCATATCTTTTTTGGTTATCAAATTTTTTAAGAAACAAACATTTATTTACTGAAACACTGAAATACTGTGGGCCCGACTTTCCGCCCGGGCCCGGATACCTCTAGCTACGTCACTATTTCAACTTTACTACCGTAGCTCAAAAATAATTTTAAAATATGATTGTCCCCATGTTTACAATTAAACGTCAAACACGCTACAACCCACACATAATTATCCTAAAAAATATATACGCCTTGTGGTTTCTGGTTTGCCTTACCAGCTTGAGATACGCCACAAAACCTTTCCAATGCGTAAAGACCACCGCCAATCATCAAATAAAAACTGGTTTGTGCGCACGCTCACGCTATATGTACCATGCGCGAGTACCTGCGCACGCGGTCCGTTGTCTTTAGGTTCCAAGACCGTGCTCAAGAAAATTAAGGTCAATGCACAGGCGCTCAATTCTCGGTACGGTCAAATATTTTACATGCTTTTAAATGAATGCCTTTGAATGACATTTAAAGAGCATGTAAGATATTTGACTGTACGATAAGCGTTCCGAGACCTGAGTGCCTAGTGTTCATTTACCTTTAATGTCCCGGCGAACCGCCGCAAATGTTTAGTTTAAACAAGTTTTATTTAATAGGCTTAATAATAACAATATGCGCAGTAACCGTGGCTTCCTTCTCAATTATCGCGCATAGATGGTTTATGTATCGATGCTCGTATAATAAAAAAGCACTTTAAAAATACCGTTTGCATCTTTTGGCAAGCATTTTAGAAGTTTTATATAAAATTTACCTATGCAGATCTAAGAATCAATAAAAAGGAGGTGTGGTCAATAAAAGGAAAGATGCAAAGAAGGTGTTAAAAAGTCCGCCCAGCCAATAATTATTCAGAAATCTTTAGTCGACTCGCGGTAGTCTTTCTGCCGTGAAATGAAACTTTTAAATTGTTTTGATGTATTTTCGTTGGCTTATTGTATCTTTTAACGTTACCGGCATCATTTGCATTTTGTCATTTACGCTTTTTGCTGACTGATTTATAGTTTGATTGGCTCCCTCGGCCGATTTACCCCGGCGTATTTTTCGACTCGCGGCATTCTTTAAGCTCGTTTGGGAAATGGCCAATTTGTTGCCTGGATGAGCTGCTATACACGATTATTGTGCCACCTCATCTTACATAAAAATGCAATTATGCAATATTTTTATTTAAAAAAATAAAGTTTTTGCAAATAAATCCTAGTTTATTATAATAATGTTTTAGTTAAAATTAGTCCCTTAATTTTTATAGCTAATCTTAGATTATTGCCACTGTTAAATAAATAAAAAAAAACTGGCGCCAGCTAGTTACTACAAAAAAATTGATAATTGGGCACACAGTATAATATAGATGTTGTTTTCAACCTCAGTATAAATATTTTAAAGACAAGTTTTTATGTTCAAAATAATACTTTTTTTCTATAAACATTAATCATATATCCTAAAATGCACTTTCCACTCTCCCCGATCATAAGTTACACATCTCCCCCCTCTAAAAAAATAAAGACAACACAAACACAAACAATATAGTTAGGTATTTAACATAACAGCAAAACAACGATATTTAATAAATATTTTAGGAAATTAAACTTTTTATATACAAGGAAGAGGTATTCTGCATGATCTTACAATAATATAATAAAAATAAAAAGATTACCTTTAAAGAAATAGATTAATTAATTATAAATTCTTTAGAGATAATTTAATTATTTTCATTTAGAATAAGCAGGTGCAGAAAAAACCTACCACAAATTCCTGAGACTATATTATTTTTAATTTTTTATAAATCGTTCTGGTATTAATAGATGTATTGTTAAAATATTCACCTGTAGGGGCTGCATAAATTAAAAACGAAATAACTAATTTGAGCCACTCAGTATGTAACTTTTAGATACAAATTCATATTCTAAAACATATTTGACATAAAAAAGGTGTACTTGGTAAAAGTTGATTTAAACAGCCATTTTTAAGATGTCTGGATTAAAAAAACTTTTGCTAGGCTTAGGGTATACAGGATATTTTAAAATTAAATGATCATCTTTTAAAGTGTTAATCCTTAGGTGATTTTAAGAAAAAGTTCAAATAAACCTATTTCCTATAGGCTTAACCTTAGATACCAGGTGGTAGTTTTTTAAATAAGCTTTTTCACCACTCTGTATCTCAAAAGTTAAGCCATTTAGGACATTTAGAATTCAAATATTTCTTCCTAAAATTATCTAAGAATTAACACTCTAAAAGATTGGATTAGAATCCAATTCTAAATTACCCTGTATACCTTATACATAGCCATACAAGATATGATTGTTGTTAATTTAGATATCTCAAAAACGGCTGCTAAATTAACTTTTTATGTTAAATATGTTTTATAAGAGTTTGTATCCAAAAGTAACATACAGAGTGACTCAAAGTAGTTATTTTGATTTTAATTTATGCAAAAGTACCACAGGTAGCGCCTCCTAGAGGTTACAATGAGATTGATAGCAGATTCCTACACCAGCACTTCCCAAAACCCCTACAGTCAAATATTGTGACAATACACCCCGTATGAACAAAATTAATTATATAACACTAAAACCAAAATAAATTTTTAACACCCTGTATCTTTGAAACCATCCACTTTTGGATTAAGGTGAGTTGGGTTAAATCGTCATATGTTAGCCTCAGGAATTTGTGGTAGCTTTATTTCCGCACCTTTTAGATTAAAAAACTTTTATTCAAAAACGATTTTCTCTGAAACCGTTAGTTTTATTATAAAAATTTAAGAGGCCAAATATTTGAATTTTTATATGGTCGACCTGCTGGTGTAGCTTAATTTAAAAACAAAAATGGCCTAAAATGATCAATGGGGCACATGTTTATAGAAAATAAAAAGTTGCATTTTGACTTCGAAAAAAGCCCCTTATATTTTTAGTGAATTTTGAACACCCTGTTTATTAAATGAATTATTTCACTTTTTTCCAAAAAGTAATCATGCTTTTAATTACATATTGTGCATTTCCTCTAATATGTAGGACAAATTTTTTTAACCCCAACAAAATTAAAATAGGTATAAAGTAAGTATAATTAATACAAAATTGATTAACTTTAAAATAATAATAATTTCACCTATGATTAAAATTTAATAAACTAGATATTTAATTTTTCTTTTAATTAAAAATCAAAAGTACTCAGATCAACCCTAAAAACCTAATTTAAAATAAGAGGGTGTATTATGCAGACTGTGTTTTAAACACTTTGGAAAACTCGAAATTAATTTATGTATATTCATTTTATTGCGGATTTCTTTTTAGCCCCTGTTTGTTTTCTGATAGAAACGGAAAGCGATTCTCAAAAATAAAAATTTTGTTCTTTATCCCGCCTTAATCATTATTCTGAGCTCATTCGAGTGAAATAAAATTTGTGATTTTTTTATCGAATGGAGTTGGGAATCCTGAATTTTAATCGACACCCCCTATTTCATTTAAATATTCCAAAGGCGAAGGAACCACACCACCAACAGTCGTAATTCTTTCATTCCCAATTGATCTTTTTGTTATGATAGGTATTTTCTACGGGGGATAATTCATAAGTATTTTAGTGTGTTTAATATATTGGGTGACCTAGTATAGATATGTATCATAACTTTCTATTTACAAAATTTTAGTTTAAAAATATGGGAAAATTCCAAAGAGACTAAGTGACTCTTTTTAGAATTTAATATTTGCTTTTTTATTATAATATTATGTAGTTTATATAGCGAATATACTGTAATTTAAAAAAAAGGGATTGCAGTTAAATGTAAATACCGCGAAAACAGTTGCCCAAAGCGATTATTTCAAAGTATTGTGTGTAGAAAGTTAAAAGAATTTAATATTTTACTGATATGGTACATACCGGAAAGCACAAAAAAATTGCGTCGTTTTAGGGAACTCCAAAGTAGTGTAAGTAGCGTCCTCTAGTTATTACATTAAAATAACATTAAATATGAATAGCTCATGTCAGAAAACTCCCAGATACCTGGTTTTATTTCAATATTCAAAACGTATCGAATATTACCAAAATAAATTAAAAATATTTTTTAAACATTAACACTCTCTATCTCAGTTTTGTACTGAGGTAAGTTTAGACCAATCGGGATATTTTAACTTTACAATTATCTAGTTGAATTTTAGCCCATTACTTAGGGACCACCTTGTACAGAATTTTAACCCTATTGAAAATAAAAGATATTTTATAAAACGCATTTTTCACACCCTAGAATTTTTAAGTAGGTGTATTTAACAAGACATTAAAAATAACTTAAATTATTTCAACGAAATAAATCAATATTAACTTTTAATTCGTCATACCAGGAGTACGAGACAAACTCAGTCTGTGTCTTTAGTTGTTTTGTAAGTAAGAACTGTTGCACTTAGGCTTATTTCTTTTGTTCCTTAATAGAAGAGCACATCCGGGTTCTTTCATACAAAAGAAACTGACAATTTTGCCTTAATTCAATGCCTTAATTCAAAAAATATACTTTTATCTAGCCCCTCGTACACTCATATTTGTTCAGACTTATTTGTCCATTTTTTGTGGAGATACTTTGTTGGATTAATTGGTCATAGTCCCGTTAAGTCACCCCGCCACCTAAAAACAAGTTTGGTTTTAGTGTGATTTAGAGAATCTTGGAGATATAAAGTAAAATATAAGGAATTGTTACTTTGACATTTATTTAACTATTAAATATACCTACTATTATTATCATTATTGTTTAGTAAATAGCAAGTTTGAAATTTAAAATGGTAAATGAGGCAAAGGTAGTTTTTACCTACGCATTTCCAGAGAAAAAAATAGTAAGCAATACTCATAATGAAGATGAAGAAAATGGTGAAACTGGCGACAAACAAACAAACAAAGACAAACGGGATGAAAAGGATAAACAGGATAAAAAGTCTTTTCTAAGTCGAATAAGGTAGGTGAAATTGATTTACGTACTTATCCCAAGGAATTAAATTGTTCCGCCTTTATCTTGTACAAACTTGTCCTATAGAAATAAATGGCTTACATTGGCACGCCCTCGATTATACCCCACAAAGATAGACCACAAAATAAATGCTTGTTTTATTTATTTTTTTATCAAAAAAGTCAGATGTATACCCTAAAATACAGCTTTTTTAATTAATTCATAATTTAATATTAACTACTGCTTTAAGCTTATTCAGGCGGTCTCAGCCCCTTTGTCACGGAGTATCACAAATGTCAAAATTGTCAAATTAAAGGTGGTTTAATTTTTCAATTTTGACACTTGTAATGCCCAGCGGCAAAGCGGCTGAGACTACCTAAATGCACCCCTATTGTTTAATTGTAGTGCCCGCGCGTTTAGTAAAGAGGCCACCGACGTCATCATTTTCTGCGCAAAATCTCCTCTTATTCCCTCATCCCGTATTTAAAATGTTATTTATTTTTTTCAATCAAATCTTTAAAATGCCTACTTCCTAGGTAACGATACGAAGCCCTCGAAAAAGAGAGTTACAGAAGATTTCGCGTAGATAATAAAGACGTCGGTGGCCTCTTTACTAAACGCGCGGACTGTATTGCTTATTTTTCAGAGTCAACATTTCTTATGCCTTCATATTTTCCCTAGTATTCACAGCGGGAATGTGGCTATTTAGTTTACAACCTGCACAAACAGATTCCGAAGAAGAGGAAAAGGAGAAAGAACCTTTTTTCTACTAAGCAAATTATGCATCCTTTATGTATTGGTTTAATTAAAGTGTTGTGTAGTTTTGGTTTTTGCAATGTAAAACATTTTATTATGTTTTAACAAATATTTTAATAAATAAAAAATGTTGACTTATTTTTTAAATACTTAAGAGTGCCATCTATAGTGATCCTAGATACCCTTAAACATTCTATGTATAAGTGGAATTCTTCTTGCAATAGAAGACTTATCGATTTAACAAACCTAACAAATATGTGATCATTATTTGAGCTTACAGCTGCCGATTTTAGAGCAGAAATTTACATTGAGAACGATGTAATCGAAGAATCATCGAAACAGAAAGGCGCCGTGTAAATTCCTAAATGTTTCGCACAAAGATTTCTACAATATGCTTTCAACTAGTTACTGTTTAAGGAAAACATTATCGACGTTTTTTAAAAGCATTTAAAAAGGCCCACCATTACAATATTTTATATTGAACCGCCAATATCTTGCTAGCTAGAGACACTTATGAAGTATACTTAGAACTAACGATCGCAGTGGCCACTAGAGACCATTCTTATTTTTTGACTTAAAGCAATGGTTAAAAGAAACCTGTAATATCGCCACCTATATGTTTAAAGTGAAGTTTCTTTATTTTTTTGTAACATTTTATTTAAAACACTATTCTTGATTCACTTTATAACTTACATGAAAAAAATAAATATTGATGATTTTTTTCGTTGTAATTTGCTTCTTTTTTTTGGGAGAATCAAGGTTAGTTTATATTTATACTGGGAATAGGTTGCGACACATCCTCAACTTTTAGGAGGTTCGAGGTCGAGGACGCAAGGAAGAGCACTCCTCCGAGAAAAGTTGGCAAGACTGGGTAAAATCAAAGTCGCACCCAAAGTCGGTCTATATAAGGTCACGACATTCGGCCATATTGCTTTGACGTGTTATGACGTCACATCTCCCATTTTTCGGCCATGTTGTTCAGTGCCGGAGATATACAGTTTATTGTATTAGTAGAACAACCGTTTATACAACAGTTTTTAATTATTATTAAGTTGTAAATTCTTTTACTTTAAATAAAAAACATTTGGAATTACATATTTCAACAAATATCACTACCAAAACAATGCAAAATAAAATGCGCAAATTCTAGACGCCACTGGATTGATCATCAGCTTTGATTTTACCCAGTCTTGCCAACTTTTCTCCGTGGAGTACCCTTCCTTGCGTCCCCGACCTCGAACCGCCTAAAAGTTGAGGATATGTCGCAACCTTATAAATATAAACTAACCTTGGTTGCACCCGCACTCTGTAATTTGATAGAAAAAAGAAATAGGCAGGAAAGAAATGTCCTTTCTATTTCTTGTCTATACTCTGTATTATTCTTTCCAAAGTTCGTAAATCTTCGGCAGTGGAAAAATAATAGTCTACTGGTCCTGAAAACGTTGGGTTCTTGTAGAAAAATGCACACTTTATAGAAAAACGCATTTGGTATTTCTTAAAATATATATGTTTTTTTCACTTATGTTTCATAGGTTTCATTTATTTGGCATATTTACTCATATTTTAATAAGTCCAAGTCCAATAAATTTCCCAATTTTAATAGTTTATCTTTTGCTTAATTAAAATGTATCTAGCTTTTTTCTATTTTGTATAAAAAATATAGAGGAGAAAAGACACCGACAAAATTTGCGTGTAAGAAGGAGAGAGTTAGCGGGATAATAATATATAATATTATGATTTCCTTTGAATTAGCAAAAGTTGAAATTAAGCGGTATTTTAGATTGCATGGATTTAATGAAAAAATAATTCGTGAGCTTACACCTGGTCTATGTGTTAACGCGAGTGTTAAAAGTTTAAACAAAACACAATATAACAACACAACATAAACGAATATATTATTTCCACAAAACACTAAATAAAATTTGATTATTATTGAGATCACAAATTGCAATGTCGTCAATTATTGTTTCCGCAAACACCCGCTTATAAAAGAATGTAAACAAACGTCCGCAGGTAAGAAGAGCGAGATCTATTTATACAAAACGCCATACAATAAAACAGGATAAATGACAAGAAAGATCCAAATCGCCTTTCTATTTCCAGGCGTTCGTGTTGTCCATTTGGAGTGAGGAACGAGCCGAAATAGACAGGAAATAGAAAATAGAGAAGAAATTTCTTTCTTGGCGAGATACGGAGTCCAGGCGCTGATGATTAATCCAGTGGCGTCTAGAATTTGCGCATTTCACTTTGCATTGTTTTGAAAGTGATATTTGTTAAAAGATGTAATTCTAATTTTTTTAATTTAAAGTAAAAGAATTTACAACTTAATAATAATTAAAAACTGTTGTGTAAACGGTTGTTCTAATAATACAATAAACTGTATATCTCCGGCACTGAACAACATGGCCGAAAATGGAAGATGTGACGTCATCACACGTCAAAGCAATATGGCCGAATGTCGCGACCCTATATGGACCGACTCTGGTTCCACAGAATTATATTTTGCCACAGTTGGTTCGTTGGTTGGCGACACTGAAACTAGACAAGTGACGAGTGACATACCCTGACAACAAAAAAAAACGTCAAAATGTTACAGGCACAACATTCTCAAAATCCATTTTTGGAATGGATATAACGGAAACACAGTTTAATGTTAACAATTTCAATGTGCCGCAAGAATCCGAACCGTCCTACTGCCTTTGCGGGCAACCCTACAACCCAAATATTTTTATGATACAATGCGACTCTTGTAAAGATTGGTTTCACAGCACGTAAGTTTGTAAACAATAAAACTCCCAGTGTTTACCAATTTTTGTAATAAACCAATTAATGCCCCGTTTTTAAGGTGCTGTAACTTTCGGGAGTGGCAAGCAATTGAAATAGACAAGTACCACTGTCCAAGGTGTAGTCCAATCATTGGACCATCTATATGTAAGTGTACTTTTACCATTGACAGAAATCTACTTGTAAGCCTTCAAATACTTTAAGAAAGCAGATAATGTGCCTTAAGTCCGAATTCTTAATTGTACACTTAAGTCTTGGCTCATAGTTGGTCTTCTATGGCACTGATAAAAGTATTCTGTTTTAGACAAAGCTATACATAATTCTCATCGCCATGACTATTGGGATGCTAATGCCATAAATAAACCTGTACAAACTGGCACTCCTGCCTTTATTCAAGAGTTATGTACCCGCCACTTTACACCAGCAGATGATATCATAGTTAAAGTCAATGGCCATGAACTGACGGAAGAATTTCTTGATACAAAAGGGTTTAACAATCCCATAATAGTAGATAATAGGGATGGATTGGACATGATAATGCCTCCAGATAATTTTTCTTATATAGATGTGTTAAAGCTAGTGGGAGATGATAAGGAAATTGATGTTATTGATGTTTGTCGACAAGCCAATATAAGAATGACTCTGGGTGATTTTGTAGAATATGTTGTTAAAAACGATCGAACTAGGATATTTAATGTTGTTAGTTTAGAATTTTCAAATACAGGGTAAGATTAGAATTACGAACATGGTAAACTGAAAAAAAACTCCTTTTTTTTTTTTAGAATGACCCATATTATAGAACCTCCCTTAATAGCGCGGAAACTAGACTGGGCCAACTTGATATGGCCCGAGAATTATGAAGGTAGACCTCAAGTCCAAAAATATTGCCTTATGAGCATCAAAGACTCATACACAGACTTTCACATAGATTTTGGGGGAACCAGTGTTTGGTACCATATTTTAAGAGGAGAGAAAATATTTTTCTTTGTTAAACCTACTCCTGCTAATTTAACCTTATATTCACAGTGGATGACTTCTACAAATCAAAGTGAAACATTTTTTGGAGATCAGGTACATAATAGATAATTGCAAAACTGTCAGACACAGTGGGTGCATTCAGAAAGACTCGGCAGCTTAGCCGATGGATAAGTGGAGTGTCAAAACTGTCAAATTAAACCAATAGGATGACTTTATTTTGACTGCTCCGCTTACCCAGCGGTGAAGTGGCTGGGTACTCCTAAATGCGCTCATTATCATAGCTCTAACCTTTTTTTACACAAGTAATTGTATCATTAAGCATGCTCTCAACCATATATAGTTTATTGAATATACTGGGAATTTCATTACTTTTTTAGGTTGATCAGTGTTACAAATGTATTCTTCGACAGGGTCAAACTATGCTTATTCCAACAGGATGGATTCATGCAGTGTATACACCTGTAGACTCATTAGTTTTTTGGTGGAAATTTTTACATAGTTACAATATTAATATGCAGCTAAATTGCTATGAAATTGAAGAGAAAGACAAAAACAGAGAAAAAATATTTATATCCTAGTTTTGTAACTATAAATTTCTTTGCTGCCACCAAATTACTAAGAGGATATAATAAAAATAAATATGTCTGGTGGTGCCAGAGCACCTGAAAAACTGTTAATAGGACTAAAAGCCCTGCAGCAAGCTATTAAGCATTGGAACAGTGAAAAAGACGTAAGAGTATTTTTCAATTAAGAATTGTGTAATAGAGGCATTCCAGTGACTGGTGGGACATTTGATTATGAAATTTCACTAATTATAAGCTGTAATAATTTCATTGAAACTTATACTATAATAAAATGTATCTTAAAATAATAGCTAACAACATCCCTTTGTAAAAAACCTGGATTACTTTCTATGTTTCTCGAAATTATCAATTAACTAAGTGTGACTGGTGGGATATTGAATCGACTCTAGAAGGGAGTGAGACTCACCCCCAGAGTCTTAAAAGAAAGAGGGGTCAAGTAATACCTTATTTTGAGAAGCCTCACGACCCTGATTACAACTGCCAAGTTTAAAGTATCTCCTATTATTTTTGTTGATATGACAGTTTTTTTTTAATTTTAGATATTTTGCCATTTTGCATGGAATGTCCCAAAAGTCAATTGCATTGGTAAAGTAGTGCACTGATTAATATCAAAAAATACATATAATTTTCAGGGCATTATTATTATTTAAGAAAAACCCAATATTGTTTTTGTTTAGGAACATTTATTATGTATTTAGCAGAATGTATTTTTAATGCATTTAACATCTTCCCATGTGGTTTATAGCCTACAGCTGACATAATCAGTGTAAGATCATCAAATAAACGGACACAATTGAACACCCATTGGCCGCACTATAATATATGCGTAGTGCTGGAGGTAGAGATGTGGAGGCCCTGGGGCAATAGGCCTGTTGGCCTCTCCTCAAAATGAATGGAATTTTGCACCCCAAAAAAATTAAAGACCAATAAAAAAGTCTCATCAATAAATATACAGGATGTTTCTTAACTATGGTACGAAACTTAAGGGGTGATTTCTTGTCTTTTCTTATATCCGGATAAACCAAAAGTTGAATAAAATACAGTCAACTGTATGAAAATATATTGTTTTGTTTTCTTTACCTAATTCCCATTGAAATTTTATGTTTATTTAGCTCCTAATGTTATTTCAGAAAAATCAATTTCTCGTCTCGTCAAGACCTTTATTAATGTTTTAGATTTAGCCTTTTTGCCGTTTTGTCAATTGGAACCTTGTCCTTTAGATAATAAATTATATTTTGACTTGACTTCCAAAATCACTTTTATCTTGTTTATTATTTTTCTCTCTTTATTTTGAGCTTTGTTAACAAGATTATTATTTTTCTTTTAACAATAAAGCATATTTTGATTTGATTTGATCTTTTCTAATAAAAACAGAACATAAATACACTATGTGCACATTACCATTACCAATGCAAAGGGGGAATGTTCTTGAATTAGTTGAATACAGGTTTTTAAATTAATTTTTCAGTACAATCCAAGTATAAGAGAACAATTGCCATTTGATATAAATATCCCTAAGCTTCTAAAAGATATTGGAAAGAAATAAGGCATGCAGAAAGAATTATAAACCACTTGAACCCTCCCAAGCCAGAAAGAGAGTCAAAAAGAAAAAGAAAAAAACCTGTAAATAAGGATTTTGTTGATTATTCTTTATCACCTAGAAATTTTAATTTTGATGTAAGTAACTAGCAGGTCTGGCTCGACTCAAATTCTATGTTTGACTCTTAATTTTAGTACATGCCACTGCCTCCAGCTGAGTACAACCCGCCCCCACTTACTCAAAATCATCCAATAATTCAAACTTAAAGTTAACTTTACCAAAACCAGCTACTTTTCCATATGAGAGATCGAACCCTGATCCTTCCACAATGATGTTCAATCACCAAGCATTGCCTAGTATGGAAAATAGTCAGTTATGGAATTTACCTTTTGATCGGCCCCAGGAAACTGTTGCTGAATACAAGGGAGGCACTGTTTTGAAATTCAAGTTAGGGTTAGTTATTTTCAGTTCTTTTAAAAATATTTCTCATATATTATTTTTTGTGTAATTCTATTTTAGAGCTAAAGATATGATGCCTCCAACGATAGTACAAAATGAAATGAATATGCCAGCTGACCTCTATGGGGATGGTTTTGAAAATAAAGATGTCTATGATTTTCATGATGATAGTGATAGAGATGAAGACTGTTTTTAATTTTACTATTGATGAAAGCCCTAAGAAGAAAAAAGGCGGAATAAAATTAAAATTACCGGGTAAGCTTTTTTTTGTAAATAAAAAAATACTAAACATTTTCATTTTTAGTTGCCAAAACAAACAAAAAGCATAAAATAGCCATGAACCTAAGCACCAATGGAATTGAATCTCTCCTTCAGGCGTCACTGACAGTACCGTCAAGTAAATTCGTTTGAAATTCTTAGCAAGAATATGGACAATTTGTTCTAGTGGCAGGTCGCATGGTGGCACGTCGCCTTCTACGTCAGGAGGCCATAGCTGGGATGCTTTCTATCAGCCAAAACTGGGCTCCAACCACCAAAAACCGGCGTTATCAACAAAGCCCTGAGAGAGGATGTAAATAATGTTCATCAAGATGAAGACTACAGTATGTTTTTTGGTGCTGTTTTATATATTTAGGCTTTAATTTTTTTGAATCTCTTCAATTGCTACATTTTTTTTTTTTTTTTTTAAATAAATATTTATACATACAGTATGTCCACGGATAGACTTTACAGTCGGACAAATGGACCAAAAATTTAAATGTTTAAGAAAGTCGTGTATGGCAACTGCTTTTGCTTTCAAAAAAAAACAAGATTCACTTTAAGAAATTTGTTTTGTTTTGTACAGGGGCTCCAAAAACTATAAAAATGTCAAAATGGAGCAAGAAAAAACTACCTTTATTTTTAATAATTCAGCAAAATGTTAAATAAAAATGGTTTTAGAATTGAATGAGGATCCCATATCTGAAATTTCACATAAAATAAATCAAATTTTGTTTTTGTCATATTTTTTTAAATCATGTTTTACACCTTTTTACGTAAATTACCTGGTTGTTATACAACACAATTATTAATGTCAAAATTTGTTAAATATATTTAAATGCAAAATTTTAAAACCAGGTAAATTAGTAGATGTTAAAAAAATATGACAATAAACAACAAAATTTGGTTTATTTTTATGTGAAATTTCAGATATCGGATCCTCATTCAATACTAAAAACGTTTTTAATTTAACATTTTGCTAAACTATTAAAAATAAAGGTAGTTTTTGTCTTTGTCCATTTTCACATTTTTGTAGCTTTTGGAGCCCCTGTACAAAACAAAACAAATTTCTCAAAGTGAATCTTGTTTTTTTAAGCAAAAGCAGTTTCCATATGCACAGATTTTTGAACATTTAAATTTTTGGTCCATTGTCCTATTATAAGTCCATCCGTGGACATACTGTATACATTGGCGAATATACAAGTGGGTTTTTTTTTATAGTTTATCCTTCCTTGGACAATTCTGACGATGAGGATATTCACATATTTAAACCAAGAGGTCGGACAAAAGTAGACGAAGCTTGGAATCCAAAGGCAAGAGTGGGTCCATTATTACCGAAAATGAACCGTCCAGCACGGGAAGGTACGAAGAAACAATCGGTTGAGAAAGTACTTGAAGCTGCAGCAGCTAGAAGATCGCTTGACATCACAGATAAGGTACTATTATACTAATGGTCAATGAAGAAAATAATGATAGCTTATTTATTTTTTATATCATAGGGTATTCTGGCATCACCAAAACGGCAGTACCGTCGAAAAAACCCAAACCAAAGATAGATATGAGAAGCCCATCAAATTCTTCTAGCGGAAACTTGTTATTATCTGGCTCTAGTGGTAGTAGTATATCTGTCACATGTGGCACGAATAGAACGTCGAGCTCTGTATCGTCGAGTAGTAGTTCCTTGCCGCAAGTCCCTTCCCCCTAAACCGAGGAAAGGAATGAAGACTGTTAAACAACGACTAGGTAAAATTTTAAAAATCCATAAAATGATTCATTAGGCCATGTTTAGATATCTAGGTATTTTGATATATTTATGTAAGACACTAACACTCGTTGTAATCGGCTAGAAACAGTGGTTAGTTGATATTCTGCAAAATGTGATTCATTGTGTACTAGAGATATGTAATCCCTGTTTATTTTTATAAAGAATAATTTAGTTCTCATGTACATGACATAGAACATACTAAATTAGTTTTGTCGCCGAAAAACGACCTCTCTTCGGAAACAACATGAAACTACGCGTCTGTGCCGAAGCACGAACACACAGTTTTTTTGCGCAGCTTAATAAACCGCCGCTTTATTGTCTGCGCAATAGCAAAATTTGTGACGACATAGATGAAGAAATTCAGTTCGCAATTTCAAAAGTTTAAAAACATTAAAATTATATAACACCATTTTAGTTTGTTTAAATTCATCTTTTGATCTTAACAACAATTCAACTTTACAAATTATGACGTTATTGATTATAAGGACTTTATACAATTTATATTTAGTAAGTTTTTGTCCCATCAAATTTTACATTAATAGTGCTCAAACTATACAATAGTAACCACTGATTCTACCTTGCTTTTTTTTTCAGCAGGGTATCCGTTTAAAATGTATTACTTTTTTACAAGGCAGTGTCAGCGCGAGTTATTTATTCTAAGTTAAAATAATGAAAAAAAAATAGTATTTAACATTTTCATACACATCATACCTCCCTCCTAAGTTTGGCGATATGTGCAATATATTAATTAAACAATTATCTACCGGGTGATACAGGATGCTGTTACCCCGCACTTTTTAGAGAAACTATTTACCATTCAAATTGTACACTAAAAATGTTTTTCTAGTGACATACCACAGCATACTTGTATTTTTTTAAGATAGAGACCATATTTATAATCATTTATTCAAGAGATCTATGATGGTTTTTCTCACTTTTCCGCGTTTCTTTTTTTTTTTTCTTGCTTACTTATCAGATTAGGCTCCCATCCCTGGTGCTGCCACTTTTACAAGTTAAATTATTTAATGAATTATCTGTGAACTTTTGGTCTCTTTGTAAAAATAGTAGTTGTTTAAAAACTTAAAAACAAAATATGTGTTTTTTAATATATAAAAGTTATTTGGTCTGCAGATCACAGTTGCCTAAATAAGCAATATATTTTTAAGGAACCCTGAATGATTCTAAATGTTATATGTCTAGACAGGAATATAAAAAAGAACATTGAAAAATGGTATAATTGTAAATGTCGATATAGCTTTATTAAGTTAATCTCATAATTTTTATTGTTTTAAGCTGATTAGGCATGAGTGTGGATAAATACAAATATCTTTGGTGTTAACATTCCGCGCAAAACGGTTTGGTGTGCAGAATTTCAAGGAAGTTTATAGTGGTTTAGCCTTGAATAATAGTAGATACTGTATTTCTTTACAGTACAGTATTCCCATAAAGATAAGTGTATGTAAACAATTACCAGTTAAATGAGTGTGCTATGTACATATGTATGTATATAATATACAGTGTGGTCTTTTACGTGTGCAACAAATGGGGAGCTTTTTTTTGGATAATTTGTCAGAAAATTTGATTCTTTAGAGAAGTTTATGAACAAGTGTTAATATAACTTTAAACCATGCACCAACTTTTATGAAGAATAAAATTTTGAAGTAAAAAGTTATTGCACACTTATGTGACCACAGAGTATACAGGGTGACTTAAGTCTATTTATACACGAAAAACTTTGCTCCTATACAGGATGCAAAAAAACCTAAGATGTTTTTTGACACATAAATTTAGTTGACAGTATGGGTAAACATACTACTGCCGTGCTAAGCAAAGGTCGTATCTAACAATTTTGTCAAAAATTGTTTTTTTCCAGTTTAATTATTTCTGCATTATTTTACACCTATCGTACTAGAAACAAATGTCGTAAGAGGAAAGTTAGGTGTATATATAAGCTTATGAAAAATGTCATATCTGCAAAATTGCCACTGGTCCCAATGAAATGTGTCGTATGTAGCACATGCTAAGAAACATTGTCGTATATGACAGATACGACAAATTCTTTTATTGTGATCACTGAAAAAGTTGTAACTGATTCCAATACAATTTGTCGTATCTGACTTGTGCCAAGGAGAATTGTCGTATGTTACAAATTTACTACCAGATATGACAGTTCCTTTTAGAACTCAAGGAAGATAACCTAATATTTTTATGACACGTTGCATATTATCGATCCACTGAAACGTTGATATAATCTAATAATTAAAACAATTTAAACTGTTTTTGTGATCTGATTTTGTGTACTTGAATACAATAATAGAGGTAAGTTTAATATATATTTTAATAAACTTTAATTAGTGCACATGCGATAAAGTGCTTGTTTATGTTTTGCTTTTTACGCTGAGAAATGAATGCCGACTGCCTGTGTTCAACCCAGTGCATTTCAAAAAACGTTTATTGTAATATGATGTCATATTAATATACAGGGTGGCCCGTAAGTCATGGTCCAAACTTCAGCAGCTTACTCTACATCCAAAAATAGACAAAAAGTTCCGATAAACATGGGTGCAAATGCTTCGTTTCTGAGAAACAGGGTGTTCAAAGTGAAAAATGGCGGCATATTTTTGTTCGATTCAAGAAAGGTACGCCACTGCTTTTTCAAAATAAAAATTACTTTCTTAATATCTGATCAGTTTCTAACAAAATTGATTTTCTGACTTTTTTCTGTCCGACGAACCGGTTTTGCCTAAACAAATAAAATAAATGTATATCTGCATTTCAAAATTCTTAAAGATGCATGATGGGAAATGCAAATAAATTTATTTTATTTTTTTAAGCAAAAACCGTTCGTCGGACAGAAAAAGTCAGAAGATCATTTTTGTTAGAAAATGATCAGAAATTAGGAAAATAATTTTTATTTTAAAAAATGCAGTGGCGTACCGTTATAGTAATCGAATAAATATGTGCCATTTTTCACTTTCAACACCCTGTACCTCAGAAGCGAAGCATTTTGGGCCCATATGTTTATATGAACTTTCTTATCTATAACTTACGGGCCACCCTGTATATCTTATAGTTAGTTAAGGAAATAATCTTCATGCCAAGAGTTATTGCATTCAATGAAACATTTGTGCCTATAGGAAAATCGCAGGAAAAGCCATTCGCTTTTATTTGGCATGAAGCTATATCGGGAAGATCCAAAGACGATATTATTTTAACGTTTTATAGTTTCTTAGTTTCTATAAGGGACGAAGAAAATGTAACAATATGGTTAGATAACTGCGCTGACATCGTTGACAAATGGTGCAAACAGGAGGGACTCTCAGTCAACCCTCATAAAACAATAACCGTCCCTTTCACAAAAAGAAGAGCGCTTGAAGGACTAAGACCTTCCAGGCTCAACGGAGTGGAAACTCCTTTTCAAAAGAGGTTAAATATCTAGGAGTCATCTTTGACCAAAAACTAACCTGGGGACCACACTTAAGCAGAGTCACTCAGAAGGCAAGAACTACCCTGGGTAGATGCCGAAGACTTTGCGGAAAGAATTGGGGACTCAGTCCGAAGATGAACCTATGGTTATACAAAATGGTCGTCAGACCAATGATAACCTACGGGTCAATTGCCTGGGGTGCAAAGACGCTACAAAAGACGGCAATAAGGCAATTACAAAGTATACAGAGACTCGCTTGTCTATGTATTGCGGGGGCCATGAAATCGACCCCTACTGCAGCACTGGAAGCGCTGCTTAATCTACCGCCACTTCACATCTACATACAGGGTGAAGTGAAAGCGGTACTAATACTGTCTCAAACAAGGCCAGAGTCCTATCATAAGACAGGAAAGGGCCATACAATGGAAATTCAAGGAGGACCAAGAAGTCAACTCAGTGTGTGAGATGCCTTCAGACAAAATGGTACCAAGCTACTGGCTAAACAAAGGTTTTCAAACTTTAATACCAGACAGAAAGGACTGAGTGGCAGGGCCTCCCATTAAAGCCGACCTAATCTGGTCTGTATACCAGATTTTACTCCAAGATTACGACTCCAAAACAAACCAAGGAGTTGGATATGGGGACAAACCAAGGACGAAAATAAACTTTGGTCTCGGACAACACCCTACTGTGTTCCAGGCCGAAATTGTAGCCATAGAACAATGCGCTAGGGAAATCATCAGAAGGAGCTATGAGGATAAAACCATAGTAATCTATTCGGACAGCCAGGCAGCCATCAGGGCACTCAGTTCATGCAAAATCAGCTCCAAGCTGGTGCGGGACTGCGTAATTGCCCTGGAAGAGGTGGGTGCGTCCAACAAGCTAACCATTGCCTGGGTACCAGGACACGAAGGCCACGAAGGCAATGAAGAAGCTGATAAATTGGCAAAGGAGGGGCTGGTAGGACAATGGTAGGTCCTGAGCCCTACTGTGGTATTCCATCATGCCAGGTAAGGTCATCCATTAGATCATGGATTATGAGGGAATCACAAGACTGGTGGAGGAGAACACCAGGACAGCGTCAGGCGAAAGTGTTCATCAAGGCTTACTCGCCAGAATTTACAAAAGACCTTCTGAATTATAACCGGAAGGCAGTAAGAATAATAGTGGGTCAACTGACAGGTCATTGCAGACTGAATAAACACCTGGAAACTATGGGCCTGGCAGAAGAAAACCTATGTAGGTTCTGCCAGGAGGAGGAAGAAACCGCAGAACACGTATGGTGCTACTGCGAAGCCCTTTGTCGTCTGCGGTTTGCAAGGCTGGGTGAAGAAAACCTAAAGCGGCAAGATATACCAAGGGGCCAGTTTCAAGCTTGTGGAGTCTGGATTAAACAGACCGGCTTGGATAGCGTGCTCTAACCTATGGACGGAGGACACACAATAAACCTGAGCAGGTTGCAGTGTTAGAGGATATGCAATCCACCTCCTAATCTAATCTAATCTAATCTAATCATAACTGCGCTGCCCAAAATAAGAACTGGGGCCTATTCTCCTTTCTAATTATTAATTCAAGCGAAATTAATTTACAAGAATTAAATCTAAAATATTTTCAGTCCGGGCACACTTTTATGTCCAGTGACGCTTTCCACCATCAAGTTGAATTGGCTTTAAAAAAGAAGAAAAAAGTCTATGATTTTAAAGACTTTAGCGAATGTGTGGCGTCGGCTAACTCTAAAAAGTAATTGTCAAAGAAATGGACATTGATAGCTTTTATACCTTTCCCGATCTAACATCACAATATAAATTAAGTAAAATGAATCCCGGGCCTTATCTGCAGGATATGGTTTTTGTTCAGTTCCAGAGGGGGCAAAGAGGTTTAAAATTTAAATCATCTTTTCTGAAGATTTTCAAAATCTAAATTTCTTATTACAAAAATATGAAAAGGGGTCCTTGCCTTGACCTTAAAAAAAGTCGAGAGGGGAATATCCAAAGAAAGAAGAAACAATATCTTAAATAAAATTCAAGGTCTGGTTCCAGAAAATCGATTGCTTTTTTGGCAAAATCTTAAAGAAACCGAGCATGAAGTCGATTTAGAATAATTAGAATTCAATAAATAATCGAATTTTCAATTTAGTTTATCAGTACCTTACTAAATATTGTTTAATGTAAATTATTTCTTACGAGTTTAATACATTACTTTAACAGATATGACGATTTTTATTAGCTTCCTAATAAATAAAACTAAATAGAATTGTCGTATCTGCATTTTGCTAGCTCTGTGACCTTGAAAATAGTGGGAAACTTAAAGAAAAATAAAATTGGAAGCTATTTTCGTCATGTTATACACACATGGTGCTAACTGCAGTTTTACAGAAAAAACTCTATTTTTCATAAAAACACGTTTTTCTCAGATAAACAAAATCTGCAGATACGACCTTCTTGCTTAACTAGGTGTCTCAAAAACATTTTGATTGTCAAGTAGTTTTTTACTGAAACAGCTTGTAAATTTTAACGAATTTCGACTATTGATTTCTATATCAAAAATGTATAATACCCTATAAGTCAATTATTGCTGATTTTTCACATATCAACAGCATTTCAATGTACTCGATAACGGTCAAAAGTTAAGGAAAAACATCATATTTTGTTCTAATTATTTTAAAATAATTTTATCAATGCCAGAGTTACAAATAATATGATAACATGTAAACAATTACATTAAATTGTAAAAACTTCTAATAAGTGGGTCAGCAATTTAGTTTATTTTGAATAAATATTAACTTACCTGCCCTAAAAACCAGCAATATGTCAATTATTGAATATTTTTAATGTAGAATTCAATAGTGTTAAAATTCGTTAAAATATACAAGTTTATTTTTGTATATTGTATGGGTGTGAAACTAAAGTTGAGTTACCCTGTATATACCAAGTAATTCCACATTTTTCTGCAATGTCAAAGTTTTCTTTTGTCAGCTTTCAAATATATTTATATATTTTTAAATTAATACGTCATTATATTTGGGATCCACATGTCATTTTATGAGAGATAGGAGCTAAATTTGAACCACTATAGACTTCCTATATATGATTGTTATTCAGTTTTTCTTTTGCCATTTTGAGCTTTCGGGTGTTAAGTCAGGTATAGTTAATGTTTCCTAAAATCTGAGTAAATAAAGGTGTTTTTCACTCAACCATATTCCTTTTGAAACCAAAGAAAATTACCTAAAAATGTTTTTATTATTTGGTTTTAAGATGTAGGTGTTTCAGTTGAAAACGCTGGTATTTACTTGATTTATAAAAGAAACCAACATTCCCAAAAATCACATGAAACCAGAATGTCTTACACAAAACTGAACAACAATAAAATTTCAATAGCGGTATTCATGGGCATTAGAATTTTCGGAAATTTCGGGGGTGTAAAGCATTTTTAAAAAGGTGTCTCTATATACGGGTACAATACTTTATAATTTTATTAACTCTTAAGTGTTTTTCTAGAAATAGATGTTTCTGTAGGAATTTTTATATTAAATAAGTCACAACTTTTTCATGATCCGGAAAAGCTGGGACGTCAATTTCGTATTATTGACAGTGCCTATATATTAATATTAATTATTTATTATTTGTTAACTTTAAGTCAACAGAAAAATACAAAAAAAAATGTACTTTTGCGAAGATATGGTATACTCAAAAAGTGAGCCCCTTTTAGTCTTGTATATTTAAAAAATATGATTTAGTATTTAAAAATATATTTTAAACACATTTTTTATGCATACAAAAAGACATAGAAATAATGAAAAAAGTTTTTAAATTTGTATAAGGAAAGTCAGCCACAAATATTAAGTTAATTATTTACTGGACAAGCAAAATTTTATTCAAATTCAATGCGGGCGGGGCGCCATAAATTATGGCAAAAACGGGGCGCCGGGTCTCAGAGACCCGTGTCAAAAAAAAAAATAAATGAACAATATTTTTAATCAATATTATATATTTTAGTAAAAGAAACAACATTTTTTTATAAGATTAACTAAAAATTCTTATAATAAAAATTTCAATACATACAGTACTTATCCAAACATAATACTTAAAAAAATAAAGGATTGGTCAAAACATGTATACTAAAACATATATCATAACAAAAACTCAATTTAGGGTATAAACAAGTTTAGATACTATCAAAAGTTAATGTTTATTGATTTTTCGCGTTATTGGAACATGGAGGACACCAAGCTTGAAGATGGCTTAGGCAAACGAATTTTTGACATTTTTGGCAATAATATTTTGTTTTTGAGTCTTTTTTGCAAAAGTAGCACCGTTTTCTGGTTCCTGCTTGAATTTCTGGGTTGTTTTTATTAAGTGTGCCAGCAACCTCTTGTCGTATCGCTCTCACTGATGGTGGTACATTCATTAGAAGGGAACGTCGCTCTAAATGATCTTTGGTCAGACATAAAGCAAGATCTCGAAGGAACGATCGTCTTACAATACTATAAACTTTGTTGTTGGATGCCTAGATAATCTGAGCATTAACCCCTGCCATATTCAACATGGAATAGAAAACAACCATGGGCCATCTTCTTGTGTTTCTAGCTACATTGTAGGTTGCACATAATTTATCTAGATTGTCCACTCCTCCTTTGGTATGATTATAAAATGTAATTATCTCGGGTTTGCATTTATCACCTGTGGATTCATCAATATTGTCATCATGATGTAAACTAGAAACGAGAAGTACATTTCGATATTTTTTGGGCACGTAGGAGACTATAGTATTATTATCTTGAAATCCAAAAACTGAGGAATACTCACGTCGGGCTCTTGTATTTGTAAATTCAATTGGCAACTCTCTCTTATTTTTCTTTATAGTGCCAACATATGTAATTTTATGATTTTCAAATAATGTATTTACTAGATTTATACTTGTGAACCAGTTGTCGCATGTTAGATTTCTATTCGTTTTTGATATTGGCTCTATCAGTCGTAAAACAACACTAAACGGATCGTTAGGTAGATCATATGGGCCTGGTGGCTGCTTCCCAACATAGACTTCTAGATTTGACGCATACGAGGTGGCAGAATCAACCAAAGCAAATATTTTTATTCCGTATCTACTAGGTTTGCTCGGAATATATTGCTTGAAAGGACATCTTCCTCTAAAAGCCTCCAGCTTCTCGTCAATTGTGGTATTAGCTCCTACTGTATAGGCTTTCTTACAGTTTTCAACAAAAGTATCAAATAAAATTCGTATTGGCGCCAATTTGTCAAACTGTCTTCTTTCTTGTCTTGTGTCCAAATCGTCAAATCTCAAGCATCGAAGCAAAAAATGGAACCGGTCTTGAGACATCACTAACCAAAATCGCTCAATTCCAACACCGTTCCTATCCCATAAATCTTTAGTATTAAGCCGAGCACTTTTTAGTGTTCCTGCAAGATATAACAAACCAAAAAGGGCTTTTATTTCATATATATCTGTGTGCCTAGCTCTTCTTTCTCTGGAGTAATTTTGTGCCAGTCCAGATATATAAAGGTTTGTATTTTCAACGATAGATTCTAGCATTTCATCCGTAAAATACAGGGACCAACATTCCAAAGCGGTTTTAGCATTTTTACCGTAGTCTTTGACACCTGGTAACCGAAGAATAATATTTTCCCTTCTTGTCCGAACGGCCTTATTGGGACAATGTTTTTCCACCGACTGGTTCCATTTTTACCTAAGAAAACTGGAATTCTTGGTTTTTTTGGGGAGAAACAATAATATCTTCGTCATCACAATCTTGCTCCGATTCGCTATCAGAACTTCTGTTTTCTAAAATATTTTCTTCAGAAGCTAGCTCTCCTTCTTCGTCATCCGGCTCTTCATCTAACGGAAATTCTTCCCATAGCTGACGAAGTCTTTCTTGTTCTGCTTCATAACTCATTATCTAAAAGAAGTAAAAAATCCAAATATTTTTTTATATAACAAAAATTATCTAATTTCAAAATAGAATTTGTGAAATTGCTTAATTATTTTACTAAGCAACTACGAGAGAAGACTCAAACTTACCAATTTGTAAATAATGTCTTCGAAATATTTAGTATCATAAAGCGGGGCGCCGGGTCTCACAGACTTTTTGCGTAATATAAATCAACTCAAAAGGCGCACATTCTCACGACTTGCTGCAGTTGTACTAACCGCCGAGCTAGGAAGGTACACGAATGCATACCGCTGGAACGAAGTTTTCCGAAAATCCTCGAACATTTTTCGGACGGCCGGTCTCAGAGACCCGGCGTCCTGGTTGAAAGGTTAAAGAAAGCAATGCAATTTAATAATGATGGTCGTAATACACGCAATGCAATTGCATCCAGACATGCAACAATTCGCCGTAGCGCCCCAGGCCGCATAGCGCGGACGTGGACTTAATTCACGTCGTTTCAAGGGCTTGACAAATGATTTGCCGGTAACTCAGAGATGTCGGTTTTTTTGGCGTTAAAGGAGCGCGCAAACAGGTTGGTTTGTTTGGACGGATGTTTGGCGAATTGTTGCAAGTCTGGACGCGGCTTAAGATTTGAATGGTCATATTTTCGAAACTAATAAAGATAACTATGACAAACGCAGTATATTTAAAAAAAAATCTTTGTACTGGTGATATAATACACAGAGTATTTTTTGAAATTATACTTTTGTTGTACCCTGTATATCTTAAGAGATAAAAAATCAGATTACTGATTTGGAAACCACGAAACCCAACTTAACCAGCCAGTGTTTTTATTTATTTTTTATCTTCAAAAATAAAAAATTTAAGGGAGTTTTATAATTATAACTTAACACCCGATACACTTTCATTGTCCTGTTTAAAAATTTGTATTTTCTTTTAGAATAGACATAATGATGATAAAAACAAAAATATAAGGAAAAGATGAGGCTTTAACATCCATTACACTGATAAAAAATTGTGACGATAAAAATTATTCCACAGGGTGTTCGAAAATTTATGTTGAAATGCAACATTTGGCTCTCCCCTGTGTAAAAACAAAATCTTTAGTTCTTACAAAAACTTTTGTAATCCCCATATTAAATAATAATCTTGATGGAAAGAGCTACAATTAAAGTAAAAGATAATTGAAATCGGTGAAAAAGTTATTTAAGATTGAATTTGAACAAAATCTTTGTTTGTCCGTTTTTTTTTGTCCAGGAGGGTATTTTATAGAATTTAAAGGGGCTCATTAAAAAAAAATTGGCTGCTTTATTTTAAGTTAAAATATTTGCTTAAAACTTTAAAGCACTCTTGCCTTATCCAACATAACTAAACGTTAGTGTATAAAAAAAATAATGAAAGGTTTATATTACTGGATTTATTTACATACATATATTTGTGATACCGTGGTTTGCTGCAAATGGAGTTTTGCTAATTAAAGTAAGTGTGAATCGAACAAAAAATTATCATCATATTGTAATATTTTTATATTTTTATTTTAGTTTATAGCGTATATAATATACAGGGTGGCCGAAAAGGTCATATCGTAAATTATAGGGCTAATAAAGTAAGCTAAAATAATGTTAATACTCTATACAGTGTAAATTAAGTGTAATTTTCCCAAGTAATTATAAGCGATAAGAAAAAAATATATTGGTTCGTATTTTTTATTACTTTTTATGCTTTTTAATGAATGACGTTTCGTTTTTATATGACGGACTAACATTATTTTGGCTCACTCTACCAGCTATATCATCTACGACATGCATTTTCCGGACACCCTGTATAACATTTAGTTTTTACTTTATGTATAACTGTATTATATGTACATTATTCGAAATTTTCTAGGGTATTGATTCAGGGAAATTTTGTCATTTTCTTTTCTATTGTTGTAAATAAGAAAAAAAACGTTCATTTCTGTGATCTTTGCAAAATCAGATTTTGCATTAGTGTAATCGATTTTGTTAATGTGGGCAATTTTTTCAACTTTGCTTAGTATTAAAGACATTAAATCATTACTTTTTTTAGCTAGAGATGAAAAAATTGTTTAAAAATGATTGCTATCAAGTCTGCCTTCTTTTATCTCAAATATTCGGGATAGTTTTCCATTTAAATGGTGGTTTTATTTTTGATTAAAAGTTATTTTATTTTATTTAAAAAAATAATTTTAACGTTTACGTCTACTTTTTATTAACCCTATCTATTTTTTATTTGGCAGGGCATACTTTTTGTATACAGGGTGTTTCAATTCTATTTATACAAGAAATAACTTCACTCCTATAAAAGATACAAAAATAAACTTAAAATAAATAATGTTTATTTGGATACCCTCTTTTTATTGTCAAGTAGGTCATTTTAAATGGAACACCATGTAGATTTTAACCAATTTTGACTCTTTATTATATTCTACACCAGAAATGTATAAGGCACTATACGTCAATTATTTCTGATTTTTGAAATATCGACCATATGCTGATACACTAATTAACAATTAAAAGTTAAGAAAAAAAAAACAATATTGGTTTTAAATATTTTTAAATAATTCTGTCACTGTTAGAGTGACAAAAAATATAAAACAATAAAATGTAATTAATTAGCTTCCATTGTAGGAACTAATAGATAGGTCAGCTATTTAGTTTATTTTAGGTACATATTTACTTACCTAACCTAAAAATCAGCCATAATTGATGTTTTGCTGTTTTTTAGTGCAATTATGTAAATATGGTTCTAAAACAAACTAAATTGCTGACAAACCTATTAGTAGTTCTTACAATGGAAGGTAATTAATGAATTTTATTATTTGTCACTCTGGCAGTGACAGAAATATTTTAAAATTATTGGAATTAAAATATGATTTTCTTTCTTCACTTTTAATTGTTAATAAGTATATCAGCATACTGCTGATATCTCAAAAACCAACATTAATTGACGTATAGTGTGTGTGTTATACATTTAATGTAGAATTTAATACAGTGTCAAAATTTGTTAAAATATACAGTGTAATTTATTTTAAAAAACCCATTTAATAATGAAAATTATGTTTTCCAGGCGCCTTTTATATTAACTAGTACTGTCAGGAAAAAGAGCATATCCAAATATACATTTTTTTATGTTTATTTTTGTATCTTGTACCGGGGCAAAGTTATTTCGTGTATAAATAGAGTTGGGACACCCTGTATACACTTCATAAATTAAATTATGACTGTAGACTTGGTAACAAGTTGTGAAGTGTAAAATGTACACATGAAAGGCACGTGACATTCTGGTACTATTTAGGTGTATACACTAAATAAAAAAAACAACACTCTAGTTTTCTGTATTTGTATTATATTTTCCTTATCCCCATTCCCATATGTTCACAAATGGACAAAATTAAAATAAATCCTAAATAACGTAGTTTTATAACAGATGTGTAATTAGTGGTACGAGGGGGTTCAAAAATAAACTGGTATTTTACTTCAGAGCCAAAATGTTTATTTCTTGTAAGAAGTTTAAGGAGAAAAGGAATTTTGCTGCACGGGAGTCGTCTTAACAACACTGTCCTCATAAACAAACTTATTCTTCTTGTCAATAAAAAACTTCTACTTCTAACACATAGCACAAATTAGTATAAGTAGTGTCAAGAAAATAATTTATTTATATTTGCAGAATTGGTCTTAAGATTCCTGACCATGGACTAAAAGTAGTGGTTGGCAAGCATAACATACCACTAATTCCATTAATAATTTGCTTTTTTAAAAATTGAGGTTTTTCCATATCCTCCTTACAGTCTGGATATATCACCGTGTGATTTCCCTCTCTTTGAAACACTAAAATGGGTATTAGGAGGCCTAGAATTGAGAGCCGTGTGTGCCTAGATTCTACAAGAATGTCTAAATCATGGACGACCCTTTTCGTTTTTTTTTATATTTTAAATATGAATAAAAATGATGGTGTCATAACCGGCGGTGAAATATTCCGGTCAGAGACCCCACAATTTTTCTGGCATTACAAAACTGTCACAACAATGGCAGAAATGCCTTGACAAAAAACTTGGGGATGTTGGGAAAATAGAGAAAAATAGGATACTAATTAATGGTAAATAAAAATAACAGCCAAATTCCGACGTATATTTGAACCCTCCTCGTAAATGACTTTTTACAGAGCCTCCCGTGGGTTAAATTATTTTTTATATTACTGAATTGAGCTCTGTTTAGATTGCTTGTACTTTTTATGCAGCACTAGGTACAAGGTATTCCATTTAAGAGGAAAAACGGCCGCTTTTCTGACTTTCCCCGCATTTTAAAAGAAATTCAAGGTAGCCAATCGATGTATTTTAGCTCGAAAAATTTAAAAATCTATTAAAAAACAATTACATGAAAAACAAAAGACTAACACTTTAAATGTTGGGTTTTTTAAATACCACTTTTTATTGTAACATTTTTGGATTCCCTATCTTCAACTGATTTTTAGTTATTGACGCTTAAACAGTCACATTTTCGGCTTATATTATTTAATTAAATAATTATATCCACATAAAATGCTGGTAAACCAGGTGGTAATTTAAAGTCATTGAAGTTTTTTCATATTAGTAGATTTTATTTTAGTTTTTATAATCTTTTTTTTGGCTTTACTGGTATTTTTTGACACTTGTAATATAGCATTACTATCTGTAGTTTTTCATCTAAAGAATAATTAAATATGAAAAACTAATATAAAATCTACCAATAGGTAAATATTTCAGTGACTTTAAAGTATCAGGTGATCACTCAAATTATCTTTATTACTGATATATTTAATTGAATAATATAAGCCGAAAAATGTAACTTTTAAGCGTCAGTATCTTAAAAACAGTTGAAAAACACTTAGAATTGACCGTAGAATCTAAAAATAAAATAATAAATGGGGTGTTCCATTTAAAAACGCAACATTAATGTGGTAAGTCTTTTGTTTTTCATGCAATTGTTTCTAGTTACTAGTTTTCAAATTCTCGAGCCAAAATCCATTGATTGGCTATCTTGAATTCCTTAAGAACAACGGGGTAAGTCAAGAAATATGTAATTTTTTCTCTTAAATGGAATACCCTGTACAAATATCTGTACATATATTTTTTTAAATGACACTCTAATTGTTTTATATACATGTCGTGCCAGCTCGACTCTATCAATTGAGTTTCGTTTAGGCAGAAAACTAATGCAGGACCTTTTGTGAGTCTACGACTTGACAAAAATTGCCCATTGTAGTTTTTAAACTGGCATGTGTATATGTCATACTGTTAAAGTGTGTGCTAGGGTGTTAAAATTAAAAAAAACATTTCTGTTTAATAAAGCCAACAAGTTATGGTAAATCTATTTTACAAATTCTAATACTTAAAAAGCCAAAATAATACAGCAAAGGATGTATACTAAAATAAACAACCAATTTTAAAATAAAGATACAACATTTTTTAAATTTGTATATTTTATCACAGTTAGTTGGTCAGAATAAAAAACAAATTGGTACTGGACGATTTGCAATGCTCTTAAGTTATTATTTTTTTAATTCTGTAATAAAAAATATGAGGTACAAATTTTATTAATTAACAATCTAGAAGCATTACCAAACACTAAAATAGTTGTCTGTTATACATAATAAGTGATATTTTGTCAACATATTTAATCTAAAATTGAGGCCTTAAAAGCCTGTGTGGACCATCCCAAAATTCAAAAATGTACTTTAACACGTATTTTCAATAGTGTAAAACTTATTTTCAGAGCTAAAGTGGACTTGGTAAGCTACTACCCTATATTAATTAATATTATAATACTTGGTAAAGTACATTTTTCGAATTATGAGATGGTCCGCTCTGGCTCTCAAAACCTCAATTGTAGTTGAGAAACCTAGAGTTTCTATCTACAGAAATTATTTTCTTACACAACTGGACAGTGTTTTTATTTCTATTTTGACTATAGAGATTTAGAAAAATATACACAGTGTTTTTTTTTTGTAGTTATTACATTATAACTATAAAAATCTTTATACAGTGTGTCTAAGTAAGCTGGTGGCATATGGGAAACTTTTTTATTGTTAATTTGACGAAAAAAGTTATTTTTTGTTAAAAGTTCTGCATGGTGCAAAACCTAAAATGCAATTATCAGATATCAAATTGTGTCAGTCATGTACAAGGTTTGACCAAAAATCTAATTTTTGCTTAAGAGTAAAAGTACCTGTATTTTTGCTAATATTACAAACTGTTATAAAGAAAAAACGTTTGGAATTAAAAATTACTTTCAAATATGCAATTGTGTTCATTTCCAAAAAAAAAAATTTTTCTGCGAAAATCGAGAAAATTTAAGTTTGTACATTGGTGCATTGTACATTCTTTCTGTTTTAACAACAATTAATTTAAAAGTTTATTTCAAAGTGTCTTATGACATTTACAATCATGAAATATATTGGACTAATGTAGAAACCTAAACTTTTACCATTATCGCAGAAAAAAAAACATTTTTTCTTTTTTGCATATTTGAAAGTGATTTTTAGTTCTAAACATCTTTTTTATATAACAATTTGCGATATTAGCAAAAAGTACAGGTACTTTACTCTTGAGCAAAAATTACATTTTTTGGCCAAACCTCGTACATGACTGACACAATTTGATATCTCATAATTACATTTTAGGTTTTGGACCATGCAGAAACTATTTATAAAGAATAACTTTTTCGTAAAATTAATAACAAAAAAGGTTCCCTATGCCGCCAATTACATAGACACACTGTATAAGTTATAACTTTTAATCTTTTAGGCTGTCAAAATATAAATAAAAACCATGAGGCTTCTTTATACTCATTCTCATCTAACCACGTTTTTATAGTAAATTAAAAAATTATATGAGAGCAATATAATTTTTTCCCACTATTCTATCGTCTAAACTTTTTTTTTACATTAAAAGAGTAAAACTCGAAAACATAAGCTACATAATTTCTATTAATTTTGTGTACTATTTTTAGATTTTAAATATGAAAAATCCAACTAATTATTTATTTAACTTTCTATAGGTTTCTACATAAGGGATACAATATAATTGGCCCACCCTGTCGATGATTTTTAAACAAGTCGCATTCTCACTGGTAACTGGTAGATACCTTAATAAATATTTTAGCTGTAGTACAAAATAATAAAAAAAACAAATTGAATTACTGTAGTATTGCCAATAAAATGAGAAAATGCACCGATATTTCTGCTTGACTATAACAATTGCGGATTTTTTTTGCTAGCTATAAAAATCCCGTGAGTGTAAATCTGCCTTTACTTATTCCATGCTACAACAAAATAGTCCCAAAAACATAATTAAAAAATATCACATTAAAATGTTTTGGCAGGTCCAACTTTAAAGGACTAGATCACATTTAAACCCCGTTATGTAATGGTAGATTAAGCAACAAATGAAGAAAAATAAATTTAAAGTTATTATATTACTTCTAATAGAGATAAAAACGTAAGGTTTTGGTTTTATAAGGAGTTTTATAGGGTATATTGTCACATAATCCATTACCACATAACAAAGTTTGCTTATAGATATTTATAATGGAACCTGTAATAAAGTTAGTGCACAATAAGAGTTTGGTACATTAAAAACTCAGGATGCGCTTCCACAACCAGTGTGTTGGACATCATGTCGTAACTGGTGCGGTTAAAAGGAAATACATAAAATGTTACATAATAATGGTAACAGTAAACCAACTATTAAGTTCTTTAAAATCGATCTTAAAAAGTGCCCTTTGCCAACCAAGGGTTTTTACTCCTGTAGCTGAGACAGTTTCAACTTGGCGATTTGGTAGCAATGTTAGTGTGTCTATATTAACCACCATAAGACCCATGCATCGTTTTCCTGGGGTAGCACACATCCTGCCTCTCAGAAAATATGTCTATAAAAAAAAATGTTTAGTTTTTTGATTGAAAGCAATTTTGGGGAAAAATTGATTTCTAGTTAGCCCACATAGTTTGTAGTTCATTTACAGCGAGACAACAAGTTCAATATGCCCCATAATTACATGGAACCCTACCTCAAATGCACAAACGACGACTCTATGGAGAAGTTCTAGTAAGATCAATTCAAATGCAAGTGGATAATTTAGCTCCTGCCCTTCCAGACCTTTCTGTATTGCGTCAAAACCATAAAGATCTAGTGCATTACTGAAAAGAATAACTAACTTAATTAATTTATTTATTAATTCACAACATTTTAAGTACCTACCCAATACTAAAGCTCTCCATAAAAAGAAATGTAAGAGCTAATTTTACAGAGAACAATATACAGAAATCAATCATTTCAGCACATAACCTTTTCCAAAGTGGAGGAATTCTAAATTCATAAGTAGTTGGAAGCCTTAAGAGATTTGGAGGTAGTATAACTAAAAAATCATGTGATCCTGAGGAACAATATATATGATAATATATTTTATATTTTTGCTGCAAGGAAATATATATATATGTGGCACAAAACTGTGACATATGTACACATCAGAACACATACTAAATTTGATATATACAATGATAAGCTGTAAAGAGTCTTTTCTTACATGGATATGTTTGATAAAAATGGTACTCCATTAAAGGTGGTGTTATTTTGCTGTGCTTGTTGATTATGTTGCACTCGTTCGTTCGGTTGGAACAAGGGTGTTTGATAAAATGCAGCGGTATGGGTTTGAGATATTTTGCTGTTGTATATTGGAAGCCCCGTCTGAATTTGTCATTCCAACAAAATAATAAGGAAATCCAGCCGACACACTGTACCACAACCTAGCGTCATCAAGCCATTTCCTAAAGTTTTTCAAAATATTCCTCCCTGTCTTTTTTAACCTTCTTCCAGTCTATATCTGAATGGTACCTTCTGTTTTTGGCACTTTTTCTGCTTCCTCCATTTTAGGTACTCAAAAGACTAATGTGGTAGTTCTATAATAGGTTTGTTTTTTGTTGTTTAGATTTTGTATTGGATATTGTGAATATTTAAATTTTGACAAATAATGACGTTTATAGGTTAGAAACTTTTGCTTCAATACTTTCTTGAATATTGACTCCGTTGCTAGACAATCAGCCAGCTCTCCCTTTCTCAGCTCTTATGCGCGATGTCGCACCATAAACTTTCCAAGGCTTCGTCGGTTTAGAATCTGATAATCCAGCTTTGCAGCTCCGGAAAATTCCAAATAACATGTTAGCTTCAAATTGATGCTATGCAAAAAAAAAAAAGAGGGTGTGCATAAGTTATTGACGGTCATCTAACCAAGAACTGCTACTGGCATTGCGCGTAACCGGTTTTGTCAGTACTAACGCTCTTCTCCCCTTCATTTTCCGTCATGTTGGAAATACCCCTGCCCAAAACGAAAAAAACATCAGGTTATAGAATTCTTTGCTCACAGCGCCTGTTGTTTTTAACCTTTCTTGGCTTATAATAATAATCTCTTTTAATATCTAATTCCATTTTAAAATAAATAATTTTAAAAATCCATCCTTAACCATAAAAACACGTTTGAAGCACAAAAACCAAAAGAGGGGTTGGTGCATGAGGGGCAAGGGGAAAGAAAACGGAGTAGCTCAGGTGCATAACACTTTCCATCACTGGAACGCCATAAAGTAGAACGAAATGCTCCTGAGCTACTCGGGAGCGCTCTATTTGCGTCACTGGAAAGCCCCTCTGAACAGTTGACGAAGTTATTAATTGGTGTATTCCTTTTAGCTTTTAGAACCGTTCTTCAGAACCGATCAAAACAGTTTTAAAAGGAACACCAAAAACAGTGGGATTTGCCCGTTGATATGACATTTATAGGATTTGACAGATTTGTTGTTCTTTGTTTGGTTTATGTTTTAGTCATCCGTGGTTTATATAAAAATTTTTCGGGTTAATTATTTAACCACAGAAATTATTATAGATATTTATTAAATATAAAAAGTATTTTTACTATTTGCCTTTTTGGCATATGTCATTAGTGTCAGAACACTTCATGCACCTCCTTCGATGATGGTGCATGAGAGGCAAATGGTGTATTCCTTTTAACTTGTAGAACCGTTCTTCAGAACTGATCAAAACAGTTTTAAAAGGAACACTAAAAACTGTGGGATTTGCCCGTTGACATGACATTTATAAGATTTGACAGATTTGTTGTTCTTTGTTTGGTTTTTATTTTAGTCATCCGTGGTTTATATTAATTTATTTTAGGGTAATTAATTAACCACAATAAATTATTACAGATATTTTTCAAATATAACCAAGTATATTTACTATTTGCCCTTTGGCATATGTCATTAGTGTCAGAACACTTCGTGCACCTCCTTCGATGATGGTGCATGAGAGGCAAGGGGAGAGGTAATAGAACGGTTCTGCAGAACAATTCGAATATAAAAGGAATACTTACGGTGTTGTTCTGGGCGGTTCTAAAGCATAAAAGGAATACACCAAAAGGGAGAGGTAATAGAACGGTTCTGCAGAACAACTCCACTATAAAAGGAATACTTACGGTGTCGTTCTGGGCAGTTCTAAAGCATAAAAGGAATACACCAAATAACTTTATGACCAAATGTTAAATCCTGCTGAACACGTCGATCCTGCAAGCTCTGTAGACCGGTTAAGCTTAGTCGTTCCGGATATGGAATATCGGAAATACTGGTAACCTCTGTCCTATGTAATAAAAATTTCGTAAACTTCGATTGCACTCGCTCAATTCTTTTGATATGCACAATATACATAGGGGACCAGACAACACAACAGTACTCTAAGTGGCTCCTCACAAGGGCATAATATATTGTTTTGAGTGTCCCGACGTTCTTAAAGTCCCAGCACTGTCGCATAACAAACCCTGCCATTCTAAATGCTTTCTGGATGATGTAATCTATATGTAGAGTAAACCGCAGTTCGCTATCAAACAAAACACCCAAATCACGAATCAGAGAAACTCTGCCCAACTTAGAATCTCCAATAAAATAATCATGGTTTACTGAATTCTTTTTTCGCGTAAAGGATATAATGTTACATTTGTAAATGTTTAATGCCATTTGATTTTGTTTACATTAACTATTTAAAGAATCTGTATCGTTTAAATGTCAAAAATTTTTTGATGAAAATTTCGGTTTGGGAAATTGAACCTTTTGCATTCCCATATATATCACACGTAGGATTAGATACAGGGGAGGGGGTTGAAAAAATCTTACCAAAGGGGAGGGGGTCCAAAATTTGGAAAAAAACACCTCACATAATTTATGGACGCCCCCATACTGAGAATGGTACTATTATTCTCTTTCTCACACAAGATATTCGCAGTGTTAAGTGGCAAGACTTCCTCTGATGGGTACATGCTTAAAGATATGGACGTATTGTACCTTTTTTGGAGCTAGCATCGCAGTATGAAGAGCTAGTGACTAATATTTTTTATGGTTATGTATTATTCGGCTGTCAATTTGACATTGACCCGGGCAAGAAAGTCTTTTCAAGTTCAAAATTCTTGAAATTTTTAGATAAACGTTTTAAACATAATGCCCGTGAGCCGCCTAGATGTAATATACAGAAAGCTCTTACTGACAAATTTTTTACCAGCGGCTGGGGTATTCCTGAACATCTTGAGAGGTAAAAATTTGAGGTTAACCTTGTTTACACTAAAAAGAAATTTTGTAACCATCATATTTCTATCCGTAATTGCTTATTTGTACAAATTTTAGGCTGTTTGAATTCCGAAAAATTATATCGAACAGAGACACATGTTACGGCTTGGTACCCAAAGATTGGCCTATAACTATCATAAATGTAAGTTGTTTACAGATGTCAAGGCAAATATTTGAATAATTATGCAAATTTTAGTCACAGAGAGTTGCAGATTGTCACATTATAAATGGAAAATTTCGTAGTCCTTTTGCATCACATTTACCAGGTCTCGTAGTCCCAGAAGTTCAAGATGCATTTTTCCAAATGATCCTACCATTAAAGTGGACAAGTGAACACAAACCAGTTTGTATTCATTTGGCAGGTACTGGGGATCATGTATGTATTCAGTTTTTAATGCTACTTAATATCATATTTTGTCAAATAATTTGGTACTACTCTGGTATACATAATGATTTTAGTTCTTTTGGAGACGAAGGAATATAATGGCAAAACCTCTTTTAAAAGCAGGAATAGGAGCAATAATACTAGAGAATCCATACTATGGACTGAGAAAGCCTAAGGACCAGATAAGGTCATGTGTTAAGTATGTTTCTGATATATTTGTGATGGGTGGCTGTTTAATCTTAGAATGTCTTGTGCTACTAAACTGGTGTGAACAGCTTGGTTTTGGACCTTTAGGTGTGTCTGGAATTTCCATGGGAGGACATGTAAGTATTTTGTATATTTTTTAAAATAATTATTTATATAAAATCTTATCTCTGCAGTCTTTGGATATCTTCACTGCTTTTTATTTAATTTATTTTTTTCATTGAACTAGATGGCTTCTCTCGCTGCAAGTAATTGGCCAAAACCTGTAGTGCTAGTTCCTTGCTTAAGTTGGTCCACTGCCTCATCAGTATTCACCGAGGTAATTTTAATTTGTAGTATTTTTAATCACCTTTTGCACTCATGTATGTAAAATGTATGATAAGCCAACAGTGACTGGGTTAGCTAAAGACGAATTTTAATAGTGCCTAATTTAAGGTAAAATAGACTGGGAGCTTCAGTTTTTTTATGGTTTAAGCTTTTTTTTGCTGAAAAACTGAAGAAGATTTATTTTATTTGAATTTTTAGTTTTTAATTGTATTAAAATATTTCGATGGGTTAGTTCCAAATGTGGCGAACTACAATTTTGTCGATATTAAGCTTTTTACAAATTCAGACTAAACAGGATGTTATTTTTTGGTTCCAAAAGTATCTAAGAGCATTATTTAAAAATTATTGAGAAAATAAATATCCAATAAATAATTATATTTATCAAAACCTGATTTGTTGTAGCCTCTCAAACTTTAAATGTTATAAATTTTAAGATTGCACTAAAATCACACAGGCTTACATAAAAAAATTAGGTGTTAATATGGATTAGGAAGTACTTTGTATTTTCAAGGGAGTTTTTAAAGATTACCATTAAAATGTATTTTCAAATTTCCTTGAGAAGTTCTAACTGTTTACATTTTGTAAGTGGAAAATTAATATTTAATTATATAGCTTTACAAAAATTAAATAGAGACCTATGGAGATGGTGTATAAAAATGGCTACTATTATATATTTTTTAACACAGGGTGTGATGAGCGAATCTATAGACTGGGATTTGTTACAACAGCAGTATTCTGGTGACAAATTATACTGTGAAGAACTGGCCAAAGCTTGTAAAATAGTCGATGATCCTTTTGCCTGTAACCTTAGCAAAAGCTTCACAGGTTTGTAAAGAATCTTTTGTATAGGTTGAGAAGGATAACTTGCTTTAAGATCTTATGAAAGTGACAAAAGTACATGAAAATAGTAATTACTTCTTGGCCAGTAAAGTTTGACCAGTGCCCCAGACTAAATGTTAAAAAGTAGTCATATAGTATTCCTGCCGATTTTAAAACTTCTGGTTTATGCTTAACAATTTTCTGCTAAAAAGTGACACCGAAATCACTACCAATGTAATGTGAACGCATGTTACTAATTAAGAGAAATCAACTTCCAAACAGAATTTACTTTTTTACTATCTTTAGAGAGTAGGGGAGGTCCGGGAAGCACCGCCCAGCGGGTAACGTCATAATTTCTAAACGCGACCTCTAATAGATCCGATGTCAATCACTCAATACGAACATTAAAGCTAAGTTGCTAACTTAGCTGATTTGCACTCCGCGAATCTGCTTTTAATCATTCAGTCATAGTTAAACGTTACTACAATACATGATTATTAATTTCCATCATTAATTTTCCATCATAAATGTAGGTGATTGATTGTATTTTATTATGCATGATTAAAATATTAGTTTTATAAAGTTTTTGAAGAAAATTGCAATTTTAAAGGAAAAAATGCGTTATCCAGTTAGGGCACCCAGAGAAAATTGCTCTAAGGTGGTGGCAACAAATCATATATTTGCCATTAGCTGTGTAGATATTTAAAACTTTATTAAAAATAACAACAATGGTATTTATTTCTAATAGTTTTATAAAATTTGTGATAAAAATATTTATGTCTTTTACCCATAATTTTATTATTTAGAAGAATCTGAATGTCTAGGACTTATAATAAACATTAGATAATAAGTTATGTGGTTTATTTCATTTAAAATGTTCAATTTTATAGTAAAAAATACTGGGTGTCCAACTATATTTTGACCCAAATTGATAGCGAATAACTTTAGCAAAAATAAACTTATTAAGATGAGGTTTTCGCAGTAGGGCTTAGATTTTTAAAAGTTTTTTTATCATATCCTTGCCATTTCGTTGTGGCATTCCGTTGACACAAAAACAAAATGGTCGATTTTACGGTATGTGGCAACTCTGTTATTTTAAATGGTATATTTTTTACCACCTTAAAACTTAGTCTTTCCCCTTTATAAAAATGCAACATGATGGTTATTTCCAAGAATAATGGATTTATTGATCTCTAAAAAATTAACTGCATGGCATGTAAGAGCATTATTTGTTAATGAAAATTTTCTACATACAGGGTTAAAGAAAAAAATATGGCTTTTAAGCTATACATTATTCACACAATAATAGTTTCACTAATGTTAGATTACTTTTTATAATTTTTTGTTAATATTGTGAATATCCAAAAGCTTTGATGTCATATCTGTTTCCTGTAACCTCATATGTAGCCAATTTTATTGTCAAATAATACTTTTAATTGCCATGCAAAGGTAATTGAACTTTAAAATAGTAAAAAAATACACATGGTGTTTCATTAAAAATAACAAAGTTGCCCTATATTGGAAAATCGGCCATTTTGTTTTTGTGTTAATGGAATGTCACAACCAAATAGCATGGATATGATAAAAAAAAAACTTTTAAAAAAACCAAAAGTCTTCTGCGAAAACCGCATCTTGATAACTTTATTTGTTCTAAAGTTATTCGAGATCAATATGGGTCAAAAATCTTAATTGCTGGGCGACCTTGTCCACCCTAGGTGGGCGTCCTTTTCCAACCTATTGGGCATCTCGGCCCATTGGTAGGATCTTAAAACCGTTAAAAGTTTTCTTACTGAGAACGTTTACTTATCCAAAAATTAAGCAAACCATAATAAAATAATAGATTTGAGCAATCATCCCTGTTTTAATAGAGACCTATATGTTACTGACACTTCACAATATTCAAATTCGCTTAGGTGGTCGGGGCTTTCCGGGCCTCCCCAAAGTTACTTAAAGGTCGACATGTCCACAAGCAAATCTGCCTTATCCTATACAGCAAATTTTGTATTTCACACTGAAAGGTTGCAATAGCAATGCAGTTATTACAATTTCAGCCAATATTTTAAAAAATATTTTTAGATTACCATCTTCAGTATGATATGGACTTAGTAGATGATCTCAAGCCTAGTTATGTAACCCCTATGACTTAGTAAATATTATAAAAATAAATGCTGCTGATGCTGAATCCAACTGCCAAACGGTTACTTATAAAAGCAGTCCAGGCCTTAACTATCTAATTCCAACCATTGGAAGACCTGTTCTGAGCCCGAGTAAAAGGGTCATTGAAATGAAAAAAAGAGGTAAAAGTGCAGTTTAAAAAACGTAAGAAAATAATAAAGACCTTGATAAAGACATAATGTAAAAAACAAATTTGGTAGTAACTTAAACATACATATGTATATTTTTAGCAAGAGAAGCCCTGTGGTTTATGCGAGGTATGATGGACGAATGTACACATTTAAAAATTTCTCAGTGCCAGTTGACACATCTTTAATTATCTCAATAACCGCTAAAACAGATGGTTATGTTCCTAGAAAAGGAGTGTCCAAGCTGGATGAAATATGGCCAGGAGCCACAGTGAAGTATCTCGATTGTGGACATGTTGGTGCATACATTTGGTACAGAAATATGTTTAGGTAAAAAAATTTTAACAATAGAATTTTAAAAATGCCAATAATTTTTTTAAAACTTTTTAACACTCTGTATTTTATATTTATTTATATATATTTTTTATTTTTAGAGATGCTATAGTAGAAGCATTTAACCGAGCAAAGAAAAAAACCCAGCCTCTCTCACCTGATGTTCATGAAGTTTAATTTATTTGTTGTTTTAGTTTTGTTATTAATTTGTCATTTTTTGTTTTGTTTTATGACTGACATTGTTATGTAAATAATTACCTCAAGTGCCTATGTTAATTAAATACCCTTTGCAGGAAACTCAATTGTTCGAATTGTACCTGACCAAACTGTTCGAGAAATTGTTGTGATATGTTTATAATAAAGAATTCTATTATAGTTGGTTGTTTTATTTAAAGATTTTTTTAAGCAAAAGTACAAGAAATAGTCTGCAGATTCATTGGAAACAGTTCTTTTTATTATTTTTCATCATCAGGTAACAAAAATAAATTAGAATAAATAGCAATAATAACATTAAATATTAACAAAACACTGGAATCTCAAATTACTAAAATTAAATTGTAAATGCCCTTGATAAGATCTTTGGTCCAAAATTTGGCCAGATGTTGCTTGAAATGTCTAATATTCCATCACTTGATGATCTGGACCATCTATGGACAAAGCTCTAGTCCCATACAGATACATATCTAAAATTTGTAATGTACATTGTGCTACAAAACGAACAAAAGGCTTCACATCTCCCATGTTGGCAGTTTTTAATGTATCATAGTACTTCTCTCTAAAAAAATGTGCCTGAATCACTTAAAATGGACCATAATAATACTATGACAGAGGTAACATTATTTTTCTGGGAAAAAATAGATTAAATCAAATATTACCGTTGCTCTTTTAAAATCATAACAGGAGGGTATCCAGCCTTAAGAAGAATAAGATTCATAATAAGTCTACTTGTGCGTCCATTTCCATCAACAAATGGATGAATGTCAACCAGTTTATAGTGTGCTAGAGCTGCATATCGGACAGGATGCATGCTATGTGCCTCTTCAGAGTTTAACCATTCCACATAGTTATCCATTAATGCTGGAATTTCTTCATGAGGAGGAGGTACATGACTACCAACAAAAACCTTAAATAAAACAGTATATTTATAATGTATTTACCTCGGATAAATATGCCGTGTTAACATACTTTTTCATCTCTAAATACACCTGATTTTATAGGATCTACATGACCCATAACTCTTCTATGAATGCCTAAAATTTCCTTAATACCAATAAACTCAGTCCTAGTTAACAATTTGACATATTGCATTGCTTTTTCTAGACCTAATACTTCATTGTGCTCCAAAAGGCTTTTTCCACTCACTACATGGCCTGTTTCTAATACATATCTTAATTGCTCAACAGTCATTGTGTTTCCCTCAATGCCAATCTAAAAAAAAACAATAAAAAACACCTAACTCATATACTTTCAATCTAGACTTACCGTATGGTAAATATGCAAATAATATGCTTGTTTCTTGACACTGTCAAAATTATCTAGTTTCATTCTATCTTTTAAAACATTCTTTAATTTGTCAATTTCTTGAAATAATTTTAAATCAAGTCTATCAACAACAGGGGCTGTGCGTTTTCTATTTGACAGAGCAGCTGGATGATCAGGGGAGTATGTCAGTGCCTAAAAGATATTTTATTTGTAATACTACCAAAGATATAAATGTTTAAATAATGTATTATACCTTAAAATATAATTCATCTGCTGTAACAATATCCTGATGTTGTTGTTCTAAAAATTCCCCATACCAATTCAAAACATCAGCATTATCAGGAGCCATAGCACTTGCATGTTCAAAAAGCTTCATTGTTTTTAGTATTTTTACCAGCCAATTTAAATGCTAGTGCGGCTTGAATTGTGTGATAAAACCTCCGAGTCCGTCCCCATTTTTCTTTGCTGCGATCCATAATATTATTTCCTGAATCTTTAGGCTGGGAATTTAATGCTGAAGTTAATTCATTTAATACTGAATCCTCATGGTGGCTTTCGAGATCAACTGGATGCCCCAACTCAAAGAGCCTTTTGTTATCTGTGGGGATCAGATCCTCGAATTCTGGGGACTGATACCTGATAAAAGGCTTTTTGTATATTTTGGTAATGAAGTAGTAGTGTTGTAGTAAAGCTAGCAAGACACATATCACAGATAATAGGATTGATATTACGATCACAAGAACATTCATTTCTACAGGTTTTTGCAGTCAAGACATGCTTTTTTTTGCACGAAATTCAGTTTTATCATTTTTATTTTTATGATTACCCATTTTATACTAAGCTTACGTGTTTTTTTTTACTTTACGTTTTCCTACGTCAATAAAAGTAGGTTATGTCCACAAACAGAGTGGCTTTCCAGTGACGCATTTAGAGCGCTTCCGAGTAGCTCAGGATCTTTCGTTCTACTTTATGGCGTTCCAGTGACGCAAGTGACGGAAAATGTTATGCACCTGAACTACTCTGTTTTTCTTTGCCCTTGCTTTTGGTTTTTGTGCATCAAACGTGTTTTTCATGGTTAAGGATAGATTTATTAAAATTATTTGTTTAAAATGGAATTAGATACTAAAAAGAGATTATTATTATAAGACCAAGAAAGATTAAAAAAAAAATTAAAAATTTCTTAAAGTTATCTTCAGTGACTAACTTTTTATAGCAGATCAAGAGCTTGAAGCCCTGGAGCCCTGGAGCGCATATCAGGGCGCAGTCAGAATCGACGCCTGGTAATTGCTCGGTAAAGGCATGCGCAATAAGCAAGACCTTATCAAAACCAAACATAAGAAACAAATTCATTTGCCAAGGTCAAGGTTGGGGAAAAGTTTACCCTGATTTTGTCGAATCTGAATGGGCGCATTCAAAATCGCCGCCCCATAAAGGCCCGACATGCGCAATAAGCAAGATCTTATCAAAACTAAACATAAGAAACAAATTCTTTTGCCAAGGTCAAGGTTGGGGTAATGTTTACCCCAATCTTGTCGAATCTGAATGCGCCCAACATGCGCACATAAAGACATGCGCAGACCAGCAGGCGGATTCTTAACCGCTGACTCAAGACGTAACGTATCGAGTCGCTACCGAATGGTGATTCTTAACTTATTTGAAACTCGATTCCAAGTCGATAGAGAATTATTGCAACTTGCTTTATTAAGCTCGGGAATTATTAATACCGGCCTTATTTAAATAGTGCTTTTACACAATATTTAGAGTTATTGCAAATCATGTTTACAGTATTTAGTAGTTTTTCTTTATTGTTTTGTGTTGTATGTTTTTTTTTTTAGTTACAGAAATACATTTGAAACAGCACAAAATAGAAAAGATTTTAGAAGTAAAAATACTTAAAAACCTTGCTTTTACATGTATTTCTGTAATTGTGTTATAAAACCCTACAACACAAAAACAATAAAAGAAAAAAACATTTTTTCCCCTTTTTTTTAGGTTAATGGTACTGTCAACATGATTTGCAATAACTATAAATTATGGGCACAAGCACTATTTAAATAGGGCCGGTATTAATAATTCCCGAGCATAATAAGGTAACTTGCAATAATTTTCTATTAAGGGAGTCCTTATCCTACCATGGATCTGCGCAAGCTCAGATGTCAAAATAAGGCCGGTATTAATAGTGCCTAGCCTTATTTCCCTGTGCAATAATTCTCTGATATCTCCCAAGCTTTATAACTAGGCACTATATATCCTTATTAAATAAGTCTTTATTCTATTAATTAGAGAATTATTGCAAGTTGCTTTATTAGGCTCGGGAATTATATTAATACCGGCCATATTTAAATAGTGCTTTTACCCAATATTTAGAGTTATTGCAAATCATGTTGACAGTACCATTAACCTAAAAAAATGGGAAACATTTTTTAGTAGTTTTTCTTTATTGTTTTGTGTTGTAGTTTTTTTTTTCACAATTACAGAAATACATTCGAAAAAGCAAGGTTTTAAGTATTTTTACTTCTACTATTTTTACTACTACTTACTTCTACTTTTTACTTCTCGATTTTGTGATCGGCAGCGGTTCGGTTAGACAAACAGTTCAAAAGTTAAAATAAGGCCAAAATAAGGCACGACCTAAAACCGACCTAAATAAAGCAGGGCATTATACTTATTAAGGGAGTCCTTATCCTACCATGCATCTGCGCAAGCTCAGATGTCAAAATAAGGCCGGTATTATTAGTGCCTGGCCTTATTTCACTGTGCAATAATTCTCTAATTATTTACGTAAAAACAGATGAAAAAATAGGGCCGATAGGTTTCGAAAATAATATCCAGAACTTGATACCGACCGAGTCGTCACCTATCGAGAAGTTAAGAATCCGGGCCCTTATCAAAACTAAACATGAGCGCATTTAGAATCGACGCCCGGTAAAGGCCTGACATGCGCAATAAGCAAGACCTTATCAAAACTAAACATAAGGAACAAATTCGTTTGCCAAGGTCAAGGGGGGTAAAGTTTACCCCGATTTCGTCGAATCTAAATGCGCTCCTTGTGTATTCCTTTTACCTTGTAGAACCGTTCTGTGAACTGTCAATAGTGTTAAGGACGGTTCTACAACATGAAAAAATGTCAAAAAATTGTTAGAGGAACACTTATGGTGTCGTTTCGGGCGGTTCAGCATTCGGATTCTTAACCGCTGTCTCGAGACGTAACGTATCGAGTCGCTACCGAATGGTGATTCTTAACTTATTTGAAATCGATTCCGATTCGATATCTCCCGAGTTTCATAACTAGGCCCTATCCTTATTAAATAAGTCTTAATCCCAATAATTATTAGAGAATTATTGCAAGTTGACTTATTAAGCTCGGGAATTAATAATACCGGCCTTATTTAAATAGTGCTTGTACCCATAATTTAGAGTTATTGCAAATCATGTTGACAATATCATTAACCTAAAAAAATGGGAACAAAATTTAGTAGTTTTTCTTTATTGTTTTGTGTTGTAGGGTTTTTTTATAACACAATTATAGAAATACATTTGAAAAAGCAAGGTTTTAAGTATATTTACTTCTAAAAACTTATCGATTTTGTGATCGGCAGCCGTTCGGTTCGACGAACAGTTCCGAAGATAAAATAAGACCAAAATAAGGCACGACCTAAAACCGACATAAATAAAGCCGGGCCACTAAACTTATTAAGGGAGTCCTTATCCTACCATGCATCTGCGCAAGCTCAGATGTCAAAATAAGGCCGGTATTATTAATGCCTGGCCTTATTTCACTGTGCAATAATTCTCTATTTACGTAAAAACAGATGAGAAAATACGGCCGGTAGGTTTCGAAAGGGATATCGAGAACTCGATACCGATCGAGTCGTCTCCTATCGAGAAGTTAAGAATCCGGGCCCTGGAGCATAAAAGGAATACAGCAAATGACTATGTCTTCCTTCGTAGGTACTCTTTGCCAGCACTTTTAGGACTAGCTCTATGGTCCGCGTACTGATTGGTTAGAAGACCACTTGCCTCTTGTGGGAGCAATTCCGATTTTGACGAAACTTGGCATATAGGGTTTTGGGGCACTGATCACGAATCTGAAAGATTTTTTCGGAAACGTTTCGTTCCCGAAAAATCAATCATTAAATTGGAAAATCTAACTAATCTTATTTTTGCTATATTCCTGCTTCTTTTGCACACAATTCTTGTTTTAAAGCTAAAGTGGCCCACAATACTTAATTTTGACCTTTTAAACCCCGTTTTTCCACGTTTTTTACATTATTTTTGTAATAAATTGCATTGCTTTGCTTTAAAAATGCCGCAATCAAATCAAATATTGTGGGTCACTTTAGCTTTAAATCAAGAATTGTCTAAAAAAAAAAGAAAGGAGAATGTAGTGAAAATAAGATAAGTTTGATTTTTAACTTTGATGATCGATATATCAAAAACAAAACGTTTCCGAAAAAAAAATTCTTTCAGATTCGTGATCAGCGCCCCAAAAACTCTATTGCCTCATGTGAACAAAAATTGTGTAAATCCGGAACTGCGGATTGGCAGTTTATAACGGCAAAAACATAAATTTAGATTATAAATGTAACTAAGGGCATCTATTAAACTCTTCATCAACAAAAATATCTGATGAGCACAAAAGTTACGAAGCAAATCGGCGGATTCCGTAAAAAGTTTGCTTTGCTTTGCTTTCTCTGCTGTTGGTCCCGTTGCAAGACGATTAACCAGCTCTCCTTCTTCCGGACTATGCTTTTCAAGGCTTCGTACGTGGAAACACTGGATGGTCGAGCTTTCCGCCCCCAGAAATTCCGGTTCAAATTATTCAAATATTTACTTTTGTTCGATACGAAATAATAATCGATTCAATGCATAAATTGTAACTGTCAATCCAAAAACTGCTACTGGTATGTACTGGTGCATAACCTTCACTGTCACTTGCTGACGCTTCCAGTAGAGGGCGCCACCGTTCTCGGCCGTTACGAAAAGACGGGCACACCGCTAACATAAAAACATCAGGTTTTTAGGAATCTTCACTCACAGCGCTTAGTTCCAGAAGAATGATGCCTTCAGCTGCCTACCCGGGAACGCTATGTACCTCCTACGAAACGTGACCGCACAACTTGAAGATCGCGGAGAGGCTCCGTAAAAAGTTAAAAATTTCCAACTTTTTCCGGAACTGTCACGAATCAGTGACTATAAACACGGCTGCCAAAAGCCCAATCAAATTTCGATATTAGAGAGATATGGGTGGTGCTGTAACGTCATGCGGTATTAACGTAAGCGCTATTATGACAGTTAAGTTATGCGCGATTCGATTTTTACCGTCGCCGGTGGTAATAACGTTACCGCATGGAGTAATTCGCACGGGCTGATAACGCCGTGTGCTATTTAAAATAGCGAATAGAATTGTCATGCGCACAGTATTTTTCTTTGTTTATTTTTTAAGGTTATTTATTTATTTCGACGATTTCTAAAAATATTTTTGTAATAGAGCCACAGAGTAAAGTTAAACTACTAATCTTTGATAAGGCCTTCCTTTTTTATTTTGATATAAATATCGCAGGTGAAAAAGAAACGAAAAGGTTAAGATTCTCGGCCGACAATGACCTGGCTTTACTGAGAAAATGTCTTAGTAAAAATTCATCTGGAAAAGTAGGAAATGATACAGTAAAATGTGTTTGAAATAACGTGGTAAAACTTTAATATTCGCACATTAAAGGATCATTTGTTTTTGATTTTGTAAATTCGCAGACAGGTGTAATTAACCGTTCGTAATACGGCGTCTTCCATATGTCTAAAAACAAACACTAAATACCGTGATGCGGTATTTAAATAGCGCATTACGTAAATAACGAACGTAGGCGGTAACCAAATTACCCATATCTCTATTGTAGTGATGTGATTCCGGACCTCCGAGGTTCCGCAATATTTTACCGTACATTATGGATGGTGGAGGGGAGGATAACCATCTGAATGTTTTAAAAAGTGTCCGTCGAAAGGAGCAACTTAAGGTGGCGCCACAGTAGCCAGAGGAGATTTTTAACCAATGAGCATGAATTATTAGAGTGAGAAACAAAATGAAAAAGGACAGATAGATACAAAATAAAAAAGGAAAGAAATAGCAAAATCCCTCCACTGGCTACTGTGGCGCCATCCCAACTTGCTACATTCCAATGGCATCTTTTTCAACTTGTCCGCCATAAAAGATGGTTATCCCCCCTCCACCATCCATAATTCCGATGGCCTCTTTTAAACTTGTCCGCCATAAAAGATGGTTATCCTCCCCTTCACCATCCATACCGTACATGAGTACAAGGCATATATGCCAAATTTTGTCAAAATCGGAGTTGCCCCCATGTTTTTAGACAATTACCGAATTTTTACACGTGATACGTTCTGCAAAAATGCTAATTAAACCTTTATTGTATTTTTTTGAATACCTAAGATCCGGTTAAAAGTGCCTTTAATATTTTAATTTTTTTTTTTAAGAATAAAGTGCATTTATTACTTATTGAATACTCATTGGCAATTTAAATTAAGGAGCAGCAGTGGTGCAATTCGATCAATCAGCTGTTACAGCATAAGCCCAGCAAATATTTACTATATTTACAGAAATATACGATTTTGGGTTTGTGTCTCGGTGGTGTCTCGGCTAGATGCAAAAGCACTTTTGAAAACAAGGCATTAAATTTCAGACTTTATTAGGCATCATAGTTTAAAACCTAAATAAAACAAAGAGTAGTAACGAGCTAACGTTCCGCGGAATTTTATGTAAAGTGACAAAACGTAAGTTCTTGAATAATTACACATAAACTGCAGTCATAACGAATCCGACTTTGCACCCTTTGCTCCATGGTAGAATTTTTACGGACTTCATAATGACAACCACCAAAACACTTAGCACAAATTGTAGACTAATTCTTCTTGTATTTTTATATTGCATTTATTTAATAAACTATCAAAATTATTTAAAAATACGACATTAACTGCCACAACAGGAAGAAAACTTGATTATGAATTGTCATGTTCATCCATACTAGTTCAAAATTATGCCGATAAGGGCTTTTTAACAACGTGGCCAGTTTAATTTTAAAAGCCAGTATTTGTTTGTGCAAATTGCAAATTTGTAAGAAAAATAACAATTCGCGATAAATAATCATTTTGAATCGTGCATTCTTTAAATACAAATTTGCCTTATTTTGTTTATATTAGAATTCCGCAATACTAACACCGACTCCGTGAAGTCGGTGTTGCACTAACTGATTCTCCAGTCCACTAATCTTGCCCCTGGTGTACACCAGTGCACAAAAGCAGAGCTAAAATCGAGCGGCACTACGTGGCACTTAAAAGGAATTTAATTTTCTTATCAAAAGATTTAATGGTATTTCGACTTTTTTGCTTGATAATTGATGCATAAAACTTAAAAGATAAAACAATAAATTCATAAGGTAAATTTCTCAGACGTACGTAAAATACGTCAGACAATTTAAAACGAGAAATGTCAAGTCGATTCGATAAAAATATGGTTTCCTGTCAAGAGTGATAATGAAAATATTGTAGATAAGATTAATTAAATTAATTTCGCGTACATCTGGAAGTAAAAACCCCAAGAAACATTAAAATTTAAAGAAGATGTCCGGGTTTGATGAAAACCCCTTCGGGGAACCCACCATAGACAACCCCTTTGCGGTAAGTATTTTTTAGACTGATCAAAAATGCCAACTTGTTTTTTAAGTAGCTACCTACCCACCGTATTGAAAATTCGGCAATCTATTTGTTTGTTAGATATTTCACATACACTTATTTAAGTGTATGAACAATAGTAATTGGCTAATTTTAATCTAATATAACAAAAGCCACTTGTCTTTTGTTACTAAACCATAATAATTCTGGAGCATACATAGAAACACAATTTTTTTTTATTTGAAACATGTCTGAGTAATACGTCGTCTTTATTTTAGGATCCATCCGTACAGCAAGTTGCTAGAAATACCAATGCACAAATCAGGGTGGATGATTACAACCCCTTTGATAATCAAGTTTCATCGGGGCAGAAACCAGTAAGTTTTAATATAATTGTTAAAAATTGGTCCTGAAGCTAAGTGTTTTGCATTGTAAATTAAGATAATTATTTTGACAGATAGACCTATTCAATTTAATTATTTTCTTGTGAAAAGAATAATCATAATTTCTTATCTCATCTCAATATGGTACTGATAAACAGGATAATTAATATTTATATTTAAAGTTCCTTGCTACAGTGAATCATTGTTGACACTGTTTTGTTTTTAATTCAGAGGCTCAAATACCTACTAAAATACTTTTTAAAAGATACATCATATCTTTTCTTCATCACATCTCAAAGCTAGGATCTTATTAGGTAGATATATGGAGTGAGTTTTGGCAATATTATTTTTTTATATTCTACTAATATACAGGATGTCCGGAAAGGTAAGGTCAAAAATGATAGGGGTGATAGATTGAGCCAAAATTATGTTAGTATTTCATATTAAAAAGTTTTATCGCGCTTCGTTAGCGCTTATTGACCTTCAAAGATGGTATAAAAAAATGTTATTTTAATTATAACTTTTGAATTGTTGCCACAGTACCAATAATATTTGTGCTACTAAATAAACTTATAGTAATGCATTTTTCTATAGATAAACGGCTGTTCGGTAAGTCGGAAATATACAGGATGCGACGATTTTTTTTCATTTAATGTATACATTTTTAACACTGGGGACAAATCCTACATTTTGCTTCGACCGTTTAATTCGTTCATAATTTTTGTACAAAAAAGGTATACTTTATTTGCATCAATAAAATATCTTGGACCATTTTTCATAAAATCACATTTTAAATTCAAACATAACAGAATTTTGTATGTAATAAAAAATTTTATTTTTTGATAATACTATTAAAATGTAGTTTAATTATTAAAAACGGTGTTTGTAAGCTCCTTAAACTTTATAATACAGTTAAGAATTTTACCATATTTTATTATTTTCTCAAAAAAATTGAATTTTTTATTACTTACAAAGTGTTGGTATGTCTGGGCTTAAAATGCGATTTTATGAAAAACGGTTCAAGATATCGAATTAAATAGAGTATACCTTTTTTGTACAAGAATAATGAAGGAATTAAGCGGTCAAAGCAAAATGTCAAATTTGTCACCAGTGTTAAAAATGCATACATTAAATAAAAAAAAATTGTCCTACCCTGTATAATTTCGACTTGCTGAACAGCCGTTTACCTATGGAAAGAAGCATTACTATGAGGTTATTTAGTAGCCCAAATATTATTGTGTACTGTGGCAACAGTCAGAAGTTACAATTGAAATAAGTTTTTTTATACAAACTTTGAAGGTCAATGGGCCAGGTGAATAAAGTTAAGCAAATGCTATTCCTATAGAGTTGTCTTTATTTCACTCATGCAAATTTGTATATTTTATTTCTTATTATTTCAAGTAAAGCATTTGCTTAGTTTTATTCACCTGGCCCATTATCTCCCTAACAAAGCGCAGAAAGAACTTTTTTATATGAAGTACTAACATTATTTTGGCTCACTCTATCACCCCAATCATTTTTAACCTCACCTTTCCGGACACCCTGTATAATTGTTCTTTATCTACTAGTACAATGCATCAGGAGCATCAAATAGTGGTCCTGCAATTATGCAGCCCACAGAGGAACCCCCAGCCTATACTAAGAGTGGACAACAGGTACTTCAACAACAACCAAAGCCAACTATTGACACTGAAGAATTACAGGTATTGATTATTATGTTGTCATTTTCTCATGCATTTTTTTGCTTATATAAGAACATTAGAAAGCTCAAGCATAAATGGGTGTAAATAATAAATACATCACTTTTTATAGTTAAAAATAAAAAATAGGTGTATGTTTTAAGACACAGTTGTAATGGAGGATATACTTGTAATTTATGCAAAAAGAAATATTAGAAATAAAGGATATAGCTTAAGTTTCATATAGAGGCTTATAGCAATGATTTACATAATATAAAGGGTAATTCCTAACCTACCTTTATGCATAAACTTGGGAAATTATTGCTAAGAGTAAACAATGACAAATAATAAAAAAGAAGTAAGTAAAATATTTCTAGTTAGTGAAATAATCAATTATTTTGTTTGAATTAAATAAAATAGTGAATTTATGAAGACAAATAATAAATAGTAAACTATTTTTTGTTTTGAGCATATTTTTTACACCGTTTAAAAAATTAACTTTATTTTTTATTAATATTATTATTCATTATTTTTCCCTAGAATTATAGTTCTTTTGTTTAATTTTAAATAAATGTAAAAACATTTTACTAACTTTTTTTTAATTTTCAGTCATTGTTGCAATAACTTTCTAGGTTATGCCTATTGGTTAAGAATTTCCCCGTATTTCAATTGAGGCGTTGAGAGCCAGAGCGGACCATCCCACAATTCACAAAATGTACTTTAAGGCCAGCCGCATACTAGCAACTTTTTTCGGCAACTAAATAATTGCGATAATGAAACATATTTGTTTTTATGTGATACCGCGCATTAAAAACTTTTTAATCATCACAGCAACTAAAAAATTACATCTTGATCTATTATAAAGGCGATTCAAACCGAATACCGTTTTTGGTTTTTCTTTTTTGTGTTTCAAAATAAAAGCAATATTTACTGTTGTCTCATAGAAATTCATGTTACAGAAGCAAAACCCTAGCAGACAAGGGCCCGAAACACAAATTTACTAGCCACTTTTTGGTTGAGCAACTTTTAAGTTGGTCAACAAAAAAGTTTCTAGTGCGCGGCTAGCCTAACAAGTATTTTCAATGACATAAAACTTATTTATCTGAGCCAAAGTAGGCTAAGAATTAGAGTAGTGGTAGTTTACAGAGTCCACTTTAGCTCTGATAAATAAGTTTTTTACTATTGAAAATACGCGTTAAAAGTACATTTTTGAATTCTGGGATTGTCCCTCTGGGTCTCAATGCTTCAAATATAAAAATAATGAGTACATCCTTCTATGCAAAAAAATCTTTCAAACAACTGCCATAATCAAATGATCTGCACTGTTTTTCTGAATTAGCAACTATAAAAAAATGGTCTAGAATTTCCTAGACTTTTTTTTATATTAAGGAGATATAAATAGTAAGAAATTTATGATACTATTTCCATAACTCTTTGTATAAAAGCTTCCATGTTCTGTGTGTTGCACTGCTCATTAAGCTAATTTTTCTAAAAATTAGCTCTTATTTTTTGTTAAAAGCGACGACAGGAAGAGCTGGAGAGAAAAGAACAAGAATTAGCCAGAAGAGAAGAAGAAATGAGACAGACATCTTACAATGTTAGACGCAATAACTGGCCGCCTTTACCGGAACAATGCTGTTTCCAGCCCTGTTTTTACCAGGATATTCAAGTTGATATACCTTTAGAATTTCAAAAAATCGTCCGTCATTTATATTATCTATGGATTTGTAAGTTATTGATTCAAGTCAAGTTATTTTACAGTAATTAATTATTTTTTTGATTTTTGAGTGTTAAACCATATTACCGAATAGAAATGACTCTCAATGTTACATTATTATAATTTACAAGTTATCTGCAGTTTTTTGCCATTTTTGCACAATTTATCAAACACAATTAGCATTTGCCACTTCTATGCATCCTTTTACATCCCTTCTGAAAAAGACCACAACTTTTCACATTGTCTACTCCTTTGTCCCTAAAGATTCCAAACTGTAATGTATAAAGTTAGCATAAAACAATAGCCGCCTTGCACAAATTTGTTTTTTGGCTAAAAATAATTACTTGCAGTTAAATAATAAAAAGCTTGAATCACTTAAAATTGAAATATAAAACGTTGGCGCGAATAGGCTAGTGACGTCACTAGGTTAATACAAAGTCGTACCGACACAGACAACCGCAGGTAAGTTCCAATATTAAGGGTTTATATCCACTTGCAATTAAATAATAAACCTTTTTTTCAAAACAGTGTTTTCAAAGACGGTTACCACGATTTTTCGAAAACTACCAAACTGATCGCTCTTAAATTTTGACACAAGCTTCTTGGATATGTCTTCTAGCAATTAATCAAAGGTTTTTTTGGTTGCGATTTTTTTTTATAAATAATTTATAATTTTGTGTGAGACGCCGCCATTTTGTCAAAAAATATTTTTGCTTATTCCTTTTCTGAAACTAGATACGTTTGTTTTTTCATTTTAGATAATCCAGGCCAGAAATATGGTAGTCACGGCAAAACGCATTTGAAATGCCAATGACATTGGCTACAGAGGCCTTCAAAATAATTTTTCTTACAAATTGTCGAGTTATTGCCAAAAGTATACAGAATATATGTACAAAATTAAAATTAATAAATTAAAAGGGCTTGTCAGAAAGAAAAAGAAATATAAAAAATATGTTTTTTCGGTCTTTTAAGTAGATATAACCCCTTAAATCATGGATAAGAACGAGGAAAACAAAGAACATAGCATTTATTATGTTGCATATTTAGGTTTAAATTTTATGTAAGGCGCCATTGTTAAATTTTTACAAAAACAATTTTTCAAAAAATACTTTTTGTCCACTGTATGGACGCATAATAAATGCAAAAATCGCAAAGAACCATGTTTATGTACTGTAATATTATATTTTTCGTTCATTACCAAATTTTTTTCAGTCCATGGTGTTGTGATGTTAGCCAATATTCTTGTAGGAGTTCTACTAAAAACTTTACAATTATTGGTGTTGGAATATTGTACACCTTACTCTTTACACCATTTTCATATCTTTGCTGGTTCAGGCCAGCTTACAAAGCATTCCGTTCCGATTCTTCATTTAATTTTATGGTATTCTTCTTTATCTTCTTTTGCCAATTTGTGATCACCACTATATGGGCTATTGGAATACCAGGAGCAGGCACAATGTAAGTTTCTCTTAAATTTATTTGTAAAGGTCGTTTTATACGCCAGAACCGATCAAGCTCTTCTTCGTGGCTCTTTAAAAAGTCCATGTTTACATGGACACCAAAAGGTACATTTTTATAAAAAATTTGACGACTAAGTCAGTATTGATTAAACTCAATGACACATTAAAATGTGTAATTAAAAATATTGTGTAAAATTTTTGTTAAAAATTTTAAAAAATACGGAATGACGGCAATTATTCGGAAGCGTCTGGAAAAAAAGGTGAATTGCAGTGACCATCATATCTCTGTGGTGGATCATGTTAAATCAAAAAATTAAGTTTGTTCGTAGAAGTTTTAATTTTTCATTTTTGGGAGCACTTGAAAACGCAATTTTTAAGAAAAATATCAGCCTATTTGTTTTTATTAAAATTATAAATATTAACAAACTTAAAAAACCCTCCAGTGTTACCTTGAGTTGTTGTTGTTGTGTACGTGAGTTGTGGGAAAAACGCTTTATAGTTAACTTCATACATAAGAGTCGTAGATAAGGTGGTTACTTAAACCTTCATATCTTTATTAATTTTACTTCAATTTATCTCAAATTTTTACACAATATTCTTAAAATGTTCTTTATTTAGAAAATGTTTAAAAAAATATATAAAAAAAAATTAAAACCATACTCAGTGGCGTACCTAGAGGTATCTGGGCCCGGGGCGGAGAGCAAAGTTGGTGCCCCTTTTCAGTTAATCCTTATACATATATATTTTTAAATCTGGTTGTTTATCTACTAAGCAATGTTTGATTTGCGTTTTTTACGACGATTTAATGCATTTCGCAACAAATACTAAAGATTTACCACCGATATAATGCAAAAAATGCAACAACATATGTCCAAGTAATCAAGTGCGTTACCACTTATAACGTTGTTCCGCGTAAATTGGCCAAATTTCAAACTAATATATTACAACATTGAGCCGACGCTTCAATATCTAAAAATTTCAAAGAAGCTAATTAGGAACCAATACCTCTGAAGAGAAGGCCTATAGAAAAAAATAAAACTTTATATAAAATTGTAGTATTCTTTTCACACATTTTTTTTTGACGGGACTACGTCTTATAATTCGATGGACCCGGCTGCACGCACCAAAAAACATGACTCATGTGCTGTTACCTCGCGCGTTCCATCTAAGACTTGAAGTGCAAGCGAGGGCGCGGAACGAGCGACAAAGAGGTACAATTTCCGCGGCGTTCGACATCTGTTTCTCTCCTATTTGAGTGAGCGTGCAGTGAAAGGGAATGTGGTGTCAATTGTTTATAGCAACGATAATTGCGGCGATAAAGGTAATGATTCTTTCGACCTCACGTTCAATTATCGTCAGTTAACCGACTTTGCAGACAACCAATTTTTTTTTATTCCAGGAGATTTTCCACATATTCCCATGCACCCTGTATATTGCGCGCACTTATCTTTCGTACGGTCGGTTCTGGCATTTTGGGACCTTTAAACGGATTTGTTCTATCTCCGAGTACTTAGAGTTTGTTTTTAACGCACCATTATTTTTTTAGTGGGCTCATTAGTGCCATAGAACAATTCGATAACACAGCGTGGAGCATAATATGTGGGATTTTATCTCTTGTGGTTGCTCTGGGATTTGCTTTTGCTGCCGCAGCGGATCTTTTATGATTACCAAGGTAAGCCTGAAACCCATTAAAACAAAATAGCATTTACAGACGCTGCACTTATTTTAAACCATAACTAACCAGAATTTATTAAGCAAGCAGAGTAATGACGTTTTAAATATCGGGCTTTCTTTTGGCCCAACTACCGGAACACCTACTAAGAGCTTTAAGGTCACTTAAAATTAGGAATCTTGAGCAGGAGCTATTTTCGGATTTTGCGCATGCTCATAAATTAGGTCAGCTGTCAAATGCCACCTGTCACTTTGTCCTAGAAACCTAAAAAAAAAGTATAGTTTAAGATTTCTAATTTTGAGTGACGCCAAATATCTTAGTAGGTATTCCGGTAGTTGGATCCGAAGAAACTTAAAAACTACTACTCAAAAAAAAAAAATTTTATCCTTGGTTAAACATTGTTTAATTATTCTTTTGTTTTGGTAGATTCACAGAATGTACCGTAGTACTGGAGCAAGTATGTTAAAAGCTCAGCAAGAGTTTACAGATGTTGTTCTTCGTAATCAGCATGTCAGGAGTGCAGCGAGCAACGTAGCCGCGGCGGCTGTACAGTCGCAATTTTCCCAAAATAATACAACCAATAACCGATACTAACCTTATTAATAATTGTTATATCCAGTATTTCTTTCCACTTTTAATAAGTCTGTTAATTAATTTAATTAATTATTCTATTGAACAAAATCAAAGAAAGTTTCAAAAAAAAATGTTGAAAACTAAAAAATAAAGCTTGACTATTTTTGATTAATTTTAGGTTTAGATCTTTAATTTATGCTGTTTAGGTTATATGACATTCATTGTGATCAGATGATAGTAGGCTAGGTATGTGCTTATTGTACATCCAACATCGATTCTTAGGTTGTATATACATAATATATTATATGTTTTAGCTGTTATATTTATGTCTGATTATATAGGTAAAAATTTCATATTGATAATTATCTTATTAATTAGTTAGACTTTGATTTTCCCACTAAAATTTTGCTAAACTAAAATACCATTTGAATCTATAAGCATTCTTTGTCATTTCTTCTGTACTTAATAAATATGATCAATATTCCGTTCACTTATAATTTGAAATATTATTTTATTTTTATTACTAAGTTTGCCTTGTGTTTATTGCATTATATAATTTTTTTCTCTATTGTATATGTTAATTTCTAAATAAAGTTTCCACACCATTCTTATTAAAAAATGTTTTATTTATTTTTTCAGAATATCTAGATGAACGCGTCAAATTTTGACGTGTTCATAATCCTATGGAGAAAATTTAAAGGACGAAAAAACATTTTGTTTTTATTGACAAAATTTAAAATAATAATAAAAAATCAATATCAGCAGTCTGAGTAATCGGATTCTTTCAAATGTTCAAGAATTAAAAAAATTAAGTACATCCAGTAACTGGGTAAAAATACCTAAGTTTTTATAAGAACCGCAATAAAAAAACAAATATTATCGGATGACGTCATTTTCTTTTTTGGTAATTTTTAAAAATTCACAATAGGCCGGATGATTAGATGGTTAAATTGTGCATAATATGGGGATATAATCCCTAGCTTTTTTAAATTCCAAGCTTCCGGGACTGGGAACAGACAATCCCTGGATCCCGGAATTTGAGAATAGAGTACAAAAAATGCGAAAATATTTAAAAATAAACTTTTATTCTTTAAACTTTTTTGGGAGAAGAAAAAAAAACTGAACAAAAAGAAGTTTTCTCTTTAAAACCGCATTGCTTGGCAGGGGAATAATTTCGACGCTGTGTGGGATGCGGGCGCGATGCTAGGGAAGGGGTACGACTTGCCCAAGTTCCGGCAGCACTTTTTTAAGTAAGACCACAGGTCTATTCTTTGGAGACTTGATCAGTGATCAAACTGATAATTATTCTTTTGAAACTTATGTCGTTAACTTCATTCAAAAGGTGTATTCATATTTCAAATGGCACCAGTCACGTGATCAAATCAGGATTACTGAACTGATAGAAGTGAAACTGATCATGTTTCGAAAGAATAAGTCTCACGTAAACCTGACTAAAATCAGCTGGGAAATAAATAACTTGCATTTTATTTTTATTAGCATTGACAACTCGATAAATTGACAGGTAAACTAAATGTGCTTCGATTCATGCAATATTATTTAGAAAAAATGGAATCTATTTATTAATTTCGAAAATCCCGGACTAAAGGAATTTAATTCCGAAGATTTTGGGACTGTAAAGGGGCGGGATCCCGGGATTATATCCCGTATGCATAATAAATATGTAAAATTAATTAAACAATTTTATGAAAGTTAATACATCTTTTGTTATGTAACCAGGGCCGTATTATTCATTAGGCTGACTAGGCTACAGCCTAGGGCGCCATGAAAAAATAGGCGCCAGACAGGGGAGTAATAGGCGTTAGACAGGAGAGTTTAGAAAAGTGTAGGTTAAGTGGGGCTTTTTAGTGACAAAATTTCTCTGTGATTGGAATGAAATAGGCGCAAACTGGAGGGAAGGACCTTTTTTTTGCTCTTCAAAAATTTTTCTTGTTAAAAATAGGCGCTCCGGGAATTCTAGCCTAGGGCGCCTCAGACCGTTAATACGGCCCTGTATGTAACCAAACACAGTAGTTGCTGTGACTATGGATATAATACGTTTATGCCATTTAAAATGTATTTCTAAAGTATAGATTTGATTAAATAATTGACGTGCAGGAGCTTGGCAGCTTGTATGTTGAGGATTAAAATTGGTTTTCGCGAGAGCGAACAAGATTGTGTCTGGTATTCTGGTATTACATTTCTAAACTGAAATTTTCTGGTTTTAATGTATTTGTTGGAAAGGGAAAAATAAAACACAGTGTTTTTAACAGAAACTTTATATATCTCTTTACCGATTTCATATATCAATAAATAAGTGCGTTCGATGTACACTAAATTAACAAGAAAATATGCAAGCAAACGCATCTACACAAAATATATAAATATTTTTTTAACCATAGTTTTGTATAACCTCTTGCGGCAGAAACACGAATGCACTGATAAGAGATCACAAATTTGTCAAAATTTTGTAAAAAATGGGACGTTGGATTACATGTTTTCATTACATTTTAATTTGGCTAACTTATCGAGAAAGAAATATTTCCTGCTGTGAATTTTTGACGGACTCGGTATAGATATGGACAGCATGAAACATATGTATATACCTAAGCAGTAATGTCAAATATTATAAAGGCTTAAATATGGCTTAAATAAGGACAGCTAAACGTCTAAATGTACTCCAGTTCACAATACATATACTGTATTCAGTTTTTTTGGTTACTACCCTGTTGAAAATGGCACAGTACTCTTCTCTTCTTACGTATATGTAAATCTAACTCTTAAAGACTGTTCGCATTTTTGAACCTAAAAAGGTCTTGGTGGTATTGGATGGTGATGTTTTCATTGGGATGGAAGTCTTATACTGTAAAAAAAACTGAGTTTAAAACTAAAAATAAACTTTTATAAGTTAAGTATTAGTAAGATATGCTTTTCAACTGTCGTTCACTTTATACATAACATAGAATATATATATACTTTTCTTTCTATAAAATGTTGTCACTGAATTTAAGATCCGACGTTTCGTGTTAAAGCTACCATAATAAACTTTGGTTTTATAAATGGGCAAAATATTTGGTTTTAAACTTAATAAACTCGTAATTTAATTTTAAAACCAAGTATATATCACACTTTACATTTATTCGACTTTTCGAACCGTCAAACCATCATTATTCACCATTTCGCCATTACAAAGGCGATTTTCCTCCCAACCTCATAGTTGCCTGCAAAATTTGCGTTTACAGGTAAATATGCACCCTTTTTGTGACCGGCTATGATAAAGTTGATAGAGTTGATTAAATTAAATGCTTTATTTTATTACGAATAAGTAAATGTATGTAAATTACCTTAATTCTTGTAGCTTGTTAGGTAAATTATGCATAAAATTCATTATTAAAAGGAATAATAATAAGTTGTAATAGAAATAAATGCATGCATACTTACCTTCAAAAGAAAATTTTCCAAAATCGTTTGGAATAAAAACGTAATTTTAAATGGAAAAAGAGTGGATGGTGTTTTTTTGGTTCGAAACGTCGCATAAATGTTAAGTGTGATATATCGTTGTATTTAGAATTAAAATATGAGTGTATCAAGTTTAAAACCAAATATTTCGCCCATTTAGAAAAACAAAGTTTAAGATGGTGGCTTACAGACGAAACGTCGGATCTTAAATTTAGTGAAATCATTTTATAGAACAGAAAAAGTGGCAATGCTAATGTGTAGTGAGTCTTAAAATATCTCTTCAAATAAACCGAGAAAAAATAAAAACTCTTTCGAAAAATTTCGGTTTTTGCCGGAAAATTCCGAAACAGCTGCAAATTTTTAAAATTTTAAAATGGAATACTATTAAGCATAAAAATGCGCAACTTTTCCCAATTTAAACAACCCTGTATCCAATCCTAATGATGTTCCTCGAATTTGTAACAGCCTGTATATATTTTTAATTACGTACGTAATCCGAAAAATGTGATAGTCCGAAAGGAATATGGAAAATATCTGTTTGGAATATTCTCTGTAATCCTGATTTTCAGGTTATTTTTGCTTTATAGGTAATAAAGAATATAATATTTCATTACGTCATCCGAAAAGTGTGATAATCCGAAAGGATTATAGAAAATTAATTATCCAGTGTATTCCAGATTTTAAATTGTTTAAATTTATAGATAACATAGAATATAATTTAATAATTATTTATTCTAAACGATGTAATAATCCGAAAGGATTTTAAAAATGTTCTGTTTGGATTATAAATTGTAATCCGGATTTACCTGTGCAGTAATAGCCCTGCCCTGGCCCAAGTCCATACTTTTCTCCTAAATCCATACCTAAAAGCAACATAATCAAATTGAATATGGGATAAGCATAAGTCGAGGCTGCTTATCGCCTACGATAAGCCTGCCTGATGTCCCTCAGCTAAAGTAGGGGGCGCAGACTGGGCCACGGAGAGGGTACTTCGGGAGGCGTCCAAGCCTTAACTTCGCTTTGGGGACGACTACTTGGGTCACCTAAAACAAAATATGCAACCGTCAAGTCCTAAATTTTTAAGTCTGGGATGTTTAAGTGGGCAGAGAGACAACGTAGTTCAAGAGGTAATCATTTTTAGTGCGCACACTCGCATACCCCATTGTTTTTTCGAGGTAATCGTTAATTGGACCTATTTATCAATACGCACCTTCGCGAACATTTTGGGTAACAGTAAATGTTTTCCCAGTATCCAAAGGCACAGTCCAGTTTACGGGATCCGGTGATCTCATGATTATTTGCTCAGGAGACTTGACTCTCGTTGGTTCAGGGGAGATTTGATCACCGGTTCGTATTCTATACTATCAGGTTGCTCGTTTTCTTGATTCTTTTTCATATCACCCGTTGTGTTTTCAGACTTAGGTTGTTCCGATGCTAAAGAAAGATTTTTAAAACATTTGAGTTTTTTCTTAGTATATTTAGTTTGTTTTATAGAAGACTTATAGTGTAAATGAAGCCTAAAAATACTAGATCAATCTGTTATTTGAATTAAAATTTTAATAAATTTAAAAAATAAAATAATAAGTAAAGATTTAACCACGTAACCATCGTAAGAGTGTAATATAATTTTTGGTGAAACATTTGAAATTTATTCTTAAGCGTATCAAACTTCAAAAGCTTATGATTAACTTTTAATTATTTCTAACTGTCTATTGAATTATCTGTAATAATAAATCAGTTATTGCTTAAGCTAAAAATGTATTACCAAAATAAATTAGTGTTTATTACACATGGGGCAGAAATTTAAAGTGTGGTTCCTTGTGTTATTTTATGAAAAATAGTTTCTATACACATATGTCCGGAGTCGCTTCGTTGCTAACATACAGGGCGCTAAAATTTAAAAAAAGAAGTTTTTTCTAAATATTTTAATATGCTTAGACCGATTTGGATAAAATTTGGTACATTAATTTGAAGTAATAAGGTTCTTATTTAGCCCTAACCAGATTGTTATTATTGGTTCTAGTGGCGTCTGAGTGGGCACTGCAACTTATATTATTGAGAAAAAAATACGCCACTGACTTTCTTTGACGTTTTTATATTTTTCTATAATCAAGTAATTAATAATACACCTTTTAACCTTCTGTATTTTTTTGTATCTAGCTAAGTTTTCAAGAAAACAAAATAAAGCAGCTTTAAGTCGATCTAAAAAAGTGCCCTTAACAGCATAAAATAGAATCTAATATTAAAAAATTAGAAATTTCGATCCTAGTAAATAGGGAAAATGACAATTTTCGATAAAATAGACGACTGCTACTTTATTTTAACGCAAATAATTGTTTTATTTTATTTTCTTCTTTTTATATTTTCTTCTTTTTATATTATGTTGTCTATGGGTACATTTTAGAAGACATTAATGTAGCTGTAATATTTTTCTCGAAAACGAAGGTAGATACAAAAAAAATACAGAAGAATAAAAAGTTGTATTATTGATTGCTTAATAATAAAAACATATAAAAACGTCAAAAAAGTCAGTGGGTTACTTTTTTTCACAATAGAATAAGTTGCGGTGCCCACTGAGACGCCACTGGAACCAATAATAACAATCTGGTTGGGGCTAAATAAGCGCCTTATGACTTTAAATAAATGTACCAAATTTTATTCAAATTGGCCTAAGCATATTAAAAATATTTGGAAAAAACGGATTTTTTTAATGAACTTCTCAGTAACAAGCAACTTCGGACATATGTTTATGGGAACTTTTTTAATAAAATAACATAAGAAATCACACCATAAATTTTTGCCCCATGTATAATAAACACCCTGTATATAATATGTAGGCGGTGTCCAGGCCTTCCCAGGGTGTTGCTAGGCTCCCCCAAGAGAAATGTATAACACATGCACATGGACAAATACAACGTTTTAGCGAAGAACGATATCAAATGTTGTGGGACACAAAATCAATTTTTGTGTGCGATCACTTAAGAAATCTTTTTACCAAAAATATATTACACCACATTGGGCTGAAAAAATTGTTGCTTTAGCAGTTTTAATGTTTTAATATGTTTTTAAAGCATTTTTTATGGGCGTATCGAAATAGGCGATAAAGGCACATAAACATTTAGCACAGCTGCTGCGCGTGGTGTGTACGCTAAAGTGCGCCGTAAGGCGAATACCGATTTAAGTTGAGGTAAATGAAGACGCACCCTTATTTTTGCGCGAAAATTGGATATTAAAGGATTGCGCGTGGCACTGCTGTGGTTGAACCAGATTAGGACGCCGCGTACGGCAACCTCGCGAAATGGATATGCGCCTTTAGATTAAACACAATTTAAGTGTTAAATTTATTTTGGCATTCTGTAAGGAGTAGTTTTTCTATTTTTTTTAATGTGATGTTTATTTTTTTAATAATTTAAAATCATATTTTTTGAATAGGTATAATAATTAATTTTGAAATAAAAGTATTTTAAAGGTAAAACAGTGGATAATATCGTTAATATAATATAAAAAATAAGAGAGTGGCAGATATTTTTTGATGAAAAAATTTGCGTGTGCCAAGTATCGACCCTAATTAAAGGTCTTACCTTCGTGACTTCCTTTTCGGTTTTGCTTAGATGAATCTATCGTACCTAATGTTTTATTTTTATTTGATTTGGCCAATCTATCGTCCTCATTTTTAGTTACTACCGAAGTTGATTTAGATCGGGATGAGACAGTGGTGTTCAGGGATGCTAAAAAACCCGAAACTTTTGTTACAGTACAACATTACACACTTGGCATTTACTCAGAACTTCTAAAAATACGAAAAGCATTTTCAGAAATCACTTTTTTTATTTCTTGGTGTTAGGGCGGGTTCACACAGGCATTTAATCACACGCATGTACAATTCGACGCCGGGACATCAATTTTTAAAATTACTGATCATAATTTACATTCTTTTTAAATGATTGTGCTTTTTAAGTGAGTGCTGTAACTTTAAAATGCTGTTGCAGAAACTGTACTGACTGGTACCGTGAGCATGTTTTAGACTGTTCTGCAAATGTTTTAATATACTTTTGATAGAGTCCAGTGAAATAAATTTTAAAAGCTGGAGTTTATTATAACTGCATCTTTAACAACACTGTAATTGTTGTTATTTAAAATAATAAGTATTTGCGACTTTTGCAGTCGACGTCTTTAACGCGCGTTTTTCTCGACGCGACTGTGTGGACCCGACCTTAGTATGTATTAAATGCCTTCACAAAAACTGTGCAAATACAAAGCCAAACGTGTCGATATATCAAAAATTAAGCGTTGAAAAGCTGTAAAAAGCAATAGTTTAAATAAAATTTGTTAAAAATGATTTCTGAACGCAGAGTCAGCCACACACATTCACGAAACTACATAACAAACTAAGTTGGGAGGTGGAAGGAAACACCGATGAAATTATGAAAAAAGCGACATGTGGAGCAAGGAGCGACTCTTGGCACACACTGGTATTCTTAAATCTACAGAGGCGGACTGAAGACTCTTTTTATTATGTATTTTTTGTAGTTTATTATAAACTTATTATGAAAAAAGTAGTTTGAATACGGTGGAGACAATACAGAGAATGAAAACTAATTTTCCTTGGTTTTTATACTATGACACAAGATGCTGTTGCCACCTAATTTTTCGTAGTTTTTTTATGTAAATTTAAAAAAAATCCTATTTTACTTTCACATGCAGTAGTACATCCCTCTATTCTTTAATAAATCACATACATTTTGAAATTTAAACTTCTAATGTAACTGACAAAGGAAAATTGGGATTTTTCAAATATATTAGATAGAGACACCCTTTCTTTATTTTATATTATAACTTTACACCAAAATTCCTTTTTAATGACATGAGAAATTGTCAATTTTTAAGCAGCCACAGATTATTTTTGTATCATACTAATTACAGATTAAATCTTAAATTTTAAATTTTCCGTATACTTTCAATTAATTCGGTGAAAATAAATTTTAAGATCTGAATAGGAAGTGACCTTGGATAAATACAGTATTTAAATAAAGATATTGCTACAGGGTATGGCCAAGGCCATATATTAAGAAATAACCTTAAAATTTTTGACACACCCTGTATAATCACAATACCCATTTTTTTAATAGATTATAAGGCTGATTAATAAAATATGTGTGAATAAATAAAACAGAATGTACCATGGCATTGTTTATAAAATTGAGAAGAAAAAAAAATAGTGATATTACAGAGCGTGTCTACTTAAGTTTGCACCATATGGAAAACTTTTTTTTTTTTAGTTTTTCCGTTTTGATAAAAAAGTTATTCTTTTTAAAAGGTTTCCATTGTCTAAAATCCAAAATGCAATCATCAGATATTAATTTTTTTAAGTGGTATAAGAGGTATGTCAAAAAATATGAATTTTGCTCAAGAGGAAAATCCCTTTATTTTTCATAATATTAAAAATTTTATTAAGAAAAGATGTTTAGAATTAAAGACTTTAATATCAAACATCTTTCCTTTAAAAAATGATTTGATATTATGAAAAGTTAAGGTAAATGCTTGCGAACTTTAGTAGACCCGCTGTATTAGCAGTGCCATGTAAAGTAAAAAAATATAATTTGCCAAAAGTTTGAGGTTGTTTTTAAATTTAATTATAGCTTTGGCCATATTTTTTCAGGCAACCCTATAGCAATACCTTTATTTAAATACATACTTTTTTTAATATAAAATCGTTTTTTTTTCGGCAAACAGATGGATGCAGGTTGCTTTGGATTTTAGACAATTAGCAATTTTTCAGAACTTCTAATGATGTTAAAATTTTTAAAGAACCAGTAAAAAAGGTACTTTTTGGGCGCACGGGGTTAAGTATATTATAAAAAGCAAATACAGTGTGTGTCCTAACTACGGTACGAAACTTAGGCGGGTTATTTTTTATGTCTTTTTATAAAAAAAGTTCCTATAAACATGTATCCTAACTTGCTTTATTTCTGAAATACTGGGCGTTAAAGTTTTTGAAAAAAGTGGATATTTTTAAGTATCTTAAAAACCCTTTAACCGATTTGGTTGAAATTTGGTACACTTATTTAATGTAATATGCTGCTTGTAAACCTCTACCCAGATTAAGATTATTGGGTCCAGTGACGTCTCAGTGAGCACCATAGCCAATATTTTACTGAGGAAAAAAGTACATTGACTTTTTATATTTTCTCCGATTAAGCAACAAAAAAAGGTTTTGTATTTTAGTGTTTTTTGTTTTAAGCTTCGTTTTTGGGGAAAAAATAAAAAAGCTTTAAATATTTCCAAAAGTACATTAACAACATAGTAAAAAAACTAAAAATAAACAATTATTTGCCCTAAAATAAATGAGCAGTCATGTTTATTTTAATTAAAAATCGTAATTCTCTTTATTTCCTAGGGTCAAAATTGTTAATTTTTTAATTTTGAATTTTATTTCATACTGTTTATGGATATTTTTAGTATATAACCTAATGTGGCTTTAATTATTTTTTCGAAACCAAAGCGAGATACGAAAAAAAATACAAGAGACTAAAAAGCTCCATTTTTAATTGCTTAATCGAACAATTTAAAACTTTATAAAAGTCAGTGGCGTACTTTCTTTTCAATAATATTGGCTGCGGGGTGTCGGCCCAACAGCGACCGGCCTATCTGCGACGGATAATAAAATTGGCGCATTAGCGACCGAATTTTTTAAACCCCATATTTCTACCTGGTGGGTCTGGAATACATTGAATTTAAGACGCACTGTTGCCAAAATGTGGGTGGACTATAAGAGATATTTCCTAAAATCAGAAAAGGGTACTAAGGGTAGGAACTTAACTCAACCCAAGACTAATACACACTTACGAATGTTTAGTTCTGGTAAGCAACGGCTTTTTTTTAATTCCTTAATTAAACCCAAGACGAATACACACATACATATATTGCAATACGTATATTCTTGTATTTTATATTTACGTTAATTTGTAGGCCTCTATATGCAATAAATAAATAATATTATAAATGTATCTACAATTTTTTTACTTTTTAAAATATTTCACAAAAAAGAAAACAACTGGATGGGAAGATTTTATGAACAACTTGGCAACAATGCTTATGCCCCATTAGGTTTCACTCCTATTTAAAATCCATAGGTCTCCTCTAGGTCGGTTTTATTGCTTTTTAATGATCGGTCGCAGATAAGCCCATTTCGGCTGTGGTGCACACTGAGACGCCACTAAACCCAATAATCTTAACTTAGGTAGAGCTTTACAAGAGCTTTATTACAATAAATAGGTGTAACAAATTTCATTTTTTCATAAAATAACAGAAATAACCCTCTTTCGTTTCGTACCGTACTTAGGAAACACCCTGTATAGTTTTTAGCGGATAATGCATGTTTTTCAAAGATGCACCTGATTAAAAAACAAGTTAAAATGTGATACCAATAGAAAAAAGAAACAAAACTATAAAAAGTCAATCCGCCTTCGTAAATATATTAAATTTTCTACAAGCTATTTATGACCTTACAGGGTCGAGGTCGCTTATTTGAAGGAGTATTAGAGGTGGATTTCCTTCCCTCTTTTATTGTTGACCTAGATTGCCTCTTTGGAGATTGCTTCTCCTTATTAGAAGTTTCTGTTGTAGGCCCAACTGAGTGCGAACGAACTATAACATAATCATCAGTATTTAGTAAAATCAACTGTTAAATGCAATTGTAGTTTTAAGGGTGTTCACTACACAAAATTATTTAAGCTCCAAAATGTACACAGGTTTTAAAAACATGCAGTTTTTTTTTTCAACAAGTAAAGTATTTTTTTATCTTTGGACAAACCACGAAGGCTAAAAGCCTAAATACTAACGTACCGTGGGTGTCTTAAGCGAGGTAAGAGGAAGTTTGTTAACACGGGACTTAAATACTTAAAGATTTGGGGGAAGGAAAGACCTCCGCGGGCAGCAGGTTCCACAATCTAGAAACTCTAGGGATAAAAGAACGAACAAAGTGGGACGTTCGGGGCCTGTCCAGTTGGACCGTATAGGGATGCATACGCGCAGAACTACAAGTTTCTCTGTTGGGAACCATGAGTGGAGGAACTATACTGGACAATTCTTCAGAGGAGAAGCCATGGAAATACCTATAAAAAAGCGATAAATCCCCCACAGCCCGACCATGGGCAAGAGAGGGAAGCCTTGTGTAAGTGAAAGATCATTAATGAGACGAATAGCTCTTCTTTGAATAGAATCAAGAATGCTTAGGGTTGTGGGGGACGCCATGCCCCAGATATGAGAACAATACTCCAAGGGAGGTCGGATTTGGGACACATACAAAGTGTATAAATTAGAAGGGGAGAAATACTTTTTGGCTCGAAAGAGAAATCCAAGCTTTTTGAAGCAGCTGTGGCTATAGATACAATGTGTTTATGCCAGTTAAGGTTACTTTCAAATGTGACGCCCACAAGATTGAAGGTGTCTTTGCTCTGTAAAACGTGACCGCTCATAAGTAGAGGATGGTGGCGCGCTTGTGGCGGCTTCGGTTGTATCGGCGAGCGTCGATCACCGGAGTTAAGCAGTGAAATGCGCGCCCATAATTTGGATGGGTGTCCGGCGACAGCGGTGTTTCGGGCAGCGGCACACGGTGTTCTCTGCTCGGGGATGCGGACCGAGCAACAACCATCCAAGTTATGGAATGAATGGTGTGTGAATGAGAAGGAGTAGGGGTCAAGGTACAATAAGCCTTCAGGCTGCAGTGCACCACCTAGGGGGCGGTCGTCGGACCTGGGTGGGATGACCCCGAAAGGGTGAAAAAAAAGTAGAGGATGAGTATTTGATGACTCTTTTCGCGACAAGGAACATGATTGTGTTTTGGATGCATTAAAATGGACGAAATTTTTGGCGTCCCAATCTAATATTAAATTAAGATCCTGCGAAAGAGATATCTGCATCGCTCTGCGTTTGTTTTCAAAGTCAGGTTTAGTGATGGGTTTAGGAAGCTGAAAACTGGAGTGAAGGGTACTATCGTCGGCGAAACTATGAATGGAATTAGTTGTGGACGAGAGAAGGTCGTTGATGTGAAGAAGAAACAATGTTGGTGCCAGGACTGAGCCCTGAGGGACTCCAGCATTTACTTGGTAAAAGCTTGAAGAATGGCCATCCACAATAACTGATATACGACGATCAGATAGATAACTAGAGAGCCAAGTACAGAGTTTAGTTGAAAGACCATAGGAGGGAAGTTTATTAAGAAGTGCGGCATGCCAGACCTGGTCAAAAGCTTTGGATATATCAAGAGCAACGATCTGGGACTCACCTAGAAACTCAAGAGACTTATTCCAGCAGTGTGATACGAAGGAAAGAAGATCTGCTGTAGATCTTTGTGGCGAAATTCATACTGGTTGCATGTTATCCACAATAGTATACTAAAGACCAAAGGAACGTAAACATTTAGGATACAAGGTGATCAAACTTAAGTCGGCACTATTGTTAACTTCTTTATTATTAAAGATATGTGCTGCCAACAAAAAAACAATTAAACATCGGTTTTTTAATTTATTGCAAAAAATTCCTTATTTTAAATGAAACCATTTAAAAAGCCTTTCAAAGAGCTTTAAAAAAAGTCCATATGTGATATATCCAATCTCTAATAGCTTCGGAAATATGGCCATACTCAGGACTTTGATAGTAAACTGGCATTTTTTAAAAGATATTTTAATGAGCTTTAAGAAATGACAATATTTAATATGTGTATAGTTTTTTAAACGTGGCTATCCAGATCTAAAAATAATTTTAAATTTCCATTATATCAGAGACAATTGTAGTTTCACTATAGACACTCTGAACAATGCTAAATTTTTGGTCATCAGCTTGGACGCTGGCTTCGTGGAATTTATGCAGCGGGTATCCATTGATTACACACGTAAACAGTTCGTATAATTTGCCGCTCCATAAATTCAGCCAAGCCAGCGTCCAAACATGATCAAAAATTTAGCATTGTTCTGGGAGTCTATAGTGAACCTACTGATTATATCCAAAACTCTAAGCTAGGGCACTTAATTTAGTGTCGTGGATAAAATCGTCATTATATCTACTATTTTTTAGATTTCAATAGCCATATTTCCAAAACTACAAGAGATAGACATATTAAATGTGGTATTTTTTAAAACTCTTTAAAATATTTATTTAATGGTGATGGGTGTTTTACTTTAAAAACCTTGTGTGCCATTTTCGGACTTCCTATGCGGGCTGTTTTCTTATTGCAGTAAAAATTGTTAGGGCTTATTCCTAAGCTAATTCTTCTATAAAAAAGTCCATTAAACATAGGCCCAGAAATGCATTGTTCGAAAATACAGGGAGTTAGGCTTTTGAAAAACTTTGTTTTTTTATGTATTACCTTAATTATTCCTTATCCGGCGAAAAGGCCAAAAAGCTTTATTTTTATTTGCCGAGTTGAAATAAAAGTAATTAAAATTCACGAAAGTCACTGGCATACATTCTTTAAGGGGTCGCTCGAAACGCCACTGAATTCATACATTTAATGAACTTTAGGCTAAATAAGCTTTTTAATGCAATAAATAGTACTGCCAAATATTTTATTATATTTTTAAATACATCACATAGGTTCATTTAAAAACTTACCACTCAAGTTATCTGCGAAAAGAGACAGATTTGAGAAAATATACACCTATATAGTATAGTGTATAGCCTATACACGTCAAGATATTTATTGACGGAGAACGTTTTCTACAAAAGATTGGACGGCACTCTTTCAACCCCTTTACCACCAGGGCCACCACCCCAAAATTCTTAAATGAGAAGAGGGATCAAGTGATACATCATTTTAAATCCCTTGGCGAGTACTTTATAACCCTGAAATATAAAGTCAATACCTTTACCTACTACAAAATGGCGGTACTTTAAATATTTCCGGAATATCTAATTTGGATGGCCATATTTCCGAAACTAATAAAGTTAGATATACCTAATGTGGTACTTTCTTAAAGCTCTTTTAAAGATCTTTTTAAGTATGATACAGGTGATATACAAGGTAGGACAAAAATTATAATTTTTTTAATCAAGCACCCCGTATATTATATCACCATTTAAAAGATCTTTTCATAGCCTTAAGAAAATACCACATAAGGTATTCTTAACTAGTTTCCAAAATATGGCCATCCAAATCAGGTATTTAGGTAATATTTGAAGTACCGCCATTTTGTTGTAGGTGAAGGTATTGACGTAATATTTTAGGATTAAAAAATACTCGTCAGGAGCTTTAAAATAATGTTGATCCCCCTTTTCATTTAAAAAATTCTTAACCAGTTTCGGAAATATGGCCATCCAAATCAGGTATTTAGGTAATATTTAAAGTGCCGCCATTTTGTAGTAGGTAAAGGTATTGACTTAATATTTTAGGATTAAAAAGTACTTGTCAGAAGCTTTAAAATAATGTTGATCCCCCTTTTAATTTAAAAAATCTGAGGTGGCGGCTCTGGTGGTTAAGAGGACAAAGGAGAGCAGTTCAATTTTTTGTAAAAACGTTTTCTCCCAATAAAAATCTTGACGTGTTTCGCCGATTTTCTTAAATCTGTCTTTTTTGCAGATAACTTGAGTGGTAAGTTCTTAAAGAACATACTGTATATTGGGCACAACGCATATCCGAATTTATGTTTATATAAAAAATCATAAAATCAGCTTAAGTATAAGCTCTTGATTTTTTTTACCGCAATTATAAAAGATCTCTGTTAAGTAAAGTAAGGTTTTGGTACTTCTTTAACTTTTGCGAAGCAGAATGTTTTGTAAAGTGATTCATCCCCAAAACTACGTATGTAACTGAACTGTTTGAATATGTCTTACTTGTGTTAAGCGCACCATCTTTTCCTTTTTGGCTACCGCGTTTAGCAGATATTTTTAAAGGAGAACTTTTTTAGGGCTATTTTTCTGTGATCCTCTTGAATCATCGTCTTTCCTAGGAATCGTTGGTTCTAATTTTTCCCTAGTTGGTGAAAGAATTAATCCGTCAAATTCTGCAAAGGATAAGTCTTATTCCATCACTTTTAAATCACTGCAATAAAGTTATGTAAATCTTACCAGCACCACCAGTTGTTCGTTCCAAATGATGCCTGATAATGTCCCTAATCATTCTAGCATTATTTTCGGCATTTCTATAAGCCTTCGTAGGCGAACTCTTTCGATTATTGTCTTCTTCTTTGTCTTCCTTGGTATATGACTTGTTGGTCATATGCGAAGCCAGCGATAACGCTGATAAGGAACTTCTTCTAGAAACTTGATCCCATAACTCTACCTGCTTATTGTAAATGTCTGATAACCGCTCAGGTGCCAACTCTGATCCCCAGCCTCTATGCTACAACAAGTAAATAGGTTTTAGAGCCATTTTGTATACTCTTTGCGATCTTTGTACACATGTTTATCAATATATCTAAAATATCTTTAATTATTCTTTAAAACTACAAAGAAAATGCAAAAGAAGAAATTTACTGGCCAATTCCTTGAAGTAGAAGCCTATAAAATCGCTATAAAAATATAAGATCCCCTACAGGACGGTGATGGGGAAAAAGATAAAGCCTTTCTGTAAGCCAAGATCACTATTATGGCCAACAGCGCTGCTTTAAATGACATCAAGAATGTCGAGACTTTTGGGAGACGCCATTTTCTGGGTATGAGGGTAATGTACCAACGTTCATACAACGATACCAAAAGGGATCGGGTTTGAAATACATACACAGTGTATAGATTGGAAGGGTAAATATAGTTTCCAACTTGATTAAGGATCCCGGGTTTTTTAACGCTGCCTATACCAGTTGTGGTTATTCTTAAACGTGACTACCTCAAGAAAATATCTTTTTGCTCTAAAATTTTGTACAAGGATGACCTTCAAACTGGTAAAACAGTAAATTAAGATTTTATGACGTAACCTTTTGAAATAGCTGAGTAAAAAAATCATGATTAAAAACGTGGTTTACAGAACAAAAATACCATTTTTCATTAAGACACTTTTTCACGCAACTTAAAAAACCAAGAAAAGTCAGTGAATTAAAATACGAATTGTTGCAATATCCACCCTAATCGCCAGATTAAGACCCCTCCGACTTTTGACTAAGCCATAATATTGTATTTTTCTTATTAAAAACAAAACTTATTCAACCCAGTAAATAATGTTTAAAATGTATTTCATTTATACTCTTTTCCAACTAACTTAAGTTTTTTTTTAAGAATAATTTTGCAGGGACTCTTCCCCTAGTTTGTTTTTAAATAATCCCTAAATAATCTTTAATAAATTAAAAACATAGTCTAAAGATCACAAACGCCAGTAACTTAGTTTAGTCATATTTAGATAAACAACTATAAAGTAGTAATAATAATACTTGTTTCAGTGGCGGCTCGTTCCTTTTGTGATAGTAATACGGCAAACTATACAGGGTGTTTCCTAACTGCGGTACGAAACTTAAGGAGGTGATTTCTTATATCTTTTTATGAAAAAAGTTTCTGTAAACATATGTCCGGATTCGCTTCATTTCTAAAATACAGGACGTTAACGTCCTGTATTTTAGAAATGAAGAGAGTCCAAGTTTTAAAAAAAAGTCAGTATTTTCTAAATATCTTCAAAACCTTTCGTCCGATTTGGATAAAATTCAGTACACTTATTACATGTAATAACGCCCTTGTAAAGCTTTACCTAAGGTACATTAAGGTTACTGGGTCCAGTGGCGTCGCAGTGGGTACCACACCTAATATTATTGAGAAAAAAGTACGCCACTGACTTTTTATAAATATTGGTATACATTTTTAAGATTAAGCAATAAAAGATGCAACTTTTCAGCCTTTCGTATTTTCTTCGTATCCCGCTTTGTTTTCGAGAAAAAAACCTGAAGCAACTTTAAGGCTAGCCGCGCACTAGCAATTTTTTTGTTGACCAACACAAAGGTTGCTCAACCAAAAAGTTGCTAATAAATTTGTGTTTCAGGTACTTGTCTACAAGGGCGTTGTTTTTTTAACATGAATTTTACCGAGACAATAGTAATTATTGCTGGTCTTTTGAAAAGAGAAAAAAGAAAAACGAAAAACAGTATTGGGTTTAAATCGCCTTCATTCTAAAAAGTAGCCCTAAACAGCACAAAATAAAATCCAAAATTAGAAAATTAAAATTACGACCTTAGTAAATAGGGAAAATATTTTTTTTTAATAAAATACACAGACTGCTTATTTATTTTAAGGCAAATAATTGCTTTATTTTTATTATTGTTTTTTATATCATGTTGTTTATGGGTACCTACTTTAAAAGAAAATAAAGTAGTATTAGTATTTTTTCTCGAAAACAAAGGTAGATTTGAAGAAAATACAAGGAACTAAAAAGTTTAATTGTTTATTGTTGAATCAGGAAAAAAATTATAAAACTTTATAAAAAGTCAGTGGCGTACTTTTTTCACAATAATATTGGCTGTGGTGCCCACTAAGACTCCACTGGGCCCAATAATCCTAATCAAGCAAAGTTTTATAAGCGCCTTATTACATTAAATAAGTGTCCCACATTTTATCCAAATCGGTTAAAGGATTCCCAAGATATTTAAAAGATACCGACTTTTTTGAAAACTTTAACGCCCTGTATCTTAGAATTAAAGCAAGTCCAAACATATGTTAAAGGATTTTTTTTCATAGAAAGACATAAGCAAGTACCATCTTAAGTTGCGTCCCGTAGTTGGGAAACACCCTGTATAACTTAAAGTAAATCGTTGCAAAACTTTTTAATTTGCAGTACCTTTGTTGTAAGCTTGATAAGTACCTTCTCTTATCAGAAAATACTGTAACAACACATCAATATTGCCACTTCTGATGCAATTTTTGATTCGAGAACGCACTTTTACACATTGTCAAGAGTTTATGTGACGTTGTGAGGGGTTGTGACATAAAAGCTGCCTATACTGCGTTCAAAGATTCAATTTTTTAATATAACAAAAGCCGCCACTGTATTTTTGTTAAAAAAATAATTAGGTAAGCAGTCTTTAACTAACCTTGTATTCTCCGGCCTTTTTGCGGAGTTCAACAACTTCGCGGTACCAAGACGCATCGTTTTCCAAGTCTGCAGAAAAATCTTTATGTACATTTTCAATCTGGGCAACGGGTCGTTTTGAGGAAAATCGTCCGTTTATATATTGGTAATGACTAAATGGCCTAAACTTTTTTATACTCACTATTACTGGTAAATTCTTCTCTTAACTTTTCTTGGTTCGATCTATCGTCGACTAAAGGCTCCAGTTCGCTTGCTAAAATGGTAGAAACGTTATGAAAAACACTTTTAAAATCTTTAAATAAAAAAAAACTTTAAAAGTTTTGTTTATTAAAAAAACAGTGGCGACAGGGTTAAAAAAGGGTTTGTTCTGCTGAACTTGGCCGCTCATAAATAAAGGAGATATAGGAGCAAAATTTTCTTGTGCCAGCGATCATGATGATGTTTTTTATTATGTATTTATCTGGATGACTCAGACTTACCATCTCGATTTTCAGTATCCATTCTCTTCTTATGAACCATAGCGTGAGCATTGGCCTTAAGAGCGCCCATAGACTGTGACTTTCGAGGAGCCCCATCCACCTCGTCCTTCCTAGAGGTGTGCCCAGGGGGCCAAGCAAACTGCCTTCGATATTCCGTGCTAATTTTCGAAATAGCTTTGCGTAGAAGGCCGTTTTCGCGACCCTGATAATTTAGGAAAACTTGGGTTAATAATTATATGTTCAATGGGAAAAATTTGCCTAGTTTACCTTACAAAACCTTACCCGAACCTTGAGAAAAACATAAAATACATTTTGTTTTTAAACTAAAAGCTATAATAAGGTATATAGAAGATAATATGTCGTATTGTCTATAATATAGTGCTACTTTTACCTCTTTTTTAGCAGTGGCGGCTGGTGATGGCCAATTTAGTGGGCCACCCGCACCATAGGTAAAAGCCAATGTTTAAAATTTTATTATATATATATTTAGGCCTCTTATTATAACTAATTAATCAATATGTTAAATAGTAAAACAAATAACGGGTTAAAGTGATTTAATAGACTGTAATAACCAAAAAAAGTATATTTCACAATGGTGCAGGTGTGCCTTTCAAACGGAGCATCACCAGCCACCACACATGTTAAACTTATTGTTTAGAAAATTGGTGCTTAAGTTTGTAGCTGCTAAATCTTAACAATTAAGCCGTTTAGGGCCTATTTTTAACTTAAAATAAGTCCAGAAATAATATATTAAAATTTAGTCATTCCCTATGTAAAATCTTTCATTTTAAAACGTGTTTTCTTTCAAAGGCAGTAAATTAAAAAGACATAACTTATCTTGGCCTCATGAATACCATTACTTCAAGTGGTGGTCACTTTACATACTTTAAGAAAAGTAATTTCTTTTATTAAAAAGTCCTAAAATAACCATTAAAAAAAGCGTTTAAGAAACATTTATTTACAGAAACAAAAATTAAAAAAAAAACATATTCTTTAGCCAGGCTGTTTAAAAAGCAGTAATTTAGGGCCTTTATTTGAAATAATATTCCCAAAAAACAAATAAACTATAAAATCCTTATATAAAGTTATAATCAGTCATATCAGATAAATATTGTAAATTTTGCTAAACTTTTGCACGCACTTCTATTTTGGGAAAGCTTCTCCTTAATTGAAGAACAGAAAGAACTAGACAGGATAATTTTAGAAATTATCGGAAAAAAATGAAAGAGATACGCGACAATTTACTTAAAGCATCCTAACATGAGCAAAGAGGGAGGTTTGTTGCCTCTCTAGTTGAACAGTCAAGGTATGCATGGAAGTAACACTTCGTGTTACCTGTGTGGCGCTTCCAGAGAATTATTAATCCTTGGAAAAGGCCATGAAAGTACATGTAATCTATAAAAGGGCGATAAGACTTTTTAACCTTTTGGAATTGGAATAAAGGAAGCTTTCTTGTAAGACTGTGGTTAATTATATGAAAATGGCCCTATTTAAAGTTGGGGAAGACACTTTATATCCATCCCATCTATGGAGACATTATTTTAAAAAGGGTCTGATTGGGAATACGTGTAGTAGAGAAACAATGCTTTCTGGCTCGAAAGAAAAATCTAAAAAAATTTAAAGGTGTTGTGGCTAGGAATAAAATATGCTTAATCCATTAAGACCGTTCTTAAAGGTAACGCTCACAAGGTTAAATGATTAGTTGTTTTACAAAACTTGCAGAACTCAGAATTAAAGAATAAATATTGTAATTTTTTTTTCGAGGATTCTCACATGATTAGGTTTTTGAGGCATTTAACTGGGCAAGATTTTTGGTGCCCTAATTTGGAATTGATCGAAGGTCCTCTAAAGGAGTTATCTTGATCTCCCTGCACTGGATTTTCTGTTCAGGCATAATGATGAGTTTGGAAAACTGAATATAAAAATAAAATAAATACATTGTGGAAAAAAGAAATAGTAAAAAGTATTTAACTAACCAGAAACAACTTTAATGAAAAAAAAAAAAAACGTTGGCATTCCTTGCACTTTTTGATATTAAGTGCCCAGAATATCTAAAAATTTAAAGTTAAGAACCCCCATGTTCAAAAAGTAGATATTTAGTTATATTTAATAGAGACCATATTAACTTTTTAATTCCGAAATATAGTTTTGCTCAAATATGAAATGAAGTGTGAAATATATGTGTTAAATATTACAAGCAAATTATAATTCCAATAAGACGCCTTACTCATATATACCTTGCTAGCAAATACATTAATATTGCTTCTAAAAACGTTAGATGAATAATATTTATAGCATATTTTCAATTATTGCATATTTTCTCAAAATGGGTAATTTATGGGTTATTTCTTTGTATATTTGAAACTCATTCATAAAGAACATTTAGGCATCGCTTCAAGACCAACCGCGTTCGCAAACGTCAAATGTACAAAGACATCCGTTAGTAAATCATGCTACTGATTGATGTTATTCTATGTACTGTAGATCTGGAGAAACAGAATCGATCTTATCTTTTACCATATTCTCCACGTCAGAATCGGACTCTCTCCTACGCTCCCCGGGATCGGTATCGTGTTCGATTGCCCTGCGCGGTCCCTCCGACTTGCTGCGTCTTGAAGGCCTCCAATTCGGCCCAAATCGCTCTTCCGACTGAAATTAAAATGAATACATCTCTAACACATGCCCATTGAATACTTTTCTCAATTTTGCATGCATATCATCGGGTATTTTCCACAAATTTGCTAAAAGGGCAGATATGATCGACTCCCACCAGAAATAAGCTCATACTTGTCATTTTCTCTATATTTTATTGAGATAGATGACTAACAATTGCTACTGTTTTAAAGCCAATTACTATACCACTTAAATACTTTATTTTATATTCTTGACTATATGCAGGAAATAATTAAACCCAATAACTCGATTTTTAGAAATTTAGTAAAATCGATATTTTAAGTAATATTTGACGCACTCCAGAGACCAAATAAAATAATTTTAGACTTAACTAAGTTGGCTTATACAGTGAGGACATAAAGCCCGTCCTCCCCTACTAAACTGGACCGTATATAATGGTATGTTCTTATGAAATTTGGAAGGATAGTATATGTCATATACATATACTATATAGGCATGCTCTTTATTTTTTGACATATCAATGACAACTTTAAATGTCAAAGTGACAGCTGGGCGCAATATTAGGACAAAACTTAAATGGAAAAAGGGATCTTGTGGCACATTATTTTAAAGCTGTTAACAAGTAGTGTTAACCCTAGAATATGATGTCAATAAAACCGACTACAAAATAATGGTGCTGAATAACTACCAAAATAGTTATTTTGGATGGTCATATTTCCGAAAGTAATAGAGCTAGATAGAATAAATGTAGTATTTTCTAAAAGCGTTTTTAAAGATCTTTGTAATGGTGATATAATATACAGAGTGTTTCATAAAAAAAAACTAGTTTTGTTCTACCTTGTACTTTATCAAATTCTTATTCAATATCTTCATTAAAAAGATCCTTAAAAGAGCTTTAATAAAATATCACATTAATTATATCTAACTAAGTATATTAGTTTCGGAAATATAACCTCCAAATCAGGTGTTCAGGTAATTATTAACGAAGTGACTAGGGGCACGTTGATGTGCCGCGATTATTTTTACCGGGCACGTGTATGACGTCACTACTGAGCGTGCCATTATTCATCATCAAATTCAAACTATCCTTAATTTGGCTATATTCCGCCTTCTTTTTGCACAAAATTCTTGATATAACATTAAATTGGCATACAATATTTTATAAACATCCTTAAAAAAACCTCTTTTTTAGTTATTTTACACCGTTTTTTTATTAAATTCTATTTTTTTACGCCCAAAACGCTGCAACCATGCATACACCTATGTGTATAGTTGTTTCAAACATGGCGACTTGATTTAAAGCAAACCTTTTAATATATTAATAAAGAAAGGCTTATAATCAGTAAAAAACAGGTTTTAAAAAGGTTTTTAATGTAAAATGAAATATTGTGTGCCAATTTAGTGTTATATCAGGAATTTAGTGCAAAAGAAGGGAGAATATAGTAAAAATAAGGATAGTAGACAGAGTGACGTCATACACGTGCCCGGTAAAAAATAATCGCGGCACATCAACGTGCCCCTAGTCACTTCGAATTATTAAAGTACCGTCATTTTGAAGTAGGTAAGGGTATTAACTTTATATTCTTTGGTTATAAATACTTCGTCCATTTAATTTTTTCCGAATATGGCGCCCAGCTGTCACATTGACATTTAAAGTTGTCAGTACTTTGTCAAAAATATGAGGGCCTTGCTCAGATACTATCTTTTCAAATTTTAACTGAATATACCGAAAGATTCAACTTTTAGAAGTGGGGGGACGGACTTTAGGCCCTCACTGGCCTGTTATATGAACAGTGTGTCGCATAAAGTTGGAACCATATGGAAAACTTTCTTATTGTTTATTTTAGGAAAAAAATATTCTTTATAAAAAGTTCTGCATGGTCTGAAACTTAATGTGCAATTATCAAGTTTTAATTTTTTAAATTCTTCCACAAGATATATATGTCAAAACATTTGAATTTTGCTTAGGAGTAATGGAGTAAAGTACCTGTATTTTTGATAACATCAAAAATTGTTATAAAAAAGTTGTTCAGAATTATTAAAAAACACGTAAGAATATGCAATTACAGCAATTTAGCATAAAAATGAATTCCGTATATATTATTGTTGCTTTTTTGGTTGGATACAATTTAACATAATTTGGGAGGCACCGAAGGCGTAAAAGATTATTTGACAATGAGTAACTAAGTATTTGTAAAATTGCAATAAAAAGTCGTGAAGAAAAAATAAAATTTGCTAAATTTGCACATGTTTTTTATTTCTAAACAACTTTTTAAATAGCACTTTTTAATTTTCTCAAAAATAAAGGTACTCTTGAGCAAAATTCAAATATTTTTACATATCTCGTATAAGATTTAAAAAACAACAAATTTGATAATTGTATATTAAGTTTTAGACCATGCAGAACTTTGTATAAAAAAATAATATTTTTTTTTCATAAAATGAATAATAAAAAGTCTTCCATATGGTTCCAAATTTATTAGACACACTGAATAATTGTCAACTGTTCACGTATTTTAAGAGACCCTGTATACATATTTTTTTATAAAACGTATGCTTCTAAAGTGATTCGTATTACAAAACCTTATATTTCTGGAAATTCTAAATCATTTATATTAAATCTAATTTTCGAATTATTAAAAAAATGTAGCTTTTGAATAAAACATCCTTAATTTAAATAATTTTCAATAAAATGAAACGCATTAAAATATCTAAAATTCTATTTACTGTGTAACTAGGAAGTTAATGGAATAAATTTATGATAATTATTAACCCTAGAGCTACATTGCCCTTTGGATTATCTGGGTAAACATATTATGAAGAGCTGGAGGTGATACCTCAACTAATTCCATAATAAGCAGTTAATATAGGAAAACATATCTAAGGAGTTTAAAATTTACAATATAGAGTGGTAAACATTTTACATCATTTTCAATAAAATCTTAACATTTTTAACCGAAAAGACATATATTTGGATTTAAATAAAAAGAAAGAATATATTATTAGTTTTTCTTCCTCTTTTATTTACATTAAAAACTTTAATGTATGTTATTTATTTGGGTACACGCCAAGTCAGATTAAAAATCAAAAAACCTAAAAAAAAAAATTAAAATAAGTAACTAAAAACAAAACCGACGTTTCGGTGGCAACTCTACCACACACACATAAATTGATGCTACACATTTATCTTTATTTAATAATAATTATCGACAGTTATAATTAGGATATATATTGGTGGGACCCTTTGATATATCTGCCCTGATTTGTGGACTTATCTACAGGGTTAAAGTTGTTTACAGGTTTACACGTATAAAATGTTCTTGCCCTTCCTTATATACTTTATCTGGCAGACATGTAGAAGCTATATACAACAAAGCAGACGTCACACAGTATGATTATGTAGCTTGCCAATATTTTTAAACTAAAACATAATGAATAGTTTATGAAAAAATATTTCTTTATAGCCATAACCAATAATCAAAGACATACAAAAAAAACAGACACGTCTATTTCGATACATAACTTTAAAACAGACAAAATCGAAGAATAATTCTGCTTTATACAATGAGGACCCAAAGTCTGAACCATTCGATATATTTTCATAAACTTGGAACGATACTTATGACCAAGGTCTGAATTTTTTGACACATCAATGACAGCTCTAAATGCTAAGATGTCAGCTGGGCGTCATATTGCAAAAAATATTAAATGAAATGGGAGTTCTTGTGGCACATTATTTTGAAGCTCCCGACAAGTACTTTATAATCCTAGGAAATAAAAACTACTTTAAAAATTACTTGAATACCTGATTCGGTTCGTCATATTTACGAAACTAATTAAGTTAGAAGTTCTTCCTCCACTCACGGTTCCCAACAGAGAAACTCGTGGTGCCGCACGTATGAATCCCTATACGGTCCAACCTGATAGGCCCCGAACTTCCCTCTTTGACCGTTCTTTTATCCCTGGAGTTTCTAGAATGTGGAACCTGCTGCCCGGGAAGGTCTTCCCTTTCTCCCAAATCTTTAAGTATTTAAGTCCCGTATCAACAAACGCCCTCTTTCTTAGCTTAAGACACCCACGGTACGTTAGTATTTAGGACTTTAGCCTTCATGGATTGTCCAAAGATAAGCTCTTTTAACAATATTTTTAATGGTAATATTGGTAGTAATATACAGGGTAGGACAAAAGTATATATCTTTTTAATGAAACACCCTGTATATTATATCATCATTAAAAATATATCTAAAAGAGCTTTAAGAAAATACAACAATAAGTACATCTAATAACTTTATTACTTTCGGAAATATGGCCATAGAAATCAGGTATTGAAGTAGTTCTTAAAGTACCGCCATTTTTAGTAGGTGAATGTACTTACTTCATATTACAGGGTAATAAAGAAGTCGTCAGGAGCTTTAAAATTATGTGCTACAAGGCCCCCCTTTCCTTTTATTTTGTTTTATTTTTTTTTTTTTTGAAATATGGCGCCCACCTGTCACCTTGACATTTAGAGTTGCCGTTGATATGTCAAAAATTGCAGACCTTGGCCAGAAATTAGTATTCCAAGTTTCATAAACATATACCAAACGGTTCTGAAGTTAGAAGGGGGCGACGGACTTTAGGAACCCACTGTATATCTATTTTGCTCTTACAACGGAATAGTTGAGCTGTGGTGTCGGTGACCAATAGAATGAAATATGATTAGAAAACCGGGTCTGTATTTTAAGATGTCTTTGGCCATTCCGTTTAGAGGCTCATAATTATCTAAAGAACGAGTATATCAAAATTTATAGGTCTCTGCTTCTACATTGTCCTTTAAGTAAACGCATTTAAAAAAACAATCTCGAAAAGGTTCTTTTAAAAATAATCTCATACTAATCTGGTTTTAGGTTTTCGGTTCGTATGTTGTCAAGTTTGGCAAAATATAATGTATAAAGGTTCGTCTTCATCTACTACGGCTGCCGCGGGCGGCGTCCCGAACCTGGATTATTACTACAGTATTTGCCTTATTGCACTCACCGGCAATTTATACTGCCGTAGTCGAACTAGGCGTAAGCCGCCGAACGCGGCAGCTGCGGTGGATGAAGACGCACCTTAAAAGACTTTCCAATAAAAACTGTTAAATCAGACTAGCCGCATTGAAAACATTTATGTGTATGCCGTTCCTATTTTTTTTTTGTTTCGCGCTATCTGATACGCATGGTGGTTTCTTTAAGAAATGTATGTTGTTTGGTTTAGTTGTTGGTACATAGTGTTTCATGCAAAATGAGCGGTTTCTCGCAACTAATTCTCTGTAGGGGTTGTAGTTTTGATTAACCCTGTAGATACCCTCCATATAAAAACACCTGCTATACCGAAACGTATTCATTTTAATATCGTAGTAATTACATAAAAAAAACGCTTCATGCACTGTGTCCCTGATAATTTCTTACAAAAAAGAGCCTTCCTTGTTAGGTTTACATAATTAAGGTAAAAATAACCATCATGCAGGTTAAAAAGAACCTCATTAAATGAAATAATTAGTTCTGCCTTATGAAAAAAAAGTTTAAAAACATACTTACCAAACCATTATAAACTATACAGGGTGTATAATAATTAATGGTACACTGTTAAACCACAGATTTTTTTTCAAAATATTAAGCCGCGTCCAGGCTTGCAACAATTTGCCAAACATTCTGAATCACTGGCAAATCATTTGTTAAACCCTTGCACGACGCGAATTCCGTCCACGTCCACGTCCGCGCTATGTGGCGCGGTATGCAATGAGCTATGCGGCGCGGAGCGGCACGACGAATTGTTGCAAGTCTGGACGCGGCTTTAGGATTTACCGAAACATACCCATATTTAAAAATTGATAATAAGGAATTTGAAAAGTTAAATACATATTTTTACCAATATTTTGAATGCGTTTCGAATTTTATCATAAAACTAGGGTTTTTTGATATGAACAATTCAGATCCGATTCTAATTTTGATATTTGTGTGGCGATACCTACAATTTTTGTCCTTCACTGTATGTACAGGGTGGCGCCTTTTGGTTCACTTTGCAGGGTATAGCTAAAAGGGATAAAACAAATCTGATTACACAATCTCGATTTCAATTTTTGAAACAAATTTAATAGTGAAGGTAAATCATGGCTAATTTATTTGTTTTTAAATTTTGTCAATTTGGCCAGGCACTTGTAACTCGCTTGATATTAAAGATTAAAAAAAATGTAAATTGAAAACTTTTAGGTATTTTTACGTAGAATTCAGTGGCGCACCTATATTTTTTCCATTGGCTTTTATTTTTAAGTTATAACACAAATTTGTTTCTTTTAAAGGAGCACCCTGTATTTTTATCACCAATAAAAAGGTCTTCCTAAAAGCCGTAAAATACCACATTTTATATATTTAATCTGTCATAATATACAAAACCCTTTGTATATTTTTTAACTATTAAAAAGACGGTTTGAAGACCTTAAGAATTTACCACATTAAAAATATTTTTTAACAGTTTCGGAAATATGAGTTTCCAAATCTTAGTGCGTATATCTACTATTTCTTACGTTTTATATGGTCATATTTCCTAAACTATAGGAGATAAATATATTAAATGTGGTATATTGTTAAACCGGTTTGAAATATCTTTACGACGGTTATATAATATACAGGGTGTTCCATTAAAAAATCCAACTTTGTGTTTTAACTTTAAAATAAAAGTCGATGGAAAATTTATAGGTAATCTACTAAATTTAACGTTAAAATCCCCAAAACTTTTTCTCTACATATTTTTGTTATCTCTAATATCAAGCGAGTAACAAGTGCCTGGCCTAATTAACAAAATTTTAAAACACTCAGTATCTCCAGGTAACGACTCAAGTTAGCCATGATTTACTTGGTGTACCACTGAACTTGTTTCAAAAATCGAAATCGAGATTGAAAATCAGATTTTTTCTAGTTTCGCTATACCCTGCAAGGTCAAAGTGAAAAGTTATGCCAAATTACGTACCATTCAAGTAAAACAATAAACTCCTTCTTGCTGTTGATAAAAAACATGGTAAACCAATATGAATCAATTCGAGCAACGGTTTCAATATATACTACGCTTAGGTTGCTTAGTGCAAACCAAATATTATATGTGAGAATATTTGAAAACAATAATAGGTACATACAGGTTGGAGCTGGGCAAATAAGATAACACACAGGCAGTATGAGAAAGATACAATCTAACTAAATGCCGGCATGTAAACATGAGTGACCGATACGTTTTTTTTAAATATCGCTTTTATTAGCTTGGGTTGCATCTATCTTATCTATCTATGTAACTAACTTTTTGAGCCTAATTTTTACCAACCTCATGATTCAATTTCTTTAAACTTTGCACACGTATCAAGGACCGATGACAATGCAATAATTTAAAAACAGTGTATCCTGTTATCCGATTAGACCGCCAGGATAAAGGTACCTTACAGATCCTGTGTCCTATCACTACTCTTGACAAATGCATGAATGAATTTTTAGTGACAAACTGGAGCATTTTGCATAAGCATACATGGCTATCGAAAAATGAAAAATAAATAATAGTTTAAAAACCAAAAACACGCTTTTATATGCAACTGAACTGAAAAATTGGGAAAATAATTTTCTATTACAAAGAGTTTGTCACTCTGTAAATAAAAAGTATATATATTAAATGTTATAATTATTCTTTGCAATATCTATGAGGGAAAAGTTACGGTAAAAATAGTAATGCACCCCACGCTTTTACTCTGAAGTGACAACCTTGTAGTTTTTGAAAAAAATTATTTTCTAATTTTTAGTTCGGCGTGAAGGCAAAGCGTAGTTTTTTTTTAGTTTTTTTAAACTACATTATTTATTATTCCCATTACTCGCCGATAATCAAAACTGTCACAAGCGTCAAGTATGTTACGCGTAGGCATTTCTTTAATGTCCCACCTTTATTTGAACGGATCAATTTGAAAATAACTTTGGGATATAAATAAATGGCTAATACTATATTCTAGCTGGAAACGACAGATAAAAATTTCCTAAGATGGCGGCTGATAGCCATCTTGGAAAAAAAAATTAAATGGAAAGGGGGTAATGTGGCACATCATTTTAAAGCTCCTGACGATTACTTTATAACCCCCGAATATAAAGTCAATACCTTCACCAAATACAAAATGGCGGTATTTTAAAAATTACCTAAATACCTGAGTTGGATTGTTATATTTCCAAAACTAATAAAGTTATGTACCAAATGTGATGTTTTCTTAAAGCTCTTTAAAAGATTATTTTAATAGTGATTCTTATGATAATATACAGGAAAGAAAAAAGTATAAATTTTGTTAATGAAGCACCCTCTATATTATATTACCATTAAAAGATATTAAAAAAAAATATATCACTTTAGTATATCTAACATTATTAGTTTTGGAAATATGGCCATCCAAATCAGGTATTTAGGTAATTTTAAAGAACCGCCATTTTTATTAGGTAAAGTTATTGACTTTATACTTTAGGGTTATAAAATACTTATCAGGATCTTTAAAATGTACTGCAAGACCCCTCTTTCGATTTAATTTTTTATCCCAAGATGGCGCCCAGCCGCAATCTTGACCTTTGTTAATTTTACTCTAAAATATAGTATTTATGCATCAATTTCATATCCCAAAATTTTACTTTTTTAAATTGATGAATTGAAAAATGAAATGAGCATAAACAACTTAAACGCAAATATCTCGAAAACGGTTACTCGGTGAGGGTCTTAGAAAGTAAACCTTTTTTGTGATGAAAGCACGGTGAATGTAATGTTTTCTTCAGATTGTATATACAGGGAAGCAGTAGTGTAGGTAGCGCCCCTATTTAACACATTAAAATTAACCGAATATTTTATGCCAAAAACCCCTAGATATTACATTATTTCAAACGTATCAAAAAATTATTTATTTTATTTTTTTCACTTTGACACGCTGTATCTTGGTTATTATTAACTTTTGTATGCGGGGTGCCTTTGAGATGACTTTTTAACTTTTCGGCTGCCAATTTTATTATTTCTTAATCGATAGTGACGAAACTAACTAGGGCTTTCAGAAAAGACGGTTTCACCGGAAATAATGGAACTTGATTTTTAGATGGGACACCTTTTTTTTCGGTTTTTACAGTCCCTTTTACGTCGCAATACATTTTAAATAAAATTTGATGAAAATTTGTTTTAAAAACATTGTAATTTGACGTAAAATTGTCTGTAAAATCCGAAAAAAGTATAGGATGTCCCATTTAAAAATCAAAGTTTCAATAATTTCCGGTGAAACCGAAAGTCGTAAAAGCTTGTGAAAAAAGATCTCCCTTTTGACAGTTAAGAGAAAAATTCCTGCTTTTCGTGTCATTCAGCTGGACCCTCTCCACTGACTAGTTTCGCCTGCCTCACAGGATTCATCAAAGTGGCAGTACTATGCTGAATAACACGAAAAGCAAGAGTCTTATAAGAACAATGCCATTAAAAGATAAGGTAAGATGTAATCTTACCGTTAATACCGTACTAAAAATAATTATTCAGTGATCGGCATCAAATTTTACCGGGAACCGACAAGTTGGCAATTCGTAAACAACGCTAGCAAGTTTCGTCAGTATCGATAAAGAAATTATATAATGGCATCCGGAGAGTATTAAAATTATTTTGACATAAGGATTTTGTGGTTTCTCAGTGTACCACTAATTAGTGTACACCCTGTATACATTTATCAGTGATTGACTAATTAAATTTTTGTATGGTGTAACAATATAAACGGCCTATCTTTAACCTGATGGTATATTTATAGAAGTACGCAAAAACGATGTTTTCTGTAAAATAATTATTGTTGTAAATGACCTGAAATTACATTAAGTTAACAAGATCAAACCATCCGTTAAATAACACAGTTAGAATATTGCTGTACTAGATATAAGTAATAAATTTTAAATTTAAATATAATAAATTCCTAATAGCTCTTTGTTGCTATTCATGAAGAAACGGTAATTCGGTTCTTTTGAATTTCTTACCGTTTTAAAACATCAAAAGATCTTGGCTGTATTGAAAATTTAAAACCTTATCTTAAGTCCACTTTAACAATTTAATTGACTATTCATTGATTTACGAAAATCTGTTCAAATCTCAATAAACCAAGTTGTCTCAAGCCTTAATGAAATTTAGCCTGAATCGCATTTAGAATTTACAAAGCTATTTGTGGAAGGCAACAAGCAAATCTAAATGGAAATTAGTTTGGAAGCCAATGCATATTATGAAGAGAACAATTATTAAAATAAAATAATTAAATTTAATAACATTTTGTACACGTTTGTTGTAAAAATAAGCATCGATTTATTTTTCTAAGGTCTAAATTCCTGCTTTTCCTTCTATTTTTTTGAACATTGCTTTTTATTACCTAATTGCAGTGCATTCTAATTAAAACAAGCCACTTCGTATAATTTCGTTATTTGTACAGGGTTTTCCTTTATATTTTGCCATCTACTTTTAACTATAACCAAGAAGAATAGAAATAGGTATAAAAGTTTCATACTTTTCATATATTATCTTTTGAGCATATCAAAGGAAACAACTTAACATCAAAAAATAAAAATAAATAAAAAGGTTAACTTGTTTTATGTGGAACACCCTGTATAATATGTCACCATTAAAAAGGTATTTAAAAGAGCTTTAAAAAATAGTTTCGAAAATATGATCATTCAAATTCGAATATGATTTCCATTATAATCTACAGTCTCAGCTTACACAACTACCTCAGTTGTCCGATATATACAGTGTATTCATTCGCCTATGTTCTCTACATATGGGAAACTTTTTATTATTAATTTTACGAAAAAGTATTTGCATGGTCTAAAACCTAAAAGCAATCATTAGATATTAATTTTTATCAGTACTGTACGAGGTATCTAAAAAAAGAATTTTGTTCAGGAGAAAGGTATTTTTGAAAATATTGAAAATTGTTATAAGGAAAAATGTTTAGATTTAAAAATAACTCTTAAATATGCAAGCCAGTTCATTTTCAAGAAATTTTTTTATGATAAAACGATAAATGAATTTGTACATTTGTAAATACTTATTTCGAAATGTAATATCTAAAGAAGGCTTAAGAACTGCCAAAACAATGAAAAGTCACAGAAACGCTCGTTATCGCATAAAAAATCAAAGAAAAACTTTTTCTTGTATATTAAGGAGCTTGCATATTTAAAAGTTATTTTTAATTTAAAACATTTTTCTTAATAATAATTTTTGATATTTTCAAAAATAAGGGTACTTTCCTCTTGAACGAAATTCACATTTTTTGAGATACCTCGTATACTATTAAAAAAATTAATATCTAATGATTGCATTTTAGGTTTTAGACCATGCAGAACTTTTTACAAGGAATACCTTTTTTTCGTAAAATTACTAATAAAAAAGTTTCCCATATGTAGAGAACTTAGGCGGACATACTGTATATATATATTTTTTTCGTAAAATTATTAATAAAAAGGTTTTCTTAAGATTCAAACTTAAATAGACACACGGTATATATTTTTAATTCCCTTTTAATAGTTTTAAATGTTTTAAAAACCGGTTTTGTAGTTTAAGAGAAAATTCACCTTAAATACCAGGTGTCTCTAACCAGTGGCTCATCCCTATAAATTTTTAATTTTTTAAAATTTTTAAATAAAATTTGGTACCTAGATATGTATATCACCTAAATGTGCATTATTTTACGGATTAATTTGTTTTCTGTCACTTTCGGTTTGCCGAAACCCTGCTATTAAAAAAATTAATTTATATTAAATACCATCGTTGTTGCATACTTAAACTACGATTTTACTTTATTTTTAAAGCCCGGTTAATCACTGAACACATTCACAATTCAATTAGTGCTTACTTATGTTTATTCGTACTTTAATTAGCAGTTAAATTAACCGGACGTAATCCAAAAGTGTAAAAACCTGCCCTAAAGCGAGGAATAAATTCAAAGTTAAATTAATATTACTATTGGCCTATTAGATACGTCTTGCTAGAGGCTCTAATTAAAATAATGCGGTGTTGCGTCCTCCATCGATTTCTAGACGATGGTTTAATCAGGAAGACATGCAGGCAAGCCGGAGAGAGCAACTGTACTTCTAATTTACTTGACATTTTTCTAAAATATTGGCGATTTAACTTTACAACAAATATGTATAAGCAAGAGACATGGAAATTACATACAATGTGTCCAAAAAGTCTGAAAACGCTCAAATATCTCGGAGAGTTTTGGACCAAATTGGACGAAATTCGGTACTTCAGGGTAAAACCGACTTATGCTGGTTTGGACAGCTAATACAAATTTACCTTTTTGACCCTTTTTTGCAGGTTTGGTCACCTCGACAAAAATGCATAATTATTTCTTTCTGTTCGGTACCCTAACCCTCGTTTCACACCTAGCCGGTTTCGCCGGACAGAGTAATTAAAAAATTTACGAAACCTTTGAGTTTGCCGACTTTCCGTGTTTTTCTACGTGTGAAAGGTCTCACAAGACTTCATACACTTTGATAGCGTTGGTCCGTCGCCTGCATTCCCGGCTTCCGCTAATGTAAAAATGCAGTGAAGGTGGTCATAGAATTCATAAGTGGATTTATAAAGTGTGTATGAGTCTTTGGTTTAGTAAATGAATTAAAAAATAAATAAATTTAACTAACCATGACCCCCACCTATACTCTGTGATAATAACAGAACTATTGTAATGCAATAACACTAATACTGATTTAAGAGTCTTTACAAATGGGTTTTATTCAAATTCACATTTGGCTAATGCGCATTACAGCGCTCTTGTAAACAAAATGTCTGTCTATATTATTAAGTTATATCAAAGACAATCTTAGTTTCATTATAGACACCCAGAACAATGCTAAATTTTTGGTCATTAGCTTGGACGCTCTCTTCATGGAATTTATAAAGCGGGTATCCATCGAGTATATGCGTAAACAGTACGTATAATTTGCCACTTCATAAATTCAGCCAAGCCAGCGTCCAAACTGATGACAAAAATTTAGCATTGTTTTGGGAGTCTATAGTGAAACTACAATTGTCTTTGGTTATATGCACATCTTTAGGGTACCAAACAAAAAGAAATAATTATGTATTTTTTCCCGGTGACCAAACCAGAATAAAGAGGGACAAAAGAGGTAAAATTTAATTAGGTGCCCAAACAAGAAGTTCCCCAACAAGAAAATACCGTAAAACCATACTCTGAATTCAGTGTTGATATCGGCAATATTGCCAGATTTTTAGTTTCGCAAAAATCAATTAAAAGATTTTAAATTAAAATGAGATACCTATTTTTTATTTAATTATTGGATTCTTGCTGTCTTTTGCCATACAATGGTATGAAAGTTTAATTTTTCTCTTTAAGTATTATTAGCCAAAAAAATGTTTAATTTAGTAAAAAAACAGGTGTAGAGGTGGTATTACCGTTTACACCTTGCAAATTTTATACTGGTGGCTAGACAGTTCTGGCATAAATCGAATTCCTAGATAAAATAAACAATAATACTCGGTATTAACAAAATTTAAAAAATATACAAGATTATAATCAGAAATATCCTACAGTAAATGTTAATTTTTATTTAAACGAAGCATTTTGATTTTAAAAACCTCAAATTGAGTAGAGTATTCCTTATTTCAAAACTGACGAGGTATCAGTTTGAAAGTTGCAAGGTATAAACGGTATTTAATACCTACGCAGTTTACACCTATTGTTTTTATTAAATTAAACATCTTTTCTGCCATTAACACCTAAAGATAAAATTGGGACTTCCATACCATTGTATAGGTAAAAAACAGCTAGAATCTAATAATAAAATAAAAAATAGGTATCCCATTTAAATTTAAAAACTTTTAATTGATTTTTGCGAAACTAAAAATCTGGCAATATCGCCGATATCAACACTAAATTCAGAGTAGGGTTTTACCCAGGAGTACCGAATTTCATTTAATTTCAAAAGTCTCAAAAATATTTCATCGTTTCCACACTTTTGGACACATCGATATAGAAGTCACTGTAATGATATTGGCAGGAACAAAACGTTTACGAAAAAGTTCGACAAGTTTTACAACCTTCTTTGAAAGTCTTTTAACTTTTTATTAAAGTAAGTAGAGCAAAGTTAGTGGGATTGCAAAAAACTTAAGGAAATAACATTTTGTCCATTCGACATCTCTCAGTATACTGCTGCATAGTAAAACAACATTTCAACCAGTAGCGCAGCTAGCCGGCCATTTTTGAGGGGGCTTAAGGCCCAGTTTACAATGTAGGTGCCGAAAAACACTAATATATTTTAAATGATCTTCAATTTTGGGAGAATCTAGCCCCTCTAGTTGCGCGCCTGATTTTAACCAAATTTTAAAATAAATTCTCGTTTTTAAAAAAATTATGAAAAGCTTGGTCATCTAGAAAGTTTAATGGTCCAGAGTCAGTCCTTGGACTGTTTAAACCATAGATAACCCACATTTAGATCCGCAGTGGCAAGAAGCATTTTTCGGATTTTTACGACCTCGCGCAGTAAACAACTTGTAAACAAATCGAGGGTGAACGAACATGCGCACTGGGAGAACACAACAGCGGCACAACCTACTCCTCGTCCGCGTTCTGACCGTGACGCTTATTAGCTACCGTACTTCAAACGGAGATCCAGGCAAGGCGTCGTAAATTCTTTCCGATCATGCGGATAGTCTGGTTGGCGCCAGGCGTGTTCACCCTCGATTTGCTTGGGCACAAACTCATTTTCCGCCCATGAAAAGTAACTTTTGTTTCGCGCAAGTAATAACATTGGCAATCCATCGAGATCAGTGCTTTAAACAGGTAATAAGAAATGGGTAAAACAATAAGCCAACAGGCTGCAAAGCAAACACAGGTTTTTGACGCTGGCCATTGCATGTCTTTATTAAGTTTATTCTAAAATAAAAAGTTAAAAGACTTAACTCTTAGGGAACTTCCTGCTCCTATATGTGCACTTTTGATGGTAAAAAATGTTGTAAAGTTAAATAACAAGTACCAATTTCTTAATTATGTACTGCTAAAATAAAAGTTTTTGCAATAATATTTTACTCGGGAGGGCAGGTGCATTACAATGGCGTACCTTTTTAATATAGGTAAATTTTTCAACCCCGAATAAAATCAACTTAATTCTACACCAGAAAATGATAAGGTACGCCACTGTCTTAATCGCTTAAAATATCTGTGAGGGTAGTTAAAAAGCAAAATTTACAAACTACGGACAGTTTAGTCACTATTTTTTCTGTTATTACTAAATTATTTGGACGATTTTTATATAAAAATCTGGATGACTTAGACCTAACTTTAAAATTTAAGTTTTCATTGACCAACCCACTTTGTTCATACAACAAAAATAAATGAGTTAAATTTTTAGGAACTTTTTTAATTCCCACCTGGAGGCCTAAATACCTCTCCGGTTTACCGGATTGGCCCATACACGCTACAATGTTAGGTCGACAGTCTTGCACTTCTGCACAGGTAACCTGTGCAGGTCTACCAGGCGTGTGTTCCGGGCACTAGTATAAGGCTACCGTAACAGCTGGGCCATGCGATAAAGCTATAATTTGCAGATGAGTTTTTAGTAATTGACTGTCAATATTTGTATTAAGACTTTAAAGATTTTTTTGCACAGGTATCTATTTTAGTAGGATACCGTTTTCTTTAACTTTCGGGATTAATTAATTAAATCACCTTGTATATAAAGAATTGTCAGTGCAAATTTATAATGTTTAGAAAATCTCTTTTCTGTTAACATTATTATATTAGCGGATTACCAACTAATGTAAGTAGTCTGTAAACTTTGCTAATGTCTTACTTCAAATTAAATTTAAAGAAAGGCTTAAAAATTTACCAATAATGAGGTGACAATGAATATACGAAGCGCATGAGCCTAAAATTATGGTTATTATTGTTTCAGGAAAATGGTAACCACAAAATTTATTGGAAATGTTTAAAGCAACACCGGTATTAATTTTCCATAAAGCCATTAATATCCTATCAATGTAATGTATGGATATTTAACTCAGGCATTTCGGATCGATGTGTCAGAAATGTCTGTTAGCTAGGAATTGCGTTACCTACGAAATAATATTGCGTAATCCATTAATTTTCAATTTATTAAATACATTTATGAGATATTTCATTTTTATCTTTAAAAAATCTCCGTTATTTCACTAAAAATACAAGGCGCCCGAAAAAATCTTTCAGATATAAAAAAGCACGTCTAAAGAATACTGTAAGTCAGTAGCGTAGCTAGGGCAGCAGGGGCCCTGGGGTAAAACCTAAAGTAGGGTCCCGAAAAAAAAACTGAAGAGTAGAAAAAAGGTCCTCATGTAATAAAAACATCCTTATTAAAATATTTTGGGAGCAAAAAAGCTCTTCACCCTTTATTCTTCACAGCATTTCTCTTCAGTATTTCAGAACTAAGCCCGGGGCCCCTATGAGCTCCATGGGGCCCGCCTTAGCTTGGGGGCTCCGGGACACTGCCCAGTCTAGCCCTATACTAGCTACGCCATTGCTGTAAGTTAATATAAACATTTTTCTTCTGGGCTACCTCCTTTGGCTATATTGGCTCCCAAGGAGCTTTAAGATAATCAAGTTTTTTTAGTAATTATTAAGCCACCAGGTTTATTTTAATAATAATAATTTAGAATCGAATACCAAGTTGGACTACAATACTATCAAAGGATGTTGGGACTCCACCTTAAAATTGTTTCTTTTTAAAATATCTTGAAAAATAAATGAATGGGGGCTAAATGAGTTTTTCGATAAATAAAATAATGGTTTGGATTTCCTAAAGTTATCTCAATTGAGGGTGAATTTTGGGGTGCATTTCACCTCTTCAAAGTGTTTAATGGCCGATAAAAAAATACGTGTTTCCTATTTTTCGATGTACTACAACATATTGTAGTTTCATCAAAATCTGCGAGGGACACCTGGGATAGTTTCCTTATTAATCTAAAGAACATGAAAAGTGAAAAGTTCAGAGCTTTTTCAGCTGTCAATTCATAAGTGTAGCACGTGTTACTCCATTAGAGAGTTGCTTAAGGGGGAATTATTTTAGTTTAGTCTCAATAAGAGAGGTTTGTAATTACAAACACACTATATTTAAAATATAAAAGTAAAAACGTTCATGGGTGAAGGCAAAAACTTCTATCACACAATAAAAGATAGATTTTTCCAAGGTAAAATAAAAACCTTTAAAAAGATAAAGGAAAGAAAACTTTTCAATGAAAATTCACTTTTAAAACAAGTGAAAATCAGAATACAAAGCTAAAACCTACCATATTGTATTATCCTACAAAATCTGTTATTCATGATTAATTGCTAAACTGGAGAAATTCAATTGACGACAAAGATTAATCTGTCGATCATGACTAATTTAAATGCAACTCAATTTTCCGTGGAAATCCGGAAAAAGCGTTTGCTTTTAGCAGTAATAGTCACCAGAGGGAATAAATTTCACTTCTGTCAAGGTTTAAATGCGAAAATTGAAAATCTCGCTTTTAATTTACATTTTCCAGTGAAGTTGGGATGGGTTTAAATGCATTTTTATTAGTTATCTGTTTTTTCTTATAAGTAAGTGACAGGTTAATCTAATGTGTTTTTATCTAGTTTAAGATCCAAGCAAGGAGATTACTTTTTTAACGGTTAGAATTAGCAAAAAAAGAAAAAGAAACTTAATCTTAAATCAACAGTCAAGGTTTGTAAAAAACTTTGTCCAAAGTTGTTAATAATACAGGGCGTAGAAAAGGGGACCATAAGTGTCCCTACAACTGTTAATAACAACACTTTTTTGATAGTAAAAAATCTCACTTGGTACTTACTACCTGGGTGCAATAATTATGTCTCAAAAGCTGGTTCCATTGGAGCTCTGTGGGATCCCATGTCTCCAAAAGATACGCCAAGAGTTAATATGAACGTGTAGTATACGTTTCACGTGTTTTTAATACCTGGAAGAGAAGTGTTCCCGGATACCCTGTATATGTTTTAGAATATTGCGCGTAAGCTTTTTTTTTTCACATACCAATTTATTCCGTTGTTCAAATATTTGGTCAATTAGTAAATTTGATTGCCTTTACACTCTTTGAGTTACTAATCAGTTTATTTTCAATTCAAAGGTTCTAATTGTATTTTTATGATCAGTAAAGATAAAATAACTGATTTTAAACCTTTGTTTTATAAACTCGTAATATGTACTTCTGATATTTATATTAATAATGTCCGAACCATAAAATGAAAAAAGAACAAACCCTAATATTTTCATGTACAAAACTATGAGCGAAATACAAACATGCCAAGCTTATTTCTTTTTTTTTTTTAAATAAGCTATTTGACCAATAATTTAGGGAAAAATTTTGACCGCTTTACACATACCAAGTCACCTGAAAATGCACCTGATCAATTCCTTAATCAATAACTTCACTTTTTCCATAGCGGGTGGTGCATCGCCAGAATGGTCATAGAAAATCCCATTTTAATTTTGATACCTTTAATAATTGGCTCTTCTATTAATTTTACAACAAAATTGTATTGAACTATTTTAAAGACGTTGATAAGATAAGCCCACCTACCAAATTTTGTGTTATTTTCTAATATTTACACCAATTAAATGTTATGTAAGAATAACTATTTGTAGAGTCGTTGCATACCTGATACATCCCGTTATGAATCTACCACTAAGAAATAAAACGTCTTGTCAATTTTTCAATTGATGTGGTACTTTCTATTACTTATTCTTTATTATTTATTCATTACTGGTGGATTCATTACGGTATGTATCGCGTAGAAAATGGGTTTTCCTTAAAAAAACGTTTAATTGAATTATTAAAAAAATAACGAATTTTTGTGTATAAGCTTATCTTATCAACGACTTGAAAATACTCTGATACAATTTTGTTGTAAAATCAATAGGGAGCCAATATTTAAAGGTATCAAAATTTACATGGGATTTTCAATGGCCAGTCTGGTGATATGGCGATTTCCAAAGATGAATGAGGGCCTCTGGTGGTCAACGGCGCAACCCTAAGAAAACAGGTGATCGGACATGCTTAGCCATTGAAATGGATATAAATATAATATTATTTATTTACTTCGTTATTTAGCCTTGTGCGTGTGCTGTGTGTTTTGCTATAATTTTTATTTAAAAGTCTTTCTTTATACATGGCGCTTTCTTCACTAATCACCACTGACCAAAAGTCTGTTAAACCATCAAGAGCCCTACTTAAACTCACAAATCGAGTTTTAACACATTTAATACGTATAAATCCATACAAATTCACGGCTGTATTGAGACTTGAATTCGTAACGGGATCAAAACTAGCTTCCTGTCTATTACCGCCTGCTTTTTCGATTTTGACGTTTACGTTTAGCAGCAACCTCATCGGTAGTTGCGATCGCTCAATACACCACCGTGTATATTCTCGACAATAAGTATACAATAATTTTTAAAATCTAGTGAATGTAGTTTAATATTTTAATATAATTTTTACAATAAAAACAGTAAAATAAACTAATGATTTAACAGTAATCGGTTACTTTCTAATATTGGGGTAGTGACCTATAAAATCCTAGAAATGTGATATTTTAAGACTTCAATAAATAACACTTGGCTATCTATAATAGAATTACAAAAGAATCGATGACTTACAATATCGGATGCTCTCAAATTTTTGTGGTTACCAATTCCTAGTCCGACATTCCGTCATGCACCCTGCTTTTGTATCAGGGGTTTATTGGAAAGAAGCTAGTATATACAGGATGTTACAGAAGGTTGTTTAGAAAATATTTGGCCAGATTCTATATTTAAAAATATTTAAAAAAAAATCATGTATTCACAAGAATCAATATTTATATGAACTTTTTTTTTCATTTTTAAATGTAGAATTTGTTCTTAAAATCTGATCTAATTTAGAATTTCGTAACACCCTGTATACAGAATTTGCGCTGTTAATAAATAAATTAAAACCAGTGGAAATCAAAAAATGAGACAATGTTTTGCCCATCTTCTTGATTGCTGGAGTAATATATTTTATATTTTAAAAATAAAACTGCCCACATACTATCCAACTCGCTGTACGACGGGTTGTACAACTGAAGGAGGTTCAGGCGCGATAATCGCATAATCTGAAGCGTTCTCGTTCAACTAATTCTACGATAGATTTGATATGTTTGTGGGCATAAAAGTTAGCTCACATCATCTTGCACTGATTATTTCAACGGTCGATGGACGGTATACAGAGAATCGGTGCAAGAAAGTCCAATGAGCTTTTTGCTTACAGAAGTATACAATCTGTAGTACAACTTGTTGAAGAGGCAACTTCACAATTTATGGGATTTAAGGGCAAAAAGACAATTTTCCTAGTCCAGATATTTTGGGCTTAAAGTAAGAAAGCAAAATGGAAAGAAACAGCGCTAGAAAGACTGTAAAGGGGGTGCATGATTAGAACTACAAAAAAAGAAATATTGGCCACATTTTCTGAACATTTAGAAAAAAGCCTACATTTGATCTTTGTGCTAGATGAGAAGAATGTTCTCTTATGGTAAGGTTTACATCTGACCTTTATTGCATGATATTTATGTCAGACAGAAATTGTGGTTAATGAAACCAACAAAAAAAATCTATCGGACATACATTTTTGACCACAACCACTTGACCATGGCTGACTACATTATGTGTAAAAGCCAGAAACCGGAAAATAAAACAGAATAGAACAAATTTTTAACCGTTTACATTAGCCAGAATTTCTGTCTGACTTAAATTATCATGCAATAAATGTCAAATGTAATCCTACCATAATAAATATGTGATTATTAAATAAATATCTCTTTTTGGATTAAATCCAAGAAGCACATAAATTGTAGGAGATGGCATTTCTTAGGTGGAACTGGTATTCCAAGCAACACTGGCCTAGATAATATTTTCAAATTATTATATCTAAAAACTCGGACATGGGACCGACACCAAATTTATACGAGATGCTAGTGGCCTTAGGAAAGAACATTTTGGTAAAGAAAATTTTTAATTTCAATTTGTGAAACTAAGTTGATTATCCTTCCCCCCCCTCCACCCCAGAAAAGAATCCAAGTTTTAAAAGCGAATCCTTCTTCTAGCCGCGAATCCTTCTTCTAGCTACATTTTTCGGATAATTACAGACATTTGAAAATTTTGCAAAAAAAAATTGTAAGAGTGAAAAAATTTGGCTAAGCTTAAATTCAAAAATTGTCGATAAAGTTTGATTAAAGTGACTAAAAATATACAAGAACGGGATTTGCTTCTGAAACTTGAATTTTTCTAGGGAGTGGGGTGATCCAAAAATTAACCTTTCGCAAATTCCAAAATAAGAAAAGTGTTTCTCTTAAGGCCATAGTAAATGATATAAATTTGGTGTGCCAGTGCCAAGCAATGTCTGATTTGGCAAACATACAAACTCTACAGGGTGGTCGAAAAAGTTTGAAATAAGTGGGATATTTTATACTACATTAAACGCTGAATAATAGTAATAAGGAGAGATATAACTTTCTGAACACCCATTTTCAAATAACAAAATTGTATGGGAAAGTTTAGTCAAGTACAAAACAGGACATAATGAATAGTTTTTAAGCTGGACTTAAAACTTTGGATACATCCTGTATGATTGTTTACATAAAATTTTTAATTTGTTTAATACAGCAAAACAACAAGCAATTCAATTAAATATATCAATTAATCGATTGAAATTAATAAGCTTCTTAACACTAACCTCCTGATATATTGCAGGTCTTCTTGTCGGTCTTATAGAATACTTATACGGATTATACACTTTTATAATGAAAAAATGTAATAAAATACTTATATATGAGAGTGTTTGCGTATCGGATATATGAAATTCTACATCAAGCGTGCTATGAAAGGCATTGAAACTTACCCTGGCCCGTGAGTCCAACCCTCCGTTAGCCGTCACCTCCTCCGCTTATAAGGAATTCGTGATGGCGATATGCTAAGTCCGGATACTTTTTCTCCGAGGCATGACTGGTTCTTGCTTGGGGGCTTAAAAAGTAAATTGCATGTTAAGCCAACATATATTTCTTTGTATTTTCAAATTAAAAATGAAATATTAATAGGATCTGATATTAAAAATTTTAAACAGCTAAAGTTTAAATAGTTATGGAAATTTATGATTTTTCTCCACAGGCAAAGTTTGCAACCGCAATAGGCCTTAGCCATGTAGACCTAAGGTAGCAAATTTTCGGTGTAGATAGATTGGATTTTATTCCTTTTCTTTAAATTTTTCCGAAAATTTCAAGATTTTTGTAATATTGCCAAAATTTGCATTTTTGTGGAAATGCCCGCGAACTTTAAAAAATTATTTACAAAAAAACTAAAGACAATTTGGTTAAAATTTTATTTTCCCGGGTTGGTGACGTATTTAACCATTAATTAAAATAGTTTTTACTATGGTAAAACTTTGGCTAAGAGCCTATTCTGTTATGTACAGGATGGCGCCTTTACGTCACCCTTGCAGGGTATAGCAAAAACTAAAGAGATAGAAGAAATCTGAGTGCAGCAATCTCGATTTCAATTTTTAAAACAAATTTTTGGTTAAAGAAGGTCATGGCTAACTGGATTCGTTTAAAAAAACAAAGTGTTTTTCAACTTTGTCAATTTCGCCAGGCACATGTGACTCGCTTGATATTAGACATGTAAAAATGTAAATAAGGAAGTTTTAGGGTTTTTTTCGTTGATTTCAATGGCGTACATATATTTTTCTATTAACTTTTATTTTAAAGTAATAACACAAAATTAAGGTTCTTTAAATGGAATACCCTGTATATTTTATCACCAATAGAGAGGTCCCTTTAAAGCCGTAAAAAGAACCACATTTGATATTGTTCATCAGTTTCGGAAATATAGCCATCGTCAGGAGTTCGATAACAAAATGGGATTTTTTAAATAAAACACCTTATATATTTATCACCCTTATAAAGACATTTTTATAAACTTTCGCTGCAAGGTCAACGAAAAGCGCCACCCTGTAGATGAGAGCCAGAAAGCTGGTTCAATTTTATTTAAACCAACAAAAATACGACAAAAATAAAAAATATTCTCGTTAAACATAGAAAATAAGTTTAACACCATCTTACACCAAAACGAGTCGATTTACTCGACAATAAATTTGCAGTACTTTATTTCGTCTGAAATAGCGACACTATAAATCTTACATACTACACATAGTTGGTGCGAAAATCTTCACTTCAATGCCTTGCGGGCTGTCGTACAATCAATTTTAAAACCTCATTTTCCGGAAGCCTTTTGTCCGGGTAACGATCCAATTTTCAATATGGATGGATTTTATGATAACTTAAAGAAAATCAAAAATATATTTCTGGAACTTTGCAACTTACTAGATGACAAACTCGTGAGAAAGGGCTTGGAGCAGCTAATCAGTCAGTTTCTGTACAGGTTGTCGACTTTTTGCAAAAAAAACTTGCAATTTAACTGAGAATGGTAAAAATGTAAACCTACCTTTACTACATAATTTTCATGTTTATAATGTATTCAATAAAACGAACCACCCTCAATAATTCCGTTATTTTTACATTAATAAAAAAATCGTAAACACATCAATTTTTAGTTTTAGGGGTATATTTTTGTGGTTAAAATTTACTTGTTTAGGTTTATCTCCTCCTTCCACCAACACAAATGTCAAAAACTTTAAATGGGAAGGGGGTCAAGTAATACCATTTCCCTAAAAGGGTTTTAAATTCTCTCTTTTACAGACTTTCGTTTCTTACAATCGGTTCAGGAGTTTCCAAGAAACGTACCCTAAATACCCGGTGTCTTTGGACCCTGTTACTCTTTTATTTTTTAAATATTAAAATAAAATTTGGTTAGATGTCAAAGAGCCAATAAAGTGTCATTGTACTCGGAAACGCATTTTCTATTTAAATGAATAAAAATAAACCGGATGTCCCATTATAAATAGGAAGTAAAATAAACCAAGCTAGTGCTCATGAAATATTGCAAATTTAGGTGATATACCCGCACACAAATTTTTATTATAATAATTTAAAATAAAAAAATTACATGGGCTAATGACAATAGCTATTTAGGGTACATTTCCTTAGAAACTATTAAACCGATTTTTAAAAAACTTAAATTTGTTAAAGAGATAATTTTAACCTTTAAGATAAGGTCTTACTTGTTGACCCCTTTCCCATTTAAACTCTTTGTCATTTATAATGGTGGTGGGGGTGACCATGGACAAGTAAATTTTTAAACAAAAAATATGCCCCCTAAAATTAAAATTGACATCTTTCAAGATTTTTTATAGGTGTACAAATAACGGGATTACGTGGCTCGCTGCATATTTACTTACCAGAATCAGTTTGAAACTCGTCTTCCTTGCAAGGTTTTTCATTGCTCTCATGTGTTAGTCCAGCCGCTGGAACTCCATTAACAACAGGAGGCTTTCTCACTACTTCTTGACGTGGCCCCGCATATTCCGTGCCATCGGTAAGCAATCTCGATATTCGGAGTGTAGCTGCTGTCAAATTAATAAAACCGACATTAGAAAGCCATTTATTTGAAAGGAGATTTGTGAGCAACAAAAAGTTAAAGTAAGGAACAGGATATATGAGGTGAGTCCTTGCGTTCCTTTTACAAGGAAGTTTTCAAAACACAAAAAACATCTAATAATTATTACCACTTTTAAGATATACGTGGTGTAATTTAATTGATGGTTAAATATAAAGGGTATTATTACTTAGCCCATTTTAGAAACAAAAAGTTCATATAAACGTATGTCCTAAACCTCTTAACTTTTAAGCTACAGGGTGTTAAAGTTTAAGAAAAACGTTTTCGTATCACAACTTTAATACTATTCGAGATATTTTCATAAAATTTAAGACGCACCTACTAATCAACAATGGGCATTATTTAATGTAAAAGATTTTATTTACTTCTACCAATAGCGTCCAGACGAGATGTATACTGGGTTTGAAAAAATGTGGTACGCCATTGCTTTTTAAAAATAAAAATAATTTTAAAAATTCCCATTTACACTACTCAAAAGAATTATCGCATATGCTCGATTAATTTTGAATCGCCCTGTATGATGTGCTGTTGAAAGGAGTAGTCAAATTTGTGATTATAAAATATCAGAAATGGGTAAGGGTGTAAATTATTAACAAATGAGATTTCTCCCTTTTAACAGCACATTATATAGGGCGATTAAAAATTATTCATTTTTTCAATTTTTTTTATCACCCCGTAGGATGTATTGCTAACAGTAAAAACAACGGTTAATATAAAGTTATAGCTTCACGTTTTCTTAACATTTTCTTTTTTTAATTGTCTTAATAACTTAATTATTAAAAGAGATTTGGCCATTTAAATCAAAGCATTTTTGTATTAAAGCTTATGAAAGAAATCGAGCATATGCGATAATTTTTTTGAGTAGTGTATTTTGCAATAAAATTGACCACCTCAGTTTTCTTTGCTTGATGCACCGTTTTTGCGTAAAAAATATAAAAACGTTTTTAATGTATTTTTTTAATAGCAAAAATTATTTTAAACTAGTAGGCTGAGTGCTAGTAGACGAAAAAAAAATCAAGATTTGTTGTAAAGTAAATTAGGACTGAAAAATGATTTTTGTTCTTGGAAAACTACTTTTTTGGAAAAGTCTTTAGTATTTATTCCGTACGGACGCTCACTGCTAAAAATATTTAAAAATCTGCTACATTAAAAATCCTATTGGTGCTTAGCAGGTGCGTGCCTAATTTTATAACAATATCTGGAACAGTTTTAAAGTTATATTTATTTTTTATTTTAACTTTTCTTCCTAGGCGTGGGAATCATATCCTGTATTTTTAGCCAGTAATTAAATTACACCCTGTATATGACCATGCAAAGATTTCTTATTTTTAACTTTTATTTAAAAATTATTTAATTACTATCCCCCCTCCGCCCCCAAGGAATGCTGAATAATGTTTTAAGAGTTGTTACACGTTAGGGTTGTAAAGTATTTGTAACTTCGAGTACTTTTTCTTGGTTGGTTCATACCCAGTACAACATGTATTAGTACTTTTAGGAATAAGATAGTAAGTATGAGTCTTTAAGGGTGAGGACCTTTTTTCTCTTTATTTTTTTACCATATTTCCACTGACTGACGTACTATATTTTTAGTAAAAATATACTTTCTTTACGAATAATAAAATTTAAAGAATCAATATCTGGAGTAAATAAAAAAATTATTTACATATATTTTATTGATCACTATGAAATTATTTAATTAATATGAAATTAATAATATTACAAAATTTTATTTAATATAACGGAATTGATTTTTTTTCTGTACGAAAATGTATTTGCTTTAAAAAGTTATTTTTTTATTTAATACGTACAGAGACGTCAAAATACAATTAGGAAAGGCCAAATTTGTTTCTTTCCTAGGATAGAAAAAATTAAAAAAAAGGTAGGATAGTAAATTTAAATTTTTAATGGTTCACCCTAGCAGTATTTAAATTCTGTAAAAAAAGTAAAGAATTTAGTATTTATTATAAATTTTTTAAAAATTATACTTGTCAAAATGTATTTCATAAAATAAGACGCTTTAGAACCCTAATCACAACAATATGCACAAATATGTCTTGTCTTTTATTTCAATTTTTTATTTATAAAGTTCTATGGGAGTCTACGGAAAACACTTAAGATATTTATAATTTAATAATCACATAGAAAATAAGATACATTAATTTTGCAAAAGTTTTTATTTTAGCAAGCTGATCAAAATCTTATTAGGCCCATAATCCGGCAATGCATAGTTTTCGAGATATCAGGTCTCAAAGTGTCAAAAGGGGTCATATTTTGTCACTTTAATGTGTACTTACAACCTACTTGCGTAGGTTTTTAGCAAAAATATAATTTTAAAATAAATTTAATATACATGGTTATATTTGTAGACAATAATTTGAAATGCAAAGAATTGCATTGGCAATTTTTATTTTTTGTTAATTTACAGTAAGTGAAAACATAAAGAGTGCAGGAAACGCTTAATATTATAAAAGTATTTAACAATGTCAGTCAATAAAAAATTAAATGTAAAATAACAATTCTTTTTTGTAAGGCGAAATATAAAAACTTAAGAAAATATTATGTAATAATTACAACAATTTTAATTTTTTCTCGTATATTATCGTTAATTTCTTATTGTTATTATATTTTAGTAATTAATATTAACAGCTGTTTTCACTGCAAAACTCGTTTTACTTTATTTATATTGTTATTATATTTGCTAAAAACTGAAGAAAATAAATGCGATGAATAAAAAAAGGTAATGAAAAAAAAAGTTTGATTGACAGATATGTCATATTTTTACCTTATCGACGGGCATTGCGGGGCACGTAGCTCTACACAAGTTCCAAATGATCCGATCATGAGTTCCTAGTACTCTGTAACCGTGCACCTTTTTATAAATCGGCTCGAAGCCATAAAAATTCTAAAAACTTTTAAAACTAAGCAGCGTAGTTTTGCCTCTTAGCACAGTCACCTCAAATGGTGGGCTTCGGAAATTAACAGTTGGGGTCTCGAAAATGATTAGGGGACATTACCGATGCCCCACCTTTGCAGTATACTATCTGTCATTGGACTTAACCGTTGTGAGAGACCCTTCACAGTTTGAGAATCAATATTGAGGCAGCTTGCTCTATATGAATACATGGGACGGCGTTTTAAGTCTTTCTTCATAAAGCTTACAGTTACCTGGTGAACAAGAAATGTGGAGAGCTTACTACATAGCCAGATTATACATGTTAAGCCAATTCAAAAGATTTTCACGCAATGTGATAAAAGACGCTTCCAACGTAGAACAGATAGAGATTAGACAAAGAATGCTGGCATGTAAACATTTCCCTGATACGATGACTGTTGTTGCTTTTACCTTTTGCCTATGAACCTTGGAAGTGGTTGAACGTATGGCAAAATCTCAGTGTATATTTATTACGTAAATATTTTGTTTAATAGAACCTCACGGTGGTGAGAAATCAGCAATTTTACCGGATTTTAACTAGAATTTTTTTAAAGACCGAGAAACGATGAAACAAAAATTGACAACGGATTATTGTCTCGGACAACAAAAAATGACGGACTGCATATATACGTATTACATTTTATATTTTCGATACTCTTTCTCTTGTATGCAGTATTATGTTTTAACACTTTGTTTGTTGTTTTTCCCTTTCGGTATTCTTTTTACTTTTATATTTTTGGGTAAATTCTAAACACTACAGTGCATGGGCCAAATTAAATCTTGCACACTTTTTAACCAACAACAAGTTTTTATCTGCTGCAGCCCATCTTTTTATTTTTGCGGCTAATAAGTAGATATGTTTTTTTTAGGTTTGCCAATCTTGGTCAAATAGATTTAAACAGGATCTGGATCCTTACGGGACTTTTACAAAAATAATGCATTAAACTTCGTTGCAAAAATAATTGATATACAATAAGGCTAATACGTTTATTTTTAATTATTTTTACTGTTAAGTTTGGTGTGCATCCAACTCAGTAACCATGGTAATTTGTGTACAAGAAAACGTATAAGGTTAATTGTGGCTAAATCAAACCACTTTTTCAACTAGGTTAAATACAGTATTTCTTAAAAAAGTCCCGGGTAGGTCCAGTCCTGAGTAAATCTATTTGGACTCAAATTGACAAACTTAAAGAAAACATATCTTCCTATTAGCCCTTTAAAAAAATAAAAAAGATATAACAAATAAAAAGTTATTATTAGTTAGTTAGATGAAAAGATTTGTTAATTTTTTCTCTTCGTTTTGCCTCTTTTTTATTATATTCAAAAGGCAATTTTGAAAAGAGATAGAACAGCTAAAGGAATAAATTGCCTTTGGAAAATTTCTTTACTATCTAAAAGAATGCGGCCCCTAAACAAGAATCTTCTGTAACTGCAGCTTTGCTCAAGCACTTACAAATTTTTCAGCTAATTGCAAGAAAACCGTCAAAACTCGGCCTTTTGTTAGGGTTTTTTGCGATGCAATTTTCAGGTTCTAAAAGCATTAACTTAGGCAAGATTTTTGATGCTATAATTAAAAACTAAAACTGAAAGTCCTCTAAAAGAGATATCTGTACGTAAAAAGAATACTACCCTTCAGGAAACCCATAAATTGAATTATCGGGAAAAAATATAGGTAATTGTACATTGAATTAAAGTTGGTGCCAGTACTGAGCTCTGGGTTCACCAGATTTAACCTTGATAAAAGCTAGAAAAGTGACAATCTGCAACAGAGTTTAGATAAAACCATAGAAAGAAATTTTTTAAAGAGTGCATCATGCACTTAAAAGCCTAGATATATCGCTGAAAAAAATGATCTGAATTTGGCAAGGCATTCAAGGGTTTTGATCCAGAATTTAAATCAAATCAAAGAGAAAAGATCTGCTGTGAATATTTTGTGATGGAACTCTTATTAAATTGTTCAGTCATTTATAATGTGTTACAGTTTTTCAAATAAACACTTTTAAATAGTCGTGACTTTTTTTTCCAATACACAAACAACTGAGGGGAATTATATATGATAGGTCGATAATTAGCAGAAAGTCAGGTTGCACACTTGCTGCTTTCTATGAGTCCAAGAGAATGTGACAAGGAGACACCGCAATCACACCATTCGCATTCTCTCAGGCAGTCAGGTTGCTCTAAAAGCCTTGATTGCCCATCGTATAACATCTTAAAATTACAGGATAGAACCCTTTGGGTTCCTGACACTTGGAAAATTAGGAAGACAATATAAAATCAATAACCTCAGCAAAAGCTAGGTCATCTAGAAGGTTTAGCGGTCCAGAGTCAGTACTTGGACTGTCTAAAAAGGTGATGAAAACAACAAAGAGCAAAATGGTTGCAAAAACAACATTCAGTTGTTAACTTACATCATCTGGCTAAAGACATGTGTCTTTCAAGAACTAAGGTCCTCCAACTGGGGCGTTCACAGTTAAAGGCAAGTATAATGACTTTTGACTAGCTACTGACAGAAAAAGAGAGCGTCACACGTAATTTATGCAACTGCAATGCACTGACACACAAAAATACAGTCTGTTTGGAAACTTATGTACATATCGGAAATCCTCTCCCGCAGGAGCATTTTGGCAGTACTCTGCTAGACCTGATAAAGAGCAGCGAACTTCTGTAACAAGATAGGGGTGCACAATACGCCAACAGGCAGCAATGTAAACAAGGCCTTAAGCCAACCAACAAACCAACTAACATCATGTCAAAACTTTTGAACTCCCCAATGTATTTTCATTAGCCAAGTGAGCAGCTAGACATTGCGCTTTGGGGCAGTCAAGTTTTCCGGAAAACTGAACCTGCATTCATATATGCGCCAGTTGGCCACTGGATTTTCTCTCCAGCTTTTCCTTGTTCTGTATTACGCAACTCCTTGCTGGCAGTGGCGCCATTCATAAATAAAAACATTTCTTATTCAATGGGTTTATCTCTTAAAACTGCGAATCTCTATTGGTTGTTAAGTGCCCCTCTCTGTCTGTGGTTTGCATAGTTGGCAAACATTGCACCTTGTGTCGTTTTGTAGTTCTTGTAAATTGTTTTAGTAAATTTGGTATAATTTCATTTGCAGCAATCCAGCACAATTTAAAACTTATGCAATAATATTATTTATTAATTTTGGTATATTTTTTTGTGCACAGTAATAATGATTTTGTTAAAATATACGCTTAGACCATTAATCATGGATTGATCTGCACAGAAAATTGTAATAATAAAAGTTTAAAAGGAATAACCAGATGCATGCGACGATTGTGCAGAGCAGTCTAAACATAGTTTAAATTTTATATATCGTCTCTCCAAAAAAAAAAGTAAATATTAAAACATTTTATATGCAAAAATTTAGTAAAAGACGACAGAAAACCTGGAAAACCGCATAATTTTAAAAGCCTTAAATTCGCCATAGATGCGCCCATACTTTGCCTATGAACGTTTTGAAGTAGGCACGACATGAATGTATAAAAAATATTCTCTCTCTCTCTCTTCTTCTCTCTTTTCTTCTCTTTCTCTTAAAGATTTTTCATTGGATGAGGCCGTTATACGAACTAATGAAAACAAAAATAGCTAGCAACCTCTCGCAAATATCAAGAATTTGCAAGAAATGTAATATTAGCGAAGTAATGCCCACCTACATAGAGAGGAAGGGGTGCAACGTAGGCACTTGCACCCCTAGCTTTTAAAAAGAGTATAAAAATTAAGAAAAGGCCTTTTTATTTTTGGTCTACCCCATGGAAGTCATCATGCCGGCGCCCATGCCCACCTACGTCTGAGTATGTTCTTAAACTAGAATACAAAAGCAAGCACTATTTTATTTTTACCTGTATAACAAATATATAGGGTGTTTTAAAAGTGAAGTATTTACTTTTAAAGCTCGTGGAACTCATAAAGAGGGAAGCCAGTTTATTAAAATTGTTTGAGTAAAAGTTGCCAAAAAAAGCAGTTTTTTAACATTAAAAAAAACAATATTTGAAACGTGATATTTTTAACCACTGTATGTATAAAAACATGCATTATTAGTTTACAATAAATACTCTTCTGTTTTTTTCCTTTTTTTTGTGCGACTTTTGCTTTAACCAGTGATACATCATTTTTTTACAATATTGCTGATAGGTCTAAGATCATTTGACGAATTTTAAATGTTTTTATTAATAAAAAAGGTGCGTGTTGTTAAAAAAATAATATAGTGGGTATATTATATTAACTTTAGTGACCTATGGGTAATGACAATGAAGAGCAGCCACAGTACCACTGCTTAATTTAAAATATTTTCTTTAAACCACTTTGGAATAATTGACTTTTTACGAGTTCTATAAACAGTAAAATAAAAGACTTAGTTTTGAAAAACATTCTGTGTATACAGTGTGTGGATTTTTGATTGAAATCGATAAAGTAATAAAAAGTGTATTAAAATTTTATCATTATTAATATTTTTGCCTGATTAGATTTAATCAAAAATAGCCTAATAATTTAAAACCTGAGCGAAATATTTGTTTCTCATGATATTTCCATACGAAATTAGATGTTGCTCACCGACCCAGACTAAATTTTCAACCCTCTGCTCTATCCGCATTTTCGCTGTTGTTGGGCGAAAAAAGGATGGAAACTCGCAAGTTCTATGAACTCTGACCTGCACAAGTGACAAAACACTATTGGCCAAATTACATTTCTGATAGGGCGGACTTGGTTAACCTCAGTAGTCATCTGTTTTAGCGTCTATGACATACGTAAGTCTAAGGGTTTTTATTTTAATCCACATATACCGCCTATATGCAATTATAACAGGATTAATGAGAGATGCGATAGTGTGGAAAGAAAAATAATGATTATATTAAGCCAGTCATACTGGTAATAAATATGCTACAAGGTTATACAGTGCCGTATTAACCATTAGGCTGACTAGGCTACAGCCTAGGGCGCCATGAAAAAAGAGGCGCCAGACAGGGGAATAATAGGCGTTAGACAGGGAGTTGTAGGTCGGGTAGGGATTTTTGGTGACTAATTTCTCTGTAAAGAAGGTGCTTTGGAATGAAATAGGCGCGAAAAGGAAGGAATAACCTTTTTTTTTTGGTCATCAAATTTTATTTCGGGTGGTGAAGTAAGGCGCCTGGCACTCAAAATAGGCGGTACGGAAGAAATTCTAGCCTACGGCGCCTCAAACAGTTAATGCGGCCCTGAGGTTATATTTAAAGTTATAAATGTTCAGCAAGTTTAACCTTTTGGTACGGAATTAGAAATTTTATTAAAAGCTGCTAACTAGTGCTCTTTAGACTAAAAAGTCTACCATTAGGCTGTTTTTTAAAGTAGGAGAATTTAGGTGCATGGTGCTAGATCTGGGTCTTATGGTGAATAGGGGATCTTATCCTGAGCCCTTTTTCCAATACCAGGATTCCGGACTGGGCACAGACAAGCCCGGGATCCAGGATGCAAGGTTAGAACACAAAAAAAAGGGGGAAAAACCTTCTTTAGAATAGAAACAAAAAAATCTGAACAAAAAAGAAGTTTTCTTTTCAAAAAACAAACTAATTAAAATATAGAAAATCATATTGGAACAGACTTTCTTTAATAAAGGCACTTCTACAGTCATCTGGATTAGGTACCTTTAAAAATAGCACTAAAACCGTATTTCTGCAACATAGAGATATTTTTCATAACCTTTGATTAATCGCATGAAAACACTTTAATCTGTAATGCAATACAACAATCTTAAACCCTATAAATAATAAGAAGTAAAAATATCCAAAATATAGTTTAAATAAACATGTTTTTAATGCAAAATACTAATAATTCTTGTGTCATGCAGAGTGTTGCTTTTACACGGCTTTACAAGTAAGAGCGCGTAAATCCTGACTAAATCAAAGTATGGAAAATAAAAAAGGGCTGACTTTAATTTTGACTGGCATAGACAACTCGATAAATTATTAAGGAATTTAATCCTGAAGATTTCGGGACTGTAAAAGGGGCGGAATCCGGGATCCCGCTCTGGGACTCATATCACATAAGGGTTGATGATTAAGACTTATAAACCAAAAATTGCAAAGAAATTTTGTGTTTGGTGAGTTCGACGTACAATGCACATACAGAGGCATGATGAAGATAAGCTTTAGTGGTAATTCCAGCTAGATTTAAATGTCTTCTGCCACCACACAAATATCTAAGTGGTTTTTTTTTTTTTTAATTTTATTGTAAATATATTTGAAATTGGCACAATGCAGTTTAAAATTTTACAATTTTAGCCATGATAAATGATCCACATTTAGTATTTTATGGATTTTGTAAATACTTTGCGAGAAAATATCTACAAGTAAGAAATAGTACAAGATCCGAATAGGAAAGCGATCTTCACCCATCTGTTTAACGGATAAAAACTATTTTATATTAAAGATAATATTTAAACAAAATTAAGTAAGTTATGATAAAAATAAGGTCAGTATCTATTTTTCCCTTACGAAAAATCAAATAAGACAACACCCTCAACTACCCCCTAATTAAAATTGACTTTTACCCTATTGCAGTTCTTTTTATACATATATTAATAATACATCAAAGAAATTTGACTAATTTTAAATGCCTAATTTCAAGAAAATTTAAGCTTAAAGTGAAAAACGATTATTTACAATTTCATATATTTTCGCCCTTTTTTCTAAATAACTCCGAAAATACTGGAGATAGGAAAAATGATAAACTTTAAAATTACAGGTTTTTTAATGACTAAGATTTTTCTGTGCGTAGGTTTTTTGTACAGTGACTATTTAGCGAGATGTAGTGCTTTTAAAACCTCTATTTACGAATGAGCACCACAATTTTTGAGCTCTTTAAACTGACCCCATTTAAAACCAAGGAATCTTAAGAAATTTTACTTACAAGAGGCTTGCAGCTCTAAAAACCCTACAAAAACATAAAAAAAACTTTCTACCATTAAATACTTAAAGAGATACGTTTAAGAACCAATCAATTTTTGTTCGAAAAACTCGAATGGGCCACTTTCAGAACATAAAAATCTACATAATATTTTGAAATTAGGCTTTTTAAATTGGTTAAACCTCTTGGACGTATTATTAATATATGTATTAAGAGAATTGTAAAAGATTAAAAGTTAAGTTGAATTAGGGGGTAGTTAGGGGGTTGTTTTATTGTTTTTTTGTAGAAAAAATTAGTTACTGACCTTATTTTTATCATAACTCACTTAATTTACAGTTCTTCTTTTTTTTTTTAAAGAAAAGCCTGATTATGTACTTTTTAAAAAAGTTTAATAAACTTTTCTCGAAAAATGAAGCATTTTCCCGTTATTTGACTTTAAATATATTAAATTTTGCATTTGACGAAAAAAAAGCTAACAATTAACACTTCGTATTTCAGTTTGTATTGGTCGTTAAAAATTATCACCAACTACTTTTGTTTATCTTGTTAAAACCTACAATATTGCTTTCTATAGTTTTTTTGATTAATTGTATATTTTGGAGTTATTCTCAAAAAACCTCATTAAATCGTCAATTTTTCGTCGAAAAAATTATTACTTTCAATCGCAAATAACTTAAAAAATATTAGTGTTATAAGAACAATGTATAGAACATTTTTGCTAAGAATCACTTTTAATTGATTTCGGAGGTTAAAATGTAAAATATTTTGTTTCTTTGATTTTATTAATAAAGCTGTGGTAAATTTTTAAATTTTAGGCTCTAAATTTTTTTTGGTATACAATCTGTATTATTTAAAAATATATATTTTAATAACTAGCATACATACGTATTTAAAAATATAGGATGTCATTATACAAGGTATGTCAAAATTTTAAGGTTATTTTTAAAATTAAATATGGCCTTGACCTAATTTTTAGGCAACCCTACGGCGATACCTTTGTTTAAATACTATATATATATATAAAGGAGTTTTATCCGGTAAACAGAATGGTAAAGGTCGCCTTCTATTCGAATCTCATGCTTAAATAAAAATTCACAGTCTTCAGGAGTTTAGTCAAACTTGGCATAGAGATTTTGAACTCGTTAGTTAAGAGGTGCCCCGCCAACTGAGATGAGCATCTTGGAATTTTGAGGTAGTAGGATAGGACTAAATTAATAATCCTATTTCTGTCAAACGTTTGAGGCTATAGGGTTGAGAGATATTAGTAATATCAGCTACCAATTTTAAATTGAGTTACAACCTAATCGTTTCCCATCTAATTTCTGATTAAATTTTAAAAATATATTAAAAAACTAAATATTTTACTCTTTTTTTTGATGATAGACGATGATATTTAAATATTTATAGCTAATCTGTTAATCACCTTTTGACTTTATTTAAATTAAAGTTTTAAACGATAAAAACCCATTTCAAATATTACATAGGAAAGTTAAAATGATAACTAAACAAAATTTAAATCATAACACGTGGTGACGGGACAACAACCTAATCAAAAGTGGCTACTAAAAGAGTAGTTTAGATACTACACGTAAGTTCTCAGTGGCGGTACCACAAATTTTTAATGTGTTTTTGTGAATTAAATAAAAATATGATATTTTAGGTGTAGAAAAAGGAAAGAACTTTATTAAGCCTTTATGTCGACTTTGCTAATCAAAAAAATATGAAAAAGTCTTATTAGCATTATTTTTTAATGTACAAAATATATCAGGGGGATTGTTTCAAACTGTGCCTCCGATACTATAGTAAAAAGGTTTTTAGATCTCTTTAAAAATACCAATTTGAAAAATTAAATGCAGCAAAGGGTTAAAATGTTGCGATTTTTTTTATTTTATTGTTATAAAAAACATTAAACAGGTATTCCATAACAACGTATATAACGCTTGTGTTTCATTACAGAATAATTAACCAAAACATAGTGTGCCTAATTTTAACATTAATTTACAATAAAAGTAAAATTTCACTCCTTAAAATGTTTTTTTATTTCAAAGCCCAATAATTGTTGTACTAACCACACTTGACACAAAAAAAGCACTCTTTAGCTTTTCATTTCATTCCGTTGCTTGTGCTGCATTAAAAACACCAACTTCGTGGGAAAACCTGATTTTATGAAAAGTCAAAAGTATTTTTATTAAAAATAAATTTTCGAATATAAAAAAAATCTTACATATGCTGCAGAGTTTTTACGGGTCACTGCATACATATGTAATATGGTTTAAAACATATAGGAACAAGCGATATTTTATTTTCTCTATTACAACGGGTATTGTATTGTCAGATTCCACAATAGCCAAACAAATAAAGCATTTCTACCTACTTCGCAAATATACAGGTATACACAACATACATACAACTTTAGAGCATAATATCGATTTTAACATTATTAATATAGTCTGGCCATTATTTTTAGACGGTTTCAATTTGTTTTTGTTGCCTGGTTTTATTCTTTATCGATCGTTTACCGTTGGTGTGTCGGAATTTATATTATGGAAAAGTCATTCTATGAAAATACTTTTATAGAGCTGCAGAACAAAATATAGAGAAGTTACTTTTGATCTGTCTGTAATATGGACATTGTTAGACATGGTGGCTCCAAAGTAAATACTGCTTCATAATTATAGTAGTAAAATTCATGCAGTTTAATTTATTAAAAAATATATTTCCTACAAAATGGTGTTATCATATACATTCGTAAATATTGTCGAACATTGAACTATGTTCAAATATCGCACATCCCGAGCGTTGTAAATCAAAAATCCTGAATTTTCCGAGATAAAATTTTACGATATGGAGTTAACACCTAATGGATCTCTGGTTTTAACGAGATTTTAGAGCTTAATCGCTACGGTTTTGATCGTTAGTAAAGTGATACCGTTTATCATATTTCCGTAAAAAATTGCATTAAAAAAAAGTAATGAAGCTTTATTTTAAGGGGCAGGTAATATAGGCATCAATCCTAGTATAATCTTAGATACTAAGAAGGTACTTTATTGTGTATACTACCATTTCCAAGAAGAATGAGTTAATAGGGATTAATGCAATTACTTCCTCCGATTTTCCCCCATTTGTCATCCTAGTTACCCCTATTTTAAAAAATATACCAAAATGTTAAAAATTAAAGTTAGTTAAAATAAAAAGTTATGATTCCAAGTAATAATTTTCTGTTTGATTGTTTATTATTTATTAAAAATTTTGATGTATGATTTGACCATACCGTGACCGTACCCAGACATGAGCGCCTACTATGCTTTACCTTTAAATACACTCCTGCACAAAAAAAACGGACAAATAATTTTGATCAAATTCCATCCTAAATAACTTTTTGGTTTTTTTGACAAATTTTAATTATCTTTTGGTCAAGTTGTATCTCCTTTCGTCAAGGTTATTATTTAATATGCAAATGAAATGCAATTTTTTAATAGAATTAGTTGTTGTACATACAGGGTAGAGCAAATGTAGTTTTTTGCCCAAATTTTCAAACACACTGTGAAATAATTTAACATCACAACTTTTTACCAGTGTATTGGATTTTAAAGCACCATATTTTCTTAACATTTCCTTTTTTATTTATATCAATGTCTTCATTCTAAAAGGAAATAGGTACACATTTTTAAATAAGAAAAATATGAAATTTCGGTATCGGAGTCAAGTTATAATTTTACATCTACCTTAAAATTTTTATTTTTGATAATAAAGAATAAATAAAAATAAACAAATCAGTAATTAGATTTTTGTTATCTCTTAAGATATACCGGGCACGACAAAAAGTAAAATTTAATCCTTTATATTATATCACCAGTAAAAAGATCTATTTAAAGACCTTTAAAAAATACTATATTTGTCATAGTTATCTTTATTAGTTTTGAAAATATGACCATACAAGTCTTAAGTTTCTCTAATATGTTCGCAATATAGCGTATATTACGACCATCATAATTATTTATTATTATATACATTGTTTTCTTTAAAACAATGTATATCCTTTAGAATAGAGTTACTGATTATAAAGGAAAAAGGGAAAAGTTAAGAAAAGATAGGGATTTAAATCAATACACTGGTAAAAGATTGTGCACGTTAAATTATTCCACAGGGTGTTCGAAAATTTGGCCAAAATGCAACATTTAGCTCTCTCATGTATAACACCTAACCCTATAAAACTTTTTGCTATTCCCATCTTAAATAATAATCTTGATGAAAGGAGCTACAACTGTACCAAAAAATTAATAAAATCTGTCAAAAAACAAAAAGGTATTTAAGATTAAATTTGAACAAAATTTTGTTTGTCCGGTTTTTGGTCCAGAAGTGTATCTTTGGAAAAAAAGGTTGGCGGTTAGCTAAATTTTACTAAAAACTACTTGACAATGATTTGGTTGTAGCTGCTTAATAAAATTAATAAATAAAGTTAATTAAAAATTGTGTCAAACACGGATTAATTTAAAAAAATAATTGCAAGACATTACTAGGTATTTAAGCATAACTTTTGATTTTAAATAACCTTTCTTTTAACTATATTAAAAAGGTGTGTGGGCTCTCCAATCTTACATCTTACATCTCCATTCGGTTATGTTGATGTTTAAACAATGTATTATACGTCATAGTTGTCACTTGTCACCAACTATTACCGCAATTATAATTTGTTGAACGCCTAAAATTGATGAATGTAGCATGTGTAATTAGCATTAATCCGGTTTTTAAGCGAGAATATCTTGATGTCGCATGCGAGAATGGGCATTCGAGAGTGGAGAATCCGCCGCGAGAAAGTAAAAAATTGCTGAATACTTAATTTCGACGATTTGAATTACCAGGTTGGCATGACTGTTTAAACAATGTTTATTAAGAAATGCGTTAAATTTTTATTATAAATCTTTATATTAGTACTTTGTCTAAATTACTTTTAGTGACTATATTCACAAAACATCGTGATATTGAGTTACGAGTACAACGCAGATGAAGATATCAATATAAATGAGTTAGAAAAGTTAAATATTAAATAGCATAGCTTCTCAAATGCTCAACTAGACTCCAGACTTTTCTGGGATATAGATATCTAAACCGTATCGTAAACTCCAGTAATCTCTTTTTCCTTTACGGGGTGCGTCCGTATTAAATTTCCCAGGAGGCGATATATCGTATGATCTGGCTTCGCAACAGCGTCCCTAACTCCTCTATAAATCAATGAAAACTATCAACAAAAACAAATATCACTAAATAAGCAGTTCAATATCACAAAACCCAGGATGTTGTTACCTCCTAATTTTTTAACCGGCTTTAATAACTAGGAGGTTCTTAATTTGCTGTAGGATGTTTTTTTTTTGTGTGTATGTTATGCGAATACTCCGGCTTTTATGGACCAATTCTAAAAATTCTTTTTTTATTTAAAAAGTATACTTTCGCGGTGGTTCCATAAAAAACCAAGTCAGGATCGCCAGAGAGAAAGGTACTAGAACTACTTTTTCTCTCTGCCATACGTTCTTCGTGCGGCAAAGCTGCCTCTAGGTAGGAAATATGCCCTTGGGGCAAAATTAACCTTTTACCGAATTAAAAGAGGTACTAGTAGTGTTTTCAGACTGCAGTAAAAATCACAAGCACGTGTAATTTGATTGGTTGAAAGCGCTGCAGACGGTCATGCAAAACTGTCACATTGGGGGAGGGTGTCATGGTTAGTTCTGGTTAGTTAAATCTTTTTTTTTTTAATTCGCTGTAAACCAATCAAATTACAAATACTTGTGCTTTTTACTGCAGTCTGTGTTTTTTTAGTGTATGTTTACCGATTTTATAGTAATAATAATAAACTAAAAAGCCAAAAAGAAACAATTTAAAAAAAAATTTATCCGACTTCAAACCAAAAATAAAAATCACTAAAAAGTAAAAAATAATAAAAAAACATGGGTAATAACATATGTGGTGAACTACTAAATTAAATTAACATTTAAGGGAAAACGTTCGAATACGTTTATTTTTGATTTTAGGGGGTAACATTTTTTTGCCACTTTCACCCCTCTCAACTGCCATCCTCTAGCAGGGGTAAGAATTACATTTAAAATCTTCTAACAATGAGAGAGGGGTGAAAAGATACCTACGGTCTAAAGGTCTTTCGACACTAATTACAACTGTCAAATCTGAAGTATCTGCTATTACTTCCGTTGATACGACATCCTGTCAAAATTTTGACTTTTTTTAATGTATAATATTAAATGACCTGTAAGAGCAAGGTACTTTAAACTAAGGGCATATAATAAGGGTTTATACAATCTTCGAAATGAGATATTAATTAATCTTTCTGACGTGGGTGGGATTCCCTTTTAAATTTTAGTGGAGAATCACACCCTCGTCAGAGAGAATAATTTTAAAGATTGTTTAACCCTTCTTATATCCACTAAGTTTAAAGTAGCTTGCTCTTATAGGCAATTTAATATTACACAATAAAAAAATAAAATCAAAAATTGACATGGAGTGCCTAAAATTAGCCCAGTTTCATTTTTTAAATGCTGTATAATCTTTTAAAAGTATTCCAATATATTATGAGCACAAATTGACTGCCCGTTTAATCGGAAGCAACTTGCTTGCTGGAGTATGGCTTTGCTGCTCGGCAATATTCCGGAAGCAACTTACTTATTTTAAATACAAGTGCCCACTTTTTGTGTATATTTGAATTCTTTATAATTTATAAAAACTCTGTCCAACGATACATAACAGCATAGTGTTTATTTTAAAGATGGCGACCAGAGGTTAAAATAATTTATTTACAAATTCCTCGATTCCTATTTAAAGAAAAACCATGATCGCCATTTCAAAAATTTAAAATAAAAAATTTGGTTAAAAAGAACAATTAATAATATTTAAACGCATTGTACCGCCACTGTAGGCGCATTGTTTGGCGATATCAAAGTTTAGAATTAAAGAGATAAAAATTTACATCGATTGATGCTTGGTCGTTGAAAAAATTACCATAATTGGTAATTGTGTAGCCTACTATTACCTATTTTTAAATTGGCTGTGTCGCCTATAGTTAGTTCAAAAATTATTTAAGGTTATATTTTTTTTAATAAATGTTATTTTAGCAAAAAGTTAACATGGATGCAGGCTGTGAAACAATAACAGAGTATATCTTAATTCATTACCGATGGGTGTTTGTGTGTTTATTTTTGTTACCAATATCATTCTTTTATGATTTGTGGACCTATTTTCGAAATTTGATTGTTTTCAAACTGACAAGTGCACCAAAACATCATGATAACAAAGTCAAGTATGTTCAAAAGCAGGTAAGATTTGTTAAAAATATATTATTAACATGCTTTCTGCAGTACAATTTCTAAAAAACATATTTTTACCGACTGTAGATAGGTAAAGATATCTTTAAATCAGCACATTCAAAGATAATTAGGTAAACCAGAAGGCGTATGCTTAGAAAACCAAATAAAATATAAAAAAATGGGAAATATGTTTAAACAGTTCGGCGCCCCTATTTTCTCAAGTTTTCGCCACTGATCACATAGTTGATCAAATATATAGGCTAATGCTAAACTTGTCTTTAAATATTAAAAAGTTAATTTGCCATGCATTACCAAGTCAACATCAAGAAAAAATATTTAAAAAAGCTGCTTAATTTGAAATCAAAATTCAAATCATTCGTCCTTTTTCCACTTGTTTTTAAACAACCGTGTATATATTAGTTTAAAATGATCTTTTAAAACGCGTAAAAATTTAAAAATAAGTCAAGAAGATTTACTACAGAAGTCTCCAATCCTCTTTAATAAAATCATAGTGTATAAAATTTAAGAAATTTCCATCCAAATAAACAATAAACTATCCATGGTTTACAGCACGATCGGAAAAGTTTACTTTCATCGTAATTAATATTTTTAAAATTATTATTAAAAAATAAAGTCATTTATTTAGCAAAAGTAACTTACAAGAATTAATACCTTGGCTAGTTCTAATCAGTGTACCTATTACTTGCTTTGAAATTTTTATAAGCTTGGTTTTTGGCATATGAATTTATACATATATTGTAGATACGTCAATGGGCTGCTGAAGGTAAAAAAACCCCGATGTGTACAGCTAGACCAGGCTGGCAAACTGTTTGTTTTAGACGCCCTGTATACAAAAATACAATGAAGCGGATTGAAGTCAACTTGGTGGACATTTTGGAGGTTGATACAGAGAAAATGGTAAAAACCAAGTTTTAAAATTATTTTAGAAGACCTTGTATATAGTAGTCCTACTCAAAACTGTTTAAAGTACGTCCACTGCGTAATGTAAAATTTTATTAATAATTTTAACATAAAGAAAGTTAAAAATAATTAAACTGCTTATTTGGAACATCGTTTCTCAAATAATTACCGTAATAAAATAAGTTCAAAGAAATAAAATTATTTTCAGGAAAAAACAAACCCATATTAGGCTATACGTAGTTTTTTTGATTTAAAGCTTTTAAAAATACATTAGACAAACTAAGATAAAATAATTGGACGTAATTGTATTTGGGAAGTTTCTTCAAAGTTCAAGATAAGATTTAAAAGTTTTAAACTTCTAAATTAATTAGAGATTTTTAGTACTGTAACTAAGTCTTGGGGCAGAGATGGATTAAACAGGTTTGAGCTTTAATTATTTTTAGCAACGTTTGGCATATTTTATTTAAACTTTTACAAAAGACTTTAGGAGAAAAGTAAAAAGCTTCCGCGAGCCGAATGTTTCACAATTAAGACATTTTAAGAAAAAAGAAACGAACGATGTGGGAAGTTCGGGACCACTCAATTCGGACTGTATAGCAATGCATAAGTGTAGAACTACGTGTTGCTTTGTTAGGAGCTGCAGAAAAAGGTATTACAGTGGCTAATTCTCTAGATGAGAAGCCGTGGAAATACCTATTTAAAAGTCACTGATTTTCTTCAATACGACGATTGGTAAAAAAAGAAAGCTTTTTTAAATTAGGCGAACAGCTTTTCTTCGAATGTATTCAGAAATGATAAAAGTTGTAAAGATGTGAATTCTGAGATATCAGAGCAATATTTTATATTTTTTTACATGGCCAATAAAAATAGAAGTACATCTATCAATTTACCTTAACTTTGGCAATGAAGCCTCACTCTCAGTATCTCACTCTCATCTCACTCTCTAGTATCTCACTCGCTAGTATAACTAATTTACCCGTGGTCGCCGTTCCTTATAAACTTAAAATATGTTCAAAGGACTGCAACATAAATTAATCACCCTAAATAAGCCCCACTATTTAGCGGGACAAAATATGAAGTTTATGGTTTAAAAAATCTCCAAATTGGTCAGAAAATGGTCATAAATGGTCACTAAGTGTAACGAATTTGGCATCCATACAAAAACTTTTATTCGTCTATATTTTAAATAGCTTATCCTAATTCTATTTTACTGCTGCCTATGACCTAATACCAATTGTGACCAATTCGTGACCAATTGTTACAACATGAAACGACCTCCGAATGTTCATCAGAGGTGCTTAATATATTTATGTAGCAAATAGGGACCGTGAAATTTTTAAACTCTTCATATTTATTTTAGTATCTTTGACCAAATATTAAATACCAAAGACCAATTCTTTAATTGTTACTAGCTTTCAGAATTTGTTTTTAAAATCTAAAAATTTTAATTTTGGTCTGCTCATAAAATTTTTTCGTCCTTGAATGTCTTAATTTAATACAGAACTCTTTTAATCTTGCTGACCAATTAATTAATTATACCAATGTTAACCTTTTTAAACAATTGCATTCTTTTTGATTGAGCCATGCATGAATAATTTGGGCAGCTAAAATTTTTTGATAATAATATTTCAAACACGCTGTAAAGAGTGGTGTATAGATGACCAATCTGTCACACGAAGTGACCATTTATGACCATTTCGTGACCAATTTGGAGCTGTTTTTAAACCTCAAATTTCACCTTTGAGCCGCTAAATAAATGGTGCTCAAAAAAATGTGCCCTAAATTCAGTTTCATTTCATTTGTCTGGTTTTCAGATTGTTAGGGTGGAACCCCTGGTATCTATGGGGCAATTAACTCTGCTACTCTAAATCCTATGGGTTGGACCATTCCTATTCTTCCAGAAATTGATGATCTTACTGTAGGTGGTTTAGTTATGGGTACGGGAATTGAATCTTCATCCCATAAATATGGACTCTTCCAACATATTTGTGTATCATATGAATTAGTTTTGGCTGATGGAAGTTTAGTAAAATGCTCAAGAGAAGAAAATTCAGATCTGTTTTATGCCATCCCATGGTCTTATGGGACGCTTGGTATTTTGACAGCTGTTGAGATCCGGTTAATTCCAGCCGTAAGTATGTTAAACTGACTTATAGGTCAGTTAAAGGGGCTGAAAAATATAGCAAAGATATTTACAGAAGTTAGTCAAATTCTAAATAATGAATTTGTTCGAAGCTTTAGGTTATAGTGAGGAGGAATCTGTGATTATGACTGGTATTCAGACTGATCAAGTGGAAGCTGATAAAGTAAGTAAAACATTACATAAAAGTTTCTGCTATTTTAAATAAATTTACGAATAAAAGAAGAATAATCATAAAGGGGTCTGGAAATGGTGTACTAAACTGCTGGGCATTCAGAATGGAAAAATATAAATTTTAGGTAAAATTTTAGACCTAATTTTCTTAAAGACTATAAAAAATATTTTTGCGGTTTTCGGCAAATTTGGACGCATTTATTAGTCTTTATGACTGCTCACACTGCAGTCTTGGCATTAAACTTACCTCCTATTTAAATAAAATAATTTTTTGAATCTTTCATATTTTATAATAATCAGATAATCATTCGTGACAAACAGTTTTGGCAGTTTTTTGATATTCCTCGTAAATTTAAAAATATGATGTTTTTACTAAAAGGTAACGTATTAGTGTTGTCACCCTGTATAACACAAAAATGCTATTAGTCCTATAACTCCTACTGTTTGACGTTTTAAGCAAAGAGCAATCCCTTTTAAGGTTTTGAAAAACTTTTGTACAGGGTGGACAAAAAGTAGATATATGTATGAGTAAAAGTAATTTTTTCATAATTCTTGTTTTCTCTTACGCCATAAACTACACAATTAGCTTTTATAAATTTTGAACAGCAAAAATGGTAACACTTGGCAACATGGCATAGGCATCAAAAACAATTTGGCATTCCTCAAACCCCAAGTAGTAATGATTATAAGTTTTGATGAAACTGGTTCTGAAATATGAGACAGTTTTCAGTTTCATACATTACGACAATCTTTTATATCCAAGCATTAAACAACATACAATTGAAAGAGCATTATAACGCAAAATAAGCAACGCAAATAAAAAGCCGTTTTGATATTTTAATTCCTAGATTACAAAAACACTTTTTCTGAATTTATAAAAGTTAATTCTGTAGCTTATATAATACACGAAAGAAAATTAGAAAGTTTTGAAACATTTACTTTTACATAAGATCTACTTTTGTGTCTAACTTTGTATTAAAGTTTTTTAAAAACATTCAAAATGGTATTTCTTTTTGCTTAAAACGTCAAACAGTAGGAGGTTGTTGGGACTAAAAGTCAGTGTTTTACAGGGTAATAACGCTAGGATGTGTCAAACTTTTTTAGTAAAAAACATCATATTTTTTATTTTATCAAAGAATATCAAAAAATTGCCAAATTGTTTGATTATTATAAAATTTTAAAGATTCAAAAATTTCTTTTATTTAAAAAGTTGCAGAACAACAAAATTTGCCAAAAACATCATATTTACCAACTGTAACTGTATATAAGTTATAAGTTTTAATACCAAGGCTGCAATAAAGGTAATCATAATAATTGCGCTGGAATTTTCCTGAAAACCGCACTAGAATATTTTGTCTTTGAGAAAATTAAGCTTTAAAATTTTACCTAAAATTTAAATTATTCCGTTCGAATGTCCAGTAGTTTAGTACTAGCCTGGGCCAAAAACTGCTTTCTTTTTTTTTTGTGAAATATATCAAAATTATTGGTTAAGGTGAGAAAATAAATATTTAAGCCCTTAATATTAACATTAAGAGGTCTATCATCGTAAATTTCGATTATTTTGTTTGTACTTAATCTTGCGTCAAAGATGCTTAACTACCTTAAGTAAAAAATCATCAGCGTATATATTTTTTTAGGAAAGTAAATTGCCTACAAAGAACATTCGGCTAGACTATTGTTTCCAAATAATCAAGCTTTAAATAATAACACAAATTTATAGATTTAGCTTTTCATTTTAAAATTTTATAACTACCAAAGAAATTAACCACATAAATTCTTAAAGTCTTTCAGTTACTCTGACGTTGATATTACTTTTGACTAATTAACGTCGAATGTTATTTTTTGAAGGAATGAATCATTGGAAAAATGCTAAGAGACATTTTTGCAGCATTCAATTTACATTATTTTGTATTGAATGTATTTAAATATTGATATTTGTAGTAGTACCAAAATCCAAATTCAAGAAACAAAATTTACAAAATAATTCGATGTTAAAATCCCGATTATGGAATGGCTTATACATGGTGTCCTGTAACCAAACGACAACTTAAACGGTGATTTACAATGAAAATAAGAAAAATACTTTATATGAACATAATAATATGTCCTGCAAACGTCTAGTTTTTGAACTACGGGTGTTAAAAATTTATTAAAAATTATAGTGTTTTTATTATAACTTTTATACCAATAAAAATATAAAAAAATTGAAGACATCTTCCATGCATCAGAAGACATTTAGGACATAAAAGAAAAAAGTACCAGTGTCGTCCATAAAGGGTTTTAGGGTAAATATTTTGTAAGAAAAAATATGATACGCCACTGCGTATTTTTCTAAAATAAAAATCTTTTTTAAATCTCCATTTAGATTTCTTTGACTTTCTTTTTGTTTGATGCAACGGCTCGTGTAAATAAATAGAAACCACTTCTTAGGCATGGTCAAATTCCTATCTAATTAAAGAATTAAATAACATAGTCTTTACTGTAGAATTTGATATTAGCACATGAAATGACCATGCCAAAAATGGTTTTATTTTTTAATGCAAAACCGTTCATCCAACAAAAAAAAAAAGTAAATCAAATTTGTTCTAAACTAAACGGGATTCAAAAAAGATTTTGATTTTAGAAAAATGCAGTGGCGTACCATTTTTCTTAAAACATATTTACCCTCAAACCACTTATGGACGACAATGGTAAAAATCATCTTATTTCTGATATGTCAAAAAATGTCTTCTGATGCATAGGAGACGTCTTCCAACTTTTTTAAAAATATCTTAATTGGTATAGAATGCTATTATAAAAAAACGATAAGGTTTTAAAATGATTTTTTCATTTTTAACACCCTGTAGTTCAAAAACTACGACGTTTAGGACATATGTTCATGCTTTGTTGCTTATTTTTCGTAGAAGAATCACTTGCCTTCAAAGTTGTCGGTTGAGTTACTGGACACCCTGTATAACGACAATTTACCAAGAGAGGTAGGGAATTTAATTTTCTTTAGTGGGAATGCCTGTTGGTAAAATTTTTAAGATCAACCATTTGCGAATTTTACATAAAAAAAGATTGTATTTAGTTGCGATAATAGACTTCCACATAATACTAAGGGCTCTAAAGTTCACAATAATTCTTTTATCATCATCAATGATATTTTCGCAGTACCGTTTAAAAAATATATTCGTTTCTTTTTTGGTCCAGTGTAGTGAGTACAACGGTAGACCACAATTTCTTGGCTTTACACATAATGATTAAACCCATTTATACAGGATGTTTCAAAATTTTAAGAGCCCTAAAAATACGCCCTTAAAATATGTTTATAAATTTTAACAACCCGTAATACATAAGTTAAGGTAAATTTTCCGCTCCTAAACTACCTTATACTACTTGTATATATACCTCATCTAGAAGTATAAAAAACAATGTTTATTGTGTTTTTATAACAATAGATGTTTTTGTTTTAAGATAAATGCAATAGGAAAGTGGTATAAGCCTTGGTTTTTTCCTCCACGTAAAAGGGATGTTAAAGAAAAATGAGCCCGTGACTGAATATATTCCCTAAGGGATTACTACCACAGACATACGAGATCGATTTTCTGGGAATTACAGGTATGTTACAGCAGTAAATTCATATAAAGGCAGCAAGTGGATCCTTGGGAAGGACACATTTTATACATGCTAAAATAGTTTCTTAAGTTTTGCGAAATAAGACGAGAGAGCTTTAAAATATACTATTTCCTGTCAAGCTAGCTTTAAAGAAAAAGAATGTCTTTAAACTGCATTGGCCCAGTATCGGGCAAAAGTATTTGTTGTCTAAAAAATATGCAAATTGTATTTTTGGTGTTATAAAAAGTGATATTCCTGGCAATATTAAAAATGTATAGCTTTCTATTTTGGCACTTTTAGCTTTTTTAAATAAAAAAAAAAAATAGGTTAGCTAAAATCTAAATTTTGGTACCACGCGCAGTGGCACTAGTTAAACAAAATGTATAGCTTTATTTTAGGTATCATGTATCTATAGAAAAAGTATTATCTTTATTGAAAAATACGTCCTAAAGATATTTTTATCGACTATTACTTTCAAAACAAAAATCTGTAATCGTTCAGGGGAGAGGATTAATCAAAAAAAAATGTGACCGACAAACTTAAGAAGTGATTCTGCAATAAAAAATAGGAAAAACTTTATATGAACACATGTCCTAAACGTCTTAGTTTTTGAACTACCAGTTTTTAAAAATTAAAAAAAAACGTTTCCTTTTAATACCTTTTATGAAAATTCAGATATTTTTAAATAATTTGGGGTAATCTTTTGGCATTCAAGAAAAACAACATTTTCACCAGTGTCGTTCTTGAGAGGGTTAAGGTAAATATATTTTAAGAAAAAATAAAAATAGTAAATTTTTAAAATTTCCATTAAGTTTGAGACAAATTGAATCCTTTGATTTTTGTATTTTAAGTACGTTGTGTAAATAAATAGAAATCACGAAATGGTCAAATCCCTATCCAATTAAAGAATATAACAAAGGTGATTTCTAACTGTAGAATTGGATATTAGCGGATACGAAATGACCATGCCAAGAAAGGGTTTCTATTTATTTACTCGAAAACCGTACATCAAATGAAAAGAGGCAATCAATCAAATTTGTGCCAAAGTAAATAGGAATGGCGGTGCGTAGCATTTTTTTGCGTAAAAATATTTACTCTAAACCCCTCACATACGACACTGGTAAAAGGTTTTTTTTTTCTTGCATGCCAAAAGTGGTCTTTTTGATGGTCGTGAGGCGTCCCTCAAATTTTTTAAACTGGTATAAAAGTTATTGTAAAAAAGTTTTTTTTTTTCAAATTTCTATAAACCCGCAGTTTATATGACATTTTTTCATTATAGAATCCGCCCTTTCAAAGTTTAGTCGGTTAAGTTACTGGACACAGTAGACAACTCTGTATTTTTAAGGAATTTAACCAATGTTAAAACATTACTAAAATTCCATTTACTTAGACAGTAATTTACCAGACTATCTATACTTCCGGCTATTTACCCGGCAATTGTTGTGCGGCATTAGCTCCTCACTGGGTGAGATGTTAATATAAGCATTATCAGTATTTAGGAAGTTTGTTAAGTTTGTATATTTGACTTTAGGATAAGCAATGTATCGAGCATTGTTTCTATATGAATAAGTAGGAGATAAAATTTCTGGGAAATATCTACAAGGCAATGGGATTGTCTGACGACCCAATAGGAAATGCAATTTATATGAATGGTTATTGTAAATTAGTTATTGTTGTAAACTGAGTTATAAGCGGATATCTCTGTTGTATTATGCAACTTACTGCAATATAATAAAAAAATAAATGAATTAATTATAGTAGAAGCATAGAAAACTGTGTCCGTAAATTTAATTTCTGCAAAACCGTAAATATGAAAAAATATCCATGTTTTTTGAGTCGTCCACTTCTCTTTTTTTTATAAAAGTGTAGGTTTCTTCAAATTATCAGTTCTATGAGCATAAGCTTATATGCAAAAATACTATGTTTTATCAAGAAAAAAAACATTTTTTGGCGAAACCTGCAAAGACAGAGTGCTTGAACAATAAATTTAACGGACGATTTTTTGAGTAATCTTATGACAAAAACTTGGTATAAACATAAACAGACCGCAGATTCATTGTTTTTAGGATGATACAGGGTGTTAGGCTTCATCCAATATGTTTAAAATTGTGTAAATGAAACGTATTTGTTTCTACAGGGTTAATAGAAAACACAGGAAGGGGGATTATCCTCAGCAACCGTTAAATATAAATGAACGAAATTTTTGTGCGAAGGAATAACTTGAACATGAAGAATTTAAAAAATTATACCTCCAAGGCTGCCAAGCTTAATAGCTTTCTCTCTAAGTTGGGGAATTTGAAAAATTTTAAATGAAATACCATATTTTTTAGTATTGTAAATCAATTGGTTGTATTGAACTCCTTTATTATGATCTGATATTATCGTTTTTTTACTCCTGTCAATTTCTATATCTAAAATTAGTACAGGGGAGTAACTGAACATTTTAAATTCAAGAACTGCACTTGCGTGATGTTTCATAATTAAATTTCCCTTATTCTCCTCTAACTTTTTTAAATCTTGAAACCGTCAAAAATGCTATTTATAAATTTAGAAGGTCCAGTTTCAACGAGTATTGGTTGGATATGTTTTTTAGATAATTGACCATGTACTAAAGTTTAAGTTTTGCATTAATTTCGAAAAAGCATTCAAAATTGATAGGATTAAAAATCGATAATAGCAGGTCATATTAAAGTGAATACGAGCAATTTATTATAACAATTAAACATAGGTATTCCCATTTAAAATTTTAAAATTCTTTACCTACATGTAGAGAAAGCTACAAATTTACAACCTTAAATGAAATCTTTAATTCTTCATGTTTAGTTACCTATTAGCACAAAAACTTGGTTCATTTTTATTTGCGGTTGGTGACAGGGTTACCACACCTAGTACATTTCGTAAAATAGATCTAGTACTTTTTAATAGAATCTAGTGGATCTAGTACGTACTGATCAAAATCTAGTACTTTTTTGAAATGAAGTGGCTGTGTGGATGATTTAGAATTTAATTGAATTTAGTACGTAGAATTGAAAGGAAACAGCGGTGAAGACCTTTTTTTTAAATAATTTTGATCAATAATTTTGATCGGGAAAACAGCTACAATAGTCCGTAGAATTGAAAATTGAAAGGAAAGGAAAACGTAAGGATCCTTTATTTTTTTTTTTGCTCTTCAAAGTTATTTTGATCGGAAACAGCTGGCCAATATTACCAGGATAGGTGTTACACGACGACAAATTGACCAAAAGTTACTGAATGTTAAAAACGATTTTTAGCTTTAGCTTATTTCTGAAATTCTGGTACATTCAGTACTTTTTTTTGAATCTAGTACTTTTTAAAAATCATTGTGGCAACCCTGGTTGGCAGGAGACAAACCACCGTGTTTTTTCTACCTACCCTGTATATGATACCGCGCATTAAGTAATTTTAATCACGTCAACTGTACCAAATCTTGATCCACAAAAATAATCAAGAAAATGAAGATACGCGAGTTTAATTTTTTCTTGAAACAAAATAGCCTGTAATAATAACTGCTTCTCTCAGTGAAGCCCACGTTTACAAAGCAACACACCCCTAGAAGAAGCTTGGAAAACACCAATTTATTAGCCACTTTTTGTTTGAGCAACTTTTATATCGGTCAATAAAAAATTTACTAGTCCAAGGCTAGCTTTAGGCTATTTACCAAAAACCGTTTTGTTTTATAGGACTAGAGACAAAGAATTTGCGAACCCATGATTATATGACTTTTGTCTTAATCACCCAAACAATCGCCTGATAAATTTAATGCAAAGACCTTCCTGAGGATTTAAGTTGTAAATAATTGTAATGAAATAAATAATTTAATTCCAAATGAATTATTTTTTAGGATATAATTCCATTTGGAAATAACATTATTTTCCGATTCTATTCGGCTGGATGATGCCTCCCAAAATATCCCTTTTAAAATTAACACAAGCCGATGCTGTCAAAAAATTATACGAAAATAATCGCGTGCTCCAGGACATGCTTGTACCCATCAGAAACCTTAAAGGAAAGCATCCACATTTTCAAAGATACCTTGATGCATACCCCATATGTTGTGTCCTTTTATTTTACCAAATGATCCTGGTTTTGATTCATCCCAAAACTGGTAGGGACCAGTTGTACGTTGATATTGGTTTGTATGCGTGCCCAAAGTGAAGCATTTCAAACCAAGAGAAAGTATAGAAAAATTGAAAAATATGTCACGAACGTAAACGGGTAAGTCGAAAGAAATCATAAAATCCAACGTTTCGACTTCCATTGCGTAGGTCATCTTCAGAGATTATAGGAATAAAGAATAAATTACCTTGTTTAAAAAAAAAGGTATAAGCGTTTAAAGGTGTTGTAAAATACATTCTGCAAAATAAACAGTCTATAAAGACTAAAATGACCACAATACACCTTGTGGGCATTTTCTTTGACAATGACCTTATTGTGTTTTGCTATATGGGTCAGTGCTAGTTGCTGCTGTTGTAAAATATGCTCTATGCTTTAAATTTAAACATTAGCTCATTTAGCTGTAAATTGCCATCATAAATTACAGGGTTTTACATGTATGAATACTTATAACACAAAATAAATTACTCCTAGACTAGCAATGGGGAATCCTTAGAGCCGTGGAAGGAAGAGAATAATTTACCTCCTGAAACTTTAGAGAATAGCCCCACCCTAAAAAAATTTAAGATAGTAACCTTTGTCAGGAGGCCTAAAAAAATATGCCCTTCACGGCTGTTAAAAAAAAATCGGTAAGAAGATTAAACGGGCATATTCCTGAGCCATTTTTCTGATACAAAGTACATATAAACATGGGTCGTCAAACTTTTGTTCTCAAGATACAGGGTGTTAAACTCTTCAAAAAACTTAAACATTTCTAAAACACTTTTTTAGTAAAATTTGTTAGACTAGATATAAACGTTATTTAATTAGGTTTTGTTGATGATATATTTACATAATTGCTAATTAACGGTTATAACACATAATTTTTAAAAGAAAAAATTGGCCATTATGTTTCTTGTTTGGTCCAGGATTATGCAATTTAGCGGATTTTTTTGAAAAACTAACCAAGCTACATAAAAATATGAAGACACAAAAAATTGTATTTTTAGGTGTTTTATACGGAAAAAATATAAAAGTTGCAAAAAAGTCGGTGGCGAACATTTTGTCAATATTATTAGCTAAGATGCGTCCCACGCCGCCACTGGTCTTACTTTTTTTTTTTCGCCCTTTCGGGGTCATCCCACCCAGGTCCGACGACCGTCCCTCTAGGTGGTGCACTGCAGCCTGAAGGCTTATTGTACCTTGACCCTACTCCTTCCCATTCACACACCATTCATTCCATAACTTGGATAGTTGCTGCTCGGTCCGTTCGTTCAACCCCGAGCAGAACACCGCGATGCCGTTGCCCAAAACCGACAACGCCGGTCACCCATCCAAGTTATGGGCGCGACCTCACTGCTTAACTCCGGAGATCGACGCTGCCAATACAACCGGAGCAGCCACAAGCGCGCCATACTGGTCTAATTTTTATTTCAACAAATACTTCAGCCAAATTTTATTTAAATCTCATTAGGTATATTTAAGATATTATTAAAAATCCGATTTTTTCTTAAAGTTTTAACACCCTGTATCTCAGAAATAAACAATTTCCGGGCCTACGTTTATATAATTTTTGTTTTCATAAAAGCATATTTTAAATTGTCTTAATAACTTTATTAATAAAGAGATATGACCACATAAATTATGAAATTTCTCTATTGTAGCTTATGGAAAAAAATCGGCATATGCGATAATTTTTGTGTAGAGTGTATTGGACAAAATAGCTGTTCATAGAAACATAAAAAATGTTAAAATGAATTATTTCATTAATTCTCAAAAAATAGACGTACCTTAAAAGCTTGGCTTAAATTTTAGAAGTGATTTTCACTGAACTTTAAACATAAAAATTTAGTATTTGATAGATGTGTTATCGCCACGTCATTTCGAGAGTAACGGTAAATGACTTTACGGAAAAATACCATGTTTGCCAAAACAGATAAACTTTTAAATTGCCCCGTAACATTACTAATAAAAGTGTTTGCATCTTTAAAAAACATAAAAACACCAACGTACCCATTACTTAACTACCTATAAAAACCATTTTAAAAATCATACCGGACCTTCTGCGCTTTGGGTGGCAATTTCATAGAAAATTAATCAAGAAGCCGAGGCCCAACAGCTTTACCAATTACGCTTTCGGTTTTATTTTAAAGTTTTCGTTTCTTAATTATAACATGCACCTAATTTGCATAAACCTACCAGGTTTAATCAAAAACCTTAACTAACTTTACCAGGTCTAACCCAAAGTTTAGGATTCCGTTAAGAACGCCCTAACTTAGCAACCCTTTGGTTAAAATTTTATTTTTGTCGCTTGTCGTTAAAACCGAATAAAAATTATATTTAAAGATTTTTAATTTTATCACCCCCGTTAACGTTATTCCGAACTAAAAAAGATTTAATTATGTTTTTATAACGTAAGAAATACCTACATTGGTTTCGTTTAAATGGTTCTTTTACGGCGAATTCATTTGATTGAACATGTTCATGACTACACCTGACTACGCAGTACGCATCTTTGTAAAGGCAAGGGTACTGCGCAGTCGGTGCGTAGGCCTGACGATGTCCAACATAGTCAGCAAAATAAATTCGCCTGTAATGCGTCTATAATGAAAATTATAAATTTCTTTTGATGCACTAAGTATAAGGCCTGCCCGCAGCGAAATAACAAATTGGGCGAAAAAATATAGTGGAGCGACGAGGATCGCGCCAAATTTAAACGTGGAAAATCAAATGTATGCGTACTTGCGTAGATAGTAACGCGACGAGTTTGAGCGCCCAAACTTGTCGCTTTACTATGTACGCATGCTTTGATTTAACGCCTTTGATTTTGGCGCGCTGTTTGCTTGCCGCTATCCTCGTCCATTCACTATGTTTTTAGCCTCTGTCAAGGCCAATCGGGTATTATCGTTTAGTCAGGTGACTAGTTTATGATTTATCTGCAACCAAGCCAATAATAATGTAAACTTTTATTTACTATTATGAAATACTGATCTTTTTTAGCTCAGCTAGTTCTATTTTTTAGCTTCCAAATGCTGTACGCTGATACCTATATGACAAAAGAAGAATTTAGAAAAATGTTTGATCACACGTTATATGATACAGTAAGAGAGAAACTGGACTGCAGAGAAGCTTTTCCAGAGGTTTACGACAAAGTTTCCAGAGCAGCGCGCTTGTAGAAAAAAATAATTAAAGCTCTCTCTTATCGACCGTCTTTCTAATTGTTTGTTTATACGGGGTGTCTGTAAAAGGTGCAGAAAACAAGGTACCACAGATTCCTGAGGCTAAATGACGATCTAACCCAACTTACCTTAGTCCAAAAGTGATGATTTCGAAGATACACGGTGTTAAAAATTTATTCTGGTTTTAGTTTTTTTTTATAAATAATTTGGTAATAATAGGTGTATTGATACTATTTAGCTAGAAGGGTTTTGAAAGATGAAAAATAAGAACCTGCTATCAATTTGATTATTTACTTTGACGAGCGCCCCCTGCGTTATTTTGAACAATTTAAAAACGAAATAACTTTTTGAACTACTCGGTATGTAACTTTTAAAGAAAAAGTATTATTCTTTTACATATTTTACATAATAAAGGTATAGAATAAGGGTGATTTGAGCAACCGTTTTTGAGATATCTGGATTTAAAAAAAATCACTTCCTATACGGCCAGTTCTAAGCTATACAATGTGTTTTAGAGTTAGATGCTAATCGTTTACAGTGTGAATCCTTATGTGATTTTAAGAAGAAAAGTTTAAATTAACCCATGTCCTAGAAGACTTATTTTTTAAGATACAGGGTGGTACACTTTTAAAAAATAAGCTTTGTTACCACTCTGTATCTCAAAAGTTAAACCATTGGGGACATAGGTTTATATGAACTTTTCGTCTTAAAATCACGTAAGGATTTATACATTAAATAATAAGCATCTAATTCTAAAACACCCTGTATAGCTTAGAACTCGCCATACAGAAAGATATTTTTAAAATTCAAATACATTAGAAACGGCTGCCTAAATCACCATTTACCAAGTATACCTTTTTTATATAAAATATGTTGAAGAAAAATATTAAGTTACATACAAAGTTGGTCAAAAAGTTATTACGTTTAAAAATTTGTGCAGTACACACGTAGGTGGCGCCTTCTAAAGTAAACAATAAAATCGATAGCAAATTCATATTCCTTCCCTTCTAAAACCCTCTCCGAAACCATCCACTTTTGACTAAGGTAAGTTGGGTTAGATCGTCATATTTTAGCCTTATAAATCTGTAGTAGCTTTTTTCGCACCTTTTAAAGACACCCTGTATAGGGTTTTAAAAAACATGGGATTAATAAAAGAATTCTTGGTTAAAAATTACACTAAAATGTTATACAAACATAGCTTCAAAAGGTATTCTTGAGTTAATTCGATCTTAAACGGTTTTGAGATATTTTAGTTTTGCGTATTACGAAAAAAACAATATTTAAATTCCATAAAATGTCTCCTTGTACAAAGTCATGATAAAAATTTAAAAAATACCTTAGAAGTATGATCCTGGAAGTTGTCTGTACCATGCGGTAGAATTAAAAGTTTAAGGGTTAAACAAGTATTTTTAACTTGATTTTTAGCTAGTTTTAGAATAATTATTAAAATTACAAATATTTATATCAGTCCATGTTCATATTTTTTTTGTAAAGACGCCCAAATGATATTTGTTAATATTATTTTTTTATTATTAAATATTATTTTTCTACTTCGTAAATATTACCATTTTAATCAAAAAAAAAAATAAATAATAATAATAATAAAATTTTACTCAAAATATATAAATTTACAAATAAAAATAATTGTTTCGTAGCAGGTGTGTATTATTGTTAAATACCTCAAATATCCCGTTTCAAAAATAACTAAAATAGGCGGAAAGATTTTAAATGATAGGTAAACACGACCACAAAAGATTTCGTAATCGTATTGTTATCCAAATCGGCCCAAATTCCAAAGGGATTACTTGTGAAAGTACAGGTATCGGTAGCGGTATTAGCAAAATCTAAATTCCAAAATACGCTACTTCAAATGTTTTCTTTATTTCAAAGAAAACATGTCGCTGCGCGTTGACTAACTCACAAAAAGGGCGGATATGAGGAGATAAAGCCCTTAAACTTGAATTAGAAAAAAATCAGTTAAAGAATTATTTTTACCTGAGTGGGTCTACCTTTGAATGGAATTAAGTATTTGTAGTACTAAGGTTTTTGAGTTTGCACGCGTAAATACGAGGGAGGTTAAAAATATGATTGCGAATTTTATTCTTGGAACCAAATAACTATTCTATTCTATTCTATTTTTTGTTCTTGCTTCTGGTGTCCCTTCAGGTCCAATTCACCAGCTCTCCCCCTTTCGGACTATGCTCTCCAGAGCTTTGTCGGCGGAAAATCTGGATAATGGAGCTTGTAATTCCAAAAAAATAAAAAATAATACGAATAATAATCGATGCCATGCATAAATTGACAGCTACCAAACCAAGAACTGCTACTGGTGTTACCTATAACCTTCACTTTCACTACTGACAGTTCCCATGGCACGCCCATCTATTTCCCGCTATTTGAGAAATACCTCGTGTTTACTACCAAACAGGATACTATCAGCTTATAGGAATCTTCGCTTACAGCGCTTATCTCCAGAAGAAAGATGCCGTCAATTAAGCGTGAATCTTTACTCGATCCCCAAAGGTAAAAACGTCCGTACAATTCCTCTAACCGCCACACCGGGAAAAAATCCGTAATTTTCTAGGCGACGTTTTATACATATTTAATAAACCTTATATCACCGTAAAAATCGATAAAAATGGCGGTTAACATGACATTTTTAAACGCAATTTTTTCAAAAACTAATTAAGACAGGTATAACATGTGGTATATGTATTTTCTTGGAATTGCCTGTAGAATTTATTTTTAGAAAACTATATAGGGTGTTTTATTTAAAATAGCAAAGTTAAGAGCACTTCCGGTTAACCCGAATGTGTCACATAAAATCTGAAACTTATCATCCTATCCAACCATACATCCGACCAAAATATCAAAATTGTGTAACACTTCTCAAGAAAAAAACATGCTTGATAGTAATCTCTTGGGCACCCGGTATATAAGACGCTAATAACCTTAGAAAAATTGAAAATAAAAATTTTTATTTTAAATTTTGCAAAAACCGTAAAAACGAAATTTTTCAAAAAAGCTATATCCAGTTAAAATTTCACACTCTAATTTTTTATGCAAGACTTTCAGATGCCTCTAACTTTAAAAAAGGAACCCATTTTTGCAAAATTTGTGATTTGACGATGAAATTAAATCAAATTGACAAAAATACAAAAGGAATCTTGGATTTTCCTTGATTCAGGGGGAAGATCAACCAAAAAGCGACTTTTTTTCTGAAATTCCAAAATAAAAATGTCTTTTTCAAATTTGGTATACATTTTGTTTGGGTCAGATGCCTCACTTTTAAAATAAAATAAAAAAATGAAATTCCTCGGTAAGGCTTTGATTCCACTGGTACAAAGATTGCCAGATATGAGACGAAATCTAGGTTCATTATTTCATACCAAAAAAAAAAAAATATCTTTAGAGTGCCATCATAAAATTTTTCAAAAATCGAAAAAAGGTTGTGCTTTCAGTCGATAAAGCAATGACAACATGACATCAGACTTGGGTTGAGTACTGAAATTTTGTATTGGAATACGAATATTGAATATCATATTCTAAAAAGTATTGTAGTATTGAGAATTTATATACAAAGAAAAAAGTATTCGAATAGCGCTATATTTAAATAACAGCATTCAGTATTCATAAAGGTTCTCTGAAGACCAAAAAAAGGTCCTCACTCAAAAACAAAAGATTTTCTTTGACTTAAACTTGTTGCTAAAAAACTGCTTCACCCTAATAAAGATTCAGTTTTTATGAATATTTTTGAGCACCAACAAAAAAACAAACAAAAAGCTACTCTCCTAAGAAATATATTTCAATGTCGTTTTTTTATTATTAAAAAACTGGATTTGAATAGCGGGATTTCAATACCAGGATTCGAATACAGGACTTGATTAACGAAATATGAATACAAAGCAAGTATTCAAATACTATGATTTTAAAACGGTTTTTACAATCCAGAATCCAGAATACTAACCAAAAGTTGAATACCGAATACCAAACACACAGATGTATTCGAATACCAGCCAAATATATTCTAAATAGGATTTTAAGGCCGGATACTCGTCTTAAAAATTTGCAGGAATCTCTATAAGAGGAACATTCTGTAATACTCTGTATAAATTAACTCTGGACACCCAATATACAAGGTGTCCGAAAATGTGAGGTCATAAATGATAGGGGTGATAGAGAGCCAAAATAATGTTAGTACTTCATATAAAGTTTGAACTAAAACAAGTTATTTTAATTATCGCTTTAAAACTGTTGCCACAATACCAGTGATATTTGGGTAACTAAATACCCTTATACTAACGCTTCTTACCATAGGAAAAAGCTGTTAAGCAAGTCGAGATTATACAGGATGGGACGATTTTTTAAAATTTTATGTATGTATTTTTGACGCAGGTAACAAAATTTTTTTTTGTTTGACCGTTTGATTCCCTTATCTCTTTTCTACAAAAAGGTATACCTTACTTAAATCTCTTGGACCGTTTTTTCATAAAAACGCATTTTAAATCCAGATATTTTGCATTTTGTATTTAATAAAAAATCATTTTTTAAAGAAAATTATTAATATGTAGTAAAATTATTAAAAGTGGTGTTTGTGAACTTCGTAAACCTTATAATACAGATAAAGACTGTTTTTTATAATTTAACCATATTTCAAAAAAAATGGATTTTTTTATTACATAAAAAATGCTGGTTCTCTGGATTTAAAATGCGATTTAACGAAAAAACGGTCCTTGATGTCGATTTAAATAAAGTATACTTTCTTTGTGCAAAAATGATGAAGGAATTAAACGGTCGCAAAATATTAAATTTATCACCTGTGTTAAAAATGCATACTTTAAATTTAAAAAATTGTCTTACCCTGTATAATTCCGGCTTACTAAACAGCCATTTACCTATGAAAAGAAGCATGAGTATAAGGTTATTTAGTTGCTCAAATATCATTGGTACTGAGGCAACATTTCAAAGTTATAATTGAAATAAGTTTTCTAACTTTGAAGGTTAACATATTCTTAACGAAGTGAGATAAAACTTCTTTTATATATAAAGTACGAAAATTATTTTGGCTCACTCTATCACCTCTGTCATTTTTGACCTCACCTTTCCTGACATCCTGTATAGTACTATATAGGCTTCACATACGTTTTTGTGTGCTTTACTAATTATAAAAGGATAATAAATTTGTTTTTTTTATAATTTATGGCCCCAAAACAAAAAATCAGCCATCATAATTTTGTGGTATAGGTATACTCAACCACACATAGTTCTCGAGAGCATATTAAGTGATATATTATGTAAAAACAAATAAACATCGTGTCTCATATTTAAACTATTTAGTAAGGTACATGGCAATTCACCTGTTAAACAAATGTTAGCTTTTCTCAGAGACCTATAAGTCTCGAATAAACAACAATACAATTTTTGATGAGCCCAAAAACTTTTTACAGAAACAAATTCCGGTTATTTAGTTTTAGTTTCGGTCTATGGTTATGAGATATTTCACGTCAGATACACTGCTCAACAAAATGAATAAAACATTTTTTTCCTATATTGAATTTAAAGATTATCAAGTAATTTTTTACTAATAATGCCTAAACTGTATACTGGGATATTTAACTTTTAAAATACCCACTTTTAAAGAAACCGTTGTTATAGTCATTATACGGTGCATTCCAATTTAAACGACTTACCCTGTTAAAACCCGTTATTTGTGTACTTAAAAAAATACTGATACACGTCAATTTCATTTTTAGGGCACATTTTTGTGTCAAAATTTACTTGTTCAGGGTAAAGTTTTTATTTTTCTTATCAAACTAATGTATTAGTTTAAAATGTAAATCTTATTATTTTTACCGAATTCTAAGAAACATAGGTCTGTATTACGGGTAAATCTTAATGTGAATTCAAAATAAAATTGGCTTTGAAATTTCGATATCAACACATCAGAACCGTATTAAAAAAATAAGTTAGTAATGCTAGGGGTGTTCCGCTTGGTTTATGATAGTAAGTTATTACCTTTAAATGTAAAGCAAGTTATTTTTATTAAATTTTAAAAAATACAGGTCCGTATTAATATTTAATCCCAATGTGATACACAACGACGTATGGACCCAGCGATTCATTCATAATTTTATGATAAACATTAAGCCAACAATCCTAATAGGCAAAGGGGGTGAGGCAAGCGAGAAATGAAAATGGCGGACTTACTTTTTGACCTTGGTCGATAGTATGCACCCAACGACGTTGGTCTCTATTTACCTGTGAAAAGTGATGAGGTGCGGAAATGAATAGTCTACCCTTCTACAAACAAAGCACTGCCTACCCATATTGTCTTTAAAAACACGTTCTAATCACCAACAAACACCAGAAAATACACAAAAACGCATTATAAGCTTTATTTGATCACTTTTGGCATTCTAAATTGTCAAATGATAGAAACCAACAGAAATGACAAAGCAAAGGGGGCGTCACCCACAAGCGTTTAGGAAAAGTTCATTCATGTTTTATTTACGATGGAGTAAAAATTCCTGGGTGGCGTTGCCGGGATTAACAAATAATCACGTATTTTCAGAATTTTGCTTTTTTTTAAAAAGATAATAACTTATAATATTTGAACATATTTTTTTATTATGATATCTAAAAATGATAAAAACATATGTATTGTTCATTTAAAAGTTATATTATAAAATTCTTTAATATAGAGGCTTATCCAACAAGTACTTGTGGTTAGTAAGTTTAGAGTGGAAAAATTAAATTTGGTAAACCGCATTTTAGCGCTTTTACTGTGATTTATTGATGACAACAGCTCAAACGTAAACAAACCTGGTCCATACGTCGTTGGTGATACATAATTGAATTTGTATTAAAATCGGCTTTTATATTTTGATATTAGAATATTAGGACCGTCTTTAAAAAAATAAAGTTTATATGGTTCCGCGAAAACGAAATGTCGCATATAAAATAAAATACACCATTGGATAAATTAGAAAAAGTGGCAATGCAAAAGTGCAATTCATTTTAAAAACTAATTTTAAATAGGACCAGGAAAAAATTAAACAAATTTCTAGTTTTCGTGTTTTTTCATATATCTCCGAAAATACTCGGAAGTTAAAAACTTTCTAAACAACATATGATTAGGCACATAAAACCTCAACTTTGTTCTTATTTAACCGACTTCGTATCTCTTACCATTTCCAAAATGCCACACTGATCCTCCTTATCTTGGACACGTATTTTAAATTTTCGGTAAAAATGGTAAATTTTGGAGACTCTTAATACATTAGCAGAGTCCAATACGGTCAATTTGGTATAATACCAGGAGGTATCAAAGAGAACGAGGCAGCGGATAAGCTGGCGGTAAAGGGTAGCAATAGGCCAATCCTGGCAGTACCCTGCTCCCCGGGAATGTCCGGTGGGGTCCTCAAGCGATGGGCCAAGGATTGGACCAAAAGCAAGTTTAATGAACTATGTTTATCGGAAACAAAGATTATGCATACCAGGGCAATGCTCAAAGGTCCCTCTCAGAACCTTGCATCCAGACTACTGGGAGTAGACTAAGCTGAGGAGTATTACAGGCCTGGTATCTGGACACTGGTATACTAAAAAGCACGTAGCCAGACTATGTCTGGCTAGGTGCTTTTAGACTATAGTCTGCGGAAATGGGGATGAAACCCCTTTTCACGTGATTATGGAATGTAGGGGTCTAAAGGGTCCACAAGAGGACATATTTGGAACCTACAAAATTGATTTCGATTTACTAAACCTTGCGGGACTGGATCTAGGGCGAACGCTACAGCTGACACATACCATCGACCTGGAAAAAGTACCGACACTCTAAAGGATATCCCCCTATAAATGAGATCTGCGTACAATGGACTGCGCTGGCTAGACAGCCAGTCAGCAGTCGCGAAGCGATCCTAAAAAAAATACGAATAAATGTAAACTCCTTATAAGACCTTGATTCTTGTGAGGGCAGTATAAATGTATTACGATTCTTTACCCACATTCTAAAAGAAATAAAAATAATGAAGTAAAAAGGCTGCGGCAAAGAGGTAGAAATGAATAACACTGGAAGAAGTCTTATTATTTAATTTTTACGTTACGGTCCATAAGCGTAGATATAAATTCACGTTTTTACATTAATTGGTTTTTATCCGTAAGCCTTTTACTAGTACTTTTCAATTTTTACCCATCAATAGCAAGTTGCTATTAGCAACTTAATAAAATCGGGTACCTATTTTTAATTGTTGTAATTTTAATATTGTTCAGCGACATAACACATACCAAAATTAAATTTGCCAAACTATGATACCTTATTGTACATTTATGCCAGATTTGTACAAATATAAAAAAAGAATACTTTAAATAAGAAACATGAGGGATCCACTTTCAAAGTGTACAATCGCCATCCATAACAAGATTGCTGTCATTTTTCTTATATGTAAAAAATAAACGACACACTATTTTTTCTTGCAGCAGTGATATTTTAGGTATCAATCTTAAAATACTCTGCCATTATACGATTGGGTGGCAAAGCAGGTCATCAGATGCTATAAAGAGTCGTTTAGGGGTGGCAAATATTTGTAAAAATGTGATCTAAAAGGGACCTTACAATGCAAGATCTGCATGTGTTGGTACATACTTGGACGACGTTAAAAAAACTAGAGAAAAAAATGGGTTAAGCATTAAAAAACCCATTACTACGGTACTTAGTGCTTATGCTTTTGTAAAAGTTTTTGTTGGCATGAAATGAGATGTAATAAATGCTATTAAATAAAACAATATGAAAAGAAAAAAAAGAAAAGAAAAGAAAAGAAAAGAAAAGAGATGAGATGAAATAAAATATCGTAAAAATAAGAATGCAGTAATTTATTTAAAATTACATAGTCTAATACTTAGCTTAAGCTACCATAAGTAATGAAAAGTACGACAGAAGCTTTTAAACAAGGAGACTTAAATCTTTTTGTACCGCTACTGAGTTTTTGTTCATTTGGTTTAATAAGCAAAGAGGTTTAAAGTTGTTACCGAGGATTCTTTATCGTTGTTATTACACTTTAAAAATCTTGATATAATTTAGATAGGTATAGTTACTTAGTTAATTCGATTTTCATTAGTTGCTTAATTGCAGTATTAAAAAGCAAGGAAAGTGTTAATTAGAGTAGCAATCTTTGCTTTAATTGTTTAATTTGGTCCATAATTATGTTTCTGTATTTGCTTTTCCTGATGGACTGGTAGATTATCTGTTTGCATCTTAAGTCAATAAAAAAGTAAACAGTGTCCTAAAAAGAACTTGTAGTGTTTTAAATACCAAACAAGTACAAGCAGTATTTATTATTACTTTAGTTTTTAAGTATAAATGAGAAAATAAAACGAAATAAAATAAGAAATAAATTTTACGACAACCTGTATAAAGGTTTATAAAGTAAATAAATATAGTTAAGGAGCTTTTTGCAAAAACCCCACCTGTTAGTTTTTTTTTTTAATAAACTTACGCAAGCTGTGGGTTGACGGAGTAATTACCTACATCCCTTACATAAAAAATGCCACTAAAACCGTAGTGTAACATATAAGCGACCATGTAACTTTGTTTGTTTGTTTGTTTGTAAGGGCTAATTTTCGGAAATACTGAACCGATCATGAAAATTCTTTAATAATCATAAAGCTACAATCTTTGGGAATGGTATAGCTATATTTTATAATGAATAAATAAAAAGTTCGGAGAAAAATATAATTAATGCCCAACGAAGTGGGCCAGTAATAAATATGTATGGAATAAGGTTTTAAGCATGTAAGTAATTATTTAAAGAAACCGGAGGCCAACATTTTTTATAAGAGAATATTCATGAATATGATAAGAAAAAGGAGCAGACTTTGGATTTAGACGAAGATCTATTAGTACAATTGTTAAATAAAAATATGTTTCTTTATTTTAGAAAATTTTAATCCAGAATAAAAATTCCATTCTTCTTAAAAAAATTAATTAAAATATTCTGCAGAAGCTCCGTCTGCCAAATTTAAAAAATCACCATTTTTATAAAAACTATAAGAAAGAAAATATTTTTATGGTGAAATGTGTCTATTACTAATGTAAATATTTCTATATTCATACTATTGTTTAAAAAACATTTTTTTTTACTTTTCTCGAAAGTAATTAGTGACAAATGGAATTTTTGCAAAGAAAGCCTTACTGGCTAATAAATACTTTGTGTTTAATTACTCTTGACTTTTAGAGCTTGTCATTGTTTTAGTCGCTGACGTTTTATTAAATTCGAAACTCATAAAACTTAATAAATTTTAAATTAAAATGCATCTTCGAATGTAAAAAACCAAATAAAATTTAGCAATTTAGTTAGTTGATTACTAAAAATAAAGTAGAAAACTAAATTAGAGGGTGCATTTAATAGCTAAACTAATTGGGCTACGCACATCGACTGTCTGCACCCAAATTTATTTATTTTAGAGAAGATTAAAGACCGTAGATAAGGTAATTAATTTGGTAATAGGTTTCGGCGGCGTCAGGTAGAAATTCTAAGCAGATAAATTTTGACCCTAAAAATGGAAGCGAAGAACACAATTTGAGGGTAAAAATATGAGGGGGTCATTTTCTTGTCTATCCGAAAAAAATAAAAAATGTTGTTCCAATACAAAATACACTCTTTAGTAAAATACTTTGAAAAAAATTGCGAAGAACATAAAAGTGTATCGAAACGAGCTTCTCTTCTTAACAAATTAATTCATACAATAATACATTTTAAAAAAATTAAACCGACTTCAAAAAATTATTAAAATAGGTCTAGCACCTTTCTCTCTCGCAATCCAGACTTATTTTTTTATGGGACCACCGCGGAAGTGCACTCTTTCAAATAAAGAAGAATTTTTAAAATCGGTTCACAAACTCCTGAGCAATCGCGTAACAGACACACAAAAACAAAACATACAGGCGAACTGAGAACCTTCTCGTTTTGGAAGGCAGTTAGAAATAAATATAAAAAACACAATTGTATAAAGCATCCTCATGATCTATACACTTTTTTATCTCTCAGATGTTTTTTTAATCCTAGAAGTTTGCAAGAAAGAGGAGCAAAATTATTTTTGACGTGTTCCAAGACATAGATGTGTGATGCAATTTTTCTTGCATGCAATTGTATTTTCAAAGAGAAAATGCGCGTGCGCAGATCAAAGAATTGCAGCAAGAAAAAACTGCATGCAAGAAAACTTTTAAAACTGTAAAAACAGCTTTACAGTTTGAAAGATTTCTTGTATGCAATTTTTTCTTGCTGCAATTTTTCGATCCGCGCACGCCCATTTATTGGGGTCAGAGTAAACTAAAGAGCTCTTACTACCTTATAATAATTATTAGTCAACATTAGCTCTGATAACTAATGAAAGTTACGTGTTAAAGTATTTTTTTATTTGTGGGATGGACCGGTCTAGTTCTTAACGCCTTAAGGTCGGGCCACACATAACCGCACAGACACCCGATTTCACGGTGATGGAGGAAAGTGGGGCAGATTAATTCGGAAAAATTCAAAAGCACTTTTCATGCCCTCCAAAATATACAAAGCATTATTGTCAAGCTAAGTCTACTGTTTTATGTATGTATATCTCTTTGTTTAAATAAAACAGATTTTCCTACCTATCTCCGTTCCCCTTTTTCCAAACTTTAAGTGTAGTATAGGTAAAAATCTAGCCACAAATAACCGCACGGATGTCCCACAAGACCCGCATCGTAGCACGACCGTGTCTCGTACGGTCTGAAACATGCCCAGGAAATGAAATCATACGTGGATCGGACAGCGCCGATGTTCCCCGAAGCAAGCTATTAGTTTACGGGCGTCACCTTTTATATGAGTTCATTGCGTATAAAATTAAAAGTTAGTTTTAGTAAACAAACAATACAAAAAAGTGATTTAATAATTATTTAAAAGTGTAAAATTAATTTCTTTGATACATCTTGTGAATAACATGTAAGTAAAAATTACGAATACATTGTTATTTTTTGTTTTATAAGTTTTTTAAAATTACTATTTCGGAAAATCAGTATCTTCTAAATTTATTTAAAGGTGTTTTGACAGTTTAAAAGATTTCGTACTTAAAATTTTCCTTGCTACATTTTTTTTAAATTTCCGGGGCACTTTTCTATTTTTAAAAATTGATGCAATATTTCTTTTGTTCATAACGAATAAGCAATAAATTTTGCAAAAAATTTAAATAAAATTTCATGCAAAAAAATTGCAGACAAAAAAAATACGCAAGAAATGGTGTTTTCTTGTTTGGGAACTTTTTGTTTGGGCACCTAATAAAATTTTACCTCTTTTGACCCTTTTATTCTGGTTTGGTCACTTTGACAAAATGCATAACTACTTATTCTTGTTTGGTACCATGATGCCCTAAAAGTGTGCATATAATTTAATAATATAGACAGACATATTTATTCTAAGTTTACACGAGCGCTGTAATGCACATAAGCCAAATACGAATTTGAATAAAACCCATGTATGAAGACTCTTAAATCAGTATCAGTCTTATTGCATTACAATAGTTCTGTTATTATTACAGAGTATGTTGGGGGGTTCATGGTTAGTTCTGATTAGTTAAATCTTTTTTGTATTCCTTAATTAAACCCAAGACTAATACACACTTAATAAATTCACTTAATAATTTTATGCCCATCTTTAGGGTACCAAACAAGAAGAAATAATTTTGCATTTTTGTCGAGGTGACCAAACCAGAAAAAAGGGTCAAAAAAGGTAAAAGTTTAGTAGGTGCCCAAACAAGAAGTTCCTAAGCCAGCATAGGCCCAAGATATATTTAAAATTTGCCGTGCTTAAAATCAGCCGCCTCAAACTCCAACATACCCATCCTTCTGGCAAATTTCCTACTATTTAAATAAATACTGATACAATCGTAAAAATAAAAAGTAGGAAACACGTTTACTATGACACGGATATTAATTTACCGGTGACTAAATCGCACTTTCATTGAAAAATCCACCCCTACAACCCCACCCTCTTACGCTGCATACGACGTAGTAAACAACCCTGCTTCCATGCCGGTACCGGAGGAAAGCCTACGGGGCAAACCATCGTAGGTACCAAATAAACTCGTCATTTCATTCATAACACGCTGGGCTTCAAAACAGAGCAGTTCATTCAGCATATTCGTCCGTCCGTGGTCTCGCACCTGCCTTTTCTCTCGTTTATATTCATTCGAATACGAGTATACGAACCAAGAACCACAGTTTAAAGAATTTACCTGACCAAACCTTAACTTTTTGGTCTTTATAGCCGACTGTCAGCCCACACTCTGCGTGTTTTCGAATTGTTCTCCGTGGTTCTTGGGTGGTTCATGTCTCGTCGGTAATGAATTTTTTGACTTAATGTAGGCGGAAGATTTTGGATTTTTTTCGGTCGAGTATTTTCAGAAGTGAAAAATGGATCGTGAGTGCATGGTTTTGATTTTAGCTGGATTTTTGACGGTTTTACAATGTAAGTATATTTTTTTATGATAACAACCCTTAAGATTTCTGCAATGTTAAAATGATTTGTTTTTTAAGTTTTTTATTCAGAATTTTTATAAAATGTCACTTAAGTACGCATCATCCCCTAAATAACAAAATAGTCGTTTTTGCGAAAATTTTCCTGACATTCAAAAAAATATCATACTAAGTACTGTGGATGCCGCCGAGTTTTTAAATGTTTGCTGAATTTTCTTTATGTGTTATATTATAAATAAATCAGTTAAACATTCGTTAATATTTTTGCTTTTTTATCTCTTTAACAGCAAATAAACGGTTGTATGAAGCCCAAGTATTAGCTACGGTGGGTGATGGGATTTAAGATGTTTTTCTCAGTTTCGTCAACGTTGAACCAAAATATGCTGCTACTGAATTTTAGGGCACATTTTAGATAGCGCGGTTGTGTTACCAAGAACGTTATGCAAAACGGACCAAAATTTTATGGTGGATTACAAACCACACCGTACGGCACGAGGTATTTTCTGGCGGTCACCCATCTAACAACCAACTTTGCTCGGTATTGATTAAAAATATTGTTAATGTTAAAGCCCTTAATTATTAATAAGAAGCCTATCATCGCAAATTACCGTATTTTAACAACAACTTTTTTTTATGGAAACAAAACGTTGATCCAAAAATTTTACCATCACACATTTTTTAAAAGAAAATTAAAATCCCTACAAAAAATAATAAACCTTTTCATAATCCTTAGCATTCCTTATTCCATTCAAAAAATAGCTGTTCGGCTCATTAATGATCCTTCACTTCCATGGCTTCTGCGCTGAAGAGTTGTCTAATATAATTCCTCTACACACGGTTCCCAACAGAGAAACTCGTGGTATCGCACGTATGCATTCTTATACGGTCCAACTGGACAGGCCCCAAACTTCCCACTTTGTTCGCTCTTTTTCCCTAGGGTTTTGAAATGTGGAACCTGCTGCCCGCGAAGGTTTTTTCTTCTTCCCCAAAGTCCCGTGTCAACAAACTTCCTCTTACCTCGCTTAAGACACCCACGGTACGTTAGTATTTAGGCGTTTAGCCTTCGTGGATTGTAAAAAGATAAAAAAATGCTCTGAAAATTTACACACTTCTGTTACTTTAGACAGTATTCCTATTACTTGTCATAAAAAAGGTAAAATACCAATTTTAGGGGGTTATTGAGGAGGTAAACACTGATGTGACCAAAATTTTAGGTTTGCGCTATTATTTTTTTTTAATTAAGCTACACCATAAGTGGACAAAAGAAAAATCCAAAAAATTTTGTCATTTTTGTGAAACAACAAACGGTTTTCGAGAAAATCGTCCTTACATAAAAGGAGAGCAATTGTGTATAATTAATAATTTTCTGTCAAACACCTACATTGTGTTTGTCATTTTCTTCTGTTTTTTTGGAGAAGGGGAAGCTCAACATACCATGGCTGTAGCTCACAGGGGAGTATACTTAAGAACATATTTTTATAAGAAGAGAAAGTTTGAGTTTGACCTTAAAATATTTGAAACACCCTGTATAAAGCTACGTTTTTTTCTTGACGTTAGTTATAAATTCATTATAATTATTACAAAAATGCCGCTCCCATATGAATTTAATTTAATAACAAAATAATCGTTTAAAAAATGATTTACCAAATCGTCCAAGGAAAAAAATTAATAGTTCCCCTAATGTCAAAATAATTTTATTGTTCAACGTACGGTAACTTTGGCTTATGGTACATTACCTTTCAATGTAGGAACTATAAAAGAAATAATAAGTTAAATACGTTAAGGTATGCCATTATGATTTTCTGGCATTCGTACAACAATAGGGCGGAAGTACTTTATAGAAGAAATTTCCCGCTAAAAGTTTTGCTTTTTTGCTTTAACGTTGCTTAAATAACGATTGTTTTTGAGTTTTAAAGGGGTTGGTGGTTATTATTTTAGAGAGTCGAGTGGTTTTAAGAGCGGGTCCATTTGAATTGTTTGTCGCTGACAAATAAAAATAATAGAACATAATTATGCTGTACTCGAGCTGAACGAGGTCGGAAAAATAAACTTTAGTCAAAAAACTATTATATTTTATAAGCAAGTAAAACATAAAGGGATAAAAAAATCATTACAAAAAGTGTATTGTAAAAATATAAGCACAGGACTTCAAAAGACCTTTGTTGAGTACTCTCTATGACCAACAATCGGAATTAATCAGGACCGCTTTGGTCCTGGTTAGCTCTGGTTGCATATCAGCTGAGACCAAATGAAGATAAAAAAGACAAAAAAAGGGCTACTAATATTTTGGTGACAAACGCCCCACCATTATTAAGACACAATTTTAAATAATAAATAAAATAATTTTATTTAATTTATAAATTAAATTATATTTTAATTATAATAAAATATTTAAAAAAATTTATGAAAATATACCTATAAGGTAGCTTAAAAATAATATAGTTAATTGGTTTTAGAATATCTTTAATAATTAACACTTATATATTTTTATGATTAAGTTTTCTAAGGTTTCTTCATGTACTGGGACTCTGTGTACGTCCATCATCTTTACGCTGCGACCAGGACCAAATCGGTTCTATCTGGCTAGTACCCAAAAATAATTTTTAATACATAAATCCACCATAACACATATTTAAAACTTGAGGACAATCAAATTAAAGATAAAACTGTTTAAAAATTTGCTAATTATACACAAAGAATTGTATGTGTAACCAGGGTAACCGAGTACGCATATTTAAAGCTATGCGTATTTTTTGTACAAGAGTGTAGCAGCGTAGTGGCAGGAGGGGGCAGCTGTCCCCGCTGCCAGTATCTTTGTACGTCTTAGCTATGGTCCATGGGTAAACAGTGACTTTGAACGGATCAATTTAAAAAATAAAACCTTGAGATATAAAATAATGCATAAATACTATAATTTAAAGTAAAATTAACAGATGAAATTTTAATGATGGCTGCTGGGCGCCATTTTGAAGAAAAAAATTAAATGGTATGGGGGTCTTGTGTCACATCATTCAAAGGCTCTTGACGAGTACTTTATAACTCTGGAATATAATGTCAATACCTTTACCTACTACAAAATGGCGGTACTGTATCAATTTCATCTCCCAAAGGCGGGTATTAAAGAAATGCATTGTATATGAGGATTGTAACCAGGAATGGTATATTACATTACGTAAGTGTGGAAACTGACTAATTTCACACGAGTGGAAATATATAATGTTGGACGAGGCGTCAGCCGAATGCGACAAACCCAGGAGTGTAAGAAAGTCATTTTCACACAAGTAATGTACACTATTTTTCCTACGACCACGAATCATTCACCAAAAAAATTAAGTTTCTTTGTCTTTACAGAAAAAATAAGAAAACAATTTATAACTTTGCCATTACTATAAAATGCCGCCTCAGCTTTGCGATATCTATTAAAATAAAAAAGTTATGATGTAAAAAAATTTTAGTTTCAGGTAAAGTGCCCTCTGGCGGTATTAAAAAAAGGACTTTTATCTTTAAATTTTAGAATCTACAAAGCTTGATTTGTGTGCCAAATGTCAACTACACTACTCAAAAGAATTATCGCATATGCTCGATTAATTTTTAATCGCCCTGTATGCTGTGCTGTTGAAAAGGAGTAGTCAAATTTGTGATTATAAAATATCAGAAATGGGTAAGGGTATAAATTATTCACAAATGAGATTTCTCCCTTTTAACAGCACATTTTATAGGGCTATTAAAAATTATTAATTTTTTCAAAAAATTTTATCACCCCGTAGGATCTATTGCTAACAGTAAATAACAACGGTTAATATAAAGTTAGAGCTTCACGTTTTCTTAACATTATATTTTTTTTTAATTGTCTTGATAACTTATAACTTATAATTATTAAAAGAGATATGGCCATTTAAATAAAAGCATTTTTGTATTAAAGCTTATGAAAGAAATCGAGCATATGCGATAATTCTTTTGAGTAGTGTAGATTGGTTAAAAAATAAATGCAATATGGCGAAAAAGAAAAATAAAAATTGAACTTTTAACTCCTGTAACTTGGCAACCAGGGAGATTTCGACATTTTGGCAAAGGACTTACTAATATTAATTTTCATTGCAGAATGACCCCTTAAAGTTTCCTAACGCATTTTCCGAACACCCTGTATATTATACTGTTTGACAATATTTTTATATCGAAAAATCACCCACCTAGTAGCTTTGTATAGCTTTTATCGTTTTAGAATTTAAAAAGGTCTTTACTTAAAACCTATTGCATGTTTTTTTTTAATGTAATTCCAATTACCAACCAAATTTATTTTAAATGACAGTATTACAGCTTTATATTATATTTTGCAACACTAGTGTGATATATAAGGCATTTTCTATGTATAAAAACAGTGTGCTATTTTCTATTTTCATATGTGTTCGTAGAAAAACAGCTTAACGGATTTAAACATGATATTTTTTTTTAATAACCTAGACTAGGATGTTTTTTAATAATGTACCAGAGCTTTTATAATGATTTGATCCACACATCCTCTAGGAAGTTGAGCTTTTATTAACATAAAGCAAATTAAAACTAATTGCATTTCTTTTTCAATTTAATCATGTTAAGTAAGATGCTTTATTAAAATTGCAAGTTTATACATAAAACTTATTTTCCAGCAGAGTTACAAAAGAGTTTTATGTTACTATATTGCATTAATATTCTAAGTGCATACACAAAAATTTTAAGCTAACAGTATTTTAATAATGATGCATTTATATTTATATGAATGCACTTCACGCCTTCCAAGTGTAAGGCAACATTTTAATTGAAAGGATGTATAAAATAAAACGGTCTAAATTGCAGTAAAACTGCTATTATTGAATTTTAATTAAAAATCTGTTAAGTTGTTTTATTGTTCATTGTTTTTCTTTTGCAACAGTGTAATTATTTCAAGTCGCGAATAAAATATAAGTTTTGGATCTCGGCTAAGGTATGTTAAAGAAATCCTCAAATTGGCAAATATCAAGAAAAAAATACGTTTTAAAAGGTGACATGTCATTTTTAAAAAATTACCAACATTTTTTAAAGGGAACAAGAACTATTATTGTCGTTAATAAATTAGGTGCCAATACTGGCTGTAATAACTGTCTATCACTTCTGGTTTAACCGGCAGTAGCGTAAATTTTGATATTTTAAATAGAACATCCTGTATATTTTTGAATATTCAAATTTTACTAGCCATTCCTCACATAGAATCGACGATTTGATTTTTCGTACAACTAAATAATGTGCAGCCGTTTGGACATTTCCAATCACTTTTTTAAAAAACTAACAAAACCTATAAAACATAACAGAGGTGTTAATCAGAAATAGCAAATGTAGGCATTTATAATTTTTTGAGAACTATCCTGTTTCATTTAAAATATTAATGTTTTTGCCACCGAAAATGACATACTGTTTTGTTGCTACTTTATACAGGGTGTTTCCTAATTGCGGTAAAAAAATATATACGTTTTCATGAGTTAATTTTATGAAAAAGTTTATATAAACATAGGTCCGCAAATATTTGGTTTTTACAGATAGGGGGTGGTAAACATAAAAAAATAAAATAAAATTTCGAAAAAACTATTTTAGTAAAATTTGTTAGATGATATAAAGATTATTTGATTAAGTATTACTTGTTCTTGTTGCATAAGTACTGATAAGAGTTTTACCAGTATGTATATAGTCCAAAAATATACAATTTAGGAAATTTATTTCTTTTTTTTTCTGAAAAACTAAGCAAGCTACGTAAAGATATTAAATAAAAAGACATACTTTAAGTTGCTTAAAAAAATAATAAAAATTGCATAATATCAGTGCGAACATTATGTTTGTCAGAAATACTTAATCATGTGCTACTCCACTTGAGGCGCCACTGGACTTAATAAATTTAATTAAGTTAACGCTTAATAAGCTCTTTACTGTTGTTAAAAACACTGCAAATTTAATGAAAATCAAATGGGGAGTATTTAAGATATTAGTTTTTAAAAAGTTTTAAATGTACCTAATAGGAAATATTTCCTCAGTCGGCGGAAAGTTTCGACAGTTTCAACCCCTTGGCAGACAAATATTTTGAGGTGGTCCACTGGTTTGAGGAACTAAAATATTTCTGTGATTTAACAAGATATGACAAAAGTCTTGGATGAGATTTGCAGGGTTTCCAAATAGGCATCTTCTTAAAATATTTCGATGTGTCCCAAAAAAGTTATAACGGTTAGTTTTAAAAAAATATTTTTGGGACACTTTGTACGCATCAAAATATTTTTAGGAGATGCCTATTTAAAACCCAACAACTCTTATAAAATACTTTTTGTTATATCTTGTTAAATTACAGAAATATTGTAGTTTCTCGGACCAGTGGGCCACCTCAAAATATTTGTCTGCCAAGAGGTTGGAACTGTCAAAACTATCTGGCGGCATGAGAAATATCTTCTAATAGGTACCCAAGTAACATTTATAAAATTCAGCTTTTACAAAATGACGAAATTTTAGATTCAGTTCATAAACCTTTGGTACCTGGTACCTGCCAAAGCCACTATGAGTCAAACTTCATAGTCTACCATTGTTTTTACCTATGTTGGAAGGATGGACAAACAAACTTTCAGTTTTTCCAAAATAACGAAAGTCTGCCGCTTACGGGCTCTGAAATGCTTGAAAAGCAGACGGGTAATTGTAACACCGACTCGTCATCGTATCAGGAAAGTTTTCGATGCAGACGTGTTCTGTCTAATCTCTACGTATTAGTGTTTACACAAATTTTGTTCTTTAATTATTTAAACATAATGTCATAAAATAAAAAATAGTTTTGTCCGATAGTCACAAAAATTTACAATTTGGATTTATCCGGTTTTAAATCTAGGCTCCTTAAATATAGTTCCGGATTAAGATACTATTGGTTTTTTTTAAACCTATCTATGTATGCTTTTTATTAAATAAATTCTCCTAATGGTACTTACACTATAATTACTGTAATACGTTTTAAATTGTTTTATTTATTATTCACCATTTTTTTGCTATAATGTAATTATGTTATCATGACAAATATCTCGCGTTGCACCTCCAAACAGCGTTAAAAACCCAAAATCAGCAAGATTTATATGTCGCAAGGCGCCATTTCTTCTAATTTTATTTTTATGCAAGGCAGCTTTTAGATCTTAAATTTAGATGCATAAGGTCACTTGAGAATTAGGATTTCTTGAGGGGCGCAGTTCGGTGATAAAAATGTTTAATATGTTGTTCCCAGCTGTCACACGATACATTGTAGTTTTCAAGTTCAGACTTGTTTTGAACATATTGGAGCTTTCATCATCATATTTTTGATCAAGGTCGAGACACTTTAAATTCCCAGGCGTATCATTTGTGTGTAGTCTAATTAAGGTAAATTACTATGTTAACTCGCCATCTTATTAGTAGGTATTTGTCTTTAAAGCTGTATAAGAATTTATAAATTTCAATGTCTCAGTATATAAAGAGGACAAATAAAATAACATTAAATAACTTTATAGTCCAGATTTATCTCCGTGTGATTTTCATCTCTTTCGATTGCTAAGAAAGGCATTGTGTGAACTTCCAAAATAAAAATTTTTGTAAAAAGTTTAAGCGTTGTGGTACTTAGACCTTAGACTTTAGAAAAGGGCCGGGATAACCGATGCACTGAAGCCGCCCGGCTTGTTACGTCTGGGTAATGTCAGCCAGACGGAACCTACAGCTTAACGTGAGTTCCGAACCACGGTCCTATGAGCGACAACGTCCTCCCCCAGGGGCATTAGTGAACCCACCATCTGGGTGGGGTCTGCATGTCTACGGTTGCGCTGGACACGGCAAAGTGTGTTTCGGCGCCTTGGTCCTTGCTGGCTATTAACGTCGATACATTTTGCACTTTTTTCGGCTGTTGTTGAGGTAAACACTAAATTTCTGGACCTTTGCCGCCGGCAGGATTTAAAACCATCTCACGTCGGTTGTGCGCTCAACGACCTAACGCTTTAACACGCTATGCCACTACTCGACCGTGGTACTTATTACTAACTCAGTTTCGGCGGTGGTAAACGGGGCGCAAGGCCTTCACTAAAGTTTTATTGAACAGGTAAATGGGGCGCAGGGATCTTGGGGTCAATAAAATCGTATAGGTAAACGGGGCGCAAATGTTTTCTTTAAAGTAAAGGTATCGAAATAAAATGTTGGTCTATTTTTAAATATTTTATTAATTACGAAACATTTATTGCATCAAAAAATATTTACATTCTTTTGTTTACTGTCTTTGGAAAATGTAAAATTTTTGTAGGCTATTAAATCTTTTCCACTCACACTTTCAATTACTGATACCGACATTTTCTCACTATTAAAATCTTGAGCGGAAATCTTTTCGCACATCTATTCACTATTACAATGAGAACTGAACTGATTAAGTGGTATACAAATTATTAGTGTCAATTATAGGAATTCTTACCTGCCCTGACCCACACCCCTCTCGGGAAGGGCTGGCGCCCCATTTACCTATGATATAAACGTAACCTTACAGGCGTGCAGGTAAAAGAGATGTTTTCGCGCCCCGTTTACCTCCGTCCCTCAGTTTATGTACTTTCAGCAGACCTATAAAAAATAAGTTAGTATGCATAAAAAGACATAAGTCGCCACTTAGTTAATTAGTTAACATTAATGTTGGAAGGCGACTTTATTATTAATAGTATTCAGCATCCGAGGGGCCTAACCAGTCTTTCCACTTTTTAACTTTCATTTTTATATTTATCTTTGTCCCCCAACAACCTTGCACCATAAAAAATGCTATATCATAATCTTGCCTTTTTAAAATTGAATCAAAATTATAAGAAGAAAACTAGATATACTCAAGTACTAAAAATCTATGCATAACAAAGTCCATTAATAAGTATTAGAACAAATATAATTTAAAAATTTTTGTCTATTGATTTAATGATAATGGCGATAAACATATATTATGCAAATCCTTCAATCCTTCATAATATGGTAATTTTTAGAAAACGAAATGATTCACCAGTTTTTTGGTAAGAGTTTGACGAAGAAGTGAGTCAGCAGACTTCTTCACGTACACGGGTTTTAAAGTTTTTTTTTTTTAATGAAAGAATTTTAAAAGGTATAATTAAAAATATCATAAATAAATTCCTGAAAATTTGTAAAACATTTTTATAAGGTTTATTTTAAAACACGAATTTTTAATAAAGAAGATTTTGTTTGGTTTAGATTCTGGTACTAGCGCATCTAAAACATTACTCAAAAACCAAATGGTAAAAGTCCATCCGAACCTCAATTCTATTGGGCATAAACATAGTCAGTCATGCCTTGGAACGTATCTGAACTCAGAGTTGGGTAGTATTTGAATACTTAGTATTCTCAATCGTATTCAGAATACATTGGACTGGTATTCGAATAGTATTCAAATAGATCCCTGTGTTTCCTATTCGGTATTCGGCAAAATACTTTTTGGTAAGTATTCGGGTTTTTGTATTCAGAATACCGTTTCTAAATGGTAGTATTCGAATACATTTTTTAAGTATTCAACGAATACATTTTTAAGTACTTAAATACCGGGACTTAAAGTATTTGAACACCGAAATATGAATACTGGGATTTAAAGTATTCGAATACCAAGTTTGTCACTATTCAAATACAAAAATGATGAATATTAAAATGCCGTGACTCAAAATCTTTAAAAAATAAGGCGGGAACCTTTTTTTGCTCTTTAGTATTTATGAATACACAATTCTCTTGTATTGATGAATACTGAGTATTAGAATATTTTTTTGGTTGATATTCGAACATTCATTATTCGAATACTTTTTTACGGTATTCGTATTCGAATACCGATTTTCAGTATTCGACCCAACTCTATGTATGAACTGAAAAGGAACCCATGAGAAAGGGCGATCGTGTGCATACTAAACTGACGGCGAATTTATACGCAAATGATAGTATTATTTGTCATACTCACGATAAGACTTGCCTTAGATCCTACCTGAAGGTAGGTTTGAAGGCAAGGCTGCGAGTAAGACTGATACTATGAATTTGCATTAAAACGCGCCGTCAGTTTAGCATACTCGCGGACTTCCTTTCAGTTCAGGTAGGATCTAAGATCTGACTGACCGAGTGTATGCTCATTAAGTCCCACTCGCAGACTTGCCTTCGAGCATACGACGCACCTCTTATCGGCTTATTTAAGTTTTCAACAGGCTAGACAATAATTGCTGGTCATAGGCAGATCTCGATGATAGTAGAAAAATTTCGGACTTTCGTTATCCTTGTTTTTATTATCCATACAACGTTTTAGACAATGCTATCTCTGTTCATCCTCAAGTGGCAACTCTTTAGAAAGTTATACTACCTAGGTTTTTTTAAAGTAGGAAACGATAACGGTAATTTTATCTGAGGACACTATGTATACAGGGTTTTAATTAAGTAAGGGTATTAAATTTATACTTTTTAACAGGGGTCCACAAATTTTTCGTCATCTAGTGACATGGTTTTGGTAAATATCCTTAATATTGTCGGCCCAATTTTGTTGTAATTTGGCGGTGTTAATTTTAATATTAAGGGGCTAAGTTGGCACTACTTTAATTATATGTATAAAGTCCACTTAATTAAATAGCTCTGTACCATACAAAAGCAAAGGGATTTTTTTTTAAATAAAAATGTTTTATATTTTTTATATGATTTTTATTAACAAGTATGCAACAACAACAATTACTAGATTAAAAACTTAAATAAACTAGAAATGAATTTTATCAAATTAGGTTTTTTTTTAATTATTATCTTTTTTAAAAAGTTTAACACTCTGTATCTTAAGAAGAATTTGCGAACCCAGGAGTTCAAAATTTTTTCTTAAAATTGCTTAAAGATCTGTTAAATTTAATACCCATACAGGGGCGGTCATATCGACTTTTGAGGGGGCCATGGGCCGAGGGGACCAGCCTTGGGGGCATGACATCAATAAATGCCCAAAATGCCCATATTTGTGTGAGAAAAGTGAGACTTTTTCGTTTGACGTTTGCTATTCCTTAAAACAAAGATACTAATTTATTTCTTTGTTTTTTTGGGGGGATAATGTTTAACTTGGGGGAGGGCTAAGCCACATCCAAACACAGAGCCACTGTCTTTAATAATGGCGATAAAACCGTTGAAACTCATTGATCAAAATTTATCTCACACGATCAAATTTTAATTGTAAATTAAATGTGCAGCCAATGCAGTCGGCCATTTTTGCGTTATGAATTTTAAAAAGTATTACCATTCCGGTTGTGTAAATGTGTAAGGCTCATTATAAAGCAATTTTAAACCATTGCGAAAGGAAGAACATCTACGGAACAAATTTCCTTATATAAATCAGCGATAATTGATTGAGCGCTTGTGCGCGTAGGCTTTTTAAAATATTTAGAAGATAAATTATTACACGGGGTAATCTACAGTGCATTCCAATTAAAACAAGCCAACCCACAACAACAATTTCATTATTTGCATGCCTATAAAAATGTTAAAATTTTTATTTTTGTGTCAAAATTTACTAGTTCAAAGTGATTTCCTACCCCCACCAACAGAAACAAATTTCAATATGCAACAAAATATAGAGTATTAATTTCTTTCTCCAGCAGTTTTTAGTTTTTAAAATCGGTTGAGTAGTTTCCTAAATATTGTTCTACAAACTTTCATAATATAAAATTGCCAATATTCTAATGTGATTGGTTGAGGCTTGCGATTTTCGCCATCCCAATAAAAATGAATCTCAGAGGCTCAGGTCTGGAGACCGGGATGGACACTCTTTGAACCTATTTGACCAATTCAGCGACCAGGAAATTGATGCACAATCCCACTGGAAAATTAATTATCGAGCTGTAAATCTAAATCCTAATCAAGTACGTTATAAAGGGATAGTAATATTTGATTTTTCCAGTTATTAAAAGTATTTCTTACAAGTTAAATTTTCTTTCAGAAAAAATGGCCCTATTTGGTATAATTTACACTTTTCTTGACGTCACCCGATAACTTTTCGGCGTTGTTATTAATACAAAATAAGTGTCAAAACAGTGCCTGGAAAATACAGTATAAAAAATTATTAGAACAACCGTTTCCACACCGCTTTTATTATTGTTAAGGTAATTTTTTAACTTTAACTTAAAAATATTGCACACAACAACACATTTTTAACAAATATTACTTTCAAAACAATACAAAACGAAATCCACAAATATCGTTGGATTTAGAATTAAAATACGAGTTTATTAATATTAAAACTAAATATTTCGCCTATTTAAAAAGACAAAGTTGATGATGGTGGGTTAAAGACGAAACGTGCGATCTTAAATTAAGTGACATCATTTTATAGAACAGAAAAAGTGCCAATGGTAATGTGTCGTTTCTTTTAAAATATCTCTTTAAATAAACCTGGAAAAAATAAAACCGGGTTTTTTCCGGATAATTCCGGAACGGCTGTTAAATTTTAAAACGAAATATTGTAAAGCATAAAAATGCGCAACTTTGCTTCAATTTAACTAACCCTGTATCTCTTACCGTTCCCGAGATCCTAATGGTGTTCTTCGAATTGGTAATACCCCGTATAAATTAACTCTAGGTCAGATATTGTTGTGTATAAACATGCTGCATTAAATGAGGATTTGATCCACTCTAGGGTTTTAGAAGAAAGCGAAAATCAAAAAGATACAAGCGAGTTAGAATTTCAAGAATTTCTAGATAACTATTTAGGGAAACTGCTGAACCGATTTTAAAAACTAACGACTATTTAAGAAAGAATTTTGACACTCTTTAGGATAAGGTATAAATTGAGCTTCTCCTACATTTAAACTTTTTGACATTTGTATTGGAGAGGGGAGGAAATAACTTTAAACAAGTAAATGTTGACACAAAATTGTAAAAATAAGAATTAACGTGTTTTAGAAAGTATACAAATAACGTAATTATACATGATGGCTGGTTTAGATTGGAATGCACCATATATTAAACTAAAAAAATTTTAGATCATTGTGCTATCTTTGTATATAAATCCCATTGGAACCCCTTGCGAAAACCGGTACTGCGGGTTTTAAGGCCGGATACTCGTCTAAAAAAGTTTGCAGGAATCTCTATAACAGCGGAAATTGAAGAACGAATCCACCAAGATTAGCAGGTGTGCAGGCTGCCGCTATACCTCTTATGTATATGTAGCAGAGCACAAAAGCGGGATTATAAAACTTTGAAAGTATTAAATTAGTTTTTTAAACCAGCTCTCTGATTTATTACCCATTTAAATACAGGGTGTAGTTCGTAATGAGATGTAAGAATAAATTTACAAAAGTTGCTTTTAAATAAATGTGCTTCTTAACTTGCACCTGTTTTAACTCGTTCTTTTTATTTTATTTCTTAGGATTAAATGTTTTGTTAATGACGGCCACCGAAAGCTTGTATGAAGCCTATAGGTAACAGAGTATAGAGATGGTGAGATTTTAAATTTGATTTTTTTTTCTCAATTTCGTCAATGGTGTACTACTACCGAAATTATTCAGATATAGAATTTCAGAAAACTTTTTAAATAGCGCTACCATTGACGATATTATGCAAAAAGCTCAGTGTTTCATACACTGTATCACAGATTAGGGCTCTAGACATACTACCCAGACCAAACCAGACCAGACCTTTGACTAGGTCTGGTATAACCCGTTCATTGACAAACTTTATTTCTATGGTCTTCTACCAGAATATTGCATATTTTTTCCAAATGACTCGTTTTAGTTATTGTAGATAGTAATTTTGTACCAAGTCAGTGCAGAGGTATATCAATGCCCAGTTTCTTCCTCACAATACTGATCTTCCCATTCACAGTTAATGCTAATGCTAGTCTCTAAATCATATTTGCAAATAAAGCACTTAATATATTTTTTTCTTCATTAAGATTTAAATAATTTTGCTTCAAACTGTGTTTTAAAATCAATTTTCAAAATGTTGACATAATTTGAAAGATTTCTTGCTGCAATTTTTCGATTTACACACACGCTCTTTGCAGCAATTTTTTAAAAGAGAAAAATGCGCGTACGCAGATCGAAAATTGCAGCAAGAAAAAATTGCATGCAAGAAAACTTTCAAACTGTAAGAAGAAGAAGATGTTTTACAGAAGTGCATTTTCATTTAGGTGAGCTTGTAAAATAGCTCGTTGTTTAAAAACGTGTTATGCGAAATAATGGTTGTTTTACACGTTTGCTTAAGTATCAATTTTTTGAATTCAATTTACCTTATTTTTAGAAGAAACCAATATATTTGGAAAAATTAAATACCTTAAAATAAAACCAATTTCTCAATAACGATTTTCAAAAATAGACCAAGTAAAAAAAAGTAATTTTTCCGAATGTGTTTTACTTTAAAGTAATTACCTAATGTTTTCGGATATGTCACCTTAATGTAACATTTCCATGACTAAAAATAACGCATGTTAAAAAGGAAGATGGCGAGACATTAAGTATTCTCGGAACAAACTGTTACAGTGGCTGCAAAACTCAAGACGAGTGAAATTCCTTAGACGATAAGACCAGTTAAAGATAATTATCCTTCTGACAGTGAAAATAGAGCAAAATGAACTTAAAGATAAGGTAGCTGCTCTGGTCGACTTCAAATTATTATCATTATAAATAACTCGCTTGTGCTTTTCGGACTGTGGATAATGGCATTGCCAATTATTAGGTAGAAAGAGGGCCAATTTCGGATCATCAACTTCCAAACCCTTGTTTTACCTGAAACTTGTTTTTTTTTCTTCTGTTCGGAGTGGTCAAAATTATTGGGTTTTGGATAATAAATAAAAAAATAAGTATTGGCCTTTTCGAGCGGTGCAAAATATATTTTAGGTTAACGACCAAAATATGAGTTAAAATTAATGCTGAATGAACTAAACCGGAAGCAGTTGTAATTACTAAAATATGGCAAGCTTTCTTTCGGAGGCCCCTCTTATTTGATTGACAAGCCGAATCGTGCTTGTTTTTCAAACAGTGATGTTGGATACATTTATTTTCATATGTAATTATAATTTTATTGTCTCAGTTTTTTCTATGATGGATTCTGCTTTTAGTTTTTTTTTAATGATCGTAGAAAGAGGGCCAATTTCGGATCATCAACTTCCAAACCCTTGTTTTACCTGAAACTTGTTTTTTTTCTTCTGTTCGGAGTGGTCAAAATTATTGGGTATTGGATAATAAATAAAAAAATAAGTATTGGCCTTCTCGAGCGGTGCAAAATATATTTTAGGTTAACGACCAAAATATGAGTAAAATTAATTCTGAATGAACTAAACCGGAAGCAGTAGTAATTACTAAAATATGGCAAGTTTTTTTTCGGAGGCCCCTCTTATTTGATTGACAAGACGAATCGTGTTTTTTTCAAACAGTGATGTTGGATACATTTATTTTCATAGGTAAATAAAATTTTATTGTTTCAATTTTTTCTTATGGTGGATTCTGCTCTTAGCTTTTTTTAAGATCGTAGAAAGAGAGCCAATTTCGGATCATCAATTTCCAAACCCCTGTTTTACCTGAAACTTGTTTTTCTTCTGCTGTTCGGAGTAGTCAAAATTATTGGGTATTGGATAATAAATAAAAAAATAAGTATGGGCCTTCTCGAGCGGAGCAAAATATATTTTAGGTTAACGACCAAAATATAAGTTAAAGATTAATTCTGAATGAACTAAACCGGAAGCAGTTGTAATTACTAAAATACGGCAAGCTTTGTTTCCGAGGCCTCTCTTATTTTTCAACGATGATTGACAAGCCGAATCGTGTTCTTTTTTTCAAACAGTGATGTATCTAACATCTACTTCTTTTTATAAGTAATTATAATTTTATTTTCTCAATTTTTTCTTATGCTGGATTCTGCTTTTAGATTTATGTATTTATTATTTATGTATGTATTATTAGTATAAAATAAATGCGCAAAAAACTTAGTTTATAATCATAAATACAGTCACCGACATAAATGTTGAACCATATGGAAAAGTTTTGTATTTTTGAATTCTTAAAAATATATAAATTTTTGATGAAAATTTTTGCATGCACCGAAACTTACAAAACACTGATTAAAATTTATAAATATGATAAAGGAGAAAACTACCTTTATTTTTGACCTTTCAGTCTTATCACTGTTAAAACAACCTAAGTTTTCCTGAAGATTTAAGAAAAAATAGGCCTGGCATAGTTCACTACCTTTATTTATAGATTATCGTACTAAAAATGTGTATTCTTTAACAACTGGGTTACTGCCGTTGGTTTATTTATTTCTCATAATAACAATTTTTCGAGCAATATGAAGCATGCATCCTTTAAAGTACCCCTGGAGAAGCCCGAACTTCCTACTTTGTCTGCTTATTTGGACTGTAAAACTATTGCTTTTAGAGGTTTTTTTTCTATTTACCCACATAATAATATGCATTCTATTTCACTTTAGGCACCTAAAGAAAGCTTTCTTTATTTACTAATGTCCCGGTGAGACAGCGAATGCAAGAGAAATATTTTTTCTTGTGTTTAGCAATCATTGAACCAAAAATCAAATTATACATTGCGGTTTTGTAAAAATCTATTGTTATTTTACAACTTTAGATTAGCAAATCAATTAATTTTACTGGTAATTAGGTTTGACATTTGCCTTTGTATGCGATTACCGGAAAAATACATATTTTAACACCAATAGATTAACTACCAGATAACCATAGTTAAAACAAACATTACTTAAATCATTAGTGATCGTATAATAAAATAAATTTTCTACATCCTGCGTATACGAATGTTTTACATACAATATGGTTAAAAATAAAAATGTGCAAACACTCATTTTCTCTCTTTTTTACCGGTTTCTGTAGTAGGTATTCTTAAGCTAATAATAACAGACAGACATTCTTGGGATAATGCATTTAGAGTTATTTTATTACCTCAGCGAATCTATAATCGATTTATAAAACTTGGAAGTTAAGTCAACTTTGACATGGTTGGCGTATGTATATTCCGTTAAAAATCTGGTAGGTATGTCTGTTTTTGTTTAACTAAAACACAATTATGAAAAATATCTATACCAAATGACACAGGATGTTGGTATCTTTTTATTTTGTTCCTAAACCTCTTTCCCCTTCTGGGTAATTAACCACCTTTTAACCATTTCCTGTATTTTTCTACGATTTCTACATTTTTAAAGCGCTTAAAGGTGTGTCCACACTTAGCAAACGTATACGGCCGCACGGCAACAAACGTATGCGGCAAGGTTCGCTTGTTTGTTGGTACTTCAAAGAAAATTCGCTGCACACTGTTTTGGGATGTGTACGTATTTATAAACACACATGCAATAAAAGAAAGCAGGCAGCAACAAATAACTGTTGGAACGGAGGCGAAGGACACTGCACGCATAAGTTCGCTAAATGTGGACGACAGATCGCATGCCGAACTAAGCACATTTTTGGCGTATACGGTCATGGCCGTGCGGCTGTATACGTTCGCTATGTGTGGACCCACCTTAACTTTGCCCACCTTCAGGGTTTGTACCAGTGGCAATGCCAGCTTTTCGGTTTAGGGGTGGCTAAGGTATGGCAGAACATATTTTAGGGGGTGGGGAGACAAAAGAGTTTTTAAGAGGCATAAAATTTTGAAGACCAAAAAAGAAAACAGAGCCTCATGTCATAAAATTATGCAGTATAATGTTTTAGATTTACACTCCTTCTTACGTTCCACCTTACAGGGGGCGTATTTTTAGGAGGGACCCGGGCCATTTTCGGCAACTAATCGGAGCATCAAAGTGCATAGATTCTTACCCACATACACATCCCATCTGTCGTACAACATGTTAAACGACAACGCCATCGATTATGCGGTTATCGGTATCGTATAACTTGAGTTCTACACCCTATCATACAAGTTGCTTAGCCTGGGGGCCATTTAACACTCACCTAAGGAATATAAGCCTATTTTTTTAAACGATATCGCGTCAAGGGGGTAAAATGAAAGAGAAAAATGTAATGTTTTACTTCAATAAAATCGGCAAATAAAATATTTTAAAAGTTTCTCATATATTTATCAAGGAGTTACGTTATTAAAACGTAAAAAATGTTACCTACCTATTTGAAGTTCCTCCGGTAATGCCACATCATTGTAAAAATGGGCACGTACTATTTTGGTATTTATATTTAGGTGGTGCTTTCTATGTTATATACATAATCGTGACAAAACTTTTAAACTTACATACACACTATAAAATTATTTTTTATCTTGTGATCTAAAGGAATCTGAGGTTTAAATCTCTAAAATTCCACTTCTATTAGTTTGAGGAAAATGGTTATTTATTCTTTTTTAGCTGTAGTAATTGTCCAAAATTTGCAAAAGGTGTGTCATGTACGTGAAATAAAAATAAAAATGTAGGCACTAATTGGACATAACGACATTTATGTCCAAAGTTACATGAATAAGGCTTTTAAAGTAGCACCCGTTTTTTTTTTTTTTAATTTTGCGGTTAATCTATTTTAAACAGAACACTCCATTTCTGCTAATGGTCCCTAATCATCTTAAGATTTTATTGCATTTTCTTTCCTTGGTAGATATAAGTTTATCTTGTTTTTTAGCTTTCTTGTGGTGCTTGACGACTAAGACATGTTTTTGTTGTGGTAATTTCTTCCTCACGGTTGCTATAAATTGCCACCTCAAAAAAGAGTTAAAAATCACGCGCCACTACAATGGTGTCTGTCGGTTTGCTCCAGGCCTAATTCTAGATAGTTTTTAGTATTTTGGGGTGACCAAATACATATAAGGCTTATCTCTAACAGTAGTAACCTTCGATCATGCTCATTGGTAGTAACAGTTAAGACATTACACCTATGTTTTTTATGTTTAAAAGTATTTAATTCTCTTGCCTAAATATAAATAAATACTATGGGGGTCGTTACAAATTATTTTTTTGCAAACCCCTAAAACGGTTCCTTTTAATGAAAAAATACAGGATTTTTTTATCAACTTAAAACAACACGAAGCAAAACGATCTAAGTTAATTTTTGGGTACAATTTTTAGGGTGGTCGTTAATTTTTTTTGCAACGCCCCTAAAAGCTTTCTTTGGATAAAAAATACCATTGTTTTTTTTAATTCAAAACAACACGTGCCCCTAAACGATCTAAGTAAATTTTTGGGTATAATATTTAAGGGTGGTCGCTGAAAATTATTTTTTTGCGACGCCCCTTAAAAGCTTTTTGTGATGAAAAACACTGGATTTTTTTTCCTAGGAGTGCGTTCTCGGAAAGACAAATATTGCAGCAAAGTTTCTTTGGTTCAAGAATAACGTCCCTGAAGTAAATTTTAGTACAAATTGAAATGTTTTACTAAAGTTAAGTTAATAGGATTTAAAAAAACAAAAGTTTATTTATATTTTTAATAAACTAAGAAGTAGGTGGTAGAGGCAGATGTTAGGTCTAAGGTACCTACTTGTTTCTTTAAAATATTGGGAATGACAAACGGTAAATAAAAAAGTTCGTGTGAAAATAAGCTAATGGTCGGAACAAAGTTACAATTAGTAATAATTTGCATCCACTGTATAATTAGAATACGTTCAGTACCCATATACAGCAAGCATAATTACATAACCGTAATTTTGCGGAAAAGTATTCTTAGTACTACTTACGAATACATAGACGCTATTTTGTATTAATTATTATAGAGCACAAAATGGCAGTAAGCAAAATTATTTAACAAAAGAATCAAGTATTTAAAACGTATAATTTTTTAAGTATGTTTGTATTTGTTGTTTTAGTATGTAATGGACTCGATGGAAGGAGAAAAATGTTCTAAGGGTGTTCGTAGAGTAACAAAAGGCTTACGATACGATACCATTACCCATTACAAATCTGTTTAGCAATGTTACGGAGTAAAATTTTAGAATTTCTGTCTGACATAAAAATCATGCAATAAATGTCAGATGTAAACCTACCATTATTTCTTAAGAACTTTGTAGCGATATTATGTCTTGTGATTTTGTAAACCCTGAAAATTGGCAGGTTCAATGTCTTATTTAGAAATCAGCTGAGTTAAGGATGTATATCTAACTTTAAAATTAACACAAAGCGTAAAGCCCCCTGTAGGTGAGAAAGGTGCAGATTACTAACAGCGAACCTAAATATTTGGAGAAAACAAACAGTCCTTTACATACAGCATATCTATTTGAACTAAACATATTTTAAAAATGAAAAAGCATAGAAAGTTTAAACTTCGGGGCTTCTCCAGATAAACTATTAAGAGATACATGAGAGTGGCACTTTGTTGTGCTTTATTGTGAGTTTCTAGAGGACAAGTTGCACTGGCTTGCTCTTCAGAACAGAAGGATAGAAAATATCTATAAAATAGATAGGGGTAGCATAAAGTGGAACCAAAATCATACCTGGGGATCGGCTTGGCAATTTCATTATTAGATTAAACGGTACTATTATCGTCTATTATCAATAAAACTGTAAATGGTTTGATTTATTTCTAAATTTAATTTTAACTCTATAAAACAAACGCAGCATTAAGGAATTATCATTTAAAATGAAAAATAATGACTGACAGAAAAAAATGTTATAGCCAGGAAGAGTGATATTGCAGATTGATAATTTCTTCGATTTTGCAATGACAAAAAGCTTTTTAGATTTGTTTTCATCAGCTATTTTTTTGCAAAAGAATTTGCGTAAGCATATTAATCTGACGAAATATGAAAGTAATATTATCACTTGTGACTAATATGTAGATAAAAAAATGTACAAAACATAATAAAATAATTGCAATATTTATTAGCGTTGCAATTTCTATGAAACGCAGAACAAACATTAACTTTTTTTATTTGCAGTCTAAGAATAAATAAGAACTAAATTATCTGTTAGACAAAACTAGTTTTAATTTATAAGCTCAGTATACCTTGTTATATGTCAGACAAAAAGTTCACACGATAAAGTTTTCATTAAGTACCATGTTTTTAATTTGTTGTTTTTTTCAGGTTCTTGGAACCTAAACATAACAATTTCAAACATAGTTCTAGTTGGTTCCTTAAAGACTTTATGAATACGATTAAAGACAATTTCGTATTTTTGCTTAAGAATACTAGAAATGAAATCTGACGATCTGCCATGGTTGGCTGCCGTTTTCACAAGTCAGTAACCTGTATGATCGGCAGAGCTTAACCTGATACCGCACATTACTGTGTTTTTTAAAAATCTCGTAGTCTAACAAAAATTATAACTTCCAGGCTGGTTTTTTCCTCGCAATTTTGTGGTCTGATAAAATTACACTGCAAGAACTCAAGAACAAGGCTGCAAGACATTCCTCTTACAAATTCTTTAATAAAAAAACCTGACGACCGAGGCATTACTCGACAGCCTATTGTTATTCACATCTTTTTATGACACCGCAATAGTCGGGCTTTCGCCACACCCTGTAGATCTGATATGTTTTACAGCTTCTACCTACCTTATTGTAAAGCTCAACAAGAGAATACTATTTTATTACCCCTGGCGAGACAGGTTAACTTTGGTTCGACCATAATAAATAAAACTGACAGGTGACACAAAATGTCTGGTCTTTAAAGTACTAAAATACAAAATAACTTTTCTTAAAATACAATTATCCTGCACAGGTGTTTCATTAGTAATATTTTTCTCTATAGTAATTTAAACGCATTAAAGTAATGACGGTGCACGAGATACAGACGTTTGATTCTGAATTATGTGGAGCCACCATTTTTGAAAGCTTTTAAATACTAAAATTAAATAGCCATTATTTTTATTATTATATTATACTGCTGCGTCACAAAAAAATATTACATCTATCTATCCCAATAAAATAAAAAAAAACAGTTTGAAATGAAATGAAATTTATCATTTGATTAAGTTGGTGTAAATATTTGTATACTAAGAAAAATAGGTCCTTGATTAGGTCCGCGTACCTAATTAGTTTTCGCGGTAAAAACTAGGCTATTATTTAAACAATAGGTCATTTTGTACACACTGGCTTCTATAACTACAGTAGTTATAATTCATGTTCAAATAGAGGTATTTACAAGTTTTTTTTTTGTAAACCAGACGTTATCATATAGGAACTGCGACGTTAAAGTTCACCTATAATTTATTTAAACAATTGTAACAGGACTTTCAAAAGTAGATTTTTAAAAACTGGCAATAACCATTACAAAAAGAATTAATAATCTTCTATCTTACACTCAACTTTCACTTACTTTCAAAGCCATTTTTTTTTTTTTTTTTTTGAAAAAAGATACATTCTTTATGAGATATTCTATTTGTTTATAAAAAGGTAGCTATTCTTAATTTCAAAAAGTGGTTGCTAATAAAGTACATTCTACATAAGGTTTCAGTTTCCTCGTTTTCGTCTACACTTTAAAAATATTTTTTGGGCAATCAAAATCTTGATTATTAATCGCTTTTATTAATACTCTTGTTTATTACACAGTTCTTTTACTGCTCTTACTGCCATAAGAAACTGAATATTACACTGAGCAAACTATTGTATAGAAGTTGCTGCTACTAGCATTAAATGGCTCAAAGCTAAAGTGCGGCCATATTCAATAACTGATATACGTCGATTAGACAGGAAACTGGAATGCCAAGAACAAAGTTCTGTGGAAGATAGTAGCACATGACCGGGAGCTTGAGTTATCAAGAAAAAAATACGAGATACACCAAAAACTCAATGAACTGAAAAGACTTGTTCCAGTTATGTGAAAAAGATTAAAGAAGATCTGTTGTTGTATGTATTTGTCATGCAGTTCGTACTGTCTGTTATGTATAATTTTGTGCTTTTTAAAATTCAAAATCTTGGGAATTGCAAAATGTATCCATTATCTATCAAACGTAAAAAGAGATATGCCTACAGTTAAAAAGGAGACTTTTGAAACCCTTTGTATGCACACGTACGGCTATCCAGTTCTCCCGAAGAGTTTCTCAAAACATCTTACTCTATCAGCTATTGTCAGTTAAAAATCAGCCCCCAAGGAAGACAAAAATTAGTTTAATTTTTTTAAAGTTGATTATGATTTACTATAGAAAAAAACAATTTGGTAATGAGTACGAAAGTTATTAAAATCACAGATACTTCTAGTCATAACAAACTTACCACGTGTTAAAACAATAAAATAACATATTTTACAAGCAGCAAACCAAGAAGACTTTCATGTAAATTTTTTATACCTAATACCAAATTTTCTTTCTATTCTAAATTAAAGACTTTGGGGCAAAAACCGGTTAAATCCATTTTTAGGCGACAATGACATTTTCACGTAGTCGTATTCTCTAAAGGTAATCGTACAATCCGAAGCTTATTAACGTTGAACATTGCTGACGACAAATTTTGAGGTAAAAATCGGACAAGTCCAAGACATATTAACGTGGCAATGAGAATATTGGACATAGTCAACGACATCGTTTGAAGCAAAAAGCGGACAAGTCCGAAATGGTGTAATTTTTGTGTAGTCTAATTGTTTTATTTGTAAAGAAAAACAAAAAAATGCCTTGTTAATATTACTCAGGATATTATTAAGGTCTTTACCAAATATTTTAGGCCCCTATTTATAGCTTTCCAATATAAACAAAACCTTCAAGTTTGCTATTTTAAATTGAAAGAGTTTTTTTCCCAATAAATTTTACGAAATAAAATAAAATATGCTAGAGTTTTAGTACAGCAATATGTTCCAAAAGCTGATAATATTTTAGACGAAGATACCGAAATCTTAAAAGTATCGGAAATTCAGAAGAACCCGCCTACGACTCAGACTTTTTTTATGCATAACCATTTAAATATGTGTTTTTTTAATAAAAATGTATTTTCATAACTTTTGTGGATCATTTAGAGAAAACTCCGACAAGTCCAAATATTTAAAAATTTCCTTCACCTTTGTTTTTAAAAATACTCCTAATAAACCAAATAGTAGAGTCTATAAGAACAGTAAATACAAGAAAAAATCATAATTTTGTTTTTAATAATTATACTTTATATGTTATACAGTTTTCTATGAATTTCCAACAACTTTGATATTGGACTTGTCCGCTTTTTGCCCCAAAGTCTTCAGTTGTTTTTGACATAAACCCTATAAATGTTGACGTTATAACCAAAGTCAACTTACACGCTGAAATGCAGTGGCGTGGTTATAATTAGCTCAAATGTATATAAGAATTAGGTGTATTATTGAGTATGTAAGCATTTTTTTAGGAAAAAACACCAGTAATTAAAAAATAAATTAACGCAATTAAGGTGCCTGTCGGCCGGCGCGACGGATGATCATAAATGCGTGCGTGCGTTTTATCATTTTGCATCGGATATGAGCAAAAAAGAAAAAAGCAAAACCTTAGTATTCATACTTGCGTTTACGAATTCCTACATCTTTTATATCGCTAATAACCTATTAACAGGCACACGCAATGAGGTTTATGTATCCTTAATATCTTATCCGATTTTATGCAAGCACTGGGACTTTTTAATTAGATCATATTACTTCTTTTTTATTTATTTAAAATATCTGTTTTTTATTATTTTTTATTAATCCACAAAAGATTGCGCTAGTAGGTTCGTTGGTTTATTTTTCTACCAATGGTAGTACTTTTTTATCAACACGTGTAAAGTTTCATGTAGATCTGTCAACTTACTCGTATATTTGTTGCTGGTTAAAGTTACCTTGTTATAATAGATTTTTACAATGGAAACACCTGGATATCGTACAGTAACAATTCTTACTTTTTGAAGGTGTGTATCTACCACCAAAAAAACTTATAAGCATCTGTTAAAAGAGTATAACAACATTTCACCTTCAATAAAAACACTAAAGATAAATTAAAACAAGTTTGTACAACTCATTAAGACGATGCATTCTAAAAATGGACCTGTGCTTGTTTGGGAACTACCTACTTGTTTGGGGACCTAGTAAAATTTTACCTTTTTTCACCCTTTTTTTTCTTGTTTGGTAACCTCGACAAAATGCATATTTTTTTCATCTTGTTTGGTATCCTAACTAACCAGAACATGATTACCTTTTTTGATTTTACGATTTCCGTGTTAATTGCTGTCGTACAGATAGTTCCTGTTGCAGAAAAATCACAAATACAAATGGTTCAAATTTTCCTTTTACCCAGTTTACCGCTAGATAACTAGTGTCAACCTAATTATCACCCTAATTAATTTCAGAATTTTTACCTGAATTAGGTTTGTGACTGTCTATATTATTAAATAATGTCTACGTCTGTAAATGCCAAGCTTGACTTTCGTTTTACAGGAGGTTTTACATTACCCCGCCGGGAAGTCGGCGACGGACCGACACTATCTAGTGTATGGAGTCTCATAAAACTTTTCACACGTTAAGAATTCGGCAAGTCAGCAAATTTAAACTGTCTTTTCACATTAGCGAAAGCCGGGAATGCGGGCGACGGACCAACGCTATCAAAGTGTATGGAGTCTTGTAAGACCTTTCACACGTAGAGAGCGCATTTGCTCGTATATTTATTTTTTATCACTCTGTCCGGCGAAACCGGCTTAGTAAAAACAAGGTTAAGGCTCCATATAATTTTTTATTACTCTGTCCGGCGAGTCCGGCTTAGAGTGAAACGAGGGTGACTCGTTTCACATTAGCGGGAGCCCGGAAGTTGGCGACGGACCGACGCTATCGAAGTGTATGGAGTCTTATGAGACCTTTTTCACAATAATAATCCGGAAAGTCGGCAAACTCAAAGGCTTCATATATGTTACTTAGTGTGAAACAAGGGTTAGGATCAGGGCCGTATTATCCATTAGGCTGACTAGGCTACAGCCTAGGGTGCCATGGAAGAAATAGGCGCTAGACAGGGGAGTTTTTAAAAAGTTTAGGTCGAGTCTAGATTTTTGGTAACTAATTTCTCTGCGAATAAAATGAAATGGACAAATAGGCGCGAAAAGCAGGGAATGACCTTTTTTTTGGTCATCAAATTTTATTTCGGGTAGTGAAGTAAGGCGCCTGGTACTCCGGGAATTCTAGCCTAGGGCGCTTCAAACAGTTAATACGGCCCTGGTTAGGATACCAAAAAAGAACAATTAATTGTTCATTTTTGCCGAGGTGACCAAACAAGAAAAAAAAAGGGTAAAAAAGCAAAATTTTACTAGGTTCCCAAACAAGAAAAAATTTAAAAATGACAATAGTTGCAAGTAAGTTCACCACAATATTCACGTTCACGCAAAGTTTGATGTGCACCGGACGCGACCTATCTACGGGTATGTTTTTCGACCCTCTGAATCCGAATTTTAGGTTAGTTTAGGCCGTAAAGGTCTCAAAAACGGTAAGAAATAGAAAACAAATTGCGACATATTTTAGGTTTTTTGCAGTTTACTTGAAATTGGGACCTAAAATTTGAATTCACAGGGTCGAAAACATAACCGTAGGTAGGTCGCGTCGGGTGCACATCAAACTTTTTTGTTTGCCGGTGAATTATTAACCATTGTGGAATATCAGGTCCATTAGCATGTCCGAACGATGACAAATTCTGGACCTTTTATTTTTAATATTAAGTTTTGAATTACACTGTATAAATTGTCCATTCAACTGAGAAATCACCGGTATTAAGTGACTCACGCAAATCATGTGTCAGTTGCTTATATTTATGCAAATTACAAACAAACAACAGTTATTTGCCTATAAGAATTGTCTAAAAACATTATTTTTAAAAATAGAAAATTCTTTTACCTTATTTAGATATACATAGAATATATAATTTGTATAACTAGTAATATCATAATATTAAATTAAAGAAACTCTACAATTAGGTATGTTTAAAGCTAATAATTTAATGTCAGTAATCTTTGTTTACTCCTCTTAATTTTCAGTCCCGTATTTACTATACTTTGTTTCCTAGTATAAATATAAAAACTCTCCAGGGTCTTAATCTGGGCTTCAAACTGGTCATTCCTACTTTTAAATTGGAAATGGGAAAGCCGTAATGTTTTTAGGATCAAAAATTGCCCTCCTAACGATTTGATTGGACCCTAAAGTAATTTATAAGTTCGGATTAAAAACTAAGACCAATTTGCATGGTTACTTTATGGTGTAAAATTGATTTAATATATAAAATGAACGAGCCAAGACAAAAATGGTCAAAAAATTTTCACCAAATATAATTGGGTTTGGATGTACACAGATTTGAAATGATTCTGACTTGCAGATTCTCACTCTCTCAGAGTCAATTAGTTACTAAAATTCTTTATATCATCTTCGATTTAACACGCTTGGGCAATGGAGCGAATATCAAACAAAAATGGGCTGTTTCTTTAATTCGAAGATCTTGTTACTTTGTTGCATCCTTTAGTTTGAGGCATTTAAATTACAAAAAGGGAGGCTGAGAATTCCAAACCCGATCAATTAAAGCGATACTTAGGCGGTAGAACGTAATCTAGCGGCCTTTGAGAACATCGTCTATGACAGAAAAACAGACGAAGACAATAGTGATGTTATAAAGGTATCTTTTCTCTTTTTGAAACCCTTAAACGAACGACGAAATGTAAATTTCAGCCGAGAATCTACAACACGCTATAGAGAGTCAATTAATTATTAGAACTCAGAGAAACCACTGCGAAAACATTATTATTTAAATAATGACACCAAAATTGATAGTTAGATATGGGGTATCAAAGAAAAAAAAGTATTGTAATATGTAAATAATAATCTTTATTGTACGGTTTAAATATTGTGATAAAACTCTGTATCTGGGGATTTTTGTGTTGATACCTACACTAATTTAAACTATTCTAAAATGTCCCAACTATTTTATGCTTGTAGGTATGTATATATAATTTTTTTATTTTCAGGGCCATTATCAGAAGCATCTTGCTACTTTTCACAACAGTTTCAAGGAGAATATGTTATGCAAACTTCAGTCAATGTAGGGGGTGGAATTCAGTATAGCACCTTAACGATAAATGCCAATTCTATATCGATATGGGGTAATTGCCATAAGAGACATGAAAATAATGTTATATTGATGTTCAAGTAAGTAAAATTATTTATTTATGAATGAGATGTGTAAAAACCCAGAACTACTTTGTCATTAAAACAAATATAATATAGGAAATCATCTGTAATTCTATAGTTAAAACGAGAAGTCTCGTTAGTAGTTTGGTTATGTTACAGGGATATTAGGTTTTAAAAATATATATATATATAAAATTTAATACTAACAAGGGACTGAGTAAGTATCCAAGAACAATTACCTAAAAACCGTTTTTAAAACAAACATTGAAAGTTTAGAGAAGAAATAGAAAAAAAATAGGGACCAAAAACAGAAAATAATTTGGATAGCTACAAAAACGGCAAAGTTTAACCCATCTGGAAATATAGACAAATTAAAAATAAGCCATTTGAAGGATCGCTTTTATTTAAATAGTTCCTGAAGCCGTTGCTTGAGTTCCATAAATTAAAGTCTGGAGACTTTGGAAGCTTCCATAGTTTTAACGCTCTTCCAAACTGATGTACTACATGTATTAATCGAAGAAGAAACTAAAGATTGAAGATGAACTAATGGGATTAGGTTTTAAAGTCGAAAAAAGCTTTTTAAGGCTGAAAATGTCAAATAGAAAAAATACAGTGTGGGCCAAATTAAACTTGCACACCTTTTATCTGTTGCGCCCAGGTAGATATGTTTTCTCTAGGTTTGCCAATTTTGGCCAAATGGATTTAAAGAGGACTGGAATTTTTTCCAAGATGATGCATTTAACTTCGTTGAAAAAAAATTATCTACAATTAGGCTAATACGTTTATTTTAAATTAAGTTACTGTTAAGTATGGCCAGCATCCAACTTAGTAACCATAGTAACCTCACATTTTTGATTTTTAAAGGACACTAAAACATTTATTTTTTTTTAATCGAGAGAAATGCATGCTTTATGGGGACCATTATTTATAAAAAATAATAATAACTTCTAAATCCTCAAATTGTAGACAGATTTGCTTTTACTGAATCATTTCCCATAGTCTACAAAGAAAAAACGTATTAGCTTTATTGTAGCTAAATCAGATTTCTTTTGCAATGAGGTTAAATACAGTATTTTGGAAAAAGTCCCGTAAGTCCAGTCCTATCTAAATCTATTTGACAAACATTTGCAAACCTAGAGAAAATATATTTACCTATAAGCCCTTTAAAAATAAAAATGACAGGCGCAACAGATAAAAAGTTATTATTAGTTAAAAAGTGTCCAAGTTTAATTTGGCCCACCCCGTAGATACCGATTTTAATCAGCATGTATGTTTTTTACTCAAAAGACAAGGTTGCGAGAAACCCTCAGGGACCCAATTTTCCACTTAGGAAGTAGACATTTTTGATGGAAAAGGTGTACAATTTCTCTTTTGTCTGAAGAATTTTCTTTTGGGGGCTATTTACTGTCTAAGCTGAAGATCGAGTCCCAGTTGTTGTTTTTAAGCAGGAGAGCAAGACCGAAATTTTCAACGTTCTCTGTTAACTTAATAAATTAAAAAAAAAATTGGCAGCAGAAAGCAGCACATGTTTTATTATTATTATTGTTGGCAAAGAAGTATTTGCTGCCCTTACAATTAGTGGGGTTCTATTTTTGCCAATCTGGTAACAAGTATAAATAATTGAGTTGCTAAAGTTTTATAGACTGTTATAATCAACAATGTTAAAAAAATAATAATACTATATTTAACAATAATGCGGGTTGCATTTCATGTCTGGCAGTCACCAGTTGCTGCTGGAAAAGTCTTCTTTCTCTTTTAAATTGGCCACTAATTAATGTAATAGAAAAAGAAAAAAAAATTATACCCTTTTCATCAGAAATTTGTATTCTCTAAATCGAAAGTAAGGGCTCTGGAGTGCCGCACTGTAGGTCCATTCTTCAATCTCGAATACAAAGTGTCGGCATGTGACATCAATGCAGTTTTGCCTTTTATGCATAACTTTTAAGCGACGTTACATTTATGTCGCATGCGACATTGTGAAGTAAGATTGGAGAATGACCCGCTGGTGCGGCGCATCACTTCGCCCATAGATGGTGACCTCGCAACTTCGTTTAAAATTAATTAATTAAACATATTTAAAATAATACAACGTCCTTTATTATTTAAATTTAACCATGATTACCAAGTAAAATCAAACAAAAAATATTTTTAGTTACAGTGACACAAGTTGTTACACATGTCTTCACCTCACATTGCGATCACCAAATGTTCTCCAAGTATTCGCATCTAGTCAAGAAATAATATCCAAATGTTTTACAAACGAAGAAACTGCGGAAGCAAATTGTCCTTCGAAAGAATCCCTCCAAACACGAGGTGAAACGGCGGAAATATTATTGTTCAGTAAGTCATTAGCATATATATAGTTGTTTTTAGACAATGGGCATTAAAATCATCTAATTAGCGCTATTTTTATGTCCCTTTTAATTAACTACGCTGAGGAAATAATTAAGACGGTTTTTTATTTGTATTGTCGTTTGTAGTAGTAGTGAAAAGTGCAGTTATTATCGCTACCTGCATGTGGAGTGGTGTAAAAATATTTAACAAGCGTTTATTGCAGTCAATTATAGGTATTTTGTGTTATTAATATATCTGCATTTAACCGTTATGACCTGTTGAGGTTGGCCAGTGACATTATGATGCGATTTATGGAGGTCTGCAATAAAAATAATCGCTTATTTGTTATTTTTATTATTCTATTAACTTAATCAAAAGCCAATGTTTTAAAAGTGGTAACCACAGATAATCCATACCTAGTTAGATCTGTAGTGGCTAAAAACATTTTTCGGATCTTTAGGACCTCGTGCAGTAAACAAATAGGTGCGTTTACGAACATGCGTATTTTTAAAGCCATGGCCAAAAACGAATCTGGCTCACCGTCCCTCACTCTGCTTCTTGTACCCCGAACGGAAAACCTACAAAACGCGTTGATAAATTATGCCCGATAATGCCGATAGACCGTTCGGCGTCCACGCATAAACATTTGGTAAGACAAACCCGTTTTTTCGCAAGAAACGTAACTTTTGTGTCGCGCAGGTGATAATATTGGCCAGTTAGATCATTGAGGATAAAGTCTTCAGGATCAGATTGCTCTGTAGATTCGTTTAGTTAGTTGATTTTTCTGCAACCTGTCAGACCAAAATATTCGTTTAACGCAATTCTCCGCGAATTTTTTAGATAAAAACTAGTACCTCCTTCAAATTTTTGCGCTCATTATTTAAAGAGGCTGTTTTATCTTTCTTTTACATGTGTAAAAAATTAACATATAGTAAACACTGTTTACGCTACGCCTCTGCAAATGGGGTACACTGAGGACAGTATTTTCACACCCTGTATCTCGAAAATAGACAACTTTTCAATACAATTTTATAGAAAAAAAGTTATTTATTTTTAATTAGATCTATCACACGCTCTATTTTCAATTTATGTAAAATTCTTAGCAACTACAGACAACGCCGGAGAGGTTTAGTAACGTGCATTAAAGCAGAAAACTGCAATTTTCTCGAAAACGGTTAGTTCTATCGACATCGATCAAAGTATATTTTTTCGTAAATTTTTTGAGATACCATACATCAAAATCATTTAAAAGGGGACCAGTAAAAATATGGTTATTTTTACCCGTAACCTCTTTAGGATGGCAAGCTTCTGACTACATTATGAAATTCTCTTCTTAGAATCTGATTTAGCGTCAAAAATTTATGCAATTTATCAATTTATATAATTTTAGTAAGAAAGGTTTCGAAAATATTATGGAAAAACCGTCCTCATCCTTAAATTTTTACACATGAATGGAAAACACCCTGTAAACAAATTTAAGCAAAAAATAGGTGTTTTTAACCGATATATATTATTATTTCTGCGCGCCGAAATGTGATCGTGTCAAACTGGCTTTAGTGACAGAAGTTTTGGGAAATGCATATTTTTCACTTAACGCTGTTATTATTTAAAACAATAACAAAACTTAACATAAAAAAATTATCTTCATTTTTTTATCTCAATTTCCGACGATTACATTAATATTTAATAAATTTTTACATTGTGGGAAACAACTAATGATGCAAGAACAGTAGTTAAGGAAATCGTAAAATTAAACTCAAAGGATGAGCATTTACATGAACTTCCTTTTTTAATTAGGGGACCCATAAAAAATGTTATACATTAAAAAACAGTAGTTTATTTAAAACAAACCTGTTCTCTGTAAAAATATTTATTATAAGGAAATGGGGCCTGTCTGCACTTCCAATATGGGCTTTAAAGAAATTTTAATTTAAAATTAATGCACATGTTCTGATAAAGACGTCCGTTTAAGATTTTTAAATTTATACAGGGTGTTTTAACAAACTTACAAAGCTAAAAATGATACTTTTATTTAAAATATAACAAAAATGTTATATAGACAATAAAGGAGTGTCTTTTTAAAAGGGGATATAATCAATTTTTATTTTTGTTTGATATGTCTTGTTTAATCTTATTTTTGTATTGAAGTACACAATTTTTTTTTATACTGATACAAAACGGAATATGAAAGAAAAAACTAATAATTCAGTTTAGGGTGAAGAATTTGTGCATTTCCATATAACAAAATTGAAAATGAAATTACAAACCAAATAAAAATTAAATATGTTTCCTTTTGAAAGAGACTCCTCAATGGATCCAACCAGCCTTATTTTTGATATTCGAATTTTTAACCATGTTATATAGGATTCCTTTTGAGTTGGTACTTTTCTTTTAACTGTATAGAATGCAGAAAATAGAAAATCAAATAGAAAATTATGTTCCGAAAATGCTTTCTTTCAAGGTACACAAAATGTTTAATAAAATACATACTTTTTATCATAACTTTTTTCTATCACTGCAAATATTTTCACAATATTTAGTACGCTTATTTTACCATTTACATGACATTTTTGCTGTAAAGCTTTTTTAAAAAATTTTACCGGTGGCGTTCGAACAAGATTTGTATTGAATTTTTAAAGAAACAAATAGTACGCCTTTTGAAATACTCATTTACGTAAACGTTAATTAGTTTTAGATATTTTTTTTCTACAACGGGGTTTTTGTTTAAAGAAATAAGAATATTTTGATTCATGGCAAAATCGTTAAAATCTGATATGGTGTTTTGTATATAAAATTAGTTTGTCTAAGTTCTGTTAAAGAAGAGGGTCAAATACACATATATACAGGTGTCTACTCTATTTATACACGAAATAAATTCGCCCCTGTACAAGATACAAAAATAAACTTAAAATAAAAATGTTTATTTGAATTACTCTTTTTATTATTTGACGGTACCAGTTAATATACAAGGTGTCTAAAACAGACATTTTAATAGCAAGTAGGTTTTTAAATGGAATACCCTGTATATTTTAATAAATTTTGACTCTGTATTAAATTCTTTATCAAAAATGAATGACACACTATACGTCAGTGTGCTGGTTTCTGAGATATCAACAGTATGCTGACATACCCAATAACGGTTAAAGGTAAAGAAGAGGCAATAATATTTTGATTTTAAATATTTTTAAATAATTCTGTCACTGTCAAAGTGACAAATAATGTAATAACATGTATTTAATTACCTTTCATTGTTAGAACTACTAATAGGTAAGTCAGCTATTTTGTTTATTTTAGATACATATTTACTTGATTACCCTAAAAACCAGAAATAATTGACATATTGCTGTTTTTTTTAGTGCAATTAAGTAAATATGTATCGAAACCAAACTAATTTTCTGATAGTTCTTCATTGCAAGGTAATTAAATATAAATATTTGTCACTTTGACATTGAGAGAATTATTTAAAAATTATTAAAACCAAAATATTATTTTATTTCTTTACTTTTAATCGTTATTGGGTATATCAGCATCCTGTTGATATCTCAGAAACCAGTAATAATTAACATATAGTGTGTTATACATTTTTGATGTAGAATTTAATACAAAGTCAAAATTTGTAAAAATATACAGGGTATTTCATTTTAAAAACCTACTTGTCATTTAAATGTCTGTTTTTGAGACACCTTGTATATTAACTGGTACTGTCAATAAAAGGAGTGTATCCAAATAAACATTTTTTATTTTAAGTGTTTTTCTGTATCTTGTACAGGGGCAGAAGTTATTACGTGTATAGAGTTGGGACACCCTGTATAAAAACGAATTTTACATACAAAACACATCAGATTTTAGCGATTTTGCCATGCATCAAAATGGCTTTTATTTTTTTAAACGAAAACCGATCGATCGTTGGAGGAGAAAGTATCAGTAAGCTAAATTAACTTTAAAGTAAATGAGTATCTTAAAAATTATATTTATTCGAAGAAAAAGCAGTGACGTACAATTTATTTCGTAAATAAAAATCTTGTTCGAATGCCACTCGTAGAAATGTTTTAGAAACTTTTACAGCGAAAAATGTAAGGTAATGGTAAAAAAGTTTAACAACATTGTGGAAATATCTGGAGTGGTAGGACAGTTACGATAAAAACGCCCTTTTTTTCTCAAAACTTTATATCTCAGAAAGAAAGCATTTTTGAATATAATTTTATTTAAATTTTTTCTTATTTTCTTGCATTCTATACAGTGTTAAAAGAAAGTACCAACTTAAACATAACCCAGTACATAATTTTTTGTAATTGCGTTTTTAGAAACAAGAGATGACCAAGGGGCGTTTACTCAAAAGCAGTACTGTCCAATTGATGGAAAGTATTACACAATATACAAGGGAAAGAACCCTTTAAGGTCACATGAATGCATGGGTTTGACATCTACTGTAGACTCATGCCCGTCTGGATCTACATTAAACTTTCGATTGAGAAGTTGTACGTTTGATAGTTATGGTAAGTGCAAAAGTTTTTAATGGCAAGGCAAATGAAAAGATAAGTTGCTATATGCATATTTTTTACAGATCTGAGGTATGACTGTTTAGGACATTGGAAGGGGCCCCGAGATGAAACATTTTTGGTTTTTACTGATAGCAGACATTTGGATGGTCAAAAACCAAAGTATAGATGTGCTGTAAGTTACTATACTTTTTAAAAGCAATACCATTTTTGACCGTTGTTTTTTCTATAAAGTGCTACAAAAACAGCCACTTCACTGCCCAACTGCAGTTTTTTAGCACTCTTAACACGATATTTACAGGTATATTATACGGGCTGTCAAGAAACTCTTGCAATAAACTTAGAGGGTGGTTTTTAATGAAAAATAGGGAATAAACTCCAGGATGTCCGCTAGCTACACTATTTAATTTTCTCTAAATCGTCCTAACTTTTTTGTTTTACTCTGTATCTACCATCTAAGTAAACCAGTAAAATCCCCTATGCTTTCTATAAAAAAGACACACGTTTCAAGATATTTGCATTTAAGTGGTTTAGTGCAACCAAAAAGTATATATAAGATTACTTTAAATCATTCGTTTATTATGAGGAAGTTGTAGTTATGGCTAATACGCTGTTGTTAAAGGCATTTTCGGTTGTACTTAAAACGAGAAAACGGTTGCTCAGAGCAATTCTTTATACCTTTTTGTTTTATTTCTCTTTGGTCTTTTTTTCTTTGATCTATGGCTTTTGTCGTAAATAAATAAAAACAAATACATTTTTTCTTAATTCTTAATGGAGAATCATCCTTTAAAGTTTGTGGCGAGAGTTTTCGGTATAATTTCTTATCTAATTTTTAGCTTTACAAACAAGATCGAGTTACTGGAAAAATCGAAATGGCAGTAAGCCGTGATTCTACATGTACCTCAGACCTTTACAATGCAACAAGCGGTTTCGAAACATTTGTTTTGGCACCCAAAACCGAAAATCCTTGGCCTGCCGAAGTTAGTTTTGGCATTTGCAGTTTTCCAAAATGGATGTTTGGCACTTGGGAGTATGTAAGAGTTGAAGGGGACACTATGGTATATAAAGACCACACTTCTTTTAAGACCTACACCATTAAATGTGCTGGGATGCAAGAGGACAGTGATAAATATTTAATATTTAGCAGAACGCAATGGTAAGATTACTTTACACAAATACTAAAAAAAAATGTTTCACGTCACTATTTTAAACAGACAAAAAGGTTTTTTAAAGTATAACACAGCCACACAAAAAAAAGTTTATACGCAAGAGTCAGACATACATATGTATTCCCATGTATTTTTTGACGCTAAATCCGATCCCGAGCTCAGAAATGGCCCTACACGTCTGGAATTGGTCCTACAAGCCGAAAATGGCCTCTATAAACCCCCCCGTTAAGGGTCAGAAAACCGTGCGTTAGACGTAGCAACATTGATATTTTCATGTACATTTGAATTCTGGACCTTGCACTGTGCGCGAAAAGTTTTTGGTCTGTTGAAATTTCCAGTTTGGGGGCGGGAAAATGACCCCTTAGGGGCAAGAACATCGTGTTTCGGACCTAGCAGTGACACCAGCGCGTTTTTATGTACTTTTAAATTCTGTAGCTTAGATTGTGCTCGACAGGTTTATGCTCAAGTGAAATTTCCTGTTTGAGACCGGAAAAATGACCCCTTGTAGGCCGAAAAATCGTGTTTCAGAAATAGTAATCACAACAGTGATATTTTTATATATTTTTTAATTCTGGACTTTTCGAAAAAGCCTGTTGAAATTCCCAGTTTAGGACCGGGAAAATGACCCCGTAGGAGCCGGAAAATCGTGTTTTGGACGCGCCAATCGCGACAGTAAGATTTTATGTAGTTTTAAATTCTGTACCACTGTGCTCTCCAGATTTATCGCCAAGTGAAATTCTCTGTTTGGGACCGAAAAAATGTGAAAAACAATATCAAAACCAAAAACTAATCTGTATATAATTTCTTAGTCTAATTTACTCAATAATCAAAGTATTTTATGTATTTATGGTATTATTGCCTATTTTTTTAATCCCACTGTATATTAAATTAAACATCTTTATCCTATTTGGTAACTAAAAAGATTTTTTTCTAGCGATGAAGAATCTTTTAATTGCATGAGAATAGCCCAGAGAAGCAAAAATATTTTAGAATTTCAGATAGGAACCAACTCTAGCAGCAACAAGGATGTTTACACCTTATGCGCAGACGAAAATTTTGATGAAAATTCCTGGGTTACCCAAGGACGTAAGTAACTCATTTAAATTTAACATAAAAACGTTTTCTAATTTTAAACAAATTAAAATGAATAAAAAAAATTATTTTTTAGGGCTGGATATAGTACCAACAATGCAAACTGGTCTATGCCCAATAACCGGAGAATATACAGGTCGTATACCAGATGCGCCTGATTTATGCGCAAAGCTCTGGTCAGACTGTCGAGCCCCAGAACTAATGTATTATCAAGTATCTGATTGTTCCACAGAAGAAATTTATGAAGAAAGGGAGTACCAATGTTTAGGACACTGGAGGGAACAAAACCTGCTTTATACATATACTGAAAGAAGAGATGTTGCAGATGGTACCTACGAGTGCTTTGTTGGCTCGATAATTACAGACAAAGAAATTTACATAAGAGAGGCTGGGGAGCATTGCCAGAGGAATATAGATCCCTTGAAGTACGGCATGAAACTAATGAAAACCAAACCTATTTATTCTTGTGCGGACAGGAGTACTAACAGGCCTAATTTGGGACCTGCAATACCACCTAGGTTTAGCACCATTAGTCCTAGATACACTACAAGCAAAACCATTGGTAAGTTATTGTATTATATATTATTTTTATGCTCTAGAAAATATGCATTGTTAGACTATACAAGGTGTCCGAAAAGGTGAGGTCAAAAATGATAGGGGTGCTAGAGTAAGCCAAAATTATGTTAGTACTCTATCGCACTTCGTTTAGACAAAAAAATTAATTATAACTTTAAAACCGTTGCCACAGTACCAATGATATTTGGGCAACTAAATATCCCTATAGTAATGCTTCTTTCCATAGGTAAATGGCTGTTCAGTAAGTCGGGATTATACAGGGTGACACAAGTTTTTTTTCATTTTATGTATGCATTTTTGACACAGTTGACAAATTTGACATTTTGATTTGACCGTTTGATTCCTTCATCGTTTTCATACAAAAAGTGTACTTTGTTTGAGTCAATATCTTGGACCGATTTTCATAAAATCGCATTTTAAATTAAAAATTTAAAATAAAGACTTTTTTATAATGTTGCCATATTTTAATAATTTTCTTAACAAACTGGAATTTTTTATTACATAGAAAATGCTAGTTCTCTGGATTTAAAATGCGATTTTATGAACAACGGTTCAAGATATGGATTCAAATAAAGTATACCTTTTGTACAAAAATGATAAAAGACTTAAACGGTCTAAGCATAATGTAAAATTTGTCACCTGTGTTAAAAATGCTTACATTAAATGGAAAAAATCGTCTTACCTTGTATAATTCCGGCTTACTGAACAGCCGTTTACCCATGAAAAGAAGCATTGGTATAAGGTTATTTAGTTGCCCAAAATTATAATTGAAATAAGTATTTTTTACACCAACTTTGAAGGTCAATATCTCCCTACCGAAGCGCGTTAGAACTTTTTTTTATATGAAGTACTAACATTATTTTGGCTCACTCCATTACCCCTATCATTTTTGACCTTACATTTCCGGACACCCTGTATAATCTTCAAAAGTCATACAAAAAGCATTCACGTATACTTTAATTCAATATTATTTGTTAAAAAAAAACTTTCATTGTAACAAAAATCCAAAGTTTAAAGAATTAAAATATAAGTTGAATCACTTGCGGGTACATTAGATCATTGCTAAGAAAAGCGGGATATGCACAAAGTTTCGTGATTTCTGATTATACATATTCACAAACACTGTTTAACAAATTAAAAAACACGGCGACTACCTACATAATCAAAACTAGTAAACACAAAATTTTAAAAATTAAATGTTGCCATTGCCGTGAATATATCATAAAACTAAACTGTATTAAGAACACGCATTGACCACCACCAGACACTAAAGCCACGTACAGACTTGGAGACAATCGGCGAAAACATTTGTTGGCCGACTGTATCTTGAATGTTGCACATCGGTCGGCCGACTTGCAAACGCCATTGTAAAATCGGTGGGCGTTTTCATCCAAGGATTCGGCAAGTCGCCTGTTTTCCATTTAATATGGAAAACTTCGACAGGTTTGTACGAGCTTTAAAACTAGTGTGGACGCGAAACACTTGTATCTGCAAATGTTGGCCAACTTTGTTGCTGAAAAATTTTTGGACAAGATACAGTCGGCCAACAATGTTGTCCCGACTATATCCAAGTCTGTACATGGCTTAAGATAGCGGCAGTTAAGAAGGCACTGCTACGCCCAAGTAATGAAACTCTTATGTTAAATCTGTAATCTTTGACAATTTTTTCTATATTTGCGACCCATGATCAGACCGATAAGATTTTTGTGTAATTATTAAAAAATAAAATTTTAAAGAACTTACTTGATAACCCCAATCACTCCAATGCATAGCACTTCACTATAATAAAGGTGTTTTCTATTTTTAAAAAATTACAGTCTTAATTTTATGTTAAAACAATGTTATGCTAACAAGTATACGACTACAGGATTAGTATTATAGCAAATATTTACCATATGATAAAAAGTGGTAATACCTTTATCCTTACATACATACACACTATCTAAGTTGATATATTGTATTGATTATATTTTTTTATATTTTCAGATTCAAACGCTATTCCTGAATTACCACGCGAACACAGCAGCTCAAGTCAGAAAACGTCACTATCGTTCCTGTCTATAGTCCTATTTTACTTTGCATTTAGACTTTTTTAACTGAAACATCTCTTAAAAGATTAGGTGTATAAAAAATTATAATATACCGGACGTATCCTAAAGGTGACTCGCACTTACACTTCATTAACCATGGCATCCTAAATTGAAAAAGAAAAATTTAAAAGAAACTTAATTTTGTGTCAAACAATGTCCAAAGATGCCGTATTGTGTTCAGAAAGTCATTTATTGTCAAAATAAGCAAAAAGATATTTGGTGTGTCATTAAAAATCGGGAAATCTAGACATTTCCGGTAAAACCAGACATGCTTGAAGGCAAGTGATTATGTCCTTTCTATATAAATAAAAAAGTATTGGAAAAACACTTAACCGTGGTTTTCTTAAAATTAATTTTTTTTCATAGAAAAAAACATTCAGTTTCATCGCTTTAAGAAACTTGCAATAAAGTTTTAGTTGGCTTACCTCACAGTTTCACCTAAATTTGTCTTTTCTTTAAATCCATACATTCTGTATGTATCGCAAAGCAGACCCTGCTTGGAGTCCTGTTCTCATGTTTAGGGAATGGCATCTCCCACAACTCTTAGTATTCTTGATTCTATTGTAAGAAAATCCGTTTTTCTTATTAATGTTAAGGTCGCCAGTTAAAGAAAACTTCCTTCCTTTTTTTACTGGCCAGTTGCAGGGGATCTTTTATATTTTCCGGTTTCTGCTTTGAGGAATTAGTCAATATTTATTTTTCCCCAACAGCTCTCTACCGAATACTGGAAACTGCAAATAATGCAGTAGTTTATTGAAGTAAAAGAAAAAAAGTTACTTAATTTTTATACCCCTTATGTAGCCTTGCCAGATAAATAAACTTAAGTTATTAAATATATTTATTATTGTTCAAATACCTTATTGGCAAAAAGCCTTGGTGGTAAGACGATTTGTAAGAAAATAAGAGAATTTCGTAGAAGCATGTCAAATTATGATGGATTTTTAAAAAGATATCTTTTAAAACACAATTTTTTTTTGCACTTTTTAGAGAATAAAACGATATTGCTCATTATTTTGTAATTTAGGGTTTATAGTCAATTCTCACTATTTGTCTTGTTTACCTTTAATACCCGTCACATACACTTTGCGTTTCCATGAGCTCCCCTTTCACTAGACGTCAATTTGCGGAACAGTGTGCATTAAGTATATGATTTGCGTTTAATATTTGCCGGTATGGAAAGTAAGCAGGATGTATAGTGACCTTTAATCTACTTGCAGATAAATATTCGCTACTCTAAGTGCTACGAAAAAAGTATTTTTAGTTTTGATTGATCATTACAACTATAATAAAATAAACATAAAAACACCCGAAGTATTCTAAACCTTTAGAGTCAAATAAATATTATAAAAATACCCAATTTTGTTTGACATGCTGGCAGTAATCTTACTTTTGTCAAACTATCTAAAAAACTTCCTTTACTATATGCCAAATTATGCAGCGAAAAAAATTAAATATAGTATGCCATACTTTTGTTCTCCCTGTATTATCAACACGGGCAACACAAAAAAAATTGTTTTCCCTTATGTTTTTATCAGTCCAGTTACATGGGAGTTATAAAAAGTACAACATACTGTATATTTTATATTTTTTTCTCTGTATGACCAGTTTAAGTTATAGGGATTTTTGTAATATATTTTATTTTGTGTATGTGTTATGTGTGAAAAGCTTTGATGTGTGTTATTTTAGTATCTAAATTTGACCTTATTGTGATGTATATTTTTAATTTATTAAGCATAGATATTTAATAAAACATTTTTTACATTTTTTTACCATTTTTGTTTGTTTGTCATATCCTTTAATTCCTAAACCAATTTTCTTCCATATACATCTGCTTCTGTCCGCCTCTGAATTAAAATAAATCAGCCATTTTTTTCGGCAGTGAAAATACAACAGTTTAAATTATTTTTTTGTCAATATTTAATTATTTTAATTATAAACTAGTTATTACTTAGTTTAACTAAACTTAAAAGCTCTATTGCTTGTCTAATTCTCTATAATTTTAAATGAACATTACAGAAACATGAAAAACTATAAAGACATTTCTTAGCTAAAAAGTCCAAAAAGAAGAAACCAAAACATTATTTTATGGTATGGGGCATTGCAAGCAAAATGGGAAAATGACTCAAATTTTAAACAAGCTGTCATATTAACAATATAAGATATTTCATGGAAAGAGGGGTCGAGTGATACCTTATTTTAAAGGTCTCTCGACCCTGATTACAACTGCCAAGTTTGATATATATATATATATATATATATATATATATATATATATATATATATATATATATATATATATATATATTGCTTCTATGTAGGTAATTGGTCTAATTCGTTATAATTATAAATATATATATATATAGACTAAATTTTATATTGAGAAGAAAATATTTCTTAAAAGTTCAGTGGCCGAACTGAAATTTGACTTTAGGTATGACATGGTAAGAGAAAGTTTTTGATGTTCCACCATTCAAGTGATAATTTCGAGAAACGTAGAAAGTAATCAAGGCTTTTTACAAAGGGATGTTGTTAATTAGCTATTATTTTATATTATAAGATACATTTTATTATAGTATAGGTTTTAATCGCATTATTATGGGTTATAATTAGTGAAATTCCAGAGTCAATGCCCCGTATATAACATTTTTCTTGAAAAATATTTCAAATACAGATTGGTGAGATATCTTGGAACAGGTAAAAATAAAAATTACATTTTTGAATATGATTTTTATTTATTTTTTTCAATATTATAATTAATAAATTCCCAGTGACACTTAAAATATAGAAGAATAGGTTTTATATTTAACCCTACAGCCTTTTAAAAGTTTATTTTCGAAATTTAATAAAAATACAAAAATTTCACAAAAGTGAATCCAAAAAACTATTTGTTAACTAAAAAAATATAATTAAACCTGAAAATTATGAACAGTATCAACAAAAGTTTGTACAGATTCTATGGGTCCATCAGGATAAATCCCATGCCCCAAATTCACAATGTATCTTTCACTTCCAAACTCTTTAAGCATTTTTTGAACCATATTTTTAAGCTCTGCTTGTGGAGCATAGAGAGCACATGGATCTAAATTTCCTTGTATGGTAATATTTTTGTTTTTCAGAATATTTTTGACATATTTTGGCTCAACTGTCCAGTCTACACCCAAAACTTCATAACCTAAATTTGCTTGTTCTTCTAGACAAAACCAACCACCTTTGGCAAATAACACCTAAAAAATATTAAACATGATTATACAGGGTATTTTTAAGTTGGTACTTTCCTTCTAACACTATAAAATGCAAGAAAATAGGTTTTTTTTTAAATAAAACTATATCCGAAAATGGTTTCTTTCCAAGATACAGGGTGTTAAAGTTTTATTTTATTTTATTTATTTATTCATATAAATACTCTACAGAAATAAACTTTCTAAATGGTATTCTTAAGGCAACAACAAATTATATAGCATAATCATAAAATATTACATACCTAAAGACATAGAGTAAAAAAAACAATAGAATAAATTATATACAAACAATATGACAAATAAATATGTATAAGAATATAAAAAAATCTGATTGACTAGTTATTGTACTATAGTCTTTTTATGACTGACACACTCACATTAAATATATCACACTCCGAGAAATATCGATTATAATTCCGCAGAATTACATCCACAAAAGCCCTCTGTCCATAATTGGTTCGATGCGTCATTTCGAAAAATAACTGCATCTGTCTAGTTTGTCTAGCAGGAACCAGAAGAGTACCAGCTCTAATAGGGTTTTACAGTTGATTTTCCCAGTTATTAACTTATGCAGAAAGATAAGTAGTGCCTTCCTTCGCCTAGTCTCCAAACTCTGCATGCCGCACAGAAGAAGTCTTGTGTCATAGGGTATATTTTGATAAGGAAATCGCATTTTGTATAAAACATATTTTGCAAACTTATTTTGAACCCTTTCAATCCTGTTGACATGGCATTGATAATGTGGATTCCATATGACTGAGCAGTACTCCAAAATACTACGGACCAGACTGTTGTAAAGTACCATAAGTGCTTTGGTGTCGTAAATGTGTCTGGTATTTCTTTTTAAAAAACCGAGCATTCTAAAGCTTTTACTAATAATATTGTCTATATGCGGATTGAATGTTAGATTGCTGTCGAAGATGACACCAAGATCACTATAAGACGAGACTACTTCCAAATCGGATGATTCAATTTGATACCTCTTGTTTAACGGATTATTACATTTATAGAAACGAAGCACTTTACATTTATTGACATTAAGTTTCAGATGGTTATTTTTACACCAATTCACTAGCCTATTAAGATCGGATTGCAGGTCATTAAAATCCGGAGAAACTATGGAATACAATTTTAAATCATCTGCATATAAGAGGCATTTGGAAGCTTTAAAACAAGACAAAACATCGTTTATAAACAACAGAAAAAGGACGGGACCAATGTGTGACCCTTGTGGTACACCAGAAGTCACTGAAACTTCATTAGAAACGGATCCGCATACAGTCACTCGTTGACGACGCTGGGCTAAATATGATGCGATCCACTGGAGATATTTTCCGGAGATGCCAATCCAAGACAACTTCTTTAGTAGCAGTTGATGACTAACACTGTCAAAAGCCTTTCAGAGATCTGTATAAATAGTGTCGACCTGATTACCGGCTTCAACTGAGGTTACCAGAAAGTTTTGAAAGACACCGAGGTTTGTGGAAGTACACCGATCTTCGTAGAAGTCATGCTGTTCATCAATTATGTAGTTTTTGTAGGTTATAAATATTTCTTCTGTTATTATGTCCTCAAACAGTTTAGGAGTAGCAGAAAGTAGAGAGATTCCTCTATAGTTCTCAATGTCGCTTTTGTCACCAGATTTAAAAATTGGTATAAGATTGGAGAATTTCCATACATCAGGAAATACAGCGGAGTCAAACGATTTTTGAAATAAAATACATAGGGGTCTCGCAAGTGAGGGACAGTTTTTGAGCATTATAGGAGGAATGCCATCCGGGCCGCATCCTTTGGCTGAATCCAGACACATCATCTTTCTCCTGATCTCATCAGCTGAGAAGTGATGGGTCGACAGAACATTTGCAAATTTGACTGGGTTGTTGTTTGTCAGATCTAAATTATCGTGGTTGGAATAACATGACTGAAAATGTTGAGCAAATGCGTTAGCTATGTCGTCAGGATCAGTAAGTTCTTTACCCTGATATCTCATGACGCTTGGCAGACCGAATCCGTTTTAAGAAAATAATGCCTTTTTTATCATTACTCTCCTACAATTTCAGATATTTTCACAAAATTTAGTACATATCTTTTAACAGTTACATTACATTTTTAGCTGTAAAAGTTTTTAAAAAAATGTTTACCAGTGGCGTTCCAACAAGATTTGTATTGAATATTTTTAAATAAAAAATTAGTATGCCACTGCTTTTTCTTTTAATAAATTTTATTTTGAAATACTCATTTACTTTGGGATTAATTCAGTTTCTTGATATTACTCCGTATGACAAACGGTTTTCGTTTAAAAAATAAAAGCCATTTTGATGCGTCGCAAAATCGGTAAAATCTGATGATATGGTGTTTTATTTCTAATTTATGTTTTTGACTGTGTAATGACTTTCTAAGAGCAACAACTTTTTAAATACATTAATATTGTAGTAATGTAAGTATTTGACCTTACTTAAATACAAATTACCGAAAAACGAATTTTACATACAAAACACCATATCAAATTTTAGTGATATTGCCATGCAACAAAATGACTATTATTTTTTACACGAAAACTGTTCGTCGTATGGAAAAATATTAAGATAGCAAATTAACCCCAAAGTAAAAAATGAGTATTTGAAAAATAATATTGATTTAAAGAAAAGCAGTGTGTACCATTTTATTCTTCAAAAAATTCAAAACATATCTTGTTCGAATGCCACTGGTAAAAATGTTTTAAAAACTTTAACAGCAAAAATGTAATGTAATGGTCAAAAGAAGTGAAACTTTGTGGAAATATCTGGAGTGGAAACTTATGATAAAAATGATTTTTATTTCCTAAAACTTTAACACCCAGCATTTTCGGACACAATTTTATTTGAACATATACAGTCTTAGAAAGAAAGTACTAGCTTAAAAATAAACCTGTACTGTGAAAGGATATGGTAAAAAAAGAAAGATTTTTCTAAACAGAATTCTTACCATAGGAACCTCTTCTAAATTTTTCTCCTTAAGTTTACTTCGTACTTCATTAGAAATTCTTTTAGGTAAGGTAAGCAAAATGTAGAGTATAAGTCCTTATTTAGATATTCTGCATTGCTGTCAAAAACTTGTACAATTTGTGCTCCATGTTCTATTTGCATTACTAGGTAGTCTATTATTACATCTGTTAAAAGTCCTATAAGAGAATGTGATTTTTCTGGATGGGCATAGAGCCATTTTTTTGCTTTTGAGTATGTTTTAGAGCCTCCTCCTTCAATCATATAGGCCATTAATGTCCACTAAAAATTAAATTTTAAAATCTTAACTACCACTTGTTTTTAAATTAGCTTAAGCTACATGGCTTTAGTTCTCTTAAATATTATAAGCTATGCAGCATTTAACACTTACAGGGGCTCCTGTGAACCCAAACAAAGGCACTTTGCCTTCTATTTTGTGTCTAGTTAAATTAATTGCTTGCCCTACATATTCCAATTTTTTTACAGCACCTTCAGGTGTTAAACTTGATAGATTTTCAAGAGTAAGAGGTACTGGCAATACTGGACCCTAAAAAACATGGTAATTCTTATAAAAACATTCAGCTAGTAAAAATATGTTTTTATTTGTCTTTTCTTTATTCTTACCACTCCAGGACGCATTTCTACTTCTAAACCTAGTACTTGTGGGATGACTAGAATGTCACTAAAAATAATAGAAGCATCTAAGTCAAATCTACGAAGAGGCATAAGAGTGACTTCACAGGCATGTTCAGGGGTTTGACATATTTCAAAGAAGTTATGTTTCTTTCGATACTCTTGAAACTCTTTAAGAAAAAACAGTAAGTTAGATATTGATATAAATTAAAGCTATAAAATAAGAGGTTTTACCAGGTAAGTATCGTCCAGCTTGCCTCATTATCCATATAGGTAGTTTGTCGGGCTTTTCCCCGCGAGCTGCTTTCAAAATTCGATCATTTTTTAAAACTGGAAAGTTTCTGTTTATAGACATGATTGCAGGAATTAATAAATACAGTAGCAGGCAGCGTATTACGGCAAACATTAAAAAACGCTTAATAATTACCTAATCATTTTTAACATGACTATAAATATTTAATACACTTCAAGAAAATTAGAATAAAACTTGAACTAGATAAATAACACATAACCTTACAATTTGCACAACAATGCTGCCTCCCTACATATAGGCAACACTTTTATCACAATCACCAAAGTGAACATGTTCTTTAAATTAAAAAAAAATACTTTTATTATTTTAGGGTGAAATTAATAGACTATCTAACAATTTAAAATCTAAAAAAAACAATGCTTTTAAATAAAATGGTGTTTAAATTTCTGTAAATTCGCCTGAGTAATAATAACTTTAGCATAAATACATTGATAATCTTGTTCATCTGGTATTTCTTCCAAAACTGTTGCATTTTTGTATAGCCACCTTATTTCATCTCCTCCGTTTGGTATTTTTATTGTTATTTTTTGTCTTCCAGTAGCCTTTAAAATGAAATTTTCCAACTGGTGTCTCAATTCTTCCAATCCTAAAAAAAACTTGTGTTTCTAAATATGCTTTAAATTCACTTGTAACATTACCTATTCCTTTTTCTGCTGATACCAAAAGTATATTTTCATCTTCCAGTTTGTTTTTCTCAATTAAATCACATTTATTTCCAACAGGTATGATTTTATCTGAAATATTTTTAGTGTCTGTTTGTTTTTCCAATGTTTTAAGTGTGTTCAAAACATGTTTTCGTTTGTACTCATAACTTGTGGAAGACAGGTCCTCTATATGTAAAATAACATCCTAAAACAAAAAATGTAATACCGTTGTAAATTAAAGAAAAAAACTTAAGTCATTTAATATCAGAAGCACTGTACAAATATGCTTTGCTTACAGCTAACAATGCATCTTCCAGGGTGGCCACAAAACATTCTATAAGATTTGTCGGGATGTCTGAGATAAACCCCACAGTATCTACATACAGAAGGCTTAAACCTGATGGCAGCATTCCCTCATGTACTGTCACATCTAATGTAGCGAAAAGCTGATTTTTGGGTTGCAAAGTTTCTTCTCCAGTTAATGCTTTAATTATTGAAGTCTTCCCTGCATTAGTATAACCCACCACTGCTACAACTGGGTAATCTAGTTTTCTACGCTTGTTCCGAAGAAGGCTCCTTTGTCCTCGGAGTGTTTGAATTTCAGCTTTAAGCTTTTGTTCTCTGTTTTGAAACATAAGTCGTAAAGCTTCAGTATTGTATGTTTTAAAAAAAGATCTTGTTCTGATTTTCTTTGCAAATAATAAAGCTCTGCCATAGCTACCTGTAGTTTAGCATATTTGCTAGTTGCATGGGCTTTAAGGATTTGCATTACAATCTTATAACGGTCCAAAACAGGTCTCTGAAAGTTTTCTTGGAGAATTTGAACTGTGGCTTTTTTTAGGGTACTTGAATTCACAAATATAGCATTTATATCTCCTCTATCTTGTACTAAGCTTTTTATTTTATCCAAAGATCCACTTTTAAATAAAGTTTTTCTATCCAAGTTGTCCAGAGGAACTTTTAAGGTCTTTTCTACAGTCCAAGCAGGTAATGTACGAATGAGTGCTACAGCTTCAGATAGCTGTTCATCAGGACTTATGCTAAGTTTTTGGGCCCCCATTTTACGTAAGGCTGAATTATTAGACACCTGTGAGCTTCCTTTGAATGAAAATAGTGCTCTGCTAACTTGTTATATTCGCTAAAATTATTATCAAGTTAATTATGTTTAAATAATAGTAAAGAATATATGCATACCTATCTGATGATAAAAGTTCCTTAAGGTGATCAGGAAGAGTTTCATCCTGTCTTACATAGCATGAAATATGTATTTTCGATGCCGAAAGGCACTTTTGGTAAGGTTGCTCCATGATTTAAAAATAAACATTATTTTCCACTACTGGGAACTTTGCATTTTGGTTGCCTAGTTTTTAGTCTGCTCATTCCAAGATCGTTTGACTAGGTAAGGTTGCCTCCAAAGTCGATTGATGAGATAAAGGTCACGACATTCGTCATATTGGCTAGCCTGGCTGTGACGTCAAGTCGGGCCCATTTTCAAGCCATGTTTGATTTTAGGCAGATCAGTGGCGTAGAATTAAGGAGAAACAAAAAAGAACTGTACGTTACAAAAAAGTTTATTAGATTATATCAATATGCATGGTTATAATTAAACTATAAATGTAATTAAATAATTATTTCATTTATTCAAAAACCGATATAAAAACTTTGTATAGAGTATGTACATAAATAATTGGTTCCTTATTTGTTATATACCTACCGGTTGAATATAAATAACATATAACACATATGCAATGTGACGAAGAGATAATTTAACTAAATACGGACATGTAAACATGTAACCTTAATATTACTTGTTTATTACATAGAAACCAACACATTGTAATTTCTCAGAAATTATATTCTTTACAACAGTTGGTACATGGTTCCAAATTACACTGCTGTCACTTAGTTAAGCCGGATGTTCATGACGGTTTCCGCTCGCGGATAATAATTCAGCGTTGGCGGTGGTTAGTGAATTTAAAATGCTTTCCCGCCAATCACAACGCTGAATATCCGCGAGCAACGCCTCTCATGAACAGTATAGGCTTTAAAACGTCCCTAACTACTGTTTTTTAAAATGTTGGCCTACACTACTACTACGTATATGCATATATATTATCAGTTATTCTATGCATTATTTATCTATTCTCCCAAGTTAACAACGTCCTAACTTTTATTGTGTGTGTTGCGTCAATGAAGTAGGACGTCGTAACTGGGAGATAAATAAATAATGCATAGAATAACTTATTTACATATAGGTAACATTTTTTAAAATATATAGTTAGGACGTTTTTAACTAAGGACGGCAATATATTTAGTTTGTTAAAATTTTAAGGACATATAGGGTATAATACCTGAAAACTGTTTAAGATTTAATTAGGTCTTTGAAAAAAAAAAAACAAAATATTAAATTTAATTTTAAAACTTATATTGTTATTTAATATTTTTAAAGTACCCATAACTAAATAACTTTTAATTTGAAGCATATTTGAAAAACTTAACAGTATTTATATTTTTGTATCTATAATGACTAATACACAAAACTGATTTATTAACTCTGCTTTATTTTCTTTAAAAATACTCATGTATAATATTAATAATAAAATAATCCTTATTGTGAAAAATAATCACATACAAAGGTGGTAAGTATCGCCAGGCGTATTTTTGAAATTAATAACCATCAACTAAAATATATAAACAAAACTAGAACCCTCGACCTACACTTCTTCATAATGTACCAACTTAATGAACAACACTAAGACTAAACACTATAAAAAATTACTAAAATAAAAACAGTTAGAACCAATAAAATATGAAATCTCTATAAACTAACAACAAACATTTACAACTCGAAAATAAACAACCGAAACGAAAATGGCAGAACCTTTACCAAACAATAAAAGCTTCGACAACGCACGACTCTGTCATCAGCTGATAATACTGACAACTTGAAACTAGAACTGCCAACCGAAATCGTAATTCTCACACCCTCCCACGTCCCTGACCCAAGCTATCACCGATATAAACATGTCTAAACCTCTTCTCATAAAGAAACTCTGGTTGCCTCGTAAGCCTTGCAACATGGCGGACCATACGTCACATATGCTGTTTGCTCATTATTTAATGAAGTTTTTAACAGTGTAGTTTGTGTTTTTTGTCAATATTAAAGAAATACTTTTAAACTGTTAATTTTAGTTGTTACCATAACTTCTTTATTTCCTATTAATAAATTATTTAACAATGATTATTCTAGCTTATTTTTAATATATTGTATATCGCGCTCTTTCGTCCTCATAGCATTATCCATCTAGTCATCCTAGTTTGCTATGTTGGCGCCAAGGAACCAGCAGTGCGGTACATATGTGACGTAATGAGGCAACCTTACCTAGTCAAACGATCTTGTGCTCATTCTAGGGATAATCAAAGTCGGTCTATATAAGGTCGCGACATTCGGCCATATTGCTTTGACGTGTTATGACGTCACATCTCCCATTTTTCGGCTATGTTGTTCAGGGTCGGAGATATACAGTTTATTGTATTAGTAGAACAACCGTTTAAACAACAGTTTTTAATTATTATTAGGTTGTAAATTCTTTTACTTTAAATAAAAAAACATTTGGAATTTCATCTTTCAACAAATACCAATTCCAGAAACAATGCAAAATGAAATGCGTAAAATACTAGACGGCACTGGATTGATCATCAGCTTTGATTGTACCCAGTCTTGCCAACTTTTCTCCGTGAGAGTGCCCTTCCCTTGCGTCCCCGACCTCGAACCGCCTAAAAGCTGAGGATGTGTCGCGACCTTATAAATATAAACTAACCTTGGTGATAATAACGTAGTCTGAGTCAAAGTCTGAGTGGCTTTCCAGTGACGCAAATAGAGCGCTCCCGAGTAGCTCAGGAGCATTTCGTTCTACTTTATGGCGTTTCAGTGACGGAAAGTGTTATGCACCTGAGCTACTCCGTTTTCTTTCCCCTTGCCCCTCATGCACCAACCCCTCTTTTGGTTTTTGTACTTCAAACGTGTTTTTGATGGTTAAGGATGGATTTTTAAAATTATTTATTTAAAATGGAATTAGATATTAAAAAGAGATTATTATTATAAAGCCAAGAAAGGTTAAAAACAACGAAATTTTAAAATTTCTTAAAGTATCTCTCTTTCCTTGTCTAAGGATGCGTTCCAGTGACTAACTTTTTAGAACAGTTCAAGAGCTTCAAGTCCTGGAGCGTGACGCACAAAAGTTTTCGTCACTGGAAAGCAACCCTGGCTTCAAACTATGGATGGTGGAGGGAGGATAACCATCTGAATGTTTTAAAAAGTGTCCGTCGAAAGAAGCAACTTAAGGTGGCGCCACAGTAGCCAGAGGAAATTTTTTAAACCAATGAGCATGAATTATTAGAGTGAGATACAAGATAAAAAAGGACAGATAGATACAAAATAAAAAAGAAAAGAAGCACCAAAATCCCTCCACTGGCTATTGTGGCGCCATCCCAATTTGCTACATTTTTTGGCAACTTTTTAAACTTGTCCGCCATAAAAGATGGTTATCCTCCCCTTTACCATCCATACTCCAAACCATGTCCATGTCCATAAAAATTTGGCGATTTTAAAGATCAATGAGCCCTCTGGTGGTCAACGTCGCAACCTAAGAAAACAGGTAATCGAACATGTTTAACCATTAAAATGGATATAAATATAATATTATTTGTTAACTTCTTTATTTTTACCACGCGTTTTTGAGCCTAGTGCGTAAATAGATGTGTGTTTTACTATTATTTTTATAAAAAGTTTTTCTTTTCACCTATAATAAAACGCTTATTATGGCATCAGAAGAGCCATTAACATCTAAAATAAAAAGACGTGTGTATAATCAAAATCGGTAATTAACCAATTACTATGCCTAGACTATGCCTAGTCCTCATGCAAGGTTAATAGAGACAAGAGTAGGCGGATTTTTAACCGCTGTCTCGAGACGTAACGTATCGAGTCGCTACCGAATGGTGATTCTTAACTTATTTAAAACTCGATTCGGAGTCGATATCTCCCGAGTTTCATAACTAGGCACTATCCTTATTAAATAAGTCTTACTCTCTCTACGAATTATATTGCTAGTCGTCACCAAATAGTGCAATATATTTGCGCAATGACTATATTCAAGATATTGCCCAATAACATGTTTTGTTTTGTAACTACTGGTTAAATGTATTCAAAAAAAAAATTACCTTTATTTCTTTTTCTATTGCTTTTAAACACATATCTGTTTAATTGATTTTGGAGAACAAATACTCTTTTGTATTTGAAAACTGAAATAATTGTGCAATATTATCCACACACTACATAATAAATCACTATTGCACAATAAAAATCAAACTATTTTTGATTGACACCATATATTGTACAATAACCTCTACAGTATATACCACAAACGGTCAATATTATTGTACAATAATATTAATCGTGTGTGGGCCGCTACAGGAGTGTGTCTGGCTTTGTTTATGCCGTTTTAGTTCGTGCCTTATTTTGGTCTTATTTTAACTTCGGAAAGGTTCGTGTAACCGAACGGCTGTCGACCACATGATCGTAAAATTTTTAAAGGTTAAAATTCTTCAAACCATGCTTTTTTAAATGTTTTTAGTAATTCTATAAAATAAAGGCGTACATCACAAAAACTACTGCAATCTCTAATCGCGTTTTATGACTTTTAAACCAAAATTTCTTCCCCATTTTTTTATGATAAATAGTACTGTCAACATGATTTGCAATAATTCTAAATTATGAGTGCAGGTACTATTTAAATATGGCCAGTATAAATAATACCCGATTCTAATAAGGCAACTTCCAATAATTCTATATTATTATAAAATACGTAAATACAAACTAACCCTTGATCATGATCATTAGAAGTCTAACGATCTTGAGCCTTGATACCTACAAAGGCGTTTTCGGCTCATTTTGGTACCTCTTTGGTTGACAGATAAACAATGGGTTAAACTTTATTATATACCAATTGGTATGTTTTTGGTTAAAGTAAAGTTTAACCTAGTGTTTATCTGTCTGTCAACCAAATTAGGTACCAAAATGAGCAAAATCGCCTAGGGTCACAAAATTATAGGTAAAAATAAAACAAAAAGCTTTACAACTTTTCGTTACATTTCCTACTAAAAGGTTAATTATTGTTTCGAAAGAAGGGGCAACTCCGATTTTGACCATATTTGATATGCGGGGATTTTTGGAAGGCGAAACGTCTCGCTTTCGATAAATCCATTATCAAACTTGAAAATCGATCAAACCTAATTTTCGCTTATATTTTCCCTTCTCTTTGCACATAATTCTTGATATAAAGCTAAAGTGGCACACAATAGTTAATTTTACCTTTTAAAACCCCGTTTTTCTATGTATTTTAAACATTTTTGCAAAAATTTCGAAAGTTTAACTTTCAATCATAAGTTTATAGTATGGCGGCGTGTATACATGGTTGCAGCGTTTTTAAAGTGCACCTTTTTAATTTATTTAATAAAATATATGTCGAGTACATAGAAAAACGGGGTCTTAAAGGGTAAAAATCAAATATTTTGTGTGTCACTTTAGCTTCAAATCAGAAATTGTGCGCAAAATTAAGGAGAAATATAGTGAAATGAGGCTCATTCATTTTTTATCTTTAATAATGGATATCTCGACAACAAAACTTCTTCGACTGAAATGTTCTTTCAGATTTGTGATCAGAGCTCCAAAACACCCCCTGTCCTCCTCCGCCTCCACTTTCAAGTTTACTATTCCCTAAAAATATTGAACAAGTGTGTCTAGAAGCTTTTTGGTTAGGCTTGAGCATTCCAAAAATGTTATTTAATAAATTACTAATTATTCTAGTTGTTTGTGTTTATACCAAGATGGCCGACCAGTGTAGCGTGCACGGCACTTCTTTTAAAATCTAACACCTCAAGTAAAGATTCCTCATCAGGCTGTGCCTGCTACAAGGTAATTAATTTTAGGTTCTGGGAGAACCTTTTAGCCATATGATTTATTACTTTAAACTCTTTAAAGAATTATAATAGAATTTATTTTCTTAGTTAATTTAAAGCAAATCTGTAATGATAATAAAAAAACACTGTGATAAATTTTAAGGGAGCACAATTTATTTTAAAACACTGTAAAACACTGTGTACATATTTTTAGATTAAGTATAAATACGGGAGCCACCCGAGCAATCACCAATTCTAAGTTAATTTTTATAAACCTTTCAATATTTATTCCACTATGTCACGACACTTACTTTTGTTTCACTTAACGACCCTTTGACCTAATTCCACGACCTTTTAACCTATTTCCGACACTTTTACGGTACTGACTTTTAGCGTTTCTAGCCGTTTGAATTTTCACTACACCGGATCACGGACCGTACTACCGACTGACAGACTTTTCCGAGTTTCACAGTTTTCTAGATGTATATCGCGTAACGTCGTAGAATGTACCTCAATTTCCGACTGAAAACTAACTTTCTTGGGTTTTTACTGTTTTCTTAAACTATACAGAGCAAAGTTCTTAGATGTAGATACTATCTCGACGGTTCACTGAACTTTTCCCGAACTGGACATTTTCCCGAGGTCTTTGGTTGTACTATATCGAACTTGCACTGAACTTTTCCCGAACTGTCATTTTTCCGAGGCTTCGCACCGTTTTCTGGTCTTTTATTGATAATAAAAAAGTACAATGGAAAACAATAAAATAAAGTTTAAAAAAATGTATTCTTTACATGGTTAATATGGAAATTTCAGTGGAAACAAGGCGCAGTCTAGCCAAAGAGGCTACTCTACTGAACCCTGCTCCACTGATTATAAATATATGATTAAATATCTATATATATAATATATATTAATACAATTCATAGGTTTGGTTTAAAAGTACATATTATATGCACTAATCACACTAGTGCCAGTGCACATATTAAAAAAAAAAAGAAATGATCAAAATATTTACAGTTCTCACTTATATAGTTTGAAGGAAAAAAATAAATAAATATACCAAAAACACTAAAAGAAAAAAAATGTTTTTTTAGGGTTTACGTATTTTGGAGATTAATCAAATACTTTTAAAGTGCGACTTAAACTTATACTCATCAAGCACAACAAGTTCTTTTGGTAAAGAATTATAAATCTTAATCGCATTGTAAGTGAAAGACCTCTGAAACATGGCGCTCCGATGGCTAGGCAACGTTAATCTATCCCCAAATCTCAAACTTCTTGTGTGCGAATCTTCGCGAAGTACAAATTTACTTTTTAAAGAGAAAGGAAAAGCAGGGTTTTTTAAAACTTTTATTAAAAAATTACCTAAGTGTAAATTGCGACGATTTTCCATTCTTAGCCAATTAAGTTCCTTAAAAGTATGAGAAATATGATCATATTTTCTTAGTCCAAGGATAAGGCGTGAACAGGCATTTTGCACCTTTGAATCTTGAATTGTACTGTCTTTGTACGGAATTATCGTGCTCTTTTTATACTATCAAACACGTGTACAAAACCCCAAATGTTTACCGGACATCGAGATTTATTAAGACATTAATTGGTCAAAAACACTTAAAATTTTATATTCTTTCGCCTTTTTACAAAATTTATGAGACATTCTGTCAAATATGTTATGTTTTAATTGAATTTATTACTTTTATACTGCTACTTGTTCGTATCACCTGCAGTAACATTTTGTAAACAAGCTGTCAAATAATTTAGGTTTTTAATTATATGTAGTGTAAGAAAATTTTATAGGCAATAAATGTTCTTTACTTAGAAGGGGTGAGCTTTCCTGGTTAATATGGTTAAGTTACTCAGTCAGTCTCTTCGTGGTTCTTCCCTCGTTCGGTCAAAATGCGCGGAACAAAAGTAGTTTAAAGTGAACTGTGAACTTAGAAAATATTTCTTTGGATTTTTACCCTTTCAGTGACTTGGAATAAAATTAAATTGGTTTTGTTTCTTTTAACAGTAAGTTTTTAAGAAATCTTGTTTTTAATCTGGAATGAAAATTTATTTTATTTATTTATTTTACTTTATTTTATTTTAAATTATAAAAATGATATTTTAAAATTTTATTTATTGTAGTGAAATTTTAATTTCCTGAGCCACTACAATTTTCCTTTCTTTAATAAATAAAAATCAGTTTTCCTTTGCTTGATCATATGAAAAATTAAATTAAAATAAATTTTGTTTGCACTTTTAATTACTTTATTTATTTTTTTTGCACAAAAAATAAATCAGTCTACCTTGCCCAGTTTATTACACCAGTTATTTTTAATGCACCCCTACACACTAAGAAAACGCGTAGCAAAAAAATTTGCTAACATTTTTGGCTGGAATAATCAAATTTCTATTTATGACTGCAAGTTGGCTTTACTATACAAGCAAAAATACTTTACTAAAAATTCTTAACAGAAGTTATAAAGGATTGTGCTACTGTAATAAAATAAATTTTACAATAACAGACACTGTCTTTTTGCAAAATAGTTTTATCAACTGTAAATTAAAATCTTTCCAGTTTGGCAAAGCTCTTTTCCAGAGTAGCAAAGCTTTTTGCCACCATTGATATAAAAAATGTATAAAGAATTTATTGCAGCTTTTACTAAATATTTTTGCTACCACAGCTAAATTTTTTGTAGATTGCCCCTTTAGAAGGGGTTCGGATCTCTCTCGGCATATTTCGTCAGTACTCGACTCCCTAAAGACGACGTGGTTCCACCAATTTATTTAGTTACGGAACAGTTTAATCGCGGACTTTCCATGAGAAACTGCCATCGAATTTAAGGGTGCATGTAGGTGCATCCCCGAAAATTTGACTGTGTATGCGCGGGCCGTTACATATCTCGTGTATTCGTGTTGGTGTCGTTAAATCCCGGATGTTTCCGTAATTTGTGATTAAAACTTTGACGTTCAAGTGCTTGAAGTCACAGTATAGAAATTATAATACTTTTTATACTGTGTTGAAGTTTTGAAGGGTAGAATTTTTACTCCTATTATAGGTTATAACGTTGTATACAACGGTTATAATATAGTTATTACCTCATATAACGTTATTACGTATTTGTTTTAAAGTGAATTAAAAAAATATATATAAAGATTTAATAGGAGAATGGGGTCTAGAGGTTTTCCTGGAAGAAACAATATAGTGTATAAAGAATAACGAACATGTATGTATTACTTTTACTAAGGACAAGTTAGACACAGTCGTTTTAGGTATTTAAGAATACGATTTTGTAGAGTTTTTTACACAATTTAATGGTATTTTGTCATAAAAAAACACTGTAAGGATTTAAAAATAAATAAATTTGATAATACTTAAAGGTTTTTTTTTAATTTACTAATTCCTATTAATTAATTTTTACCATGTTTCAAATAACAATCTTTTAACCTTTTACAGTTGTTTCAGGACAATACACGAAGAAGAAAATCTGTAATGTACTTTAAAACTCATTGAATAATTTTTCGAGTTATTAAAAACAGTTAAATAAAAAAATTTATTGGCTAAATTCTTGATAATTTATGATGTTTTGTGTAACTTTTGCAATTTTTACAGTTTATTTAGGATATTTTAAACAATAATTCCAATGAATAAATAAGTATATCTTTAATGTAATTATACATATATATATTCACGTATGCGGGGTGTTTTTTAAAACAGTGTTTAATTTATCTAAAATAAACTTTAAAATAAAGCGAAAGTCGTGTATATTTTTCAGCAAAATATTTGGCACCCGCAGCAAAAAATACTCCCGCAGCAACATATCTTACTACAGCACTAAAGTTTATTTGCTACTTTAACTAAAACGTTGTTTGTTACAGTAAAAATCTCTATTTGACCTAGCAAAGTTATTTGCTCTGGCAATAAAAGGCTATTCTATGCCAGCAACATTTATTTATTACTACTAAAAGGCATATTATTACTGCTAAAAAATGCTTCTCAGGGTAGCAAAGATTTTTGCTGTTACTAAATATTTACTTTGCTAAAATACCAAAGTATACTTAGCTAATATAGCCAGGTGGCTTTTAGTTCTCGCAAATTAGATTTTGTAAAGTAAGTTAGCTACCTTAACAAAGTCATTTCAGCAAAGTGTTTTTTTCTGAAATAGCAAAGTTCTTTTCTGTTCCCTATTTAATTAGGATTTTTTAGCTACCATAGCTAGTTTTTTTGCTACTACGATCAAAAAATTTTCTCAGTGCAGTATGGGTAAAAGGGCTTACTGAGAGTAACCAGAAAAATAAAGTGACGTTAATCCAATAGGGAAGAATTTTATGAGAAGCGGAGTAGTTATTTTAAATGCGCTCCTACATTATGGGCATTAAATGAAAGGACTTGCTGAAAGTAACTCGAAAAATAAAGTGACGTCATTCTAAATCTAACATGGCGGGACACTTAAGATGGCGGACTAGTTAAGGTCAGAGTTTCTTTATGAGAAGGGGTTTAGACATAAGCAAGACCGGGGATAGCTTTTGTCAGGGACGTAAGGGTGTGAGAATTACGATTTCGGTTGGCAGTTCTGTTCAAAGTTGGTAGCATTATCAGCTGATGACAGAGTCGTGCCTTGTCGAAGCTTTGTTTGGTAAAAACTGTGGAAATTTGCCATTTTCATTTTGGTTGTATATTTTGCAAGGATTTCCAGTTGTTAATGTTTTTGGTTAGTTTAGAGACTTCACATATTATTGGTTCAGACTCGTTTTATTTTAGAGATTTTGATAGTGTTTAGTCGAATTGTTTTCAGTCATTCGTGTTTTTATATACATATTGTTCCGTAACGCCTCGTATAAAAAACACGTGTCTTCGTGTTTATACCTTTATTAACAATGGAACGTAACTATGGTTACAACAAAGTTAAAAAATCTTCACTTGTCAATGTCTCGAAGTTTACAGCACAAAAGTCGAATCTATACTAACTGATCGGAGGTTTCCCGTCGCCCTTTTATAGTATGGTGGAAGAGTAAAGAATGATCTAGAATCTTCGAGCAATATCGTGAAAATTCCATAGTACAGGATGGCATAAAAGTTCTCAATGGATAATTCGGACGTTTTCGGAAACCTTCGAAACTGATGAAAGAACTTGGAAAATCTAAGGTAAATTATTCAAATAAATTATCAGACTAAATTAAAAGGGGCTTATTGGCAATTAAGTGTTTATTTAGGGTTGACTATTTAATGCGTATAAGATGTTGGCATAATATTGCCACCAATTGCCAATGCTTTACCATCAATGCCAATATGAAAAATGTACATTGCCGGCAAATAGTGTTTGCTTGGCAGTTTTTAGCTATCAGCTATTTATATCTGAGCAGTTGTAATTATAGCCAATACGATGTTATTGAAGGTACATACTTTCGGGTGCACTGAACAACTAAAACGTGAATACCTTAAAAACGGTTGTCAAGACCGATTCTTACTAAGTATACCTTTTTTGTGCAGCAAGCATAGATAAGCTTACTAGGTTATATACATACAGAGTAGTAACAAAAATTTTGTAGTTTTAGAGAATTTTAAATAGTGTACCCATTGCCCTCTAGTCTACACACAAAATTTAATATTCGATCTGAAAAGCTAATGTTTAAAAACCCCGAGATACCGTTTTATTAAGATATTTAAAAAGGGGGAACAATTATCGAAATAAATTTACTTTTTCTTTTTACTATGACACCCCCGTATCTTCCTTATTATAAACTTTTGGATATTAAGTATGTTTGGTTCAATCTTAATATTTTGGCATAAGGAATCTGTGGTTTTTCTGTGTACCATTCATTAGCGGACACCTTGTATACAAAGTTTTTAAAATGGTTTTTGACTTACGGAACCATGGAAAATGTTTTTCTCTGCCAGGTACCTCATCGTCCTGTCGTCGCTTTGATACTTTTTAATTTTCAATATTTAAACCACATTTATGTTTTTGTTTTAGGTTATGCCTATTAATCCAATAAATTTTGTTTACAACATACAGTTCTTTTTTGTTTTCTCCTTAATTCTACGCCACTGATCTGCCTAAAATCAAACATGGCCGAAAATGGCCCGACTTGACGTCACAGCCGCGCTAGCCAATATGGCGAATGTCGTGACCTTATCTCATCAATCGACTTTGGTTAAGGTTAATACACTTCTACAATGTGGGTATGGATGGTGGAGGGGAGGATAACCATCTTTTATGGCGGACAAGTTGAAAAAGTGGCCATCGGAATGTAGCAAATTGGGATGGCGCCACAGTAGTCAGTGGAGGGATTTTGGTATTTCTTTCCTTCTTTTTTTTGTATCTATCTGTCCTTTTTCATTTTGTATCTCACTCTAATAATTCATGCTCATTTGTTAAAAAATCTCCTCTGGCTACGGTTACGGTGGCGCCACCTTAAGTTGCTCCTTTCGACGGACACTTTTTTAAAACATTCAGATGGTTATCCTCCCCTCCACCATTCATAAATGTGGGTATCAAACAAAAGTGCTTTCTGAGGGTATCTCGAAAAAAGTAACGTCATGCTAAATCTAACATGTCAGAACACCCAAAGATGGCAGAATAGTTAGTGTAACGGAAATCTAAAGGATGGGTGTCAGATAATAGGGCTTGCTGAGAGTAACTCAAAGAATAAAGTGACGTCGTTTCAAATCCAACATGGAAGGAACATAAAAGATAGGTATTTTTAATGCACTTTTACAACATGGATTTTAAATAAAAGGGCTTGCTAAGAGTAAATCGAAAAATAAAGTGACACCATTCTACATGCAACTTGGCCGAAAACCTAAGATGGCAGACTAGGTATTTTAATGCACTTTTAAAATATATAAGTATTAAATCAAACGAATGTAAGTTAAACTTCGTTACTGCAATCCGTCTAAATTTTTGGTGGACTGGAGTTTTGGAGTCGGGTACAAATTGCCTATTTGCATTACAGCTAGATTGTTTGAAATTAACCGGCAAACGACCTTATAACAATAATGCGTTTAATGAGACAAATGGACTGAAAAACATACCTAATAATAAAAAATTATTTTAAAGTAAAAATCCTTGTTAAAACAAGCTTTTATTAAAATGATATTCCAAAAGAATAACATATTTTTTTTATAGTTGTAATATTAAAATGTTACCTCACTACACAAATTATATGACCTAAAAGCTTGTCGCGAGATTTACTTGTGTAGATAAACAAATAAATTAAATGACTTGATCTATTTAACTAAGTAAATACAAGTACTTAATTAATTCCCGTTTCCACCGACTTTTTAGGGATTCCCTAACGGTAGGTAGAGAACTACTTACATTAGGTTACGGTAAGTAATTCTCTACCTAGCATTAGGAAACCCCTAAAAGTTGGTGGAAACGAGCATCAATCTCGCGACAAGCTTTTAGATCATAATTTGTGTAATGAGGTTACATGTTGATTTCAAAAGTTTTAAAGAAAAAGTTTATTTTATTCTTTAAAGTTCATTTTAATAAAAGCTTGTTTTAAAAAGTGTTTTTACTTTAAAATATTTAATTGTGTAATTGCAATTTAGATCAGTTTTATTAATGGAATACGCTAGTAGTTCTTGCTGGAACGGACCCCGTTTGCCCCGAATCCAAAGTATACATTCGCCATGCGTGCGGTTTTCTAAGTCATGCGCAAAACATGGTAAATATTGAATCCATTGAATACTGATAGTATTTTCCTAATGATATGCACATCTTTTTTCTTAAAAATTAAATTTATATTCCAAATAGGCAAAAAAGGAAACGTTTTTCAAATGCCCCGGTTCTTGACAAGTCCTGCCATATTCTATTTCCGGTGTGACAAAACATCCCTATTGTTTTAAAAGTTGGTAATTAATTTCCTGTATTGAGTGTATTTCATTTCCAACGGCAAAGCGTCTAGAAGCAGCAAATTTTACGAGCTCCAAAAATCTATCAAAATGTGCTTTGATATTGATGTTACCAAACTTAATAATCAAGAACTGCGAGATACTTTAGCCCGCATCAGCAGATTACTTGAACAGCCGTAAGTATTTTAATATTTTGTAGCGAATGCATGAGGTCTTGTACTTTCCATAAACGAGCGTTGTTTAAATGCTTTTTACGTTTATTTTAGAGGCGTTCTAAGAAATCTTCCTGATAATGGACACCAGCTACGCCAAACCCAATCAAACCTTCAAAAAGAAATTGAGTTTCGAGAGAACCTAGAAAAAACTGCGTTTGCAAATGCAAAAATTGTCCATTAGATGCAATTCCGAAGCTAACATTAGCCACCACACACAGTGCGAAAATTTGCACCTTAGCAAGAAAACCAGTACAGAGAACGCTTTAAGCCCCACTTGTCCTTAAGAACAATGCCAAGTGGAAAAGCCGAATCTATGAAAGATTTGCATAGTGAAACCAAGTTGCTGGATTTAGTAACATCCATGTCTTTACAAAAGAGCAAGAGGAGCGTGTCAAGGTATGTATCTCCATTTTTTTTACGTACGATATGAATTTATCTTTCTAGCTTGAATTGCACTTAGATGGTATCCAGACCATAAAACATATTTTGATTATCGATTTTTTTTTTTCAGGCTGCACAAGTCCAAGCCAAGCAAGCATCGTTTGGTGACAGCTAAGGAAGGTGAATCAGATGATGAGTATGACTCCGATGACGAGAGTAAATAAAATTTGAGTGACTACTATTCTGCATACCGAAAACGACTTTGACGACGAAAAGGCTAAGGTTGCCATTGATAAGCCTGGGACATCTCAGGTTAAGGATGAAGAGCCAGTAGAGGAGCTCAAAAAGCCAGTGAAGGAGCATGAAGAGCCAGTGGAGGAGCTTGAAGGGGCAGTGAAGGAGCTCGAAGGACCAGTGGAGGAGCTTAGAGAGCCAATGAAGGAGCTTAAGGAACTAGTGGAGGAGCTTGCAGAGTCAGTGCTTGCTGAACCAGAGGAGAAGGGTGAGCCAGAAGAGAAGCTGAGAGAGCTTGATGTGGACTAATTGTATTTGTTGTGTTTTATATTCTCATTTTGTATGACTTGCTTGTTCCATTTTTTTGTGATATGGCTGAAAAGGCCTAAAATTTTTGTGATTTGTTGACCTGTCAACAGAATTGGCTTGAAAATGTAAAGTAACATAGCATTTTTGTTTATTTATGTTTTTGTAAAGTTTTGTTGTAAGAAAAGAATATTTAATGTAGCTCACAACATTTTTAGGCCAGTTCTAACTAGATTTATTAAAAGTCTAAAAGATATTATATATAAGTAGTTTGTTATTTAGTTTTGCAATATGCAAGACATTTTTGTACCGATTGACAGATTCCTCAAATAAAAACCAGTAGAATTGGCTAAAACTGACACTGTATAGTAGAATATTTACTAATTCTGTCATGCTTATGTAATTTTAATTTGTTAAATTGTTGAAAAAAATTAGTTACTTTTTATTTGGGGTATCTATCAAAATCAGTACTGTGAAGTATTCTATCAGTAGTTGTTCAAAGTTAAATTCTTGATAAATTCAACACAAAGTCTGAATTTGTCAAAAATAACTTAATGGGAGAAATGAGACTGAGTTGTGAGGATAGTTATTGTAATATTAGCTATTCTCAACATTTGTAAAATTAAAGGCATATCCAGAATTTTAAGCTGGTTTGGAATTATGGATTTGCTAAATTTTAGTTAAAAATGTTTTTAGTTAGGTAATATCTTTAGTTTTAATTTTACAACTTTAACTTTTATTGATTTGTTTTATATGGAAGTTTTAAATTTTTCAAAGGCAACATATTGGGCTAAAAATTTAAAGTCAGCTTATATTTGAATTTATTTTAGACAATAAAACAACTATTTTGCACATTTAATAAGTTAAAGTTGTAAAAAAGGAACTCTGAGTTAGTTTATTACTAAAGCCTTTCCAATTTCATTAGAGGATGACATAAGCGAAATCAAATAAAAAAAAAAATCATGTTCCTATTGGTCGGTAGAGTTTGTAGCCATTGATATTGAATTTTGGACCAATGCACATTTTTGTTCAGCTTTTGTTTTTGTCCTTAAATAAAAATGGATAGGTTTATACTGTTTTGTTTGTTTTTTAGATAAACACTAAATGTTAGTGTTATGATCCTCTAATTTCTTAGGGAATTGGCTAAAACAAGATTTTAATTACAAAATATTGCTTATTCCAACATTTGCAAGTTAAATTTTTATCTTTGTTTTAACCCATTCTGATTCTGAGTACTGTACTATGATCTTTAGTCATAGTTTGTTATTTATTTTTGCATCTGTATTGTTTGACACTAAAGTGTTCTATTGTGCCTTCTGTTCTTTAATAAAATTTTCTACAAAACCTTTATTGTTTTTATTTTAAGGTAGGATAAGGACAAATAAGCCTAAACTCTGTCCAAGTTACATATGCTAAATTTTAAACCGTGATCAAAGTGTAATATCGCGTTTTCTGTTTCTGTACAGCTATTGGTTAAAATGAAATGTTTAGGTTAACAATTATGCGTTATTACATTTTAACAAATAGCTGTACAGAAAACTCGATATAACGCGTTGCTCACGGTTTAGAATTTTGCATATGTAACTTGGACATAGTATAGATATACAGCGTGTTCGTCTAAGTTGCCTACATATAGAAAACTATTATTAATTTATGAAAAAAAATTTTCACCATAAAAAGTTTTGCATGGTCTAAAACCTAAAATGCAATTAGGGGGCGTCCATAAATTGCGTCAGGTGTTTTTCCATAATTTGGGCCCCCATCCCCCTTGGTAAGATTAGGTGAGATTTTGCTTTAACCCCCTTCCCCCTCTTTCTAATCTCACGTGAGATTAAAAAAAAAGGTCCTCCATCCAAAAAAGCAACAATACATCACATTTTCCTGGGGGCAGGCCTGCTCCAAAATTTAATTTTTTCCCTTTTTACCTACACAAAAATTACGTGAGATTTTCACCCCCTCCCCCATCATAAGATTTGGTAAGATTTTCCTCGACCCCCTCCCCCACCTAAAATGTCTCACGTAATTTATGGACGCCCCTTATTAGATATTTATTTTTTTCAGTGAAGGATCTCAAAAAATATGAATTTTATTTGAGGGAAAAGTACCATTATTTAAAAAAAAGAAAAAATTTCTTAGATACTTAGGCGGACACGCTGTTTATGGTGTCTCCTAATTGTGTTGACAAAAATTAAGAGCTTATTTATGAGCCAATTTTATGGACAAAAAAGATATACAAAGTGTTACATTTTTTATTTAATTTTGATTTTTAATAATATCTTAAATATCACTTAACAAAGTGTGTTAAAATGTTGCAGTATAATTTGTAGTATTAAGGGGCTTATTTAGCCCAAACTTAAATTTATTAAGCCCAGTGGCGTGTTGTGGGCATAGGCGCAATTTGCTTTGGTTTTTAGGGGGCTGGAGTCTTGGTAGTCCCGAAAGGTATGAAGCAAGCTTCGAGACTTTGAAAAAAAATTAGGGAAAGATAAAGGGATTTACTTGTCATTACTGCCACAAAAATGACCTACAGTTAGGTAAAAGTGGCACTATTGACATAAAAATCGCTTTCTTATATCTCTTTTAGGTTTTAGTCACATAAGTTTCGGCTTGGATACTGGGAATCTTGGGGGGCTAATTTTGTCTAATTTCCTCCCCCAAATTGCGCCTATGCTTGTGGGACTTCTAACTCCTAAATACATATTTCCGGCAAGAAACTAATGTACTCCATTGACCTTTGTGCATTTTTTTACATTTTATGTAAATTAGCCGAATAAAAATAAAACCTATTTATAATTTGATTTTTTTTCATATTAGGATGCAATTAGGTGAATTTTATTCTTTTCTCAAGAACTAGGCAAGATACAAAAAATATTAAAAGATAAAACAGGTGTATTTATGTTCGTCCAATTCAAACAAAATATATTAATTGCAAAAAAGTCAATGGTGTACTTTTTTTGTTAGAAATTTTTAATTCAGATGCCACTCCAAGACGCTACTGGACTTAATAAATTTAATCAAGTTAAGGCTACATAAGCTACTTACATCTATAAATAACACTGCCAAATTTCATTAGAATCGAATAAGTAACATTTAAAATACTAATAAAAAATTAAAGTTTTTTTTAAACATCCTGTATTCTATAAACATGAAATTTCCGGATTCATGTTTATACCACAAACTTTTATAATTGCATTTATATAATCTTTCAAATAAGGATTTTTTAAAAGAAATAATGGCTGTTAAAAATTCAAACTGAATTTTCAGTAGGCAATTCTTATTTTTTAAATCGGCCAATTGCAGAGGCGCATTTACATATTTGCCGCCCGTAAGCTTTTCATTTTACCCGCCCCTAATTTTTTCCTTTTTTATTGAAAAACAATTTTGACGAGCAAAAAAGGTCAACTCACTTTCATTCCTACATACAAAATGAAAATCGAAAGCAAGTAAAGTACAAAATCTGCCGCCCCCTAAAAAACGACGCCCTAGGTTCCAGCCTACTCAGCCTTCTGGTAAATGCGCCACTGGCCAATTGACAGAATATGATCTTAAAACCAAAAAAGGTTTTATTCGTAAAAGACATTTACTTTTAGAATGCCTTTGGTAATTGAAAAAACATTTTATTATTTCCAAAACCAATTTAAATGTTTCAGTACTATAAAAAGTTTATTTTATTAAAACAAAAACTGTTATTGGCACGGAATGTCGATAGATGGCAATGGTTCAATTTAATAATCAATTATCTTTTTAACACCGATTTATTGATTAAATTTAAAAATCGGTTTTCTTGCATTAAGCTTGGACATCAGTTGACAAAATAAGTTACTAAGCAGACAAAAGGTGGTGCGCTAAATGTAATAAATGTTTTTATCAATCTTTAAAAAATACCAAACATATTTAACAGATGGCCACATAGTGTTTAAATATTATGAGAAAACTAAGCCAAAGGGATGTTAGCTGTACCAGGGAGTCATCAAAAGTATCGCTTAGCTATCAAAGCGAGTTCTTACATCTGCTTCTGATACTTTATAAATTAGTCATTATAGTTTTTAGTGAGCTTTTATTTTAAATTTGATTTACAAATAAATAAACTTTTGTTAAAAATAGATAAGCACAAAAACAAATTTAGGAAAGATTGTGAATTATTTAAATATAAAAAATATAAAAATAACATTTTTTTTCATGAAAGAGTAGTTATTTTTTCTGAGATAAGATAAAAACTGGTGAAAAGAAATACTTCTTTAATAGTTCTCATTAAGAACAGCATGCCCACATTTTTGTTCTATCTTTTTTTTTACCCTTGAAAAAAGATCTGCTTTAGATGCGACATGATATTTTAGTCAGAATTTAACGAAAATCAAGAAAGTAATAAAAAATGACTGAGTTTGGTGCGTCTACTAGATGTACGTGTAACTTAGAAAAAATGCCAATATACCAGAGACAATTAATATCGGGACACCCAGGAACGGTCCTGACGGTAATATTTTGCATATGGATGAGAATTATGCGTTTTTTTGTTACCTTGGAAAAATCCACGAAGACTTAAAGCCCAAGTACTAGCTAGCGTACTGTGGGTAAAGTAAAAAATATATAGTTTATTAACTGTGAATTTAAAAATGCCTTCGTTGGTTTGTGGAAAAGGGGGAATGAAAACCTTTGCAGGCAGCAGGGCTGAAATTCTGTAAGCAACATAAATGGGGAGATCTCTTTTTATCGTAATAAATGTCAGATTACCGATTCGGTCAAGTTCTCCTCAATCGAATGGAAACCGAAGTTAAAAAGTAAAGATACACAAATTTATACTGTATATAAGTAATAGTTAAAGGTATCTTGGCCAGTAAAGCAACAACAAAGCAAGTACGATTAGTCATCCAATCCGAAATGTTTAAATGCCGGTATTCGCGTTAGACCGTCTCTTTTCGACACATTGCCGAGGAACGACTTCTATTAGCTAATTCTGTATGTCTCTTTTAAGCATTTATCTTTGCCTTTTAACTTTAAAATTTGTTTTCCTTTTCTAGCAAAAACAGAAAAACATCTATTAGAGAATATGACTTTTGAAAAAGATAATAATCTCCTTCTTTTCTCTATCCCATTTTTCTTTTCCTTATGTTTTTTACAAAATCTCAGCTCAGGTTTACCAATCTAGAAACTCTAGGGATAAAGGTACGAACAAAGCGGAAGTTCGGGGTTTCTAAAGATGGGCCGTAAAAGAATGCATAAACATGGTAGTCTGTGTTGCTATATTTGTTGTTAAAATACCCAATAAAGAGTGGGTTTATAGATAAGGCGAATTGCTTTTTTGATAGGATAAAGGGTTTTAAGTTGTAAAAGACGTCATATTTGAGATATGCTTACAGTATTCCAAACAGGGTTTGATTTTGGATACATACAGAGTATATAAATTAGCTGCGTTTTGCTAGGGTAGCCCATTTATTTGCCTTAATCTCAAACCTGCTTAACTTATAGCTCTCATAGCTTTTTCCATTTTTATTTTGCCTTATGCTAACTTTCGGTAACTTTATTTTTGCATCTCAATTTTGCTTTAATTTCATGATTTTAAACTTTTTTTGCTTTAAAAATAACTAACTCAATCTTTTTTCATTCGTAGAACTCCCGTTTGGAAGGGTAACGTCCACTGGCAAATTTTAAGATTAACTTTTACCTAGAAAAATTGAGTGTAAAGCTGGCGTGAGCGGTTTTTGTGAGTTAACCGATTTCTAATCTTTCTTGACTTTCGGTTTATAATTTGTTGATGACTCTTTACACCTTCACAGACAATTTCGTGAGCAGCAACAAATTTTTGATTACATTTTACCTACAAAAATCGTGTGTAAAGCTGGCGTGAGCGGTTTTTGTGAGTTAACCCATTCCTAATCTTTCTTGACTTTCAGTTTATAATTTCTTGCTGACTTCTTACACCTTGATAAACAAGTTTGTGAGCAGCAACACCCCTTAAGAGAGAAATGTGATCTGGTATACACCGAATTTCGATCTAGATTAGTCGTGCGCATAGTATAGGGTATTAAAAAAACTCGGGTAGTCTACACCCGTTAAAAAGGAACGTGACTTGGGTTTAGACCGTCGTGAGACAGGTTAGTGTTACCCATTTAGATATTTGCGATTTAAATTTAAAATATAAACGAAAATATCTTAAAAACCGTAAAAGCTACATTTTTTTTAATATTTAAGATGGTGCAATTTTGTGGTAAAGTTTGGTTAGTTTATGTAAAAAAACATTCAAGTAAAAAAACGCCAACATCTTGAAAACCATAAAAGTAACAAAACATTTTATAAAAAAATGTAGATCTTATAAAGTTCTACAAAAAAGTTATGTTTGCCGATAATAAAATTAATAATAGCTGAGATATTAGAAAAAAACTAATTTTTGTCAATAATTTTATCCAAAAATGAAAAAATATTAATTTTTTTCGAAAAAGTTAAAATTATTAAATTAATTATAATTAATAAAATTATGTAGAAAAAATGGTAAAAAATGACAAACATTTTTTTTCGAAAAATATTACAGAGGTTTACCTATGAAAAACTTTACGTAATAGGCGCTCTACGCAAAAAAGCGATCTATGGACCTTCCAGACCGTCGTAAGACAGGTTAGTTTTACCCTACTGATGACTCGTCGTTGCAAGAGTAATCCTGCTCAGTACGAGAGGAACCGTAGGGTCGGACATTTGGTTCACGCACTAGCTCGAGCGGACTATGGTGCGAAGCTACCATCCGTTGGTTTATGCCTGAACGCCTCTATGGCCGAATCCTTTCTAGTCAAAGGTGATATGGATATCTCTTGGAGTTCCGAGAGTCGAAAGGCTCAAAACAATGTGACTTTACTAGGTGGTCGGCGTTCGCGCCGGTCGTCGCACGAGCCCTAATTGCCGCTTGGGGTTATCGGTCGGCGCGGTGGCGGGATCGATCCTTGCCACGTCCGACCAAACCTCTTCTATTTATTTCTATTTCTATTTTTTTCTTGGTTTTGGTCCCTTCAGGTCCAATCCACCACTCTCCCCTTCCGGACTATGCTTTCCAGGGCTTCGTCGGCGGAAAATCTGTATAATCGAGCTCGTAGCTCCCAGAAATTCCAAAAAGAAAACAAAATAATTCAACAATCGATGCAATGCATAAATTGTCGGCTGTCAAACCAAGATCTGCTACTGGTGTTACGTATAACCTTCACTTTCACTACTGACAGTTCCCATGGCACGCCCATCTATTTCCCGCCATTTGAGAAACACCTCGTGTTCACAACCAAACCGGATACCATCAGCTTATAGGAATCTTCGCTCACAGCGCTTAGATCCAGAAGAAAGATGCCGTCAATTTAGCGTGTGTTTAAAGTCGAAGCCATTCGCGGATTTATTACAAATTTTGAAACCACGAAACTAAACCTGGCGACTTAAATTAGGAGGTGGCCCAGTCCAATATTTATTAGTTCATTACTATATTGCGCAAAATTTTGTGACAATCAAAATTTATTAGAGGGTGTTATTTAGAAACATTTAAAAGTAAAAAATTGAAAGCTTTCCGCAAGAGAGCACTCAGGGATGCTCACTAGCTAGCTGTTTTACGCAAAAAATTTTGACTATTAAAATTTATAAGAGGGCTTTATTAAGAAGTATTTAATGGTAAGAAATGAAAGTCAAAGTCATTTGCGGATTTATTACAAATTTTCGTCCCAACGAAAATGGTTTTGGCGACTTAAATTAGGAGGTACCCCAGTGCATTATTTATTAGTGCATAACTTTAATGCGCAAAATTTTTTTACTATTAAAATTTATCAGAGTGCCTTACTTAGAAATATTTAAAAGTAAAAAATTGAAATCTTAGACATTTGCGAATGCTTTTGCAAATTTTTCCGCAAGAGAGCACTTACGGATGCTCAATAGCTCATAACTGTTTTACATAAAAAATTTGACTGTTAGAATTTATAAGAGGGCTTTTTTAAGAAGTATTTAATAGTAAGAAATTAAAGTCAAAGTCACTTGCGGATTTATTACAAATTTTCGTACCAACGAAAATGGTTTTGGCGACTTAAATTAGGAGGTGGCCCAGTGCATTATTTATTAGTGCATAACTTTAATGCGCAAAATTTTGTGACTATTAAAATTTATCAGAGTGCCTTACTTAAAAATATTTAAAAGTAAAAAATTGAAATCTTAGCCATTCACGAATGCTTTTGCAAATTTTTTCCGCAAGAGAGCACTAAGGGATGCTCAATAGCTCATAACTCTTTTACGAAAAGTTTTTTGACCTATTAAAATTTATAAGTAGGACTTAATTAAGAAGTATAGATAGTAAGAAATTAAAGTCGAAGCCATTCGTAACCACGAAATTAAGAGACTAAAATTAGGAGTTGGCCCAGTGCATTATTTATTAGTGCATAACTTTAATAGCGCAAAATTATGTAACTATCAAAAATTTATCAAATGGCCTCCACGAGAGAGCACTTAGGGATGCTCAATAGCTTATAACTCTTTACGCAAGTTTTGACCATTTAAAAAAAATATACAGTGCCTTATATGAAAGCATTTAATAGTAAAAAATATAAAGTCAAAGCCATTCGCGGATTTATTTGCAAATTTTCGTAACCACGAAACTAAACCCAAGTGACTAAAATTAGGAGAGGCTCTAGTGCTTATAACTTTTTTAGTGCATAACTTTAATGCGCAAAATTTTTTTGACCTATTCAAATTTATCAGAGTGCCTTATTTAGAAATATTTAAAAGTAAAAAATTGAAATCTTAGCCATTCGCGAATGCTTTTGCAAATTTTTTCCGCAAGAGAGCACTAAGGGATGCGTCAATAGCTCATAACTCTTTTACGAAAAGTTTTTGACTATTAAAATTTATAAGAGGGCTTAATTAAGAAGATTTAGATAGTAAGAAATTAAAGTCAAAGTCAGCCATTCGCGGATTTATTACAAATTTTCGTAACCAACGAAAATAGGTTTGGCGACTTAAAATTAGGAAGAGGCCCAGTGCATTTATTTATTAGTGCATAACTTTATTGCGCAAAATTTTGTGACTATTAAAATTTATCAGAGTGCCTTACTTAAAAATATTTAAAGTAAAAATTGAAATCTTAGCCATTCACGAATGCTTTTGCAAATTTTTCCGCAGAGAGCGCACTAAGGGATGCGTCAATAAGCTCATAACCTCTTTTACGAAAAGTTTTTGACTATTAAAATTTATAAGAGGGCTTTATTAAGAAGAATGATAGTAAGAAATAGTAAGAAATTAAACTCGACATTCGCGCATTCATTGCAGATTCATAGAGACTAAAATTAGGTTGACCCAGCGCATTATTTATTAGTGCATAACTTTAAAGCGCAAAATTTTGTAACTAATAAAATTTATGAGAAATGAATGAATTTAAAACTATTTAAAAGCAAAAAAATAAAATTTAAACCATTCACGAATTTATTTGCAACTTTTACCCTGAGAAAGCGCATAGGCATGCTCAATAGCTCATAACTCTTTTACGCAAAATTTTTGGACTATTAAAATTTATTACAGGACTATATTTAGAAGCATTTAATAGTAAAAATTTAAAGTCGAAGCCATTAGCGGATTTATTACAAATTTTCGTAATCACGAAACTAAACCTGGCGACTAAAATGAGGAGGTGGCCCAGTGCAATATTTATTAGTTCACAACTTTATTGCGCAAAACTTTGTGACCATTAAAATTAATCAGAGGGCCTTATTTAAAAATACTTTAAAAGTAAAAAATTGAAATCTAAGCCATTCACGAATGCTTTTGCAAATTTTTCCGAGAGAGAGCATTTAGAGATGCTTAATAGCTCATAACTCTTGTACGCAAAATTTTTTTACTAATAAAATTTATTGCAGGGCTTTATTAGAAGGTATTTAATAGTAAGAAATTAAAGTCAAAGCCGTTCGCGGATTTATTACAAATTCTCGTAACCACGAAAATGGTTTTGGCGACTAAAATTAGGAGAAGGCCCAGTGCATTATTTATAGTGCATAACTTTAATGCGGAAAATTTTGTGACTATGAAAATTTATGTAAAGGTTTTCTTTAGAAATTAATAAAAGAAGAAAATTAAAATTTAAGCCATTTGCAAATTCTTTTGCAACTCTAAGTGATCTTCAATCAAAACTGGCAACTTTCGGAAGTGTTTGTTTCTCATGCAAACACTTTTTGTAAAAATCGCTAGTAAAAAAATCATATCTTATAGCTCGGATTTTCGTCTTACTGTATTATTGTAGATTTTTACGTCTATTTTGATTTATATAGAGAATCATCGTAGAGAAACTTGTTTAGAAAACATAATATAGAATATGCTTTTCAAAGTCTTTTCAGTTTTTAACTTAGCGGAGGAATGCCCTCATGCAGAATTTTTTAATTACGTGATTTAAAAGTTTCAGGAACATATTAGGATAACTTGGGCAAATTTTCTAGATGGAATTAAAAAGGCAGTGCTTTTTAAATGGAAAATATGTTGGGCTTGAACCGTACCCACTATGAATTAATTGAAAACTATGGAGTGTGCGAATTATAATTTTGTTTCTGTGAAAATCTTTTATGTATTTAATATTTTAGATTTAACAAAATTATTTACTTATTATGTAGAAAATTAATACCATTTAATTTCACTGGCGTAGATAATATTTTCAAAGTAATGTCTCTAAAAACTAAAAAAATATATACCAGATGCTATAGGCCTTAAGAGAAACACTTTTGAAATTTACAAAAAAAAGGATTTTTTTTGTTTCATCCTTTCAGAAAAATCCAAGTTTTAAAAGCGAATCCCCTTTTATTATTTTTTCGCGAATTTATTCAAATTTCATAGACAATTTTATTATTTTAAAAAATTAACCATATTTTTTAAAAACTATAGCCACTTGAATTTTTTCACTTCACAAGTTTTTATGCAAAATTTTCCAAAGCCTCTATTTAAGAAATAAAAGTAGATTTTTTTAGTAAATTATGGGATTTTTTGACAAAATTTGATCAAATTAACGAAAAAATACAGAGTATTCGCTTTTGAAACTTATTTTTTTTTGGGGAGGGGAGAGGAGAGAATTCCAAAAAAAACAACTTTTTTCGCAAATTCCAAAATTAAAGTTTTCTTTACCAAAGTATTTCTCTTAAACCAACTAGCATCTGGTATAAATTTGGTGTGGGTCCCATATCCCATGTGTTTTATTAAAAAATAAATAGAAAGTTCCAAAAAATATCTGTTTTACAGAAGAAAATTTTTTTTGTTAATATGACTCTGGTTTTCCGGTTTAAAAACCAAAAACAGTAGAATATAAATTGAAAAAAAAGTGAGGTACTTTGTTAAGTGTTTTTTGTTTTAATAATTAAGTATGATTGTAATTTCAAAGTGTAACTTGTTTGTTTGGTTTTTAAAGGTAAGGAGCTTTTTTTAGCAGTAATTTTTTTTCTGGGTAAGATCAGGATCCCCGGGTTAATTGTGGAAAAGAAAAGATTGTTTATATAAAGTAGAAGATAGATTAAAATTGGCAGTGGCAGCGCAAGACCAAAATTTTGTGTGGGCAAGTGGGCAAGATACATTTTGCGAGGACCTTATATTCGCGAGCCCCTACTCGCCAAATGGTATCGTGGGAAAAAAGTTGGGAAGCAAAAAAAAGGGTTCACCTTTGCCCCTTCTGTGATAAATGGTATCGTGGGAAAAACTTGAGGAGCAAGAAAAAGGGCTTCCTTTTCTGCGAGACCCTTTACTATTAATGGATAATGTATGGCGCAAAGCCGTGGGCGATTATCCACAACGATCACGCCCTCCGCCGCCTCTGAAAATTGGTGTCGGTACTGAACTATTATGTACTCCATTACTAATTTGGTGAAAGCGCGAAAGTGGTCATATCTGAGATATGTCGATTAAAAACGAAACTAGGGGTTACCAATAAAATTTTTATTGTAAGACCGTAGAAAGTGGATTTATTTAGGAATGTATCATCCATAACTTGTTAAAAGCCTCAGATATCCTAGAAGAAATGATCTGGAAAATTCTGGGTACAAAAAGGACCTGTCGAGTTGCGTAAAACAAATAAAAAGATTTGCTGCAGATCTTTTGTTACAAAATCCAAACTGTCTGCAATGAAAAGTTTTTTTTTTTAACTTTAGAATTAGAAATTTGAAAATTTAAACTTAACTTAATGAAAGAATGTGACCGCCATAATCGATTTATATGACTTAAAACCAATAAACAGCTCTTACAACAAGCATGAGAGTTACCCAACTATGTAAATGTAATTTACTACGCCTATGGTAGCTCGTTTAGTTCGGCCAATGCATTCATCATTTTAAATTAAGCAATTTAATTAAGATTTATTGTGATTCCACAACCCATTTCAATTAAAGAAATATAAAATTTTTATTTTCCCAAAGTTTTTTTTTATAAATGGTGTTTCAGTGCGTTTCAAACAATTAAGAAGGATATTTGATGTAAAGAAAAAAATTGTAAATTAGTTAAATGTAAAATTATAAGCTTAAATAATAAGCCAGGTCTCATACCCCCTTACGGAAATATTTTCAAATTTTAAACCCATTAAATAGCTACAAAACACATGCAGATCCCCTACAGCAGCACGGCAGATTCTTTGTGGTTAAAGTGGGGTCATTGCAAACGCGAATGGCTCATCATGAAAAATGCTAAGAGTTGTAAGAGAATCCATTTCTCAAGAATGGGACCAGTATTGTAATTTTCACATGATTTTGGGATCCATACAGAGTGTAGACAGGGGAAAAAGAACTTTATGCACTATTTAAACGCTCATATACATATGGACACTGGATTTTCGACGGTAAAAGAATAAAAGCTCCCCAAGAAAAAAATCTTCTTTTTCTTTTCAAATTGCACACTTTTAAATGTAATTAAATGAAGAAAACAAAAAAGAAATTATAAACCCTTTTTATCAAAAATTTCCACTTTCTGAGTCGAAAATCGGGCCCCAGTAGCCCCTGGGCTAGTAATGAAAAGGACTGTTTAAAAATTGCATGTAAAACATTGTGGTAAACTTGTCCGACAAAAAAGTCACGCATTCGCCCAGTCCGACACCCGAAACATTTGACATTGACAGGCTGGGTTAAAGCGCCGGTTCCATATATAGCTTATGAATATTCCATAGCAGACTCGTCAAAAGGAACCCCCTGGAGGGGATTTTAAAAGTGTTCTTATTATGAAGTTCATTTTATTACTGGCCCAGGGGCTACAGGCATAAAAATTTGTCTTAGGAAAATAGATTTTAAAGTGGAGAGTATCATTGTGAGCAAAACACCAGACGGTGGTTATCATTAAAGAGGAAAGTTGGTTTATGTAAAGGAAAATAAACGTTGATGGTGCTAGTACTAAGGGTTAAGAAAGTCCAGAAAAAAACTGCGGGGCTAAAGAAAAAAACATTTTAATGAAAGACTTATGATCAAAATCTATGAGATGAGATGTTTGCCGCAAATTATTACAACAAATATGGGCACTAGTTAGGAGCCCATCGTAAGCTATAATTGTTATCTAGTTAGCCGTGTTGAAGGAAAGTAGATGGTAGAAATAGACACTATCTTTTTGACAAATCAAGGTGATGATGACAAACACTTTTTTTTTCTGGACGTTTTGACGTTGTGTGTCCATAAAGTCTGAAAACGCCCAGATATTTCGGAGATCTTTGAACCAAATTGGACAAAATTCGAAACTCCAGGGTAAAACCATACACTGAATTTAGTGATGATATCGGCGATATTGCCAGAATTTTCACTTTCGTAGAAAAAAACATTTTAAAGTTTTTAAATTTAAATTGAATAACTATTATTTTATTACTATTTTTTTTCTTGGACAATCCACGAAGGCTAAATACTAACGTACCGTGGGTGTCTTAAGCAAGGTAAGAGGAAGTTTGTTAATAAGGGACTTTAAAAATTTGAAGATTTGGGGGACAAGGAAAGACCTTCATTGGCAGCAGGTTCCACATTTTAGAAACTCGAGAGAAAAAGGAACGAACAAAGTGGGAAGTTCGGGGCCTATCCAGTTGGACTGGATAATTCGTCGAAGCCGTAAAAGTATCTATAAAAGAGCGACAGATCTTCCACAGTTCGACGATGGGCTATAGAAGAAAGTCTTTTAGTAAGAAAAGAATCATTAATAAGACAAACAGCTCTTTTTTAAAAGGCATCAAGAATGCTGAGGGTTGTGGGGTACGCCATTTCCCAGACATGAGAACAATATATGGGTTAAATTTGATGAGACACATACAAAGTGTATAAATTGGAAGGGGAAAAATACTCCTTGGCTCGGAAAAGAAATCCAAGCTTTTTTGAAGCCGTTGTAACTATAGATACAATGTGTTTATGCCACTTAAGTTTATTCTTAAATGTGATGCCCACAAAATTGAATGTGTTATTATTGGGTTCCAACTGATTTAAACTATACAATGGTATGAAAGTCCAAGTTTTCTCTTAGGGCATTAATAGCAGAAAAGGTGTTTAATTTAGTAAAAATAATAGTTGTAAAGTTGTTTCAGTTTTTAAATATCAAAATGCCCCATTTAAATAAAAATAGATTTGTTATATAGGATTTGTCTGTTTATAATCTTATATGTCTTTTAAATTTTGTTAATAATGAGTATTATTGTTCATTTTACCTAGGAATTTGATTTATGTCAGAACTGTCAAGCTACCAGTTAAAAATTTGCAAGGTGTAAACGGTAATACCTACGTATTTACACCTATTATTTTAAATAAATTAAACAGTTTGTCTGTTATTTATACTTTTAATTGGACCATTTTCTAGCAAAAATTTAAAAACTTTATATTAATTTTTGAGAAACTGAAGATCTGGCAGCTCCGCCGATATCAACACTGAATTCAGTATAGTTTTATCCTGGAGTACCGAATTTCATCCAGTTTGGTTTAAAATTCTCTGAGATATTAAAGCGTTTCCAGACTTTACTGACACACTGTATAAACCAAAATCCGAGTTGCCTATTTTTAAAAATGTTTTACCATTTAGTTCCAAGATCATTTAAAAATAATTTTATATCTAATCGTCCCTTTATACTTTTAACAGCTCGCTTTTAGTTTGAGTATGTTAAGTCATAACGTAGCTATTAATAATGAAACAAATTCAATAGCGCTATGATGTGACAATACTTCAACTATCTTCCGGAAGTACCGTCCAGGTCAGGTTAAGTTGCTAATCGGCTAGCGCATTATATTATGCGTCCGGTTAGCCGCTGATAAACACCGCGCTGGTGGATAGGGTTAAAATTTGCCCTGTATCACCCCTTGTCAACCGATATTAGATACCGCCATTAATATAAATTAGCGATAAAGTTAGTACACCAGTTTTAACTTTAGATGTTGCCCTGTCCATTCATCTCGTCATTTTTTATCCTTGCTCCTTTTGTTTTTCGTATGGGCTAATCACATTTTAGTTTAGCGCCGGATGCTCAGAAGCAAACAACGTAAACGCCTCTATTGTTCGTGTAATATCTCCGGCAGTGGCGGTGCTTGTTAACGGCCGCATAACCCGTGCCCCTTTCTTTACATACAAAAATACTTTTTTATTTAATTAAACCGACTTCAAAAGAATAAATTAAACTCACTAAAAAGTTGAAAATATTAAATATAAAAAAGTCGAGTAATAACATGGTATTAATATAAAAAGCTTTTGCTTATTTGGTTATTAACATTTAATAGTTTAGCGCATATGTTATTACCCGACTTTATTGTTTTATTCATTATTTTTAACTTTTTAGAAAGTTTAATTTATTTCTTTGAAGTCGGTTACATTTTTAAGTGTTTTTTTGCTTTTTAGTTTATTTTTGCTTTCTAATTTATTATTATTAAACATTCAAGTAGATTTTGGGTAACGTACGATAAACGTTCTTAAACGTTTGTGAATGTTCTTTAAACGTTTTTTAAAAGTTTTGTGTCAGCAGAAACAACGTTTTAAAAACGTTTTTTTGTACATTTACTAAACGTTTCTTATAGTACCTGAAATGTTCTAGGAACAGGCTTTGAGAGTTTTTTTGGGACGTTTAAAAATTTTGTCATAGTATTGCTAAATTTGGAAATTGTTTACAAACCGGACACATCGCCATCTTTAATGTAATTTGGTATAAGGGTTTTTTTTTGGGGCGCTGATAACGACTCTGAAAGAATTTTTTTCCGACATGCTTCGTTCTCGAGATATTTATCATCGGACTAGATAACCAGAACTATAACCTAAATTCACTATTTATTACCTTCTTTTTGCAAATAATTCCTGATTTAAAGCTAAATTGGTACTCAATATTTGATTTCACCTCTTAAAACCCCATTTTTGTATTTATTTTTCCCGTTTTCTTATAAAATTGCAAAGCTTTACTTTTGCCTTGGTGCCCCCAAGACTACTGCAATTGAAAGTGAGGCTTTATAATTTTATGGAAAAATGGGTAAAATAAATAGAAATACGTGGTTTTACGAGGTGGAAATCAAATATTGCAAAATGAATGGAAAAGATAGTGAAAGTAGTGGGGGTATGCCAATATGAGAATCAAGAGGGTAGTTTTTCAAGTGTATTTCTTATCGGAAAAATTTCAGGTTCGATCTGCAGTTTTATCACCATCCTAAAGCCAAACATAAAATACGGGATGATTTTAAACCACGTGACAGATAGGGGTAGTTTTGATAGATGGGGTAGTTTTAGTAGAGCGCCAACACCTAACCTATAATTTAATTAAAAAGTTTCGCCGGATCCAGGATTCGAACTCGTACCACCTGCGTGAGAACCCTACTACTACTACTTAAAGTGCTTTATTAATTACTTTTCACAATATTTACATTATACTTATAATACATTTTATATACATTTTCTATTTCACAGTTGATCCCTTATTCAGGACCCTGCAAACGAGCAAGCCAGGAGGCCGAAGCGTGTTGTTCTGCTTCTTTCTGGTATTGTGCGTGATTTTCAATTTTTCGTTTGTGGGACGAGTTTCGGAGTGACCATTAAAACGTCATTGTTATTATGTTATGGATGCTGAGATACTTGTATGTGTTTTGTTTTAATTGAGCTGTTTTTGTTTCCTTAGTTAAATTTTCGTAGGAAAAAGTTTAATAAAAAACCTACTTGAGTTATTGTACAGGTACAATGTAGCTTCAGGTACTGAAGCAGCGCGCGGGGACCATGTTTGTCAGTCTGTTTGTCTGGTCCCATGGTATTTCATTCATTCAACTTTCGTACTTTATTTACAATATCGTTCTTTCGTTTGTTCTTTCATTTTTATTATTAATTCATTTGTTCTTTTTTTCAGTCATACTTTTACCTAGGTTAATTTATTCTAAAGTATATCCTAATTATTTACAATGCTTATGTTCTGTATTTACATATATTTACATTGTGTTTTGTGTGGTAGGCGTGGCCTATTAAAGGAGTTTTTCTGTTTCGTTAGTATTTGATTAATTCTTTGCTTTTAGTCATCTTTAATAAAATAAAAGGGTAATCTATGGTACAGAGGCTTTATGTGTTATACCGTCATCGTGTCTTATGTGTAATAGATCTCTAGTAAGATCCGAAGTCGGAGCTTGATATTTATAAAACTTATTTGCTTGATTGTATATATATTTGTTTATGTATGCAATCTGCGCCATGTTGTGCAGTTCGGTTATTCTAGAGTATCTATTACCTCTTAGAATTTTGTTCTGATACCTCTGTAAACGTATCATCTGTGTTTCAGATATACAGCTTCATATTGGTTCTGCATATGTAATGCTGTAACGTCATGCGGTATTAACGTAAGCGCTATTATGACAGTTAAGTTATGCGCGATTCGATTTTTACCGTCGCTGGTGGTATTAACGTTACCGCATGGAGTAATTTGCGGGCTGATAACGCCGTGTGCTATTTAAAATAGCGAATAGAATTGCCATGCGCACAATATTTTCTTTGTTTATTTTTTAAGGTTATATTATTTATTTCGACAATATTTGGGTAATAAAGCCACAGAGTAAAGATAAACTACTAATCTTTAATAAAGCCTTGTTTTTTTATTTTGGGATAAATGTCGCAGGTGAAAAAGAAACAAAAGTTTAAGATTTTCGGCCGACAATGACCTAGCTTTACTGAGAGAATGTCATAGTCAAAATTCTTCTGGAAAAGTGGAAAAATGTACAGTAAAATGTGTTTGAAATAGCGGGAAAAACTTTAGTATTTGCACATTAAAGGATCATTTGTTTTTGATTTTGTAAATTCGCAGACAGGTGTAAATAACCGTTCGTAATACGGCGTCTTCCATATCTCTAAAAACAAACACTAAATACCGTATGCGGTATTTAAATAGCGCCTTACTTGTAGATTACCCTTTTATTTTGTCGAGATAGTGCCGATCGAGGCGATAAAATTAAATATAAACTTTGCATAGCTTCGTGGGCCTTTTTTAATGTTTGGGTTATGTGTTGTTTAAACGAAAGTCGTTCATCCAACACGACACCTAGATATTTTAATGTTTTTGTGGTTTTATATAGCTATTATTATAATTTATTGGTACATTAATCTTATGATTAGTGAATTTTTTGCCAAAACTACGCATTCACTTTTACTTTCATTCACTGAGATTATCCATTTGTCATACCATGGTTTTAAGTAGTGGAGATGGTTTTGTATATGTTGTTTGGCTACGTTAGCGGCAAATGAGTGCGCGTATAACATCGCGTCGTCCGCGAAGAGTGCCACCTTGGTTGATGGGTATTTTGGAATGTCGGCAGTATACAAGTTGTACAGTTTGGTGACAAAACTGTACCTTGTGGTACACAAGCATGTATGTGCTTTTATTCGTTAGTGAGTTTTCCCCTCTCATCTGAATCCTACGACCGCTTTTGATGAGTGTATCAGGTTGACAAAATACATGGGTATTTGATGTATTTTCACCAATTTATAAATTAGGCCATTATGCCACACCGTGTCAAAAGCCCTCTTTATATCGAGGGCTAGTAACACGGTGCTTTGTTTTTGTTCTGATAAAATTTCGAAAGCAATAAAAATGAAGAGCAAAAAAGGTCCTTACCTCCAAAATGGGGCACTCCGTGTAAAATGATATACTTTCTTGCTCGGCCCCCTTTCTATACTTTTTTCTCCCAACAAACCACAAAAAAAAGAGCATCACCTCTCAACGGGGCTTCTCTGATCTCAGCCCCATTTTTCTTTACAACTAACACAAAGTATACCTTTTTTCTATAATAATCCTCCTTTTAGGGGCCCTTCCAATACAGGGGCCCAGAGCGGCCCCCCGCTCACCCCTCGTTACGCTAGTTACCATGACTTGTTTTTTTATGAGACTACCGCGAAAGTGCACTCTTTTAAAACAATATTTAAAATAGTTTCAAAAACGCCGGTGTAATCGCGTATATAACATACACAAAAAAACATACATGACGAATAAGGAGCCTTTTCGTTTTTGAAGTCGGTTAAAAATAACAAATAAATATTGCTTTATTATACAACCTCTTGTTTCAAATAGAAAGAATGGTAGCACCTTGTTTTTAAGGCCTTTTGATGATCTACTTAACACCGTTTTATTTTTGAAAATCGGCCACTCGTTTCTAAATTTACAGGCCCTTTGTACATACAGTGGGGTTTTTAACCGACTTCAAAAAGGAGGAGGTTCTCAATAGGCCTGCAAGATTTTGTGTGTATGTTACGCGATTACTCCAACGTTTGTGGATTGAGGATTTAAGGATTTTAAAAATCCTTCTTTTATTTGAAAGAGTGTACTTCCGCGGTGGTCCCTAAACGTTGTTCGTACGGCAGAGCTGCCTTTAGGTAGGGAATATGCTCAGATAATAAAGAAAAAAGAAGAGATCAGGGGCGCATTCAGAATTGACAACCTTGAGGTAAAATTTACCTTTTTTACCGAACTAAAGAGGTACTAGTAGTATTTTTTAGTGTATGTTTACTGCTTTAATGGTAATAATAATAAAATAAAAAGCAAAAAATAAACATTAAAAACAACAACTTTAAAAACTTAATTAAACTTCATTTAATTTTTTTTAAATCCTCTTTAAAGTCCTCTTTCCCTTAACTTTTGAATGGGACAAGATATAAAGATCAGGTAATATTTAGGTAAAAAAGTTTATTCTAAACCACATAAATATCATTTTGGTATCGTGGCCTAGTGCTATGGCGGCACTACCAAGCTCTTTTTCAAATGCCAGGGGGACCATGTAGCACCTCATGTTAAAGGTTCTTCAATTTCCCACTTAACGCCACTTTGTTTTTCGTCTCCTTAAAGTCCTCTTTCCCTTAACTTTTAAATGGGACAAGATGTAAAGATCAGGTAATATTTAGGTAAAAAGTTTATTCTAAACCACATAAAAATCATTTTGGTATCGTGGTCTAGTGCTAAGGCGGCACTGGCAAGTTTTTTTCAAATGCAAGGGGGACCCTCCACCTCATTTTAAAGGTTCTTCGATTTCTCCCTTTACGTCACTTTGTTTTTCGTCTCAGCTGTTCCAGACTTACAAGTCAATGTCTTTAAAAACCACACACTGTGTATAGTTTTTAAGCCAAATTTCAAAGGGTTGTAAGCAGGGCCGTGGCTACCAGGTGGTGCTAGTGGTGCAAGGCGCCAGGGCGCAATGTTGCTTGGGCTTTCTATAGAAAATATAATGTGTGGTGGCTTAGATATAAAATATTTGGTTTGGTAAGATTTTGCGAAAAAATAAAGGCCAGAAAAGGTAAATTTTAATAAACATAATTTTATGCTTACTTTTGTTACGTAAGTAACATTTATAAGGTTTTTAGTAGTAGTCAAAAAGTGAGTAATTTAAATTTACCTTGGACCAGGGCCGTATTATCCATTAGGCTAACTAGGCTACAGCCTATTAGGGCGCCATAAAAAAACTAGGCGCTAGACAGACAGGGAAGTAATAGGCGCTGAACCTGGGGAGTTTTAAAAAGTTTAGGTTGAGTGGGGATTCTTGGTAACAGAATTCTCTGTGAATAAGGTGCTTTTTTGGCATGAAATAGACGCGGAAAGGGAAGAATAATTTTTTTTTGATCATAAAATTTTTATTTCAGGAGGTGAAGTAAGGGCCCGGCGCTCAAAATAGGCGCTAGGAAGAAGGACTTTTTTTTTTTTTTCTCTTCAAAATTTTTTTGGTGAAAAATAGGCGCTCAAATTCTAGCCTAGGGAGCCTCAAACAGTTAATACGTCCCTGCCTCGAAAAAATGCAACTATTGAGACATTTGTCTTTCTGTTTTATTAAAAATTGTAAATGGAGATTAAACACTTAAACTAGGCCCCTTATGGTGCACAGTGCCGTATTAATCATTGAGCTGACTAGGCTACAGCCTGATTGCCATGACAAAATAAGCGCCAGACAGGGGAGTAATAGGCGCTAGACAGGGGTGTTTTAAAAGTTTAGGTCAGTGGAGATTTTGGTGACTAATTTCTCTATTACGTAAGGTGCTTTGGAATGAAATAGGCGCGGAGGGAATGACCTTTTTTTGTCCCTTTTTTGGTGGAAAATAGGCGCTCCGGGAATTCTAGCCTAGGGGCGTCTCAAACAGTTAATACGGTCTGATGGTGCATTTTACCATAAGACATTCTGTTATAGGGTAACAGGGGCAACCAACATTTCATTTCACCCAAGCAACTCACCTCAGGAACAACCTGGTTGTAAGTCACAAATATTTGGGCCAATTTTTAAGATGTTGAAAGGAGGGGGGGGTGTTAAATCACTGTATAATTGAACAGGAAAAAGTTATGATAAAAATTCCTTATGGTCTTTTACTTTGGGTAAGGAAGTGCTCCAGGGCGTCGCCCTAGAGTACTCCCTTACCCAGAGTAAAAGATATTTCTTGGAATTTATTGATTAAAATACTCGACGCGTTTCAACTGGTAAGTATCTCCTGCCGTCTTCAGGTGAGTAATAATAAAATTTATGTATGTTACTTAATAATTTTAATATCAACTATACTAAATGTTGCGGCTTTTTGCTTCCACGTTAGCTTTACAAAAAAGATGCGCCACTGACGCCTAGATAAAAAGAAAATCCAGATAGTGAGTAGCAAGTGACGTGGTTAATTTTATTAATAAAATGATAACATAAATACTGCTTTTTCATTTCAACACTTCTCCTCAAAATTATTTCAAACGATTAGTTTTTGTCTGAACGCAACGTAATTTGGAACACTCTTTATAATTTACCAAAGGGTAGTTCCCTTTATAAATAATACAATATTTTTCGCATTTGGAAACAAGCTTTTGTCTGACCTTTCCATCAACAAAAAATTGACTTTTGCTTTTTTAATTCTTTGCCAGTTGAGGTGTTTCTTGACGGATTGGGTGAAATTTCAATTTACAAATACGCATAAATTTTCCACAACAACCTGATTATTTTCGGCTTACCAAAAAAAAGCAAATTAACTTTGGGTAAAAAAAAAAGAAAAGTTTTTTTCCCAAATACCCATTTCTAATAAATAATACACTTAAACTCAGGTAGATTTAATCTAAGCAAAAACCTAAATAAAAGAAAATACCAATTTCTCGCGTTCTTCACTTTATTTTTTAGAATAAAAATAGAAAAAGAAAATTTGTCTCTTGACCATTTAAACCTTGAAAAAAACATACAACTTAATTAATGTATTTTTTCATTCAAAAATGTCAATAAAACATACATCCGCGGAGGTCTTTCCTTCCCCCAAATCTTCAAGTATTTAAGTTCCGTGTTAACAAACTCCCTCTTACCTCGCTTAAGACACCCACGGTATGTTAGTATTTAGGCTTTTAGCCTTCGTGGTTTGTCCAAAGATAAAAAAATACACAATCATATTATGAATCAATACAGGTATGTTTAAAATTCTGGAATTTAATGAATAATTATTTAGTACACATTTAGTTAATCTAACCATTTTTAAAACAACTGTTGTTGAAGAGTTATTATACATATGTTTATCTCCTTTTCCCCGTTCAACTAATCTGCAATTTTTGCATTTCACAGCAGCTTTAGGCAATCCGGTATTGCTACTATATACGTTATATTTAATAACTGCTTATTATGCCTTATTACCAAGGGCAGTTATGATGACAATCTTAATAAGCCTGTTTATTAAAAGTTAATCTCTCATCTACTGGAATTTTCACAGAAATTAATACTATGTAGTTTTTAATCACCCTGTACATTGTTTTAAACAGTGCTGGATTTACCAGCAGGCTGAGTAAGCTGGAGCCTAGGGCAAATTTTTAGGGGGCGGCAGATTGACTTTATAAATTGTTTATTTCAATTTGGATACTTAGGAACATTGTTGGAGTAGAAAAGTAGAAGTAAGGACATCTTTTTGTTTCTCCTCAAAAATTTTTGACCGAAAAAAACAATTCTAAGAAAAGAATATGTTTAAAAAAGGATCTTTTTTGCTCTTCAAAATTTTTTTCCAACCTAAAAATTAGGGGCGCCAAAAATTAATAGCCTATGGGCGGCAAATATGTAAATCCGCCACTGGTTTTAAACGAATCGAAAGAGAAATAATATAAATAGAAATAGACCATGGAAAAAGCATAAAAATAAACAAACCAGGCCAATGTTATCTTATATCACCATCAATGAAATAAACAAAGGCAAACAAATTATATAAACGTGTCAGACAAGACCGAGGGATGCCGTTGCTCTTATTCTTTCGAAAGTTAAAAGATGTGGCTTGGTCACAGCTGCTGTTCTAATAAGTTCAAACTTTGACTTTTCTAAATCAGCTACACATGTATGAGACCCAAAGACGAGTCGAATTTCATATTGGAAAAACCAAAAGATTAAGGACATACAGGGAAATTTAGAGTTTCAATATCTTTTAGTCACAGAAAAAATATATTTGGTGCTGAAAATACAGAGTGTTTTAGAGTAAAATGCTGATCTTCAAGGGTGTGATTTCAGGTAAAAAAAAAATCAAACCAACCTATGGCCTAAATGACTTAACTTTTAAGATAGAGGGTAGTAAAGCTTATAATATCTGTGATACTACCTCTAATATTTTAATAAATTTTGGTACACAACCAATATGCATAAAGATTACACTAAATAAAAAAATTTACTTTTTTTTCTTAATTGTATCAAAAATATTGTTAAAAATTCTTGTGTTAAGAGATGCCGCATAATACATTTTAATTTCCAATATGATTAACATGGGAAAGCTTGTTTTCTTGAGTTTAGATTTTTATAACTCCATAATGGTTCATTAAAAAGGCTAGACCAAATCATTTTCTTGTATAAAATTAAACACTCTATAAAAAAATAATAATTTTTTGAGAAAACGACGCGTTTTAAAGTTTTTAACTTTTAAAAACAATTTTATTTAATAATTTTTGACATATTCTAAATTTTTGACAGTTAAATTACAGGATCTGTAAAACAAAAAAATAAATAGAAAATTGTTGCCTTTAAAAAAAAAAATCATTTCCAACAATATTCTTGATATAATTAAGAAACAAATATTCGATGTTTTTAAATCAGTCTAATAAAGATGCCACACTTAAAAAAAGGGTTTTAAAAGTGGGAGAAAGATTTAAAGGCGCGAGGCCTGGGGTTCTTGTACTATTAAAAATACATTTTTGATATATATAGAATAAAAATGTTTTTCATTTCTTGCACTTGTACCATACTGCATACACGTCATGCCAGCTGGATACTTTCAAATTAACTTTTAGTATTTAAACACTGGCAGGTAGAGATTAGACAAAAAATGCCTGCATATAAATACTTCGAATAGAATGACAGATAGGTCTCGCTTTATTCTTGCATTTGACCGTGTCCTTTTCACGCATTGGCAAAAATCCCTATTACATAATGTGTATACCTCACAAACATGGCAGAATTTTATTTTTATTTAATATTGTAAAACATTAGAGATTATAAGAATAAAAAAGTTTTAAACTTTAACTATTAAAAATTGCACTTAATTCATATTAAGGTAAATTGTAACTTAGACCCTTTTGCTTCTACCTCTTCAATTACATGTACCTTGGTTTGCTTTTAGCGCAAAGAAAAATTGACCGTCTGTCATCCAAAAATAACACATAGTAATGGTCTATAACCAATCTGATGAATTTTAATACGATGAAACGCAGCTGCGGATAGGTCGGCATAAAAAAAAGCATACCATCAAAACCGCAACTTTTGTAATGTTTTTAAAAATTATTATAATAAGAATTTTTCGGATATAAAGCGCTAATTTTGAAAATCTGCCCCCTTTCCCCTATTATCCAATAAAGAATAATTAGGGCAATTTCATACCGGCAACAAAACTTTTTAACAGGGATAATGAATCCAACTACTCTATTTCAGCAAAGTATTTAAAGCTTAATAATTTTTAGAAATGGGAAAAGCGTTTAAGAAGGTCGATTCTAAATTGGTCCAATGATAAAATTTGAACCTGAAATTTGCCCGGCCTCGGGCAGTTCTCAAGTTTTCAGTAATCTTTCGGTATATCTGAATTTTAAAAGATCGCCTAGGAGCGCTTAATTTGTATTAAAAATGGCATTAAATTTTGCGGGAATGGAAAAAACGTAAGTTTTGATTACATACAGCCAAGTTTATACTAAATTTACACAGTTTCTAAGAAAATAGACTACAGAGTAATCCTAGTCCCTAATAAAACATTTTACAGGGTGTCTCTAAAAATCTTTGCACAATGCTACCAGAAATGTTTTGGGCCGTAATACAACGATCTAACGCAAATTACAAATTACCTTTGCCGAAATGTTAATCGTTTGCGAGATACAGGGTGTGAAAGTTTCCATCATATTTTGGTTATTTTTATTTCTTTTTTTATAATAGAAATGTTTTCACAAAATTTGGTATTTTAGGAAATTAAACGCTGCTCACTAAGCATTATTAAAATGTATAAACTCAGAATACAGGGTGTCCGGAAAGGTGAGGTCAAAAATGATAGGGGTGATAGAGTGAGTCAAAATAGTGTTAGTAGTTCATATAAACAAGAGTTCTATCGCGCTTCCTTAGGGAGTTATTGATCTTTAAAGTTAAGAATAAAAAAATGTACTTTATTTATAACTTTTAATCATTTGCCACAATAATAGTGATATTTGGGCATTTAAATTAACTCATACCAATGCTTTTTTCATAGGTGAAAAATTTGACATTTTGCTTTGACCGACAAAAAAACAATTTTTTAAGAAAATTATTTAAATGTGGTAAAACAAATTGAAAATGGTGTTCGTAAGCCTTTTAAACAATATAATACACATAAAGACTGTTTTTTATACCTTTACCATATTTTAGTAAATTTCTCAAAAAATGGAATTTTTATTACATACAAAATGTCTGGGTTTAAAATGCGATTTTATGAAAAACGGTCCAAGATATCGATTTAAATAGAGTATACCTTTTTGTACAAAGATAATAAAAAAATCGAACGGTCAAACCAAAATGTCAAATTTTTTACCTCTGTAACTTTTAGAATATAGGGTAATAAAAAAGCTTTTTAGACATTTAGGACATTGTTTTTTTCCTTTTTTTATAAATAACTCTTAACATTTTTAATGATTATGAAACTGTCTGTAAAGTTTAGATCTGCCCATACAGGAACTGATTTTTTTTAAATCCGTATATCTTAAAAACAGCTGGTCAAATAAACATTTATTGCGTACACCTTTTTAGGTAAAAAATGTTAAAGAATAATAATTTTTACTTAAAAGTTAAATACACAGTGGCTTAAATAAGCTATTTTGTTTTAAATATGTGCGAGATACATGTATATTGCTTGTGCCTCTGGTAGAATTTAAAATAAAATTGAGAAAAGATTTTAAATTTGTTCCCTAATATACCCCCTCTGGCAAAATATTGGGACAATATACCCATTATTAACAAAATTATTAATTAAGTCGGAATATAACAGATTGCATTAAAGTTTAAAAAGCTTTTGCTTATTCAAAAAGAAAGAGGTTTTTAATTTGCCTGTATATTTACCGATTTTAAGTTTAATTTTTATTTAAAAGAGTGCACTTTCACGGTGGCCCAATAAAAAATCAAGTCGCAGGATCGCAATAGAGAAAGGTTCTAGACTTATTTTGTCTCTCTGCCGTACGTTTTTCGTGTATGGTAAATTCTTAAATAATTAAAAAAAAATGATTAGGGGCACATTAAGAATCTACAAGTTTGGGGTAAAATTTACCCTTTTTACTACACTAAAAGAGGTACTAGTAGTGTTTCATAGTGTATGTTTGCCGATGTAAAAGTAATAAAAATAAACTAAAAAGCAAAAATAAACATTAAGTAAAATTAAACCGACCTAAAAAAATTAAACTAAAAAATTAAAAATAATAAAACAAATATAAAAAAGAAGTCGGATAATTACCTATGTGCTAAATTACTTAATGTTAATCACTAAATAAACGAAAGATTTTTTTACTCTAATAACATATTTTATTACATATTTTTTTAAATATTTTTAACTTTTTAGTGAATTTTATTAATTTTTTTAAAGTCGTTTTTTTTCTTGTTAATTTCGCATCTTTTAGACACATACAACAAAAAGAGTTTATATTATATTCGATAAGCCTTGGTATATTTTTAAGATAAAAATATGCTACAGGAAGAACGTTAAGATTAAATCAATGTCGGTCTTTTAAAACTCATTTCTTCAATTAAGAGATATACTATTTATATAAAAAGACGGATACATGATCGTTCAGACATCAACACACGTATAATGGACTAAGTTATAGTATAGGTGTCTAGTCTAAATATACAGTAAAAATAAAAAACTATATTTTTATGGTGTAATATTTCGGTAACAGACTGTTTAAATGTGAAAAGAAAGTGTGATAGGTGATTATGTGCGGTAGGTAAAATGATATTTTTATATATAAACGTAAAATATATACGACATATTATGGAAAATAAAATTTTATTTGGTTACGCATTTATTATTACTTTGTTTTTCCCAAAGCTGGTGGTGGGCAGAATTGTTTTAAAGACTTTTAAATTTAATATAAAATGTCAGGCATCAGAAAAAAAAATTATTGTCCAATTTTGCTAACAGTAATGTAATCATTGCAAAAATAAGTGTTATTCCTACATTTTAATATTTTATAATTACGGATGCAAAAAATACTAAAAATTACGAATTAAAATTAATTTCTTGAAAATAGGAAATGCTTAGGCGTCAGAAAAGAGATTGCTGTAAGTCCACTTTCGGAGTGAAGTATACACGTTTAGCCAAATCAAAGGCTCATAGGGAATGCAAAAAAGTTTATACGCGGTTAAAACAATAACAGGTAGAGATTAGACAAAGAATACCGGCATATAGAGGTGGTGATACATCATTCCCGTTGTTGTTGCTTTACTTGCCTACGAACCTTTTGATTTGGTAAATCGTGTATAGGTAATAATGCAAATACCTTCCTACCAGAAGGTCTTTAAGTGATACCTATGTATATCATGTAAAAAGTACCGCAACTTTTAAATAATTTTTAAAACGTTAAAGCTACATTAACCAAATTTGGTATTTAAGGTGTTTTAGATATGTGGAATTAAATAGTGATATCGGCACTGTTGCAAGGTTTTCTAGTTTTGTGCTACATGTATTATTTTCAGTTTTTTAAATGGAATGCCCCATTCATTTTAAACTTTTAATTGGGCAAATCAAATTAAGTAAGTTTCTAAATTTTGTTTCTATTACTTGCCAAGATATGATTCACTACACTTTTGACAAAAAGTAATTTCGCGCCCAAATATTTTTAAAACCGTTAAAGCTGTGTTTCCAAATTAACTGATTAACGATATCAGCATTGTTGCTAAATTTTAATGTATGTGTATTTCTTAGTCGACCTAAATAGAGACAAACAATACTAATAGAAAAGAACCAAGTTATTTCTCACCTTGATATATTTTTTAATTTGGTTGTTTTGAGACTAAGCATGGTTTGATTTGCGTTTTTTGCAACTATTTAATGCATTTCGCAAGGAAAAGTACAATTTACCATGGACATAATGCAAAAAATGCAACAACATATTCCCAAGTAATAAAGTTCGCTAGCACTTACAACGTTGTTTCGCGGGAATTGGCTCAATGACAAATTAATGTGTTTTATTTAAGGGAAATTAAAAAAATGGGCTTCGTTCAAACCGATGCTTTAGTAAGTGTTTTCTCGAATTCATTTTCATAAACATTTTATTCTGAATTAAGTATTACTTTTGTATGTTATCAATTTTTTTATTTAAATAAATGTAAACTAACTAAATACTAATAAAAACAATATGTGTTATAAATTTTCGACTTTTCCACCTTAATCAAAGACCAATAGAAACACTTCCGCTTGTCAATAATTTCTTACGACCAGTTAGCTGTTAAGAGGAAGTATCTCTCCAATTGAAACAGATTTATAGTGATGAAATCCAGGACAAAATTAAACTTCGTTGCCTTTTTTCTGTCATTTGTTTCCCTTCCCTATTGCCGCTACTAAAGGAAGCTCACGTATTTGGCCCACAATGTTTTTGTCTTGGATTTGTTCCAAACCGTAAGTTATAGCGTAAGTTCTACCTTTATAGTCTAAAACTTTTTGCGCAATTATCATATTGTACAGGGGGTCTCAAGTCTATTATTACACGAAATATCTTGGCCCCTGTACAAATTATAAAAATATACTTAATATATGTTCATCAAAAATGTGTAATACTCTAAACGCCAATTATTTCTGGTTATTGAGATATCAACAATATGTCAATGTATTATTATAAGGTAACTAGCTATGATTCCCGGCTTCGCTCGGGAGTTTATATGAGACCCAAATAACCGTTGTTCTGAATGAAGTTCAAATACTCGACAACAGATGGCGCCACTACACTTAATTTCTAGATGATTCCAAAAATTTTCAGAACTTTGTGTCTCCGCCAATTTGTCAAGAATGAGTGATAATATTTTACATTTTTGCCACCCACAACCACCCACTTTCACCCACCCCGACCAAACTCTCTTACTCACAATGGGAGACCAAGGGGTATTTGTAACCCCGACGGGAAGTCGATCGGAGTTGCGGATGATAGCGAAAATCGTGGACACACCAACGTACATTAGCATTTTATATAATATATTAGATTAGATTAATTTTATTTTATCATATTATTTCTCACTCTGACAGTGACAGACGTATTTAAAAATAATTAAAACAAAAATATTTTTTTCCTTTACTTTTTACCGTTAATAAGTACATTGACATGCTCTCGATATCTCAAAAACCAGCAAAAATTGACGTATAAAGTATTATACATTTTTGATGTAGAATATAATATAGTCAAAACTTGTTAAAATATATATGGTGTTCCATTTTAAAAAACCTTACGTCATAATGAAAATGTTATTTTGTGGTTCCTTATACAGTGTGTTCCAGGATAGGTGTTACAAGAGAACAAATTGACCAAACATTTATGAATTTTAAAACTAAATATTGGGAAAAGTGGTCGCATGGTCCAAAACTAATAAATACAAAATTTTACTTCGATTGGTAATATATATATAGGACGAGTTATAACTAAAAATATGAAAAAAGACCAAGAGTAAAAGTACCTTTATTTTCAAAAAATAAGACAAAATTGTATAGGTCAATGTTGTAGGGTATTAAATTTTATGTCAAAATTTAAAGTTAAAAAATAAAAGTAAAAAAATATGTTTGTCAATTTTTACATTGAGCATAACACTTTTTAAAAAAACTTGGGTTAAGGCTGCGAATTTTAAACAAGTATTTAAAATTATTAAAGTTTCTTTAGAATTTTGCTCCCTACTGCCTCTTATTAAGGTTGTAATGCGTAATGTAAACAGTTGACAATTACATTTTTTTACCTCCATGCTTTAGCTTTAAATTTTAACATAGAATTCAATTTTCTACAACATTTACTTAGGTATATAATTTAGTTTAATTTCTAAAAATAAAAGTAGTTAACTACTGGGCATTTTTCATATTTTTAATTATAGCTCGCCCTCTGTAATACCAATTGGAGTAAAATTTTGTATTGATTAGTTTTGAACAATGTGACCTAAAATTTCATTTTAAAATTTAAAATGTTTTGGCCCATTTGTCCTCTTGTTACATCTATCCGGGGACACACTGTATGTTTTTTAATACTGTCAATAAAATAAGTGTATTGAAGCAAATATTTTTTATTTAAAGTTTTTTTTGTATCTTGTACAGGAGCGAAGTTATTTTGTGTATAAAAACAGTTGGGACACCCTGTGTACAAGAATTAATTGCAAAATAATTTAAAAAGTTGGAAAAATTTTAACCATATATATATATATATATATATATATATATATATATATATATATATATATATATATATATATATATATATTTTGAAAATAGCACATAGTTTTAAACATTATGAAACAGTTTTCTAAAAACTGCCACCATGCCTATTTGCCACCATCTGTTTTAAAAAAGAGCTCCTGGGCTGCAAAAGCTCTTCTCTGAGCTGAATAAGCTTCTTTTAGCAGATACGAAGATGTTTTAACTCAAAAATTATGCCAGATGCACACTTAAATTTTCATATGTTATTTTTGAGCAGACTGTAAAAATTTAAAAAATAAATACAAAGTATTATACTAGTGTTTTTCCTAGGAATAAATTACTGATCTCAAAATAAAAACATGGTTTTGCTGATAGTATATTTTATTCTAATATTTTTTTATGTAGCCTTTGTCTAAATCAGATTTAAAACCAAATCCGTTATTTATTATTTTCTTCAGTTACAAATCTAAAAGTTATTATGATGTTCGCGGTTGTTAAAAAGTCCGCCGCCTTCTTCTTATTCGTATTAAACTTGAAATACTGTGCCATTTTTGGGGTTACTCTTACAAGAGCACCCTATTTTTGTACCCACTGACGATTTCTTTTACAAGGCTTCTGGTCTAAAGAATAGGCAAGAATGCATTACCTTCCAGACAATAAAAGTGCTGCCCTCAACCACTAGCGTAGCGAGGGTGGGAGGGGCGGTCCGTCATGGGCCCCTAAAGAGGGGTTTTAGGTTAATTTTTAGTTTTTAAAAATGAAAATAAAAAAGAAAGGGGTGACAAACCTTTTTTTGGTTGTTAATGAATAAGAAAAGTAAAGAAAGGGGGGCGACCTAAGTATAATATGTTATACTGGAACAAGAGCCTCGTTTTGGAAGTAAGGAACTTGTTTTTTTGGGTTGTCAAGTTTTTTCAACAAGAAAAATTGTAAAAAAAGAGAGAGTCGTTTTGGAGGTAAAGACCTTTTTTTTATCTAAAATGTTTTCAAAGGTACCAAAACTGATTTATGGGCCCCGACTTGACTTTCCGCGCCGGCCCCACTCCTTCAGCTATACCACTGCTCTCAACTATTTCTTTACATTTAAGAAACCCCTAAAAATTCTTTGGTATTTGTTTATTCTTAGCAAAATGAACTAAAAATTAAAAGTTAATAAAATAACTCTTGTATATTTTATTGCACCATATACACGTTTAGCCAATTCAAAAGTTGATAGACAAGTAAAGCAACAACAAAGGTTTGTCTAATCTCTGCCTGTTAGTGTTCCACACGCGTTAAACTGTCTCCGTTCCATGAATTGCTTATAAAAGTTTTTCATTGGCTAAAGGTGTATACAGGGTTATTTATGGTGAGTATCCTATTAGAAAATCTCGAAAACTACTAAAGATACAATTTTTAAATTTTGGGGCTAGGTTTAAGTAATATTTGTCTTTATATACCAAATATGTTATGTTTCGAGGACTTCCGTTTATATATATTTATTATATATTTTGTGTGTCATGCCCTATACCTATGTTTAAGCGTTTTTGACATTTTTATATTAATTTGTCAAATATGACTTTTGCAGACCCAAAAAGAATTATTATTTTCTCCTATAAAGAAAATCCCTTATTAATTTACTATAAAATTCTTGTTTACCAGCACCCAATTTAACTAAGTTTTTAATACAGGGTGCTTATAAAATAGGATTAAAAATGAAATTGAAAATAATACCAAAACTCGTTTTTTAAAATAAAAACCCCAAATTTTATATTTTTATCCTATTAGACATTAAAAATAGCCTGTAAAAGTTACCTATTCCTAAAAGTTTTAGTTTTCGAGATATTTCCAATCAAATATTTTTATTTGCCTAATATGCTGCAGATTTAAATTTTATTTATAATATTTTCTTAGTTGGCTATGATGGCGTTGATTGAAAAATGCCGAGTGACATACATTTATTCAGCATTTGATTGATTTTTAACGCCATCATAGCCAACTAAGAATACATTAATAACTTAAATTTAAATCTGCAGTTTATTAGCCAAATCAAAATATTTGATTGGAAATATATCAAAAAGAAAACTTTTAGGAATAGGCAACTTTTTTCAAACTTACTCTTAAATTTAATGCTAAATAAGGTAAAAATATAAAATTTGGGTGTTTCCATAAAAAAAATAAGACTTGGTTATATTCTCAATTTCTTTTTAATCCTATTTTTTAAACAACATGTATTAACATTTTTTTAATTTTTTGAAAATTTAGTTAATTGGATCCTGTTAAATAGGAATTTTATACCAAATTAAATAATAAGGGATTTTTTATCGAAAATATTAATGATTATTTTTGGGTCTGAAAATGCCATTTTTTAACAAATTAATTTAAATATGTCAAAAACGCATAGGTATAGGACATGATACACGAAATATTCTTAGAATCTTGTGTAGAATTCGAAAAAATAATAATATTTAGGATATTTCATTTAAAACAAACATGTTGATACACACTTTCGGTATAACCGAAAGTCCCAGGTTCCCTGGTTATCAGCATTAACCTGTCAATTGAGTTGGGTTGTGCACAAATCTGTTGCTAAACACAAATATGTAGGTATATCGATAGTGAAATTGCTTGTCGGTCTGCCACTATCGCTCTTATTTTGAGAATGTTATTCTGACAATTTTGATACAATAAAATTATTTGAACTAGAAGTATACATTAGTTTACAGCTTATTTCAATCTACAGAGAGATCTGTGAAAATGAAGTGGCTTGATCAATTTAAAAAAAAAGTTTTTGGCAAAAAGTTGTATGTCTCTAAAAGGTCTGTACAAATGCCACCACAAATTCCTTGTGCCAAAATACAACGATCTAACGCAATTTACCTTAGTCCAAAAGTTGACCGTTTGGGAGATACAGGGTGTCAAAATTTTAATATTGTATTGGTTATTTTTAAATATTTTCTTTAACATTACACATTTTTTGAACAAATTTGGTGTAGGAAGGTTTTTAGGTTTGGAAATGGAGAGCTGCCCATATTTTTTCCAATAAATGTAGAGGAGCCACCTGCAGTACTTTTTTAAAATACCATAACTTTTTGGTGCTTCGGTATAATAGACTTTAATAAAAAAATATTTTCTTCTAAAATTTTTGTCTTAAAACGGTATACCTGGTAAATATCGATATAAGCAACCGTTTATGAGATATTTTAAATTAAACGTTTTATACCACACAAAATAAATTCCTCACGCTTTATCTGGTCCACCCGAATTTTTCTCCAAGCTCTATAAAAATAAAAAATTCTACCACAAATTACTTGTGCCAAAATACAATGATCTAATACAATTTATCTTTGTCGAAAGGTTGCTGGTTTGCAAGATACAGGGTGTCAAATTTCTTTTTACTAGAACACCCTGTATCTCGCAAACGATCAACCTTTCGACTAAGGTAAAATTGCATTAGATCGTTGTATTTTGGCTCAAGGAATTTGTGGTGGCATTTTTAAAGTGCTTTGAGAAAAATCTGGGTGGCCCAAATAAAGCCCGAGGGATTTATTTTGTGTGGTATAAAACGTTTATTTCAAAATATCTCATAAACGGTTGCTCGTATCGATATTTACCAGGTATACCATTTTTAAACAAAAATTGTAGGAGAAAAGAATTTTTTATTAAGGTCATATTATACTGAGGCACCAAAAAGTTATGGTATTCTAAAAAAGCAGAGTACTGCAGGTGGCTTCTTCTACATTTTATGGGAAAAATATGGGCAGCTTTCGATTCCCAACCCTAAAAACCTTCCAATACCAAATTTGGTAAAAATGCTTATTGTTAAAGAAAATATTCAAAAATAACCATAATAAAATTTAAACTTTGACACCCTGTATCTCCCAAACGGTCAACTCTTGGACCAAAGGGAAATTGAGTCAGATCGTTATATTTTGGTCCAAGGAATTTTTGGTAGCTTCTTGTACAGACCTTTAGAGCCACCCTGTATATAAAAACACTATTCTCTAATTCCAAAAATTCACTTTTAAGCATTAGGGTTTCGTATTTTTGTCAAACAGGGTGGCTTTCCAGTGACCTAGGTAATTTTTGTGCTTCACGCTCCAGGGCTGGAACTCTGAACTGCTCTAAAAAGTTAGTCACTGGAACGCATCCTTAGACAAGGTGATAGATACTTTTTCAAAAAATTTCAAAAATAATAAATGGTAGTAAAATCGCCCATATCTAAATTAATTAATAAGAAATAATATTAAACCAGGGCATTATTATTATTTTAGGCATTTTAATAAACACCAAATAGCAATCTCACTTATAAGCTGAAACGAAAGTTTTTATATTTCGGATTCCCCCTATTTCAAAACCTCACTACGTTTTTTTCCGAGTTTAGAGCATATAGAGGGCTTCGTTTATATTTTGACGCCCATTCTTAACTATAGCTAAATAGATAGAAAAACTTTTGTTTAAAAGTTTTATAGTATAGTAGCTTTTATCTTTTGAGCATAAGGAAAACCATCAAAAGCCAAGAAAAAATTAGTAATTTTACTTTCTTTTTTTTAAAATGGAACACCCTATAGGTACAGGTGCTTCCCAACTACGGTACGAAACTCGGTGTGATTTCTTATGTCTTTGTTAAAAAAAAGTTTTTATAAACATATACCTTGATCTGTTCCTATTTCTGAGATACAGAAAGTTGAGTTTACTTTTTAACCTTTTCTTGGCTTTATAATAATAATCTCTTTTCATATCTAATTCCATTTTAAACAAACAATTTTAAAAATCCATCCTTAACCATAAAAACACGTTTGAAGCACAAAACCAAAAGAGGTTGGTGCATGAGGCAAAGGGGAAGAAAACGGAGTAGCTCAGAGGTCTTTCCAGTGACGAAAATTTTTCAGGCACACGCCCAGGGCTTGAAGCTCTTGGAACTGCTCTAAAAGTTAGTCACTGAACGCTTTCCGACAAGGAATAGAAACACTTTAAGAAAATTTAAAACTTCGTTGTTTTTAACCTTTCTTGGCTTTATAATAATAATTTCTTTAAATATCTAATTCCATTTTAAATAAATAATTTTAAAATCCATCCTTAACCATAGGAAAACACGTTTGCAACACAAAAACCAAAAGAGGGTGGTGCATGAGGGGCAAGGGAAAGAAAAACAGAGTAGCTCAGGTGCATAACACTTTCCGTCACTGGAACGCCATAAAAGTAGAAACCGAAATGCCCTGAGCTACTCGGGAGCGCTCTGTTTGCGTCACTGGTGCCACTCTCAGGTGCATACTTTCTCCGTCACTGGAACGCCATAAAGTAGAACGAAATGCTCCTGAGCTACTGGGCGAGCGTTCTGTTTGCGTCACTGAAAGCCACTCAGGTTTACGTTTATGGTGGAAATGGATATACCCCAACAAAAAACGGATAAACAATTTTTTTGAAATTCAATCTTAAATAATCTTTTTGGTTCTTGACCGATTTTAATTATCTTCTGGTCCACTTGTAGCTGTAAGTTTAAGATGATTTATTAGAGAGATTGCACAAAGTTTTAAGTACAGGAGAGAGTAAAATGTTGCCAGATGGCGACCTGAATTTTCGAACACCCTGTGGAATAATTCTATGCGTTACACTTTTCTACTCAGAGTATTGGATTCGAAAGCTTTCATCTTTTCTCTAACGTTTTGTTTTTTTTTATTTATATCAGCACATTTATTTTAAAAAGAAATACAAAGTTTTAATGAGTGAAATGAAAGCAATAACGTGCAGTTAAAATTTTACACCTTCATAGCTATCATTTTTAATATTTTATGGTAAAAAAAATAAATATAAAACATCAGTTTGCAAAGTGGAGGTTTCAGTGGTTTCTAAATCAGTAAGCAGGTTTTCTACAGATATTTTTATTAAGCCTTAAAAAATAGCACCATCCAAATCTTACTTTTTCTCCGTCAATCTAGTCTCGCAATATTAGCGTATATTACGACCACATCATAGCACGAATTTGAATTGTTTGTTTTTTTTTATCATATTTCGGTACTTTAAAACAGCGAAACAACACAAATAAAAAAAAAAGGTTAAGGAGAGAAGGGGCTTTAAACCGCTAATACGCTGGTGTAAAAAATTGTGACGTCTAACTCATTTTCACAGGTTGTTCGAAAATGCAACATTTGGCTCTTTTCTCTATAACAACTAATCCTATAAAACTTTTTGCAATTCCCATATTAAATAACAATCTTGATGAAAGGAGCTGTAACTAGACCAAAATTAAATTAAAATCGATCTAGAAACCAAAAAATATTTAAGACTGAATTTGAACAAAATTTTGTTTGTTTGGTTTTATTTGTCCAGGAGCTACAGACGACATGCCAAGGCTTGGCAAATGTCCGTTCGCTTAAACGTTCCCGCATCCCAACGTTGGCTTTGCTTTGCCATATGTTTTGCATACACACGATGCGGGATCATTTGAGCGACCGAACATTCGCCAAACCTTGCCATGTCTACTGTAGCCAGCTGTATGATTTTATTTTAGGAAATCTTTAATTTACAAATGCACATATGTAATCAACACTGTGTGCAATTCGAAAAGTTAAGTTGAAAAATTATAAACGGCAAAGAGTAGAGTTAATCCGTGCTCAAAAGGTACATTTTTATTTTTATTTGACGACACAATTAAAACTAATTTAATTAACTCGGTGGCATTAAAATATAACACCAGAAAAAATGGTTCAAAAGTTTTGTTAGGAAATAAAAAAAATACGGCAACGGCAGTAATTATCTCGCTGCTGGATCATGTAAAATAAAAAAGTTAAGTTCGTTTGTTGGATAATCGTTTTTCCCAGGTAACGTTGACACTGTTTTTTTGAAGCACGTTAAAGTAAAAACCCAATTATTTAGAAGAAGATCCGCCCATTTGTTAAAAAAACTTCCCTGCCTCAAAATTTATGTAAACAAATAGGGGTAAATATTTTACAAGAAGCGGTGCAGTAGTTTTGAAGTTATGATGACCACCGACTTTGAAAACGTAAATTTTAAGAAAAGCGCTTTAAAGTTCTGAGTACTATTAAATTTAAAGTAAAACGTTCATAAGAGTCATGGATGGAGAAGTGGTTACTAAACTCGATGTATCTTCGTTAATTTTGCTACGATTCATCTTAAACTTTTACACAATATTTTAAAAATATTTTTCAATTTATTTTTTTAAACAATTAAAAAAAAGAAGTTTAACAACCATATTCCGTTAATTGTCGAGTTCCGTAACAAGTTCTTTAAATATTTTAAACAATTTTGGTTTGTGTATTTCTTTTACAAGTTAGCCTAAGTAATTTATAATTGATTATCTAAATTACTAAATTTTATAGATAAAACTAGTTAAAACAAATTAGACAGCAAAAAGCATTCTTAATATTAAAAACATTTATTATCTATTAAAAGTCTGTCACACAATATCGATTGAAAGTCATCAGATTCTTAAATCTCAAACCTGGTGACACTTGCACATACATATAAGCCATTACAAAATTCGTATTAGAAATGCGAAAGCAAACTTTCCCTAGATATGTATAGAAAATGTGTACTGGAGCATGCTATTTGCGTGGATTTATTTTCTACAGAACCGGTCACCAAGATATTTTTTTAGGATAAAAAATTCACCTACATTTTTATTCTCTTAATATTTATTTAGTGAGTTACTTAAAAGGGTTCTTATACAAGGTGTACCCGATCAGCATAATAATTATCCAACTAACCAGATTTATTTAGCGGTGTAAGGTTACGGTCACAATACCAAGCGTCTGCGGCCAGCAAAAGCTGGAGAATGTAAGAGCGCTGCCTTTAATCTTTATGATCGCATAAAAGAAATTTTATTTTTAAATCAGGCGAGTGCAATATATGTGAGCAAAAATCCCTGCCGCTGCCGCTTGAAACAAACAAATATTACCAGCAAAGTGTTTCTAATATATATATAAACTCGTTTCAAGACGCTGTTTATCACAAAATATTTTAGCCAGTACCGACTATTAGTACAGAGATTTAATACTTTCCGCTCGACGCTTACGCTTGTTATCATTGCCGACGCCTAAGGCTATGGCCATTATACCAAGCGTCTGCGGCCAGCAGAAACCGGACAATATGGGGCGCTGCCTTTGATCTTTATGGTAGCATGAATATACGTGAGTTAAAAAGCCCTGCAGTTGTACCAGTACAGGGATTTTATACTTTCCGGTCGGTGCTTACGCTTGTTACGTGGCTGAAGCCTAAGAATCCCAACGATATAAACTTCAAACTTATTTATTCATGTCAATATACAATTGTATTTACACACGTCATAATTAAGGGACAAATTTATTTTGCTGAACATGCCAGACTATGCAGTCACTGCGTATGACAGTTGTTCTTATATGTTATAATATATTACGTTATAATTCTTTAAGAGGCGCATGTCTTTGATATACTGAAAGCTTATTAAAAATGTGAATACCAAGATACCCCGGGCCATCCTGACACATCTTTATTCTCCAGTACCTCCGCACAATGTCCGACCTATGACGAGTGTCGTGGTCGTGTTGGGCGCTGTGACTTACATACTGGTTAATATGCGTCTTAACATACAGTAGGGTCTCCAGAATGATAAGCGATGGAAATGTCAAAATCCCGCTGTCTATGAATGCCTGTCTACAGTCATCCCTATAACCCAAACCACAAACCACCCTGACAGCCCTCCTCTGCAAATCAAAGACCAGTGCAGGACCGCTGCTATGACCCCACGCAACAGTAGCATGTGAAATGTGTGAGTGGACAGTAGTAAGTATGCATCCCTTAGAATTCGAGAAGATACACACTCACTCAGGTTTCTAAGCATAAAGATATTTTTGCTCAGTTTAACATTTTTAAGTAAAGTTACTCTCGGCTAAACAATTTGTTGTCACCCTTGTCACGTCTCCTAATTTCCTTCTTTCAGACGTTGCTTCGATTCAAAATATCAGAGATTATATACAGTGAGGACCAAATCGTATTCTGGGTATATACGGCCCTGAGTCTCATGACAAGTATTTTATAACCCTAGAATATGAAGTCGATACCTTTACCTACTGAAAAATGGCGTTACTTTAATAATTACCTAAACACCTCATTTGAATTGTATATTTCCGAAACTAATAACGTTAGTTAAATGTGGTGTTTCCTTAAATCTCTTCTAGAGCTCTTTCAATTAGTGATATATAATACAAGTGATTACATTAAACATAACAATTTAACCATTAAACAGATCTTTAAAAGTGCTTTAAAAAAATACCACATTAATTTTGTGTGACCATTTAAACAAGGTATTTAGGTAATTATTAAAGTACCGCCATTTTGTAGTAGGTAAAAGTATTAAGTAAGTATTAAATAAGTATTAATAAAGTTATTAAGTATGTTCCAGGGTAATAAAGTACTCGTTAGGAACTTTAAAATGATGTGCGACAAGATCCCCTTTTCCATTTAATGTTATTCAATATGGCGCTCAGCTACATTGTATTAACATTTAAAGTTGGCATGAATATGTTAAAAAATGGAAACCATGCTCATACTATTGTTTCAAATTTTATTAGAATATATTTAATGGTTCAGATTTTAGAAAGTGGCGGACTTTAGATCTTCACTGTATAAAAAGCAAATGTACATATTTTTTTAATTGTTCTATATCTTTTAGCCTACATTGTAGTAATAAAATATACTTTTAAATCTACCTATTTATTTGTAACAACTTTGTTTATTATAATTCCCAGCTCAACTATTTCCAAATTATTAAATATTTCCGATTATTAAATATTATTAAATATTACTTAAATTTTTAATCGCTTTTTAAGGGTTTTTATTTAACTGAATTATCCCATTTTGGCAGGGTACTATTTAAAAATCTAACAACATACGTGCCACAAAAATCTCATCATATTATGTTAAAAAGTGTCTCAGAAAATAATACCAGCTATATATTTGCAAGTTTAAGTCAATGTGTGACGTGAGACAAATATTTAACTATTTATTTATTATAACAGATATTTAATTTTAATCCTAAAAAGCAAGTTTATCCCTGGAAAAATTTCTGGAATCCTCATGGGAACTGTCAGATGATCTGTCAGCACGCGCCGTGTCTAATAAATACGCAGTTCGTAAGCATGTCAACTCTTATTTTGCACACACTACTTCCCATGACTTTTTTGACGAATAGACAACAGGGCAGGCCCTAATTTTGTATTAATAGATATATGAAGATAATGCGATAATCTATCCAATAATAACACTTGTATAAAAACATATAAATAAAAAGGGCAAAGGTCATAGATTCTTTATAATTAATATCGAATTTTACAACAATAACAAGTTAAACCTAAAAAAATAAGTATAAAAAGGTTTTGCTTATTTGGTTTTTAACATTTCTGAAAGCAATACCGCAAAGGAGACAAAAATGATAAAGTATACAAACCTTTTCGAATGCTCATACCCTCGGACAGAGCCTGATTACATATTTTTAGATAAATAATAAAAAAACATTGCTAAAACACGTATCACCTACTTAAAAAACATTCTCTTATTTCGCCTCTGTCCTACTATAAAACCGGTGGCACGTGGTGTGGTACTAAAAACTCGTCGGGTTAAATATTTTTGCTGCAATAAATCATTGTTCACAAAAGGGTTTCTTTACTTTATCATTTTTTGTGTACTTGGCGGCATCGCTTTCAGAATGAATTAAATGTACACCATATTTACCCGACTTTATTTTTTAATTATTACTTTTTTTTTATTTATTATTTTTAACTTTTGTCAGTTTTATTTATTTTTTTTGAAGAAGAAAAAAGTTTTTAGTTTTCGCTTCTTAGTTTATTTTTTGCTTCGTAATTTAATATTAAATTGGTAATCATAAACTAAAAATACTACCAGTACCTCTTTCAAAAACCACATTAAAAGCACAAAGACGTGTAATTTGATTGGTTTGAAACGTAACAGACGGTTATGCAAAACTGTCACATGGAAGGGTCATGTAAGTTCTGGTTTTTATGTTTTTTGTATTTCTTAATAAAACGAATAAAAAAAGATTTAACTACCCAGAACTTACCATGACCCCCTCCCCCAATGTCAAGCAATCAAATTATACGTCCTTGTGCTTTTTGCTGTAGTTTCTCTTTTAGTTCGGTGAAAAGAGTAAATTTTGTTAAAGGATCTAATATCAATTTGTAAACTGCCCTCGTATTATTATAATACTTGTTTAACGTTACACTACTAGGTGGCGGTAGTACAGCTTTGTGGCACGAATAACGTAGGGCAGAGAGAAACCAATAGGTCTAGTACCTTTCTCTTTTGCGATCCTGACTTAGTTTTTATGGGACAACCGCGAAAGTGCACTCTTTAAAATAAAAATAATTTTTAAAATCGTTTATTTTAGCCGCAGTCGGACAAAAATTACAACTTACTTTTACAAAAGTTGTGTAAAAAATACTTAATTGTAAAGTTAAATACCTTATATTTTATATTTAATATTAGACTAAACATATGTAATACTAGTATTTTCTCTAGAAATTATAATTTCTTGGAAACTACTGAATCAATTTAAAAAACTAAAGGCCATTAAATGGAGAATTTATAACCTTTTAGGATGAAATATTACTTTACCACCTTTTTCATTTGAACTTTTTGACCATTGTGTTGGTGTGAAAAGCGGATAATCCTAAAAACAAATTTTGACATAAAAACGTGTTCCCCTAAAAATAAAATTGACGTGTTTGAAGACTTTAGCACCGTACAAATAACTAAAATAAAGTCTCTCCGCTATTAGCGTGAAAAAGCCCGAGAATATCCGATAACGGATGTCCCTTGCATCTCAACCCCGCTGCAAAAAAGAAAAAGAAAGATGGATTAATTTAAGCGGCGTGTGCTACTTAGTTTCTTTTTCAATGCGAGTATTTAACCGAGAGGGTCAATTAAACGGACGGCGCTTACCGGCGAAAGCTACACACCGGACTGGGACTGTCAGACTGCTTTATAGTTATTTAAACGTTGATTTTAGTGCACAAATAACGAAATTATACGAGGTTGCTCGTTTTAAATTAAATGCACTTATTAATTATCCGGTCTTATTTTTTATCGCTAATATCAACAAAGTCGTTTAACGCCAATATACCTTTAACTTAAGACTAATATCTTATTTGTGTCAAACAATAAGTTCTTCTAAAAAATGGAAAAACTGCATACGGTGTAACTCATACATATGAACATGTATCCGTAACGTCCCACTTTTGGAACTACAGGGTTTGAAAATTAAAGAAAAACATTATAGGAACATTTTTAACAATCCAATCATTCGTTATTTTATCCCTAGAGGTTCTAGAATGTGAACTTCCCTTCCCTCTAAATCTTTAAGTATTTAAGTCCCGTGTCAACTCTTACTTCGCTTACCACGGTACGTTAGTATTTAGGCTTTTAGCCTTAATGGATTGTCCAAAGAAAAAGAAAATCTAGATCTTTTAAAAAATTTAAAAGTCGTCTTCTATGCAATAATTATGCATTTTTTTAAACATATATACGGTAAGTACCTAACGAACAACACTGGTAAAAATGATTTTTTTATACATTACCTTTGATGCTTAGCAAATGTATCCCAAATTTTTCAAACATATCTAAACTGGTTAAAAAATATTATTTTTGTAAACCAGTAAGTCACCCTGTTTAAAAATTGAACTTGGTGTATTTTTTTTTCTTGTTTAAAGCTATTTTTATCTTCTGCCTGAGTGGTGTAGGTCATAGTTTGAAAGTAGACGAATGGATCTCAACTATATTAAGTAAAATTCATTTTAATTTAACAAGGAACAAATATCTTAAAATAGATAACTATTTTTTTTTAATTACACCACTCTGGTTTTGAGTCCCTCATATGTTCATAGTTCAAGTTTTTTCTTATTTTTTCGTAAGAAAATCACCCTTTTAAGTTTGTCGGTAGACTTACTGGACACCCTGTATATAAAATTTAAATGATTTAGTTAAGTGGGACGCAGGGCCTGATTAACCATTAGGCTAATTAGGCTGCAGCCTAGGGCGCGAAGATTTGGGGGCGCTAAAATCGTGATTAAAGGGCGCTGAAATCATCAAAGGTTGTGGTATGATTTTAAATTTAACTAATTTTCAATCAAAAAGGGCGCGATTTCAAAGATAAGGACCTTTTTTGTTTGTTCTTCAATTTTTTCATACCATAAATTTAAAAAAAAAAAATAAATCCGAGAGAAGGAAATTTACAGTTCGCTTTACCGCTCCTCAAAAAAATTTCATAATCATCTGACGAGGGGAGGGGGAAGCGCCTTCTCATTATTAGCCTAGGGCGGTCACAAGTCTAAATCAGCTGGTGGTGGTACGTAAAGAATTTACTAAAAACTAAAGTATCGGGCGTAGGCTCAAAAATAACGTTATTTTGTGTGGTTTCCTTGTTGTTCCTTAGGGAGATTAAAGTGTTTTCGGGGCTTACTTTTATAAACGCAGTTTAAGCAACACAGATTTTAAGAATTCATCCCGCAGAAGTTAAGAAATATTGCCGGCGAAATTAATTAAAAACTGAATTTAGATTATACCCTAAATCTCCTTTTATTTATTACACTTAGAAACGCAATTGAAAAATTAAACTAGTTAGAAATACAGCGGTTTTAACGCAATTACAATATTACCAAGTATACACTACGTTTTTCTTGATTTATAAAAGGTATGTTTCAGCAATAAAGGTAAAGAAATGCGAAAACAAAAGATCTTATTGTATTTTTTGGCCTATGCTGGTTTGGGAACCTCTTGTTTGGGCACCTAATAAAGTTTTACCTTTACCTTACCATAGAATTCTTAAGTAGGTTTATAAAGAGTGTATTAGTCTTGGGTTTAATTAAGGAATGAAAAAAACAAATAAAAATAAATAACTTGACCACCTATAGTCTGTAATAATAACAGAACTATTGTAATGCAATAAGACTGATACTTACCAATGACAATTATAGTTTTACTAAATTGTCTTTGCTGATACTGATTTCAGAGTCTTTACACATGGGTTTTATTGAAATTCGCATTTGGCTAATGCGCATTACAGCACCCGTGTAAACTTAGAATGAATATGTCTGTCTATATTAGGAATGCGTGATGTTCATCGATGGTATGAAAACATGTTATGTTAGATTAAACACTGCAACCTGCTCAGGTTTATTGTGTATCCTTCATCCCTATGTTAGAGCACATTATCCAAGCCGATCTTTTTAATCAGACTTCACAAGCTTCAAACTGGCTCCTTGATAAATGTTGCTGCTTTAGGTTTTTCCTCACCCAGCCTTGCAAACCGCAGAGGACAAAGGGCTTCGCAGTAGCACCATATGTGTTCTGCGGTTTCTTTTTCTTCCTGGCAGAACCTGCATAGGTTTTCTTCTGCCTGGCCTATTGTTTCCAGGTGTTTATTCAGTCTGCAATGACCTGTTAGTTGACCCACTATAATTCTTACTGCCTTTCGGTTGTAATTCAGAAGGTCTTTTGTAAATTCCGGCGAGTATGCCTTTATGAATTTCTTCGTCTGACGCTGTCCTGGTATTCTTATCCACCGGTCTTGGAATTCCCTCATGATCCATGATCCAATAGATGACCTTACTTGGCATGACAGAATACCACAGTAGGGCTCGGGGCCTACCATTGCCCTGCCAGTACCCTTCTTTGCCAGTTTATCGGCTTATTTCCCTGGTGGCCCTCATGGCCTGGTACCCAGGCACTAGTTAGCTTGTTGGACGCACCCACCAGGGTGGTTACGCAGTCCCACACCAGCTTAGAGTTGATCTTGCATGAACTGACCGCCCTGATGGCTGCCTGGCTGTCCGAATAAATTACTATGGTTTTACCTATGTAACTTGTTCTGGTGATTTCCCAAACACATTGTTCTATGGCTATAATTTCCGCCTGGAACACTGTAGTCCGGGACCGATGATTATTTTCTCCATATATAACCGACTCCTTGGTCCGTTTTGGAGCCATCTGTATACCAGATTATGTCGACTTTAACGGATGGGCCTGCCTTCCAGTCCTTTCTATCTAGTTTAATTGTTTTAAAACCTTTGTTTAGCCAATAGCTTGGTACCATTTTGTCCGAAGGCATCTCACACAGTGAGTTGACTTCTTGGTCCTCCTTGAATCTCCATTTTATGGCCCTTTCCTGTCTTATAATAGGACTCTGGCCTTGTTTGAGATGGTATTGTACCTTTTTCACTTTACCCTATATGAATATGTGAAGTGGCGGTAGGTTAAGCAGCACTTCCAGAGCTGCACTAGGGGTCGTTTTAATGGCCCCCGTTATATATAGACAAGCAAGTCTTTGTATACTTTGTAATTGCCTTGTTGCCATCTTTTGTACCGTCTTTGCACCCCAGGCAATTGAACCGTAGGTTATCATTGGTCTAACAACCATTTTGTACATCCACAGGTTCATCTTCGGACTGAGTCCCCAATTTTTGCCGCAAAGTCTTCGGCATCTACCCGGGGTAATTTTGGCCTTCTGGGTGACTTTGCTTAGGTCTGGTCCCCAGGTTAATTTTTGGTCAAAGATGACTTCTTAATATTTGACCTCTTTTGAAAAGCGGAATACCAGGACTGTCCAATATAATGGCGATAAAATGCCTTCCTGTGGGCAGACCCTCCCCACTTAAGCCTTCATTGTTACTGCGCCTAGGGTGGATCGAATGACCCCATTCCTTAGGCCGGCTTCGATCCAGTTGCAGACCGTGTCGGGGATACCTTTTTCCTTAACGCGTTCATAAGTGAAAAAGTTGGTACGTTGTTGTACGCCTTCTATGTCCAAGAATGTCGCCAACGCCACCTCCTTGTCGTCAATAGACTTAGCCAGAAGTCTGTTTAGCTCATCTAGTACTTGATCCACAGATATTTCTGGTTGGTACGCGGGTGTTCTCTCTGATGTATCTATTTACTATTTTTTTTCAGCGCTTTTAGCGGAAAAGAGGATAGACTGATTGGTCTATATGACTAAGGTGTTCTGTCTAAGGATTTGCCTACCTTGGGTAGGTAGATCACCCTTGACTTTTGCCATATTTTGGCTATGTAGCCCCAGGCTACACATGCTTTAAAGATTGTGCATAAGTGTGGCATTAGAATGTCCTGTCCTTTTTGCATCAACACTGGAAAGATTCTATCTTGACCGGGCGATTTGAACGGCTTAAATTCGCCTAAAGCCCATTTGATGGACTTGTAGTTTACCACCGCAGCTGCTATTTTCCAATCCACTTTCCTCGGGCGTTTCGGTCTCCCAGTGGGCTGAATTAGCCTTGTTCAGTTTGAGATTATTAAAGAGTCTAGAAAATGTGTCTTTATTAGCAGCTCCAGGCTCTTCTCCGTTATGCTCACGTATGAGCCAACTGCTCTCCTTAGCAGGCCAGGCTCTTGATCGGTACCCTCTTTTGCCATGATTCTGTGCACTCTAGCGCACACGTGAGTTTCTGAAATCTCCTCGCAGTATTGCTCCCAGGACTTTGTTGTACTGCGTAAGTTTCGCTTTGTACGAGTTCCAGTCATGGTTAGCTTTGGCCTTGTTAAATAGCCTTCTCACCTCGGCCCTAAGGTCCTGGAGATGATTGTTCCACCATGCTGTCTTTCTTTTGAGTTGCCTTACTGTTTCTGGACAGTTTGCTTCGTAAGCAGTCTGAATGGCTTCGCTTTTTTGCTCTACTGCCAGATCGAGATCTCTCGCTGTGACTATCTTAGCTATCCCTCCCCCAAGCGACTCCTTGAGTGTGGCCTCAAAGCTTTCCCAATTTGTCCTCCTAGGGTTGCGGAATTTGCTTTTTGTCAGTTGCAAAGTTTTTAGGTCAAACCTTATGTGGCGATAGCTCTTGGGAGACATGCCAGTTAGTTAATTCATCGTTTACATTATGGCTGCAGATTGTGAGGTCGAGGACCTCACGCCTAGTTAATGTAACGAAGCTTGGTCCAGAGCCTATGTTGGCTATATCTAACCCTTCACCTATTATGAATTCTAAAAGAGGCTCACCTCTGTTATTCACATTGGTGTTTCCCCAGATTGTGTGATGGACGTTCATATTACCTCCTACCACCAGTTTTAATCCTCTTCCTCTGCAATAGGCCACTATGTCCCACAATAAATGTGGGGGACAGGTCCTCTCTTTACCAGGGAAGTAGGTGCAGCAGATCACCTAGGCCTCAGTGCCTCCATCTGCTGTTGCTGCTGTGGTTTTTGCTGCAGCAAAGTCTCCGGAGCAAAGCTCCGGAATTAGTGTACAGTTTATGCGTTTACTATTATAACGAATGCAGGCCCTGGGGTGTGAGCTTCTGCATCGTACAATAGCTTAGCTTCACTTGAGCTGAGCCCTTTAATGGCTTCATTGTTCAGCCAAGGTTCTTGTATTAGGGTCATATCCAGACCTTTTTTTTGGAATCTCCTACCAATTATGGCGAAAGCTGCCTTTGCATGGTGGAGATTCGCCTGAAGCACCTTTATTAGCTCCATCTTTAGGGTGAAGTTGGACTATGAAAGCGGCTCCTTAAAAGATCTCCCTTCATTCTAGCGATGTCCTGTTGCTGGGTGGCCGAAGGCCTTATTAGCGGACTGGCGCCATTTTGGATAAGAGGTCTTCGGCTTCTTTCATGCCGGAAAGACCGGCCAGTTGGACCTCCTCTTTTAATCAAGCCCTCGGCACGTTAACCATGGCCCATCTGGCCCCATCTTGGCTTTGGGTTGTGTGAACTGTGTGTCATGTATGTGCGTGTGTGTCAGCTCACCCTCTTGTCGAGAGTGAGCAGCTGTGTTGTGTGAATAAGCGGGGGTGCGTTCCCTCCTGCTTGACTGGGCTTGGGACCAGCTAAAATACGTAACAATCACTCACCGCTCTGCCCTGTGGAGGTTTACCCGTAGGCGATTCCCACACAGGCCTTGGGCGGAGTTGATGTTAGGTTGATCAATGTTCGATGTTTTGCTATCGATGGTCAGGTATCGAAACATCGATGTTATCATGGATGTTTCCTTCTAACATTGGTAAATTTGCCAACATTTAACAAGGTATAATTTAAATGAGTTAGTAAATATTTCTTATTTCTCTCACTATAAAACTAATTTAAAATTGAGTATACGCCTATAATTTTTACCAAAGTATTTCTACAAAACGAATACACAACAAAATTTTATTAGGTGCCCAAACAAGAAAACACCACCTTTGTATCTACAGTAAGGTCCTAAAGTCATCACCCGTTCAATATAGTTTCATGTAACTAAAAACCATAATTTATGACCAAGGTCCGCATTTTTTGACATATTAATGACAGCTTTAAGTATCAAGGTGACAGCTGGGCGCAATATTGCGAACAAAAATTAAATGGTAAAGCAGTTTTCGTAACACATATTTTAAGGCTCCTGAAGACTTCTTTATAACCCCAGAATATAAAGTCAATATCCTTACATACTACAGAATGGCAGTGCTTTTAAAATTACCTAAATACATGATTTGGATGGTCATATTTTTAAAATCAATCAAGTTAGATGTACTTAATGTGCTATTTTTACAAAGCTCTCCTTTATATTTTTATAATGGTTATATAAGTGATAATATACAGGGTAAGACAAAAAGTTTGTTTATAATGAAACGCCCTGTATTATATATCATTATTCAAAATATTTTTGGAGAGAATACTACAATACATACATCTAACTTTATTACTTTTGGTAATATGGCCATCCAATTTAAAGTCTTCGGGGCTTTAAAATGATGTGAGTTATAACTAAAAATATAAAACATGTCCAGGCGCTAACTACTTGTATTTTTAAAAATAGAAAAAAATGTATAAGTAAATGTTGTAGAGAATTAAATTTTATGTAAAAAAAATGTTATTGTCAATTTTTTACATTACGCATTACAGCTTAAATAATAAGCAAGAGCAATGAGCAAAATTAAAATAATAATAATAATAATAATTTTAAATATTTTTCTTTTTAAATTCATTGCCTTAAGCCCAATATTTTAAAAACTGTTTGCACAATGTAAAAAATTGACAAATATAAGTTTTTTTACGTTCATTCTTTTACTTTAAATTTTAACATAAATAATTAATTCTCTACAATATTAACTTATACAATTTTGTCCTATTTTTAAAAATAAAGGTACTTTACTCTTAGTTATTTTTCATATTTTTAGTTATTTTTCATATTTTTAGTTAGAACTGGTATATCACCAGTTGGGGTAAAATTTTGTATTTAACAGTTTTGGACCATGCAACCAGTTTTCTCAAAAGGACGTTTAAAAAAATCCAAAATTTTTGGTCCATTTGCCTCTTGTAACACCTATCCTGGGACACACTGCATAATGCTAATAATAAACTTTGGTTTACTGGAAATATTTACCTGTGCAGGCATACCTGCTCAAATATATCGAATGCCGTAGCTTCTGTGCGAGAATCCGCTATACCGAAGAGCCATTCAATGTCAGTAAAAAGAATTGATTCTTGATCTTGGTGCTGTCGCCTGCCTGTAGAAATTTACAAAAAAATTTGACAGTACCTTTTTGTGTAGAAAGGATGTAGATAGGGAAGTTTACTGGTTTATTTAAATGGTGCATACAGAGTAGCAGAAAAAGTTGTGAGGTTTTAAAAAAGTTAAATAGGGTACCCAGAGCCCTCTAGTTTACACATAAAAACTAATATTAGATCTAAATAGCTGGTGTCTAAAAACCCTTAGATACCAAGTTTTATAAAAATATTAAGGACGCATCAAAAATTATAGAAATAAATTTAATATATTCGTTTCATTTTGACACCCTGTATCATCCTAATAATCAACTTTTTGATATAGGTATGTTTAGTTAAATCTTAATATTTTGGCATAGGGAGTGGTGGTTTTTCTGTGTACCATTAATTAGCGGACACCCTGAACTTTTGTTTAAGACAATAATTGAATGGATAGTGATTTTGCTGTTACCAGGTATAGATCATTTTTAAATCCAAGAAACACAATTAACAATTTTCCTTTTATTCAAGGTTTTATTGGTTTTTATATTATTATAAATTTCCAAGTAAGTTGCAAAATTAACATAAACATTGTTATGTTTTGTTGTGTAACTTATTGTAGTGTTAAAGAAAATAAGTGGTAAATTGCCTTTGTAGTAATTCTTAAAAGTTCACTTTTTCATAAAGAATTAAACGTTCTCTGTGTTAAAATGAATAAACTTTGCGACTGTACTACCCATAAAAAGTTCCGCAAAATATTATTACATAGTTTTACCACGTAGAAACCATAAAATAAATTGGAAAATTTTACAATTTCCACTACTATTTCCATTAAAGATAAGCTATACTTTACTAATAACAAAACTTTGGAAAGTGCATTTACTTTCTTTATATATCCCTACATTCATTCAGTAGCTAAAACTCCTAAAACTATTCAACCTCAAAGTTTTTACATTTTACATTTTTGTATTATTGTTCTTCTCATAAAATTCTATTGAGCAGTTTTTATATTTTTCTTACAACGATTAATTATTATCTTAAGTATTTTAGGGGTTAGGGTGGGGGTATGGTAAAGGGTTTACCAGTAAGAGCGTCAGAACTTTAAAATGTTACGGTAGCAACATTGCTTAGAAGAATGTTACCAAGTTGTCATAGTTGTGTTTAGTAGTGTCTGGCAAGTTATTATGAAGAGATACACGATTTAACAAAGAGTAGAAATATCAATATTTCATCAAAATGCGAGAAATGGGTATGTGAACTGGCCTCCAATGTCGTGTGATCTCTCATCCTTGGACTATTTTCTGTAGGGCTACCTTAAATCTTAGGTCTACGAGAATAGGCCACGAAGACTGATCTCGATGGATTGCCAATGTTATTACCTGCGCGAAACAAAAGTTACATATCGCACCTTTCATATTATAGGGGCACAATTAAAAATTTTGTGAAATTAAGTTTTTGTGATATATAGGCACAAAAAAATTACTTTGCATGATGCCCTTGACAGAAAGAGACAGAGCCACACATGGGGCGCACAAACATAATTGTGTCTCTATCTTATTTCCGAGTAACGCGACCCGATATTTAATATCAATTTCACAAAATTTTTAATTGTGCCCCTATAATATGAAAGGTGCGATATCATGGGCGAAAAACCGGTTTCTGCGCAAGCAAGTTGAGGGTTATCCGCATTATCGGAAAGAATTTGTCGACGGCGTCCTGGTTTTCTGTTCAAAGTACGGTAGCTAATGAGCGTCACGGTCAGACCGCGGACGGAGTGTACGGGGTGTCGGTGTTTGTATTTTGCCACGGCTTTTAAGTGCGCATGTTCGTCCACCCATCCATTTTTTTACTGCGCCTGGTCGTAAAAATCCGAAAAATGCTTGTTGCCACTGCGGATCTAAATGTAGGTTATCTATGGCCACGAACGATTCGTGACCTTAAGCAGAACATTACACTCACCATTACAAATTTACCGGGTGAAATGATTAAAAAGGTAATCCTAAATTCAGCTACAAGAACCCATTTAATTAAACAAAGAAGAGAAGAAAATTTAGACAATATTATTTTCAAAACTTAATGCCATAATTTTTTTCTATTAAAATAAAAATTACTTATAGTTTTTACTTGTACTTATTTCTTAGTTGCATTTTAAACTTCTGACGTTCCTTTTAGTAAACCCTTTATATTATACAGGGTTATATTATATATTATATTAGAAAAAACCGGAACAGTGGATTATCTCAACGGTTAAGTAATGAACCAAATTTTGTGCGAAGGGGTAACTGAACATGAAAAATTTAAAAATTATATTTTTAAGGTTGCCAAGTTTATAGCTTTTTCTCTAGGTTGGGAATTTCAAAATTTTAAATGGAATACCCTATTTTTTATTATTGTAATCAATTGCTTGTATTAACTTTATTATGACCTGATGTTATCGTTTTTTTAATCCTTGTCAATTTCAAAGATATGACATCACACTTGAATACAGAAACGACCGGTATGGTCAATTATCTCAAAAACAATCCTACTGAAATTCGTCAAAATTAGTACAGGAGAGTAACTGGACATTTTAAATTCAGGAATTGCATTTGCAATGTTTAATAACTAAATTTCCTTATTCCCTTTCTTCAATTTTTTTCAAACAATCTTGAAAAAGTCGCAAAAATGCTATTTATGAATTTAAAAGGTCCAGTTTCACCCCTGTACTAGTTTTGACGGATATTGATTGGATTGTTTTTTAGATAATTGACCATGCCTAGCCGTTTTTGTATTAATTTCAAAAAAGCATGATGCCGTATTTTCGAAATTGACAGGAGTAAAAAACAATAATATTAGGTCACATTAAAGTTGATACAAGCAGTTGATTACAATAATAAAGAATAGGCTATACTATTTAAAATTTCAAAATTCGAGGTAACGCTGCACTAGCATTCTTTAGTTTAATACTTCAATACAAAATCATGTTTGCGGTCGAGATTTTTTTTGCTGATTCTTATTTATTACATATAAGCGGGCAGATCTTGCAAAGAAAATCCGTGTAAACAAAAAGCGGATTTAAGCTTATAAATGTATAAACATAAATGTATGTAATGTATGTTGGCTTTACCAAGAAATATAGCGAAAACAAAACATTTCACAATGTCTCAAATAGGAGTTAAAAGAAGACGGAAATTAAAATATACGCGACTATTTCAGTTAGGGCTAGTCTGCGAAACGAAATGGCAAAACTTTTAGAAAAAGGACAATAATTTAGTTAGGAAAAGAACAGGACCATCGGACGGAATGCGACAACTTCACTGATACTCTTAAATAGGTTTTTAGTCAACGCTCTTTGATATAGTACGAAGTTTTCTTTCGAACAAAAAAGATTTTCTAACTATTATACTTTTATGTAAGTTAATTTTAACTGGAGGTGAAGAAACTTTTAGATTTTTAAAGAATTTCGCCATTATTACCAGCGATTTTGCAATTTTATTTGATACTATTAAAAGCTTAGCCCCGTTTTTCTCTTGATATTGTTATACTTATTATCCTACTATTTATTAAAAGTTAATGTTGATTTTACTAAATAACTTTTGTTAGGATGTTAGATGCATCTTTTATTTTTTACTATTCGATTAGATTAGGTTAGAGGTGGATTTTTATCCACTACCACTGCCACCTCTGCTCGGATTTATTTTGCATCCTCTATTCATATATTAAAACACGCTATCCATGTCGGTCTTTTAAATAGACTTTACTAGCTTAAAACTGGCTCCTTGGTAAATCTTGCCGCTTTGGGTTTTTCATCACCCAGTCTTACAAAGCGCAGATGACGAAGGGCTTCACAATAGCACCATAAGTGTTCTGCGGTTTCTCCTGGCAGAACCTGCATAGGTTTTCTTCTGCTAGGCCAATTGTTTCCAGGTTTTTATTAGGTCTGCAATGTCCTGTTAGTTAATTGTTTGTAAATTCCGGCAAGTATGCATTTATGAATTTTTCGCTTGACGCTGACCCACTTTTGTTAACCACCAGTCTTCGGGTTTCTTTATGATTCATGATCTAAAGCAGCGTTCAGACTTGCAACAATTCCCCAAACATCCGTCCAAACTATCCAATTTATTTGCGTGCTCCTTTGACGCAAAAATCCGACAAGCTCTGAGTCACCGGCGAATCATTCGCCAAGCCCTTGAAACGCCGTGAATTCCGTCAAGGATCACGTCTGCGCTATGGGGCGCGGTATGCAGCGTGGGGGGCACGGCGAATTGTTGCAAGTCTGGATGCGGCTTAATAGATGACCTAACTTGGCATGACGAAATACCAGTAGGATTTGGGACGTACAACTGCTTCGCCAGCACCCCTCTTGGCCAGTTTTTCAGGTTCCTCATTGCCCTGGTGGCTCTAATGTCCTGATACCGAGACAATAGTAAGCTTGTTGGACGCATCAACCTTATCCAGGGTAACTACGCAGTCCTGCACAAGCTTGGAGTTAATCTTGCATAAACTGATCGCCCTGATGGCTGCCTGGCTGTCCGAATAATTAAATTACTATGGTTTTATCCATATAACTCTTTCTTAGCACATTGCTCTATAGCTACAATTTCCGCCTGGAACACTGTAAGGTTTGTCCAAGACTTATGTTTATTTTCGTTCTGTTTGTTTCCACATATACCTGATCCAACTCCTTGGTCTATTTTGGAGCCGTCTGTGACCCTTATATTAGATCAGCTTGCCTCCCAGTCCTTCGCCCTTTCTATCCGGTATAATTGTTAGAAAATCTTTGTTTAGTTCGTTAATAACTTGGTAGCATTTTAGACAGTCAGTTGACTTCTTAGTCTTTCTTAAATCTTCACTGAATGATTCTTCCTTGTCTAATGATAGGACTCTGGCCTTGTTTGAGATTATTTACTATTTTTTTTTATCTTTGGACAATCCACGAAGGCTGGAAGCCTAAAAACTATGCAGTTTGCATAATCTTACTGGCAATTCTTATATAATCTCCAAAAACGGAGTAAAACATATGTATATAACTGCTATTACTACATTCCCAACTTCTTAGTTAACTTACATTATTGGCCACCTTGCCCTCCAGACTCTTTATTCATCGAACATATATATATGGGATATCAATGAGCAAAGACATACCTTCTTCCTCTGTCTTTTACAACGGCAGTTCTTCAAAACCAAGTTAAAAAAATTATAATAATTTATTATATATTAAAATTATATAAATTATCCGTTGGCTTTTGAATAACTTTTATATCACTTAGTATGATGAAATATTTTTTAAATATAATAAATACCAGTTGGGACTTCTTAAAATTGTATTATTTTAAAACATTTGCCTTCATTAGTTCATCAGGGACGGACTAAACCTTACACAAAAGTGTTAATTACTTTTAAACCCTGTATAATAAAAAAAAATGAAATATGTACTTATTTTTGAGAAACCTGAATCCTTAGCCAAAAAAAAGGTTAGAGTTAGTCCTGTTAGATGTCGATAAATTAAAGTGTTTTCAAAAAAATCAATTTTTGTTTAGTGGGGACATCTAAAAATATTAGGTTATTCTGTAGCAAATGGTACAAAAAAACTTATCAAAAAATATTTTTAGTTTTATTTTCACGACACTAAAAATACTTTTGCACCATTGTGGAGGGTCCCATATCCGATAATTAAAGCTAGATAATGCATAAAATAGGAACGAGCCTATGTCGTACCGACAAACAAAATTTTAAAATACAATCCTTTTTAATCAAAAAGTTGTTTTTCTCAAAACGCTTCACGCATCTATATTGGACAGAAAAACCTTTTTATACCCATTAAAAATGCTTTTTATGACTTTACTATACAGGGTTAAAAATAATTGGTACTATTGTGTAAGGGTTAATCCACCCCTGGCCAACTAATGAAGGCAAATATTTTACAAGGATACCATTTTAAGGAGTCCTAACCGGTATTCATAAAATAAAAAAAAATATTTTATTATACCGAGTACTAAAAAAGTTATTCAAGAAAAACCGATATATATATATATATATATATATATATATATATATATATATATATATATATATATATATCGTAGAGTTTCACGGGTAGATGAATATGTAGAGTGATCATTCCGGGAGTATGCCAAGATCACACTTGGCATTTTCAATGCTATCTGGTGTCAAATGATTGACTGAGGCTTTTCTCTGTGGTGGTCCCTTTTTTATACGGTTGCGTGATCGAAGATTGTGCCGCGTGGTTGGTTTCGGTGTTTGCTCCGTGTCAGGGATGTGTGCACTAGTCCGTGGCGCGTCGTCATGTGTTGTTGGTTGTGCTATTTCAGTTTTCGTGGTATGAGGGTTTTCCAAGCTGCTGGTAGGTGTAAGGTATCATCGCTTACATTAAGTTCTCCACTCTTTTGAATTTCTATTGATTCGCGGTTTAGCTTTGTTTTGTGGTGGTTAATATTTGCTACTTGTTTACAACTGCTAAAGTCTATGTTGTGCCCTGTTTCTAGGTGGTGTTGAAATTCAAAAGAGTGTAGAACTTAATGTAAGGGATGATACTACACCTACCAGCAGCTTGAAAACCCTCACACATGACGACGCGCCACGGACTAGTGCACAAATCCCTGACACGGAGCAAACACCGAAACCAACCACGCGGTACAATTTTCGATCACGCACCACAGAGAAAAGCCTCAGTCAATCATCTGACACCAGTTAAATAGCATTGAAAATGCCAAGTGTGATCTTGGCGAAACGTCTGCAAAATTCCGCAAGGAATACAAACGACCAAAGGATATACTCCCGGAATGATCACTGGTATAAAAATATATATATATAAAGTTAGCCATATAGGTTGATTTTTTTAATATCTGGAAAATATTGAAAACTTGATATTGGCTGTTTTTGAAATAAACCCTTTAATTGTATATGACGTTATATGTTAATAGGTAAAGTTTTAAAAAATGGATTATTTAAGTATTTTTAGTGCTTTTTTTTATAAAAACTTAATTTTAAAATAGATTAACTTACTTTAAATTTATTTTTCTATCAATACATTACTGAGTGGCAACAAATTAGATAACTTTAGTTTAATAGATTTGCTGTCATATTTGGGATGTTTACAATTCAGTACACCCACTATTTATTAGGAAATTAATTTGGCTCTAAATGGTCATATTTAAGATTTTTAAAAAAATAATTAGCACCATCTGTAATGGATTTCTTTCGTTGTTTTCCATTAAAAAAATATGTTTAGCGGCAAAGAAAATTTAAAGAGCTAATCTCACAGTTTATTTTTAGGCGCCTAAATTGCACTTTCGGTTTAAAGGCTTTAAAAGTGTAGTAGGTAATAGCCAATTTAATTATTTCTAAAATATTCAGCAGCATGTTCCTTATACTCTTTTAGTGTAATACCTACGATTTTTAATATAGACAAAAACTAATACTTATTCAGTTTGTGGAGTTAAGTCTTAGTAAATATAATATTAAGTTCTCTTTCGAAACTGGGATCAATTAAAAATTGCTAATAGGTATACATTTTTAAATAAACGTCCAATACTAGGTACCGTGGCTGCCGGGTTTTTATCTGTTTGCCTGTCGAAACCTAAAGAAACATGTATCTGCATCTTTAGATAAATCAGTTGTGACACCATGGATGTTGTTCAAATTACTAATATCTTAAAACTACTCTACTTTAACACCTAGGTGATCTTAACACCCCATATCACGGACGTATATATAGCTTTTTATGGGGGCAGGGGGTTTAAGTGCCAAAAAAGGTGGTATAAAATTTTTTATTTTTTATTATTATTAATCAACCATCTCGGTCTCTGAGACAAAACCAGTTTTTGTTTTATCTGTTTAACACTCCACGATGGCTTTAGCCTGTGGGTGTCGGGTTATTAGATGTTTAACCCTTTTTCCACGCTGTTCCGTCAACGTTATCCAAGCACTGAAACATGCAATTTTTGCATTTCACCATGCCACCACGGACGTTAATTCCCAAATAACTACTACCTGGGGTGGGCAAAATACTACACAGCACGTACGTTACCGCTGCACTACGCTCGCCAAGTTATGTTATATTTAAAACATATTTTTTATAGGCTTATGCGGGTAGTTCGGAAGCAAAATTAAAAATTAGAATTAATTTTACAGGCTGACTTAAAAAACCGATCCACATCAAAAATAGCACCAGGCACCAGGGCCGTGTCTACCGGTTGATGCAAGGCACCAGGGCGCAACGCTGCAGGGGCGGAAAGTTAAGAAATGAAGGGCGCTATTTAGAAAATGAGGTATTGAAATTTGGAAAGTAATATAATGTTAAAGTGAGGACCTTTTTTTTGGTCCTCAAAAGGACTTAGTGTTTGTTAGTAAATGGATTAATTAAAGAGCGTTTTTTGTTTTGTTTTGAAAGTGAAGACTTTTTTTTTGCTCTTTAAAAATTGTTCTACCCTTTAACATATTTCCTTCTACGGGTGGCAAATAATTTTTTGCACCACGACGCAAAACATCCTAGACCCGGCCCTGTAAAACATCCTGTATATTAGTATCTGCATTTCTAAGTTCTGGGAATAAAAATAGGTTAAGCTCATTGGCCCTCTCTACACCAAAAAAAAAGAGATATTTAAGACTTTTGAAAAGTGTATGACAAAAACAAAATTTTGATATAACATTTAAATAAAACATTTTTCATTTTAGAGATAAAGATAAGGTAGGTACGTTTGTTTAGCAATTTCTATGCTGAAATTCTAAGGTTTAAAGATATTTAAGATTTTTGAATAATTTATGACTAAATCAAAATTGAATTTTCGATATAAGGCAACTTTGTTATTTTAAATGTAACACCCTGTATATGTTTTCAATATTCTTAAATTTTAATCCTTTATTTAAAAAAATATCATAAGCTGTGGTTATTTAAAAAGTACAACTTTTATTGACTTCTAAAATAGTGACGTAATTTGTTGATTTTTTTGTAACGTTAAATAACAATTTTCATTGTTAAATAATATTTCTAATCATTATGCAGTCGCTACATAAAAGTGGATTTTTTCTTTAAATTATTATTGGTATTTAATTTTAAATAAATATGCGTTAATTGCACCAGAACTCTTATTTCTACATATTTAAATAAATTAAATGAATTATTCTTTCTTATAATGACTTTAAACAAACTATAAATCAAAGACATTTAACAGAAAACAACTGATATCTTTCAACACTTTTTTAAATGATTAGTATTTTTGCCAAAAAAAAAAAATTAATTAAACCCGTTACACCCTGTATACACAAATAACTTAGTTATGATTGCAGTTTATAACATTAAGGCGTAAAAAGGCCTTTTACCACTTGGGAAAACTAAAATAGCATTTTGGTTTGAAAACTTTTAAGAAGTTAAACTTGGTACGCCACAGTGGCATCTTACCTGTATTTTACAATGTTAATTACATATCTTACATATCGTGGGACCTCCCATGTACCGTCTTTTCATTTTCCCATTGGTTTATGGGCAACGCGGTCGTCTTTTCATTGGCCAACGTTTGAAGAAGGCGCATGAACACCGCTTCATCCGGAAAATGTTAAACGCTGGCTCTAGTGTTCTTCGCGCTATCAGCGGATTGACTAGTGTCCCTTTTGATCTCGAGTCGACAAACACGCGGTTTTTGGTTTTTATGAAAATTTTTAGAAGTTTCGAAAATATGACTATGATAGTGTCTTGGTTTCATGTTGGACTGTTTGCGGTCTTTGGGATGGCTTTGGCGGAAGCTGTTACTTCCACTGGAGGAGCTGCGGCGAATGGTATGTACTGTTTTTCTTTTCAATCCCTTTAAAACTTTTGAAGTTTTGGTCAAGTGGGTCTTACTACATAAACTGACATCTTGGCGTAGCTGACCAAAATTAACTTATTAAGTAGGTATTTTAAAAATGATTTTTCTTTTTTAATTAAATAAATAAATTTTATAATTTAGCAACAAAAAAAGTAATATTTTTTTTATTACTTAAAGAAAAAATATTTAAAAAATAACGCAAATTATACTTTATAACGACTATAAAATTAATTTTGCATCAGAGCACCGTAGTTAATAGTGGAGCGGAATTTGATTGCGATAAACTGTTTTAAATAATATTGGCTTATTTATAATATAACTGTTCTAATAATAATTACTGAATTTAAAAATAAATTTAAAGGATTAGGTAATAATTTAAATAAAACTCAAGCACTGCGCGTCTGTGAATATACAAATCATAGTTTTATAATATCGGATATTCTTACTGACTATATTATTTTCTTATAAACTTAATAAAATAATAATATAGGCACTTGAGGTGCATTTTATGATTTTAATCAGCTGCTCTTACATACAGCTATAAATGATTTCCTAATACTAATGATACATGTATTGAAATCTAATGTTTTATGCTTAAAACTGACTAAAACTCAAAATCAAACAGTACTTAAATTATAGGTGAAAAATAATATTGTATATATATATATATATATATACAATAATATATATTCAGTTTGTTTTGAAGATAACTACCGTATTTTCTTAGTAGAGCGAAATTTAATTTCTTTTAACTGTTTTTAATATAAAGTTAAATGAATGTGTAGCGATTATAAAACCTATAATGCCTATATATACAGGGTGTTTCTGAACTATGGGATCAAACTTCTAGGGGTTATTTAGGACAACAGTAGAAAACATTTAAATATAGGGACGTACGGAAAAGTGTCATTACGGCCCTAAGACGCGTTCAAATTTAAAAAAGACGATGAATTGCCTAAATAGAATTTAATGCATTTTATTTATGCATTTTTTTATGATATCATAAAAGCAGAATTAATAAATAAAATTATTAAATAAAAAAAAATTAAAAAATGAAAAAACAAAAGATTAAAATTTTTAAACATTGACATTGACTTTGTCATTTTGAACAATTGTTGTGATGATATCCTGTTTGAAGGGCAAAAATTAAATGCAGTAAATGCTTTTTAGGCAATTCATCTTTCTAAAAGGGCTGTATATCCGTAGTGACACTTTTCCGGACATGGGTTAAATACCCATTTTAAAGGTAAAAATTACTAAAATCCTAACCTTTTTAAATAATTTAGAAAATTTGGTGGTGAAATGACCAAGTCCCATGTACTAGATACCGTAGGTACCGGATATTTTAATGATTGATCAAATTTTTCTCAGCTTTATTAACGATGAAACCTTTCTTATTAGATTTTGGGTAATGTCATTAGGCGAAATCCACAACTTTTACTACGAGCTTTTTTCGTATTTGAGAAATCACCGATTTCCATAAGGTTGCAGTGCAGCAAATCGCATAACATAATCCGAATAACGGAATTCAAATTGTAGAATACCTAATGCAAATAACTATAATTTTAATTAAGTCCGGATTAATAAATAAACCAAATTATTGAAGTTCGGATTAGGAGAGATTTACTGTAATTTGTTTTATTTGTTTCATATGTCCCAGTTTATATTTTATAAATTTTAAAACTTATGGTATAGAAACTGTTTAAAGAGTTGGTAATCAAACATTCACCAAACGGTTAAATTTCATTAATTTTGATTTGTACATGAGTGAATATCATTTAAAGCTGAAAACCTAAATAATTTGTGTGTGTTGGGAATATTCAAAATTGCCGAATACTCTAGAACTACCACTCAAATTACAAATAAAATAAACTCGAGGCTGTATTTCCAACAACCAACAGTAATTTTTACCCTGACATAAAATACTAAAAAGCACTTAGGCAAACACAAGATTTTTTATATAAAATTATCCCTAAATAAACATAAGAAAAGGCCATATCGATAAAAAAACGCAATCAGAAGCTAAAAATAATAAATAATAAATTAAATAAATTTTAAAATAAAGTCGATGAATATTATGTAGTTTTAGAGTATAAAAAGCTTTGTTTTTATTTAGTTATTATTATTTTGTATGTACAAATGGTATTAAGCGACTTCGTTTTAAATTTTATTTTACTTTATTTTGTTTATTTAAATTGTGTTATATCTTTATATCTATCTACAAGACGCAAATATCTGACTAATTTTAGAAAGTATAAGAAATACGTGTACGGTTCTTAAAAATTCGAGGTTTTCTTTGAATTTTCCCAGGATTATTACCATCAGATTCTGATTTGGATTCAATGGAATTACCTTAAATGCACTCTTTTAAATAAAAAACAATTTTTAAAATCGGTCTACAATTGGCAAAGTATTCTCTACACATACATAAAAATTCATGTGCGTGCCTTTAAAATTTAACTTATTCCTCTCGATTTCTTTAGGATTCCACCATTAGATTATGTTTTGGTGTTAATGAAACCTCTCCAAAAGTGCATTCTTTTAAATAAAAAAAAAAAGGATTTTTAAAATCGGTTCACAATTGGTAAAGTAATTGGCAAACATACGTTAAAAATTCATGTATGTGCCTTTAAAATTTAAGGTTTTCTTCCGATTTTTTCAGAATTCCACCATCAGCTCCTAACTTGGTTTAAATATGACTACTTTAAAAGTGCACCTTTTTTAAAATAAAAATATAATTTTTAAAATCGGTAAACAATCGACAAAGTAATCGGTGAGCATACACTAAAAATACACGTATATACCTTTAAATCGTGAGGATTTTTCTCGATTTCTCCCAAATTTTACCATCAGGTCCTGACTTGGCTCCTATGGGAACACTGCGGAAGTATACATTATTCAATTTTTCATCAGACGGTATAAAAAAATATACAGTCAAACATATAACCTCCCTATTTTTTAAAGTGTGTTAACTCTTTTAAAGCATGAAAAACAGGGATTTTTTTTGGAGGAGAAAAAATAATATATATATTTTTTGAATTTTGACATTATTTTTTTAAGCATTTATGTTTAGATTTTTTTGGGATGACCAACAAAATGGAGGAATAATCAAGAGTCTTTAGATACCTGTTTTCCGTGACATCGTAAAATGTTGCAGTTGCCTCTTTTTGCTGTTAGTCAAAAAATATTTAACAAATGACATTCGCCTACTCACATAATAAGAGAAAGGATATATCTAAAAAATGATGAAAAAGTGCAGAATTAAAAATTTGGAAGCCTTTTTATTCTAAAGTTCGAATTTTCGACTGTTTTTTAGCCAAAAAAATTATTTATTTACACCATATCGCGGAGAAAACCATTAAATACTTATCATTTACTTATGAGCGGCCAAGTTTTGCAAAGCAAAGACAAATTTAATCTTGTGGACGTTACATTTGAGAAGGACCTTAATTGGTATAAACAATTTATATCTATAGCCACGGCAGCTTCAAAAGCTTAGATTTCTCTTTTGAGCCAAAAAGTACATTTCCCCATCTATTTTATACACTTTGTATGTATCCCAAATCCGACCCCTCTGGAATATTGTTCTCAAATCTGGGGAATGGCGTTTCCCACAACACTGTATATATTTGATTCCATTCAAAGGATAGCTGTTCGCCTTATTATCAATCCTCTGCTTACAGATAGATTTTCTTTTCTTGCCCATCGTCGGGTTGTCGAGGATCTCTCGATTTTTTATAGGAACTTTCACGGTTTTTGCTCCAAGGAATTGTCCAGTATAGTTCCTTCACTTGCAGCTCCCAACAGAGAAACTCGTAGTGCTGCATGTATGCATCTCTATACGGTCCAACTAGACAGGCCCCGAACTTCTCACTTTGGTAGTTCTTTTATTCTTAGAGTTTTTAGATTGTGGAACCTGCTACCCGCGCAGGTTTTCTCTTCCCTTCCAAATCGCGTTTAAAGTTTCAACATGTTAATACTATTATTGCAAACATTAAAAACTACAGGGTGGGCCCTAACTGTATAAGCAGTTTTAATATCCAATTAAACAAACGTTACAAAACCTACACATATTTTATTAATATTATTTTAAACTACAAATGATGTAAATTTTTATGACCTAAAAATTATGTTGTCTAAGTGATGTCCCTCAAGTTGCTGACATTCTTAATCCGGAGTTGCATATTTTCAAAAACTTGTCGAGAAGTTGCTCGGCTAATAGCGTTCATTTGGTCGTTTAAGCTGGTCTAATATGGTTAGATTATCTTCATAGACCCTTGATTTTAAGTAACCATACAGAAAATAATTATTTGTAGTAAAATCCGGGCTCTGAGAGGGACACTGAATATCACTCCTTTGTGAAATAAGTCCTCCAGGAAACATTTCTTTCCAAAAATCTATGGATACTATGGCGGTGTGGTAGGTGGCTCGACCTTGTTGAAACCAAGTCAATGCATTATGATCTTTAATTTGTTAAAGAGCTGGGACTAACTAGTATCTCATAATAGTTATTAGCTCTCACCGACACTCCTCTTTCATTTTCGAAAAAAATGGACCAATAATTTTACTTGCTGATTATGCAGTACACACCACAAGCTCAGAAGAATAATTAAGTCGTTAATGTTTCTATTAGGGATTGTCATAGATAACCCACATTTAGATCCGCAGTGGCAATAATCATTTTTCAAATTTTTACAGCCTCGCGCAGTAAACAAATCGGGGGTGGACGAGCATGCGCACTTAAAAGCCATGGCAAAATACAAACACCGGCACACCGTGCTACCCGTCCACGATTTGACTGTGACGGTCATTAGCTACCGTACTCCGAACTCAGACAAGACGTCGTAAATTTTTTTGGATATTACGGATAGTCTGTTTAGCTCCTGCGCGTCAAACGTCGCGGATGAGTGGTATCCAAGCGCACAAACACATTTTGTCGCCCATAAAAGGTAACTTTTGTTTCGCGCAGTTAATAGCATTGGCAATCCATCGAGATCAGTGGGGATTGTCCACTAACCAAAATCGCCAATAAACGCCATTCTGCGAGTAAGTTGTCGCCAAGTTTTTGATTGTATGGAACTCCGGATTAAAAATGTCAGCAACGTGAGAAACATCACTTGGACAATATAATTTTTAAGTCATAAAAATTTACATTATTTTTAGTTTAAAATAATATCAATAAAATATTTGTAACTTTTGTAATGTTTGCATTATTGGAAATTGAAACTGCTCATTGCTCATACAGTTAAGGCCCACAATGTATTATGAAATAAATATATACACTCCTCAAAAGAATTATCGCATATGTTTGATTTCTTCCATAAGCTTCAATACAAAAATGCTTTTATTTAAATGGCCAAATCTCTTTTAATAATTAAGTTATTAAGACAATTAAAAAAGAAAATGTTAAGAAAACGTGAAGCTATAACTTTATATTAACCGTTGTTTTTTACTTTTAGCAATACATCCTACGGGGTGATAAAAAAAAAATTGAAAAAATGAATAATTTTTAATCGCCCTATATAATGTGCTGTTAAAAGGGAGAAATCTTATTTGTTAATAATTTATACCCTTACCCATTTCTGATATTTTATAATCACAAATTTGACTACTCCCTTTCAACAGCAATCATACAGGGCGATTCAAAATTAATCGAGCATATGCGATAATTCTTTTGAGTAGTGTATTTATTATTTCGACTTTTCTTTGCTCAGTATATTCTTTGAGGATAATACGTTCGAAATACGTAAAACAAAACAAAATCGACTTTTTGAAAATTCTAAAGGGATTTCCCTCCGTAAAAATTACCAAACAAATAACTTAAAATTAATAATGGTAAAAATGGGCTAATAAAATTGTGGGCTGTACGGATATAGATCAAGCCGCACAAAGCCTAGAGCGGCATAATGTAATATTTCCAAAAGTTAATCAGTCTAATGGTTGTGCCACACTGCCACACACACCTAAATATATTTACTTGGCCTTATTAGTTGTTGCTAAAATGACATACACTCTGGCTGTCTTTTTATTACACATTCCGTTTTAAACAAACAAAGTTACTACAGTCGGAAGTTTGTTTTGCCAAAGCTCAGCCTTAATATATTATTAAATTTTGTATGTTCCGGAATGTTTTTGATAAGGCATTTCATTCTAATTAGAATACTAGCGTTACTATATTATGCAGTTTGGACTTTAAGTCTTCTTTGTTTTTAGTAACAACGTGTTTTTGTTTTGTGCAATTAACTTTAAATATATGTTACTGTAAAGTTTAATTTTTGCAATAGTCTATATTAAAGCCTAATTAAAAATAACAAGTTACATTATGTTAAACATTGTTTGGCGAACTAATGACATATTCTCTATGTAGCACCAACTACTAAATCATAACTGTATTGTAAGGTGGTCCTGTGGTCCGTATTTAGGCTATGTTTAAATCTTTTTATGATGGTACTAAATAAGTTCCAAATATATTAAAAAAGAAAATGTGCCGAATTGCAGCTATTTATTTTCAAATTAACCCGTCCCACGACACCCAAACTGTGTAGTAAAATTATGGATGTCATTACTTCAAAATATTTTAAGTTATCCACTAATAAATGGATTATATCAACACATAATAATTCTTGTTGCAAATTTGACGCTGTACAAAAAAAAGTCTCTTAATAATGTTTTGCTAACTTAATTGGTTTTAAAGTTATTCGATGTCAAAATCATCAATATTTGATGTTTTTTTGGTATTTGATGATTTTGACATCGAGTAACTTTTGAATCACTTAAGTTAGCAAAAAATCATGATACCTTTTTTTGTAGAGCATAAATTATCAATAAAAATTATCATGTGTCGATATAATCGGTAGTATAGATAAATTAAAAAATTCCAAAGTATAAACAGAACTTTTTCCATGTTAATATCACATAATACTTTGACTACCGGGGGCCCCGGGTTAATTTTAAGATTAAGAGCTGCAGTTTAACCCGATTTTTTAACATATATAAAACCTATTTAAAACCAGCGTATTTTTTTAAGCATACCCTCAATAAGGACTGCTCAGTGTATAGTTTATTACTCTTAGAAATATTCAGTTAGAGCTTGAAGTTGGTTGGTGTATTATGTAGAATTATTATTAGAATATTAACATTTTAAAAAATATATACAGGGTGCTCTAACAGTTGGGTTATTTATGTTAATAACTTGTACAATTAGTAGGAAAAAGCCATTTTACCAGAGATCTGCGGCTACATTTTATTGCTAGTTCCCGTAGGTCAGTGAAGATTATAATATGTCCACCCTATGATTAATTTCATAAAAGTGTGACTTTTTATTAAACACAATAAAAAAATAATCTTAGAACTATTATGCACTATTGTACCAATCATGTACATACCATTAGTCAAAAAAACGTACTTAAAAAGTGGCGTGAGATAGAGAATCAAAGGACTTTTTAAACGAGATGCTGTATGACCCCCTTTTGTATTTGGAAAAAAGTTGCTATTGCCGCCTTAGCACTAGACAACACGACCAAAATTATTTTTATACCAAAAAATAGTTTAAGTAATAGCCTTTTATCTAAATCTTATTTGACCTCAATATCTTGTCACATTAAAAAGTTAAAGTGAAGAGGACTTTTAAAAACAGCACTGTATGTACAAATTGAAGCTAAACAATCTTCGGCTAAACTTTGAACGTTTTTAGCTCCACAAAGACTAGGTCGATTTTAAAAAATTAAATGGCGATGAAGTAATAATCGCAAGGCCTTTGAAACGAGGTGCTACATGACCCCTTTTTTATTAAAAAAAATTTGTTAGTGGCCATGTGACTAAAATTATTTATGCCAAAAAGTAGTTTAAAGACACTTTCCCACCCAACTTTTAACACACTCAAATTTCAAAAGATAAAGGGGTAGGTCTTTTAATATCCTCCCTATATACAGCATCAGCTAAGGGGGCGTCCATAAAGTGAGGCATTTCACTGTGGAAGGAGGGGGAGGTCTGTGTAAATATAACGTACAGGAAAAAGTTAAAGATATTTGGCCAGCTCTCCTCAGAAAAATGTATCGTGTGATGCAGTGTCACTTTTTGGGTCGATGGCTTTTTGTTTGCTCTTCAAAATCAATTTCGGGTTGAGAAATGGTGCCTTTTCACATTTCCATTTATTTCGGGGCGTATTGTATTGCAACGCATTCTTAAAAACCTCATGTGAGATTGGGGGTTGGGGAAGGGGGATTGAGCCAAATCTCACGAAATATCACCAGGAGGGGGAGAGGGAGTCCACGCCTCACGTAAATTGTTGACACCCCCTATAAGTCCAAAGGTTCACTGGCAATTCGTGGAAAAAAGACGGTCTAACGCGTGTAGAATACGAACAGGTAGAGATTAAATAAATTATTCAGTCATATGAAAAACTAACACACAGCACAGTGCGTCGATATGTGGACAAAAATATCAAAATTATTATTTTCATAACAACTTAAATGTATCATATGTGGAAAAATGTCTTGTAATAATATTACAATATTGCTCTTTGTACTTGCAGAGTATTGTACCATAAGTAATTAATAATAACAGAACTATTTTAGTGCAATAAGACTGATACGATTTTTGTCCCAAAATCCCTATTGCTAAACGCAGTGCATCGGTCCCTATTTGTTGTTGCTTTACTTGCCTATATATCTTTTTGCTAAGCTGAAGGTAGTTTACGTTTAATAAAACAACCACCCTTTTAAACGCACTAAAATTTGCTTTTAAAATAAATTATTAAAAAGAATAAAACAAATAAATACCTATATTTTTAAAAAATATAATAAAACTTATTTGTATTCGATGACACTCTGTGCATTAAATAATGTAAAAAAATAAAAAGATAAGATTTTTTTTGTACAAAACCATCCTTTTTCCTTAAGTTACCTTACGATTACTTATGCTTACCATATCAGATCTACATATCACATCAAAAAGATTCTTTCGAAGTGGAAAACAAGATTTTCCACATTCGAGGCGATTTAAAAGAGTTAGGACCGAGTTAGGCAAAGTTATTTCTCACCGAGGGTTTAGTTTTTAACATGTTCAATACATAACACTCCAGGGAATTTCAATTGCATTTTAAGTCGCTCTTACACGGAATAAGTTAAGGCGACAGGGCAAAACAAAGAATATTTACAAGTTTTGTTCCGTAAACTTAGGGTTATGTTGTGCGCTGAATAAGCTATAAGATCACACTCGCCTTCTTTTGTTGATTTATTATAAAAAGGCTGCATGCAAGTATTTAAATTTATCCGAAGAGGACCCGAAATTCCCACTTTGCGTCGTTTATAAAAGCAATGCATTTTCTGCGCCATCTTTATACAATGTTTTTTTAAATTTTCATCTATTGCCTTTATTTTTAAAATTATTTTTACAACGTATGGGGCAGTCCTATTTTTGTCCGTTTTCAACTTTAAATAGTTTACACTTGAAAATGGACAAAGATAGTACTGCCCGAAACGTTGTGTGAATAATTTAAAAGATAAAGGCAATGGAAGATACAATTTTTAAAATTCACACAACGTTTCGTGTAGTCCTAGCTCTGTCCGTTTGCAATTGTAAACTATTTACACTTAAAAACGAACAGAGATAGGACTGTCCCATACGTTGTGTGAATAATTAAGTGTGAATAATTAAATACATTAAGATAATGGAATTCCAACATTTTTAAGTATTACTACTTAATCCTTGTCTACCTATAGATATTCCACATTTAGATCCGCAGTGGCTAGAAGCCTTTTTCGGATAATTACATTTTTGCGCAGTAAACAAATAGGTACTTTTACGAGAATACGTATTTTAAAAGCCGTAGCCATATACGAAACTGGCTCACCGTCCCTCATTGTTCTCTCTGTATTCCGATCGCGAAATTCAGACAACGCGTTGATAAATTATGCCCGATAATGCTGATAGACCGCTCGGCGCTCGCGCGTGAACATTTTGTAATGGAGGAAAATGACTGGTACCCATGCGCACAAACCCTTTTTCGCTTATAAAACGTAACTTTTGTTTCACGCAGGTAATAACATTGGCAATCCATCCGGATCAGTGTGGCTACCCCATTCAGACATTTTGTTACATACTTTTTAAACTCAGGATTTTTGTTTGTTATAATTATAATTAATACATATTTTTCTAAATTTTCTTTGAATGTCAGAAAAAACATCTACGCCATTGAAAACATCATTGTTTTTAATACAATTTAAAATGTAATTTAATAAGAAACAAAATGTTGATAAAATTTAAACTCAGGAAGGAAGGTATATTATGTGAAAAGAAGTTCCATTAAAAGTCGGTGGCAAAAATGCCACAACACAATGCGTGACAAAACGGAAAATGCCTGACGTTATAAATATGTCTCCACAAAAAAGAAACGAAACCCAATTACCACTTTAGGGCTGTCATCTGTGGTTAGAATCCTCCCCCGACAAAAGCGTGCGACAACGTTAAATTTGACAGTGACTTTCTACCCAATATAAGGGTGAAATATTTGGTTCTGATTCATTGCTTTTGTCGATAAGTCGCAGTGACGGAGTGCTTACGTATATATGTCACTTTTATATTGCAAATTGTTCATTTAACCCAGGGATTAGTTTATAATAAGTGGGTAATGATATACCCGCCATATTGGCGATCATTTTTTGACGTCTCCTGGTACCGTTTGGGCCATGTTATTAAACAATATAAGTGTCAACACCAGTGCTGGAAAAATACATTTATAGTATTATTGGGACAGCCATTACACAGCACTTTTTTATTTTTATTTAAAACATTTTAACAAATATAGTAACATTACCCAGTATTGTCAATTTTTTTCCTTACCTTGCCGTCTTAAGTGGGGTTTATGTCAAAATCCTCCCCAGTATACAGGGTGTCTGGAAAGGTATAGTCATAATTGATGGAAGTGGTAGAGTAAGTTAAAATAATGTTAGTTAGTACTTCATTTAAAAACTAAATAACCTTATACTAATGCTTGTTTTAATAGGTAAACAGCTGTCTAGAAAGTTAAATTTTTGCTTTAACCGTTTGATTAGTTCATTTTTTCCTACAAAAAGGTATACTTTATTTGAATCAATACCTTGTACCGTTTTTCAAAAAATAACATTTTAAATACAGAAATACCAGCATTTTCTATGTAATAAAAAATCGTTTTTTTTTGTTTGAGAATATTATTAAAATATGGTAAATTTATTAAAAACCGTGTTTGTGAGCCCCTTAAACTCTCTAATAGAAATAAAAATCGTTTTTATAATTATATCATATTTTAATAATTTTGTTAAAAAATGTATTTTTGCTACATACAAAATGCTGGTTTGTCTAAATTTAAATGCGATTTTATGAAAAACGATAAAAGATATCGATTCCAATGAAGTATCCTTTTTTGTAAAAAAACTAAACAAACGTTCAAAGCAAAATATCAATTTTGTCACCTCTGTCAAAAATTCTTACATGAAATGAAAATTACTCATCTCACACTGTATAATACCGACTTTACTGAACAGCCGTTTACCCATGAATAGAAGAATTACTATGAGGTTAGTTGGTTGCCAAATATCATCGGTACTGTGGCAACAGTTTAAAAGTTAGGATTAAAATATTTTTTGTTATTATAACTCCCTAATAAGGCGCGATAGAATTTTTTATATGAAGTACTAACATTCTTTTTACTAACTCTATCACCTCTAACATTCATGACCATACAGTTCGGGATACCCTTAATATCATATCGCTTCTTAGTAAAGAATTAAAAAACTTAATATAGGTAGTATAGGTACATAGTCGAAAACTAAGATCCACACCAGATTTCGCAAGGTGTCTTCATCAGTGTTATTTTTACTCTTTTTTTTTTTAAATTGTGCTGTACATTTTTTTTATCTGAACAATCCACGAAGACTGAAAGTCTAAATACTTACGTGTCGTGGGGGTCTTACGCGCGGTAAGAAGAAGTTTTTAACACGGTACGGTAAAATTTGAATTCTACATTCTAAAATCTTTAGGTATAAAAGAACAAACAAAGTGAGCAATTCGGTGTCTGACCAGCTGGACCGCATAGGGAAGCATACTGCGGCAACACGAGTTTCTCTGTTGGGAGCTTCGAGTAAAGGAACTATACTGGACAATTCCTCGGAGCATAAGCTGTAAAAGTATTTATACAAAAGCGATAAATATCCTATATGAGAAGAAGAAGTTACAAAAGAATTCCAGAAACAACTCTTAAATCTTAAGTAATTACTTTTAAAAATATTTTTTAGTCTAATGGTCTTTAAACAACCCCAGGACGCCACGTCGCTGATATATAAAAGGAAAACATGGTAAAGCGCTCAAAAACCCCTAATCAACGTATGGCAGGGTGCAAGCCATTACATTATTGCTAAATAATGCCTGTTTAGCTAAAATTAGGGTGCGATGAATGGCACAAGTGGCTTTTACTTACAGTGACACATTGAAAAATTATCACCCTTATTCATTTAGCAACAAAATCAAATTTTAAATGAAAACACATGCCATTTAGTTAAAGAATTAATTGGCTTCATAGGTAATTATTTTTTATTTCATTTTCTTTTTGATTACGTTGAGCACGTCCAATAAAACGCTTCGACCTAAAATTCTGTTACAAAAGTCGCAAAATTAAATTCTGGACTCTTGTTTGCATTTTTTTTGAAAGGTTTTAAATAAAAGAAAAAATCTTTTTGCACTAACGTTAAAAAAACAGTTTTTAATCGTTAACATGAAGATAAAGTATTCTATTCTAGTACACTACATAAAGTAACTTTTTATAACACTTTGAATTAGTGTTTTGTTTCCATGCCCACTGCCCACTACGATAAACTTAAATATCAATTTATGCAATGTAACACTAAACGTGACATCAACTGAACCAAACGATCAAGTTACCTTTGATTTCGTAATTATTTATTTTAGTTTATGTGTCACTAGTTTTAAAATTTGACAGTTTGCAAATAAATTTAATAGAAATTATTTAAAATTAATAGTACTAATGAATTTGGATGACTAAAAAATTAAAAGGAATTTAAAAGTTTTCAGTATTATTTCTACAAAAGTAAGTACATACAATTTTTAAAATTAAGTCACGGCATAGTTAGGTGTGAAGAGAATATTTGTCTTTTAAAAAATAAGGAGACTAAGATTTTTTGTTGCAATATATTGGCTGTGCTGAAAAAATTAAAATTAATAAGTTTAAATAAATAAAACATGTATAAACTAGTATGTAACACATGTATAAAGTAGCTTTTTTACTTATGGGATTGCCACTCCTGCCTTACGGCTCGTCCTGTAAAACTTTCCGTTCGTAAAAGATTATTCTTTTATGCACTTGTTACATAAATTACTATTTTTTTAATTGACCGGAAAATTGAATTTTCCACTCAATTTTTTAAGCGGAAAATGCTATTTTACAGGACTAATTTACTTTCCGGTCCCTAGTTTACTTTCCGGTCTCTCATTTACTTTCCGGTCCCTGATATCAAAAAATCCTGTTAGCCATGACAAAAATTGTCAAAGTTCAATTGTTACTATTTGACAGTTCAAGATATTGTAAAGTAAAGAAAGCATCATTTTGCCAAAATGGAGTCAGACATGGAAAATCCAGATGAAATAATTGAAGCAGCCTTGCCTTATTGTCGTTTAAATATAACACTAAAAATTTACACAGTTTTTTTTCCGGTCAATTAAAAAAAAATTATGTTCGATACTCGACCGGAAATAATTTTACGGGTCTCCTCAAAACTACAGGACTCGCCTACGGCTCGCCCCTGTAAATGTTTTTCGTCGACCCGTAAAATACCATTTTCCGGTCTAGTAACGTAAATAGCTATTTTCATTTTGTTAAATTTTGTTGGAAAAAATTATAAGCCTACCCTGTACTTCAAATATAATTTAAACATTGTAATGTGTTTGTATGTTAATCAATTTTTCACAGAATACTCGTGTTTATTTACAGATTTAAATCAAATTCGTGTTTTTATCACCTATGACACCATGTATAAAACAAAACCATCTTTGATTGACGTGTTTAGCTTTTGAAATATACAAACGAAAACAATAACTAAGGAGTAACGTGTCATATTCAAAAACACGAATTTAAAAAAAAATAACGTTTTCCAATAAATTACTAGTTTAATGAATTTCTATGAATAGACATGGTGTTTACAATATTTAAACTTAACCAGAAACATAAACATAAATTGTCTACTTACAAATTATGTAATATTTTATTAAATTAATTTATCTTGATTAATCTTTCAACCATTTAGGGTAGCCAAATTAATATCTTCTTTTAGTATGGAAGTTAGCCATAGTGTTGACCTTCATTTCCATCGCATTTGTTTTCAGTATTTTTGTACTTACTCCAAAGGGACCTCCTTTTAAACTACAAGCCCCCTAACTTGGGGGCCCCTGGGCACTGTGACCCGCCTAGCCCCATAGTAGCTACGCCACTGGCTGAAGTGCCTCAACTTAGTACTTGGACCAACTTTGTTTTCTTGGCATTAACTACTTTTTTCTTCCACAACCAATTTTATTTATAGTTTTGCTAACAATAGTACCCTTCAGCTTTACTTCAGTTTTCTGGTTCTCAAACCCAGCTTTAAGCCTGACTTGGAAAGCTAACGCAGGGCGATGTCGATATCTTTTTTACAGGATTATAAATTAATATCGAGGCGCCAAGAATCTACTTCAATTTAATGCATCCAAGACACTGTCATGTTTCTTGTCACAAAAAATGTAATTAAATACTTATCCATTCGGTCAAATTTTGTAGAGCAAAGAAACTTTTAATCTTGTTGGCGTCGCATTTGATAATAACCTTTACTGTCATAAACAAATTGTATCTATAGCCCAGGAGCTTAAAGAAAGTTAAGATTTCTCTTTAGAGCCAAAAAGCACTATTCGCTTCTAATTTGTATACTTCGTATGTATTCCAAATCTAAGCCTCTATGGAATATCTTGGGAATGACGTCCCCCACAACCCTCAGCACTCCTGATTCCATTCAAAGAAGAGTTGTTCGCCTTGTTTACTTACAAAAGGCTTTTTTCTCTTGCCCATCGTCAGGCTTTAGGGGATCTATCGCTTTTCTATAGTTACTTATCAAGTATAACTCCTCCTCTTGCAGTTTCCAACAAAGAAACTCGAGAAGCATTCCTACCGACTAACTGGGTAGACACAAACTGTCCACTTTATTGGTTCTTTAATCCCTAGAATTTCTAGAATGTGGAACCTGCTGCTTTCCCTTCAAATTTTAAAATATTTTTGTTTCGTGTTAGCAAACTCCCTCTTACCTTGCTAAAGATACTCACGGAACATTAGTATTGGGGTTGCAGCCTTTATGGATTGTATATAGATAAAATAAATGTTTATGTATGTAATGTATTATAAATTAAAATACTGCAAAAAATCCTAAAATCAATAGTAAATAAAAAACTGAAAAAATATAGGGCATCCTAACAATGTGTAAAACAAATAATGATAGTGAGGTACTAAACGATGATTGGGGTAGCCATTAATCTAAAGAAGAAAAAAGAAGGATTAAGGGGGTATTAGGTGACAGTAATTTAGCCAATGGCGTATCTTTAATAGTAACAAACTTAGTAATACTTAAGCATCTTGTATTCACTTTTAAATAAATAAAAAAAAACATAAAAATCTAGAGACAAATAGTAAATAAAAAGCTGCAAAAATATATCACAAATTACCAATGTGTAAAACAAATAAAAGTAGGGCACTAAACAATAATTAGATAACCAATATTTTAAAGGCGAAAAAGAAGCACTAAAGGGGCATTAGGTGACACTAATTTAGCCAAAGGCGTATCTTTAATAGTAGCGAACTTAGTAGTAATTGAGCACCTTGTATTTATTTTTTAAATTAAATAAAAGAAAAACAACCCAAAAAAATTACAGACAATTAGTAAATAAAAAGTTGCAAAAGATAGGACAGTTTACCAATGTTTAAAACAACTGAAAATGAGGCACTAAATGATGATAAGATAACCATAAATTTAAAGAAAAAATAATAGTATTAAGAAATCTTTAGGTAACACTAAGTTACCGAAAGGCGTATCTTTAATAGTAACAAACTTAGTACTTATTGAGCGCCTTGTATTTATTTTTAAATTAATAAAAAAATAATTCAAAAATTCTAGGGACAAATAGTAAATAAAAAGCTGCAAAAGATAGGGCAGCTTAACAATTTTTAAAAGAAATGGAAGTGAGACACTAAACGATGATTAGTTAACCTTTAATTTAAAGGAGAAAAAGAAGCATTAAGGGGGCATTAGGTCACACTCATTTAGCCAAAGGCGTATCTTTAATTGTAAGGAAGTTAGCCATAGTGCCAGCCTAACTTAAACATCCTCTTTATATTTTTAAATAAATTTGATAAAAAAAATATTCTAGAAATATCTAAAGATAACTAATAAAGAATAAGCTGCAAAAACATAGGATAGCGTAACAATGTGTACAACAAATGAAAGTGTGGCACTAAACGATGATTAGATAACCATTAATTTAAAGAAGCATTAAGGGGGCATTAGGTGACACTAATTTAGCCCAAGGCGTATCTTTAATAGCAGTAAACTTAGTAGTATTTGAACACCTTGTATTTTTTTAATTAATAAAAAAATCCAGAAAAATTTAGAGACAAATAGTAAATAAAAAGCTGCAAAAGATAGGACAGCTTAACAATGTGTAAAACAAATGAAAGTGAGGCACTAAACGATGATTAGATAACCATTAATTTAAAGGAGAAAAAGAAGCATTAAGGGGGCATTAGGTGACAGTGTCCATGAACATTAGAGGATTAACATAGTAAATGGATGAAACCGTAGTCTTAAATTGTGCTCAGATAAAAGGCCCTTTCGGCGAAAAGGGAGCGTTATTTATTCTTATCGTCACGATGTATCGTATCGGAAGATTTTGCCAGAAAATGAAATTTTCCAGCCCTACTTAAACAAACCTACGTTTGTTTTTTTCCTTTGCTTTTGTTCATGTAAATTTCTTTTCGAATATCGTTTAAAGGATTTTTCTTGGCCGGGTGTATCCGGTTGCGATACATTTTGGTTTTGAGTTCCTACAATATACAGTTTTATTTAGAACGTAGCAGTTTTTGAGTTAGGCATGAATTTGATTTTGCAAAAACAAAGTTGATTATTTGGTTTTCCCCTCCTGCTTTCCACCAAAGAAAATTGATTTCAAGACCTAATACTTAATTTGTATTTTTGTTGTGAATTTGTTCAAATTTTATCAACAAATTTGTTTACTCTTAATTCTTTCAAATATTCAAAAGCAATAAAAAAATTAACTTATTTTATTACTTTTTATGTTTTTTAATTAACTATTTTAAAAATATATTTTTTCGTGTTGTTTTTTGAATTTTCCAAGAAATTTTTCACCATTTTGAAACACCCCATATATCCTACGGCAAATTTTTAGTATGGCTTTTAGTATTTTAGACGAAGCAATAGTTTTTATTAAGAATATTTTTCTCGAAATATTAAAAATAAAAATAATGAGGTATAGTTAAGCCCATCCGTGGACATACTGAATTTTCAAAAAAAAACATGTCTTTTGCTGGTAACATTGGGCTAAAAATAATTGTTTTTTGAAATGAACATGTATTTTTTTAATCAAACAAAAAAAAGGTAGAATATTTAATCCCAAAATGTAAATCGCCCTGTATAATGAATTTTAAAATAAATCTATAAATTATTGTTGTTTTTAAGTCAAACAAAATAGGGAAAGGCACTGTTTGGATGATTTAAAATGGGCGAGAGTATAAAGTCAAACAGAAAACACTAAAATCGCTCGCTCACCATAATGTATACTTTAGCCAGTGTGTATAGCCAAAACATTGCTAAATTTCTTTAGCGAATCAACAGAATTAATTAGCTTGCTAAAATATTTGCCAATAATTAAACTCTCAATTAGGTTTATTGGGTCTTTCTGTCTGGGATGCTCCAAATTCATAAATACTAAGTTTCTTGTAATTTATTTACCAAAATTTAGATAGTATTTTAATAAACTATAATGTTCTTAATTCTTTGACAAGCTTTGATTTTAATTATACCTAATATCTTTTAAATAAAATATATACAGTGTCTTGCAAAATTCAGTGCACATATTTTAATGGCGTATTTTTGGGGTTAAAATAATTATGGATTTTTGCCTATAAACATACAGGGTTTCCCAACTCTAATTATACACGAAATACAAAAAATTTATCATTTTTAATCGTTAATGAGTATATAAGAATACTGCTAATAGCACACAAACCAGCAATAATTGACGTATGGTATGTTATACATTTTTAATGTAGAATTTAATATTAAGTAAAAAAATTCTAAATATAGAGAGTGTATATAGAGTGTGTTGCTTCGTCTAAAACACGATTATCCGACCCCTAACGAGTTATTTTCCTGGTCCAAAACAGGAAATTTCAGTTAGCCGTAGACCTGTTAAGCACAAATCCGGATTTGGCTTCAGAATGCACCCTTGACACCGCCTTATCTCGGAAAAAAAATCTGAACTCGGGATTGGATTCAGCGTCAAAAAATAAATGTCTCACACTAGTCTTTTAGAACAACCATAAACCCACTGCCTAAAGTAATAGGAGTGTGCAAATGTTTATGAGATTTTATGCAAGATTGTAGCAACAGTCCAAAATTTTCGATTTTTTTTTACGGAAAGTAAGACAACTGTAGCTCGTAGGGGTGGTATTTCAGAACACATGTTTATAGAAAAAAAATCTTGTTTTTACCTTAAATATATTTGTAGTAAATTTTAAAACACCCTGTATATTTTAGCTATATAGTATAACTACAACCTGGGGCTTAGGAACCCTTATGTGACATAGGTTGGTTAGAAAGAAGAGTTCAGTTTATAGTGATGAGATACCTAGAAAAAATATAGTTAATATAGAAAATCTCCCTATTTTGCTTTAATAATAATGTTACTATTTATACACAAAGGCATTTGAAAAGCCAACTTATGGTTTGAATTACATTGTTTATTTTATTATGTATTCTCCCTAAATTTCCATACAATTGTTTCAATGATCTTTTGTTTATGGATTCCATCCCAAGAGTGAGAATTTAGGAAACTGTCAGAGTACGCTTTCATGGTTACTGTCTTTTCTTCAATATAATAAATTTTTACGCATAAATTTTGTAAAATGTAAATGTTTTTTTAAAACAACCATAAGTTAAAGGTGAATAGGGTAGATACTGCAACAATTTAAACTTTACTCGGGTTTTCTTAATGTTAATTTTTTCAGACAGATTAAAAAGAAATAGCCAGTAAATAGTAAAAACTGGTATCTTCATAAAAAAGTTCTTATGGACTATTATATAATAAAACACCTAAAATGAAAAGCTTCATTTAGTTAGGCTGTTTTTTAAGATTTTTAACGGGTTAAATGCAGCTTTTTAAACTCTTCATGTAAAATTATAAAACTGTTTTTAATTCTTTCTTTATAAACTGTGATATTTAAAAAAAAGGGTTTTAAAGTTAAATACACCGATTTCGTTTAAAAAAACAAACATCGGCTCCCTCATCCGACAGTCGGCTGAAACCGAACAGATGTAACAAAGCGTCTATTTATTTGTAAACACTTCCAATTTTGTCTCTTTTGAAAGTGTTTGCCTTTTGTTTAGCTTCCTATTAGTTGGGAACTTATCGGGGGAAAAGTATCACTTGTTCCCGGGGTCATAGCTTAACATGTTTGAATCTTGCGCCATTTTTTTCAATCCATTTTTTTGTCTAAAAAGCATGAAAAGAAGAAATAATTATGATAAAACTTTTGTCTTTACTCAAAATACAAATCTATAAAGACTGTGTTTGATCAAAGAAATTTAGGATTAATGTTTAATTGCAATTTTTGCAATAAAGAAATAATAAATTTGATTTCTACGAATGTTTAGGTTTTTTGCTCAATTTTTTTGGTATATACTAATATTAACTTATTCTAATTGAAAGTAACAATTTTTTAAAAGAACATTTTTTTACAGTAAGCTTTAACAAGGGATATTTTTTCAGTATTGAAAAATTATGAAATTTTACATTTAGTATAAGACACCAGACTAAAATAAATTCATCGTAGGTTTACAATGTTATTATTATTTTTTTATCTTTGGACAAACCACGAAGGCTAAAAGCCTAAATACTAACGTACCGTGGGTGTCTTAAGCGGGGTAAGAGGAGTTTGTTGACACGGGACTTAAATACTTGAAGATTTGGGGGAAGGAAAGACCTCCGCGGGCCTCCACAGCCTAGAAACTCTAGGGATAAAAGAACGAACAAAGTGGGAAGTTTGGGGCCTGTCCAGTTGGACCGTATAGGGATGCATACGCGCGGAACCACGAGTTTTTCTGTTGGAAACCGTAAGTGGAGGAACTATACTGGACAATTCTTCAGAGCAGAAGCCATGAAAGTACCTATAAAAAGCGATAAATCCCCCACAGATCGACGATGTGCAAGAGAGGGAAGCCTTTCTGTAAGTGACGGATCATTAATGAGACGAATAGCTCTTCTTTGAATAGAATCAAGAATGCTTAGGGTTGTGGGGGACGCCATGCCCCAGATATGAGAACAATATTCCAAGGGAGGTCGGATTTGGGACACATATAAAGTGTATAAATTAGAAGGGGAAAAATACTTTTTGGCTCGAAAGAGAAATCCAAGCTTTTTGAAGCTGCCGTGGCTATAGATACAATGTGTTTATGCCAGTTAAGGTTACTTTCAAATGTGACGCCCACAAGATTAAAGGTGTCTTTGCTCTGTAAAACTTGGCCGCTCATAAGTAGAGGATGAGTATTTGATGACTCTTTTCGCGACAAGGAACATGATTGTGTTTTGGATGCATTAAAATGGACAAAATGTTGGCAATCTTTTGAATTTACATAGAACACATAAAAATAATATGACAAGCTTTTATAAAAAAAAATTCTAAAGCCCCTCTTTACTGAGATATGTGCCCTTAAAAGATGCCACTGAAAATAGGTTTTCCTTGAATAACTTTTGTAGTACTTGCTGAAATAAAACACAATAGTGCTAATTACTTTTACATTTTGTATTATAAAGAAATAAATGTAGTATTTTTGGATAGCCCATACCCCTAGCTAAAGACCTCCTGTTCGATATCGATAAATGGAGGAAAAAATTGCTTAAATACGGCTCTATTAAATTATGTTGTATGTCAGTTTAACATGAGCTCCCTCTAATAGTAAATTCATGAAACAGGCACTTGGAGCGAGTAATTTTAATTTCGCTCTGCACTAGTTCTATTAATATTCGAACCAACTCGGTGCCAGATCGCTTTTTGTAAGGGCAAGAACAAAACGAGTTGTTGTCACCGAGCCCGGTTAAAGTATCGCATGAATAGGACTTCAGGCTGAACTTGATCCTTCCGATCTGTCACAAAATTTAATCTTCAAATAAACTTTTTGTACCTTTTAGTATTTTTTATTTAATTATTTATTTGCAGTCTTGTAATTTGCTACCCATGGATTTTCTTTCTAAGAAATATTAATTTTGTCACATAAAAATCGGCTAGCACACGAAAAGAAAAACAATATTATAATTTTTAGATTAGGACGTTCAGTTCCCTTCTGCGACACCGCCAAAAACAACGGTTCCAAAAAGCTCGAATTCTCCAAGTGTAATATCAGCACCGTAAATACGAAAATTGATCGCTCAAAGTGCGGGCAAATTCATTGAACACGCACATTTATTGTTCTACAATAGAACTCTTTTGCGTGAATTAAAAAATTGTACTGCACTGCCAAAGTTCGAGCGTAGTGCGCACTAGTGCGATTCACTATAAACTTATGCATTCTCTAACTCTTTTATCGAAGGTTATGGAACCCTGTACAATATTGCAACATTATTTTTTATCGTCGTGAAAATAAAAGCAAGATCTTTACTGAAAAATTTTGTTAGTGTCAATTACAACAGAATAACCTAATGTTTTAGGATGGCTACTACACAAAACTTGTTTTTTTCTAAACATTTTTATTTATCAATATCGAACAAGAATGCCGTTTTGGCTATTAAAAAATACTACTTTAATTTTTTTATAATACTGGGTGTCAAAATAATTGGCACTATTGCACTATTGTGCAAGGATTAGTCCGCCCCTGGCGCACTAATAAATGCAAATGTTTTCGGTGGGCACCATTTTTGGGAGTCCTTAATAAGTTTTGTTAGAATAAAACAAATATGTCAATAATACAAGTACTATAATAGTTTTTCAAGAAAAACCTATTTTCAGCGGCGGCCTTTAAGGGCACATATCTCAGTAAAGAGAGGCTTTATAAGGAAAGGTTTATAGACGCTTGTCTCATTATTTTTATAGGTTCTATATGAATTCAAGGGACTGCCTACATATTCTCGGACATCCTGTATGCTTACTGCATCCATTGAGTCTTGCAGAAATTCGCTGCAAAATCAGTTTTTTTTTCTGGAAAAATGCTGTTAAATTGCGAGAAATTCTAAACATTTAAAATAATAACAAATTTTATCCAAGCAAGGAAAATACGGCAAAAAGCTTTAACATAAATGTACTTTTAGAAATTCTTCAAGCTCTTTTCCAGTGAAAACATTTTCTGATATGAGCTTTTCTAGATCTAAATAATTAAAAACTAATTTATTAAAAATAGTCATTTTTTGTTGTGTGCGTCTGGTAAAATTGCTTAATTTAAGACGTTTTTTCATGTTAATACGGTTCAAAACATTTTAAAAACATTTGAATACTAATCTCTATTTAACCCTCATATTAATATTGTCATTTCAAATGCGGTTTGAACCACTCCGATGAATACAGTTAACACGAAAAAATGACTTTAATAAAACCCGTCCTGGATTGGTTCTACCTGTAATTTCATCTAGTTCTACTTTTATTACAAAGAAATAAAAAAATAATTTTTTAAGAAATTTAAATAAATAAATCAAACAATAATATTTATTGTTGATATTTAAAATGTGCGTAATCTGAAATTAGCTTATTTAAACAATATGTAAAGCAATAACTCTACCACAAAATCGATATAGGTCTGTTTTGTGTATATATGTAGAACACAAATTAAATTTATCGCAATTAGGACATTATACCTGCAATTTCAATGAACTAAAACTTAAAACAATGAAAACATGATCAAACATCTTTACTGGAAAATTAACATACACACCTATACAAGGTAATTTAGATGCATTAAAAGAAGAGCCGATTGCCTTAATAATGACCCCACGCATACAAATAGCATTCCTTGCCCATGGACGGGCTAAAAGGTGTATCCAGATTTTAAGCACGACCTGTAACCGTACAACGTCGCGAAGAAATCTGGACGTCGGCGTCGGAACAAACGCCGTTGCGAACCTTATCAGTGATCGCATAAATGGTTTCAGTGCGAGGTTCGATGCATCGCACGTGGTTGTGACCAATTCTTTTTTACAGGTTGTCGTACAAATCTAAACGGTGCTGTCATAGTGGTTCGCGACCAAGTACGCGTGCAGGTCGTGGTTCAAATCTGAAAGCATCCTTATCTGTCGCTCTTTTTAGGTTTTTTATGGCTTTATCGCTAAGGAATCAGCCTGTTTTATTGCTTTGCTGGCAGTTTTGAACTGAACAAGACGTAGTGCCACTCTTATGTATGCAAATACTTTAATTATTGCTTGTTTTTGGGTTAAATAAGTGAATATTTATCTAAAATAAACTAAATAGCTTACATCGGCGTATATATGGGTAGGTTATGGGGTTTGAACCTTTTCCCCTCTTAGCATGACAAAGAAGAGAAATTTGTAAGGAAAAGTTCTTTTTAGGTATGTTTTTATTGTGGACGGTTATGTGGACCCCCACCCCCCTCCCTCCCCGGTGGCGCTGTATCCACCACCCCACTCCTGTAAATAGTATTTAAGCAAATTTCACCATGTTTGCCTCTTGTTTTTTACTTCAATCCCTCTGAATAAAATTAGTCCGTTAAAAGTATCCGGCTTTTATTTAAGAAGAACCTACAAGTAGCACGTGGGTATTAGCAACGTTCTTAGGGCTAATACATCACAGTTACCAATTTTATTTTTTTTGGAATTAAAGCCTCCCCCATTACCATAAAAAAGCTTTATATACCTCCGTGAGAGCTTATCTACCTATAGTTCCAGAGGCGCACTTACATGTTTGCTGTCCGTAGGCTATTTTATTTTCGCCGCCCCTTTCTTCTTCTTTTTTCCTTCAAAAAAAAGGTCCTCACTTCCATTTCTTTTAATTATAGGTATAAAATTGAATTCGAAATCCAACAAAATTATTCCTAAGACATAATCTGCCGCCCCCTAAAAATGCCGCCATAGGCTTCAGCCTACTCAGCCTTTTGGTAAAGGCGCCACTGTATACTTCTTACAATAAAAGGTTTTTAATTACAGGTGTATGATATTATTTGTCACTATGACAGTGACAGAATTTTTAAAAATAATTAGAACCAAAATAATATTTTCTTTTTCACTTTTCACCATTAATGATTAAATTGAGATGCTGTTGATATTTTAGAAACCCTCAATAACTGACGTAAAGTATATTATATATTTTTGATGTAGAATTCAATGCCTTAAAAGTTTGTTAGAATATACAGGGTTTTCCATTTAAAAAGCGTTTTTGGTATATTATATACTTATAATGTCCATGAAATAAAATAAATGTATCCACACATTTTTTTTATTTTAAGTATGTATGTATCCTGTACAGAGGCAAAGGTATTTTGTGTCTAACTAAATAGTTGTTGGTATACCCTGTAAATAAAAGAGTTTTTACATGTCGTAATCAAAGTTTAAATATGTACCATAGTGCCGAAAAAAACTGGGTCAACAACAAAATTTATTTTTATTGCCTGGTCTATTAGACGTTTATGTTTTAATGTTGTTGAAGTTAACGTTATTTTGTGACAGCCACGTCAAAAAATGCCAAATATATGGAATGTGATTTTCTATAGACTACGAGACACTTTTACCTGAATTTTAATGACCTACTTTTTTTTTTTGGTTTGATTTTGTTGGTACATTTTTTGGTATCGCCAATTGAAATCTATACTTATATAATAAAGAGGTAAAGTTTGTAACTTTGTTTGTTTGTTTATTTGTAGGGGCTAATCTTCGGAAATACTGAACCGATTATAAAAATTCTTTTACAGTAAAAAACTACACTATTCAGGCAAGCTTTTGGCTATATTTTATTATGATTAAACAAAAGTTTAAAGAAATTTATAATCAACGCTTAACGAAGTGGGCAGGGGTCGGCTAGTTTCTTATATATTTAAGCTAACTAAAATAGATCTAAGTTGTACATTTATTTTCCGGACACTCTGTATGTGTAAGGATTAATTCGCGTTGTTTTACTAACATTTCGTTATTACTATGGTAATTACTGTTTATCCTGTACATTGTTTCAGGCTGAAAAAACAAAAAAAGACAACAAAGCTCATTAAGGGGTAAAAGTTAGCATTGTTGTCACGTCATAATTCAAATTTAGTTCGCCGACGCTAAAACAAACGTCAAATTTAATCAACAATAGCCGCTAAATAAGTTAAAGTTTTTTCCCGGCCAAAATAGCTAATGGTTTAAAATCATCTGCAGATTTCCGGTTTTGATAATAAAAAATCCGGGGGCCATAATTACGAAAGCCAAATTATGCGCAACTTAAATTTGCTTTTCATTTCCACAAAATTGAATTGCTTTTAATATTCCGAGTGGCTTCTATGTCCATGATTATATTACTTTATGACTGGACAACGGTTTTTAGTGTTTGTATATACGCCGTGCCGGGGTGTATTTGTCTTTTTTGCCGGGTGCGTTTTACCTTTTGCTTTTCTACATAAACGACAGAAGTATATCGAGTTACGTATGCTACCTTTATCAAGTATTGTAAAGGTGTATTTAAATTAGAGCGAACACAAGCAAACGAACGAATTCGTTCCGTAGGATTATTGTATTTAAATGGCGAACCGAACGGATTCATTTAAGTTCGCAAATATACCAACGGATGCTCGCGTTCAATTTGAACGGCATAATTTGGTTGCGAACCTAATGAACAAATTTGGTTCAAAAATGTAGGCAGACGATTCATTTTTTAAAAATATGAAATGGTGAGTTTACTTTTTGCTTTTCTACATAAACGAGAAACGACAAAAGTATATCAAGTTACGTATGCTGCCTTTTATCAAGTATTGTAAAGGTGCATTTAAATTCGAGGGAACACAAGCGAACAAATAAATTCGTTCGCTAGAATTATTGTATTTAAACGGCGAACCGAGCGAGTTCGTTCTAGTTCGCACATGTTCCAACGAGTGTAGGTAGGTCAGCGAATCGTCAAAGGATGCTCGCGTTTAATTTAAGCGAAATAATTTGGTTGCGAAACTAGTGAACAAATTTGATCCAAAAATGTCGACAGGCGATTTATTTTAAAAAATATGAAATGGACAAATGGAATAGGAATCCCTTGTTGCCGAAAAAAACAAAGCGTTAATAATAAATCTATTCTCTGGTTACTACTTGCCTCTTAACTACCTAATATTGTTATGTGGAAATAATTGAATTTGAAATAACTTTTCTTTATTATTTTTTTACTGCTAATCAATTACTGTGACCAAATGTGACCAACTCGTGATCAGTTGTTTTAGCTTGAAATGACCTCCTTGATGTTGAGGGGCTAAATATATTTATATAGCAATTAGTGACCTTGAAATTTTAAAATATTTATATTTATTCTAGTATCTTTGACCAAATATTAAATACCTATAACCAATTCTCTAATTGTTACAAGCTTTTAGAATTTGTTTCTTGAATCCAAAATTTTTAATTTTGGGCCGCCCACAAAATTTACTCGTCCTTAAATGTCTTCATTTAATAGAGAACCCCTTTAATCTTGCTGACCAATTAATTAATCATACTGACCAATGTTAACCGCTTTGTGACCAAATACATCCTTTTGATTAAGCCCTGTATGATTAATTTAAGGCGCTAAAAATGTTTCGATGGCCTTGATATTTTAAACACGCTGTAAAATTTGGTGTATGGATGACCAATTCGTCACACTTAGTGACCATTTATGACCATTTCATGACCTATTCGGAGCTGTTTTCCAGACCGCAAATTTCACATTTAGGGCCGCTAAATAGATTGGGCTCCAATAACTAAAATTTTGTAATGAAATGTTCATAAGAGTCACGGATAAGCCGTGGTTGCTTAAATCGCTGCTAATTTTGCTCCCATTCACCTTAAATTTGTAAACAATATTCTTAAATGTTTTTATTTAAAAAAATTATTTTAAAAATTTCAAAAAATACACAAAAATCAGACCATCTTCCTGCCTATTTAAGCAATTAAAAACTAAAAACAAATAAACCATCCCGTGTAATTAGAAATCAGGTTACGTAATCTCAGGTAAAGTCTATTGTTGAGTTAGAAAAGTAAATAATTTTGAATGCGTGCGTCGAGCCCTCATCAAGAAGTTTCCCTGATTGGCGGTACGTGTTTTTGGCGAAGGTCAAAAATTCGAACAATTTCATTGAATTTGGCGGAAGTCGGCGGGGGCCTAATGCCCGGACTTTTAACAAGTCGACGAGCGTTTCAACGGGATCAACGTGTAGAATGGCAAGTGAGACAGCCCGACCCGACTAGGTGAAGTTATCGAGAGAACTTTTCACATCGCAATTTTCCAGATCGCTGTTGGTATTATCTTTTATCCAGAGGCGGTTTTACATTTTTATATATTCGCTAAAATGCTACTGCGGCTTTTAAAAGTTAGGCCTGTTTTACACAAATCAAGTTATTGATCAAGAGTTGTTCAATAAAGTACTTAATTTAATCGTTTTTACTTTTTTTAACTTATTACAACCTAACTACTATGATTGAACAAAATATCCAGAGGACAATATAATAAACGCCCAATGAAGTAGGCACGGGTCGGCTTATATGAGTATAAAATTAACGCATTAAAAAAGGAAGTACCTATGCATTTAAAATCAGCAAACAAAAAAGAATGGAAGAAATCGTATAAAACCAAAAAATCGTGATGTAAAAGTAGAGAAAAAAATCGGGCCAAATTTATAACCAAACCATACATGCAGCTACATTTTTTTCATAACTGAATAAAATCATGCTGTTTATTTGTTCGTATGTCAAAGTTAGTACGTCCAAAAATAAAACTAGATTCATTGGCAAACAAAAAAATTGGATTATTTTGAGATTCCATTTTTTTTGTGTTTTTTGATAAGGATTTATATTTAAAAATTGGATTTTTTCGTATCATTTCTTGTTAGTAAATCCCAACAGTAAATAATAAATTAAAAAGCATTATTTTAACTTTACGACCTATTCTGATTAAGCAAGCAATTTAAGTATATTTAAAATAAAACTAATTTGTGCTATCGTCTAGAAATAAAAAAATGTATTAATGAGAAAACTTAATCTTTAGTAAATTACGTTACTGACTGCTTGATTCTAGGCTGGTATATGTTTTCGTATACATGATCCCTCCTACATATATGACATATTTTCCAAAACAAAAACCCAGACTCTATTATAACATACCTACATATGCTGAGATAACCACAATTGACGCGTCGAGAACCAGATCGGGCAAGTCATTTTTAATAGCAGAATTCTTATTTATTACCACTTGCTTCTTAAGTCAGCTCTGGCAGCTCTATCTATTTAGTGGCCCAAAATATTGGTCATCAATACACCAACTTTTACAGCGTGTTTAAAATATCAGGGTAATCGAAAAATGTTTCATACCTGGCTCAATCACAAAGGATGCAATTGGTCACAAAATGGTCAACGGTGGTCAGTATGATACATCCATAGGTCAGCAAGATTAAAGAAGTTCTGTATTAAATGAAGACATTTAAGGACGAAAAATTTAGTGAGTAGTCCTAGATTTAAAATTTTAGATTCAAAAAACAAATTTTTACAGCTAGTAACAATAAGAGGGATTTAATATTTGGTCAAAAATACTAAAAATAAAAGTTTAAAATTTTAAGGTCACTAATTGCTACATAAATATATTTAGCACCTTAACATGAACATTCAAAGGTCATTTCATGCTGTAACAATTGTACACGATTGGTCATTTAAATCACAGTAATTGGTCCGTAGTAAAATAGAATGAAGAAAACTAACCAGAACAAGCAGAAGTCCTTGAATCTTGCTGACTAATTAACTAATCATACTGACCAATGTTGAACATTTTGTGACCAACTCGGAGCTACTTGTCAAACCTCAAATTTTACATTTTTGCCGCTTAATAGATGGGGGGCTCACTTTGGCCCGAATAAATAAGTTGTATGCTGTATGTGTTGTCCTTTTAAATTTGTATGATGGTCCGCTGTAGTTTTCAACGCCTTAATTTCAAAGTGGCCTAATTTTTTTGCTTGTCAGTGTATTTTGACAATATTTGAAAAAAATATTTCTCTTAATTAAGATGAAAAAAAAAACTATTCTATTAATGGTGCGAAAAGTTTAAAGTCCCTATAATGTTCCTTTTTAACACGCTTTTATTAACTTGGGTTGTCACTATCTATCTATGTAACGGAATCTTTGAGCCTAATTTTTACCAACTTCCAGCTATTCGATTTCTTTGAAAATTTGCACACATATTAAGGACCCATGACAATGCAATAATCTGCAAACAGTATCCCGTTATCCTGGTTTGGATCGCCAGGAAAAAAAATCCATTATATTATAAAAACAACACCTGTGTTGCCATCTTTTGGCAACATCCAAAACTTTTCTCAGGTTTAGCTACTCTTGAAAAAATGGCGAAGGAATTTTTAGTGAATAAACTGGAGCATTTTTACATAGATACATACATAAATGCATATCGAACTAAAAATGAAAAATAAATAATAGTTTAAAAAACTAAAAAAACACGCTTTTATATGCAACCGAACTAAAAATTAGAAAATAATTTTTCATTAAAAAAATATTGTCACTTCATAGTAAAAAGCGTGGGGTGCATTTTACAATTTTTTCATAACTTTTTCCTCATAGATATTGGCAAATATAATAATTATAACATTTAATATATTAAGCACCCCACGCTTTTTACTATGAAGTGACAATATTTTTTTTAATGAAAAATTATTTTCTAATTTTTAGTTCGGTTGCATATAAAAAGCGTGTTTTTTAGTTTTTTAAACTATTATTTATTTAGCTTAACTGTTTCATTATATTTAAGTTTTTAAATACCATATCACCTGTTTTTATTTTTGCTGGGCCTTTTGAGTTCGATCCTGGTAAATTCGTTTAACCGTTCAATGTAGACAATATTTTCAACTTTTCCACATGGGGTACCTGAAAGATCCCTTAGGTGCCCTACGAATATCTCCACTCTATCATTTTATCAAATCACATTTTTACGCCGCAAACTTATGAATTTTACAACTGTTTAATTTTTTCTAGTGCGCTCCTTCCTCCAATTTTAATGTGCTTTTCGTGATCCCTATAAAATATTCACCCCCTAAGATTTCTAACCGAATCTTATTACCTCCTAAATTTCTTTTTTCTCTTACTCACCTTATCATGTGCTTTTTCCGTATGGCATTTTGTTAACATGTGATAATATTTAAAAGGGTGTTTTTAAAACAGAAAAGTCAAAAAGTCAGCAATGCGTTAAATTTTTTCCCTGTATATTAATTGGGTCTAATATCTTAGTTTTTTCAACAATATTAAAAATTAAGGCCAAAGTTCAATTATTTTTGCATCTGTTTGTATTGTGTAAAATTAAACATTTCCATAAACCAAATTCTTTAAACAAACTTTTAATGGGGCCGTGTAAAAAGGTTCTTTATTCTTTATATCTAAACTTTTTAAGAGCTCTGGGTTGTTTAATGCCATCTTTACCGAACTAAGAAAGTGTTAGAGCCGTTTTGCACGTTTAAAAATTTCAGTGAAATTTACAGCAAAAATTACTTACAAAATTTTAATAAAGCTTTCATATGATGTGTTGGTAATAGTTAGTACATTAATTCTTGTTTAAAAACTTTAAGTATACCTATATTTATGTTTGCAAATGCCAATTTTGTAATGATGTAAGATCCGAATAGAAAGCGACTTGTACCCATCTGTTTACCTGATAAAAGTTTTTATATTAAATATAGGACTTAAACAAAGGTATTGCTACAGGGTTGCCTAAAAATTATGTTAAAGGCTATATTTTAATTATACCCTGTATAATGGCAATTTGCATTTTTAATTTTCAAACTTTTTTATCTAAGGCACAGTAATTTGTGTATACCAGGGAAACTATTCGAGGTGTGCCTTGCCGATTTTCATAAATTTGTAATATGTTATGGTCCATTAAAAATGTGTGTCACTTTTTTATCGACCAATAAACATTTTTTAAATGCACCCCTGAAATCAACCTTTGAATTGTTTTTTTTAAATTAAAATCGGCGAGGGACACCTAGGATAGTTTCCTTGTAAGGCATCTGAAATTCTTGCACAATAAAAGTAAGTTTTAAAAAATATAGATAATTTTGCAAAATCTGGAATTTGTCTATAAATTTTGCGAGATTTGCAAATAGAGGATTCGCTTTGAAACTAAGATATTCTCTAGGGGTGGGGCTAACCGGAATATCATATTTAAGGAAACAAATTTTCGTTACTTTTAATTGTTTTTCTTAAGGCCAATAGAAGCTGATATATTTGGTATGGTCCCGTCCAAGGCTCACATTTTAAATAAAAAATGGAAAATCCCAGAAAGTAAAACTAATATCATTCTTTTGAAATTTATATGGCCAACTTTATTTTAAATGTTTATTAATATTTCAAATGGCATCTGTCACGTGATCAAATGATTAGGATTACTTGCTGGTCAATAAACTAAGGAAAGTAAAACCGATCGTGTCTTGAAAGAATATCACTTTTTATAGCGTTAGGCAGGCTCAGTCCACTATACCATAAAACCAGGACCGAAGCGGTCCCATTCTTTTAGGTAGAATGATAAATTCTCCAAATCAATATACACATCTACTACAAAATGAGACTCAACAAAGTTTTTTACTTTTTACCAAATTTATTTTTATGAAAAAGACAGACCCGAAAGTTTTAATATAAATTTATATAATTCAAATTTTATCGATTTAACCTCTAAGTAACATAGAAAATATTTTAATCTTCTAACAGTATTACAGAGTCCTTTCATGTTTACCATTCACGTTATTACGTTTGCTATATACATAAATATAGATGTAAGTGTACTGAAACTAGAGCTAAAGTCCAATGCGTTTACAGATCGATAAGAAGTAGAAATAAATATTCTCTATGAGAAGACATATTTTCCCAGATACATTTATATTTTAGAAGTTGACAAGTTTTGTAAGTCGTTTTGTCAGTATAGTTTTGAGGTTCTTTCTTAAAATTAAAACTTAAATTTATTTTCTATATACAGGTTGTTTTTTAAGTACAGGGTGTGTGATTTAACAGGAAAAATGACACATTTTTTTACTTTTTTAAATTCAATTGTCCAACCTAAGGGTACTACATTTTAATTGTTTTTAAGTTATTGACCCTTAAAAGGTCACATTTATGGCTTATTCAATTAAATATCTCAATATAAAATACAGGTAATGCAGGTAATAACCTGATATTACTGTCATTTTTTAAATTTCTTTGTAAATTATCAATGTATCTTCTTTTACTTTACTGGCATTTTCTCCACACTTGTAATATAGCGATAATATCTGTAGTTTTTACCTAACAAATAATTAATTTTAAAAAACTAGTATTAAAAACCACCAATAGTTAAAGTTTTTAATGACTTTGAAGGATTAGGTTATCACCTGTATTACCTTTATTGTGTATTGATATATTTAATTTTTTTTTTTTTTTTTTTATCTTTGGACAATCCACGAAGGCAAAAGCCTAAATACTAACGTACCGTGGGTGTCTTTTATAAATTATAAATAATATTAGCCGAACATATGACTCATTAAGCGTTGATAACCCTAAAACAGATAAAGACAGACAGATATAGTACCTTTAATAAAAAGTACTTAGAATTGAGCAAATAATTCAAAAATATAATTATAAATATGGTGTTTTATTTAAAAGATGCAACATTGATGGCGTAATTCTTTTGTTTTTCATGCAATTGTTCTTTTAATACGATTTCTCAAATTCCCCCGCTAAAATTTATCGATAGGATATCTTGAACTTGTTAAAAAGTATGGGAAAAGTCAAAAAATAGGTACAATAGAAAACCTAAAAGAGTAAGAACATACGTTTGGAGTTGCTTTGTTTATGAGATTTAGTGCGTTAAAGTATAAAAATGTAGGTATTTTTAAATATCTTAAGCCGCGTCCAGACTTGCAACACTTCGCCGTGCCGAATACCGAGCCACATAGTCCCACATAGCGCGGACGTGGACATGACGGAATTCACGTCGTTTCAAGGGCTTGGCGAATGATTCTACGGTGATTCGGAGCTTGTCGGTTTTTTTGACCAAAGGAGCGCGCAAATAGTTTGGCTAGTTTGGACGGATGTTTGGCGAATTTTTGCAAGTCTGGACGCGGCTTTAAATATCCCTAAATCGATTTGCCTAAAATTTGGTACAGTAACTTGAAGTACTAAGATACCTAACTAGATTTAAATTACCGAGTCCAGTGGCCTCTTAGTGAGTATCAGAGCTAATATTATTAAAAAAAGTACGCCAATGACTTTTTTTGTAGTTTGTAATTTCCATATTTTTTTCAATTAAACGTAATAAATAAACAAAACAAACAATTATGTCGTGTTTTTTCGTATCTAGCTTCGTTTTCAAGAAACATATTGAAGTCTCTTAAAAGTGTAGGGATTCTTAGTCAACATAAGTTAAAAACCAAAAATAAACACTTTTGACCAGCTGTCGTAAATTTTATCATAAGTGGTAGTTTTTCTCATTTACTCTACAGAAATTGCGTTTTTTTAATTTTTGAATTAAATTTTATGTTGTCTACTTTTTAGAATAAGTAGAGTAACATTCAGTTTTTAAAGATGATTTAAAATATTACAACTTCTTTAATATTACAAAACATATGAAAAGTGCTCATTCAAAAGGAAATTTATTAAAGGGACATTTTATTAAAACCCGTTTTAAGTTATTTTAAAATATTCTTTATTAACATATTTCTATCGGTTTACATCTATAAATCCTTTTAAAATGGCCCAGGGCAGGAAATTTACATGAAAGTAGGAAAATCGATCAAACAAGATATGTGTCCACCCTGCTAAAAATTATTTTTGTAGAATTATTAAGGTCCAATAGTAATTTCTTACGGCCTATTACTAGTGTTTATTAAAAGCAAGGATGTCTAGTTGTTATTTTTTTTAATTATTTAAATTTTATTACTTTTAATTATTATATTGATTCAACAGAACCTAACTAAATAACACTTGACTCTTGAGGGGCAGGGCCGGATTTAGAGATGTGGAGGTCCTGAAACAATGAGCCCCCCTGAAAATAAATGAAATTTTGTACAACAAAGGTTCTCATGAATAAATAAGTAATGGCATTTGGTTTCCCACAACATTGTTAAGAGTAAAAAAAAATGGTCCTCATGCTTTCCATTACAACTTTAAACTTTTTCAGGGCAGTCACAGTCGTTCGTGGATACCCATAAATTCGTTGTGAAATCCCCTAATTTGTGGAGGCCCTGGGGCAGTAGCCCCGCCTGCCACCCTTTAAATCCGGCCCTGTTGAGGGGTTTACCTGATTGAGGTTTTTTAATTCTTAGGGGTACCGTATCGCAATTAACAAAAACTTTATATGTTTGAAAGTAAAAACCGACTTCGTAGAAAACGTAAAAACAAATACTTAAAAAGGGTAGAATATTAAACAGGAATAGACATGTCAAAAACCTTTTAAATTTGTCTTAAAAAAAATAAAAATAAAGTAAATTATTAGGAAATATATTTTTAGGCTTATAAAAAGTTATAATTTAACAAGTTAAGAATTTTGGTTTTAAGAATTTAAATGTCAGACGTTTTTTCGATTAACTTAAAATATTTACCAACTGGACATGTCGTTGTTGAATTGAATGAACACTTCTCATATGCTTTGATTGTCTGTCAAAGGGTAAAATGCCAAAGATTAATTAAACTTACCCTTATTATAGTGTTGTTTCTTTTAAATAAGTATTGTATGTATAATTGTTTGTTTAAAATTTGACTTTTTGAAGAACAACTAACCCAAACATTTTTTATTAATAATAAAAACAAAATACTTATAGTGACCAAATTTCAATACAAACTGAAGCACGCTCAATTTGTTAAATATATATTTAAAAATGAGATATTTTCCTTTTTTTTCTTTGTAACGGAAAATTTTACTTTGAAGTAAAAGAAAAAATGATAGTTGCAGGTGATTCGACTATTCTCGGTGTTCAACTTGGCATTTGGTATTCAAATTTAAAATGGCTGTGTTACTTTTTTCTAGATGCAGATAAAACATCGACTTTTATCTTATTTAAAAACATTATATAAAAATTATATATTTTTTTATTTTAATATTAAAAAATCTTGATATTATAAGTAAACAGAATTTGTAATGCCTTTGTTTTACAAAAATTGACTACTTAGTTAAAAAAAGTCCTTATGTTATACAGTTTGTAAAATGACATAAGAAAATGGGATAAAACCTTTTTTTTTTATGTTTGCATTAAACTAACCTTTAGCACAATAATTAATTAACCCTTTACAGCTTAGAAACTAGAATAAGCAACAAACATTACTTTTTTAAATTTCCTACCAATGTTTAAATTTTAGTTTAAATTTTGGGCTGACTTTACCAAGACTCCTAAAGGGAATCTAGATATTATAATACAATAATTATATACTTCATCTAATTTTATTTAGGTTTTATTTTGTTATTTGTTAAATTTAGACATTTTGTACCGGGGGAGGGAACCCCGACCACACCCTGAATTTATCGCTAATCTGTGTTGAGTATGTGTGGGTTTATTGTTTTAAGGTGATACAAGTTTAAGGGACAGGGTAAAGAAGGTTGGTATTTTATGTGTCTTTTTAAGTTTTTTGCCATATAATCTTTGTGAATGATTTTGTATAGGGAAATATATTTAGATAATTTATTTCTTTTTAAATCCACCTAAAGGATATTTCCTGAAAGTAAGTAATAATTTTTTGTTAAGCTCTGAATTTTTAAAAAAAAGGTACCACTGGTTGACACTTTGTGGTACCTGTTTTGTAAAACAAAAATAATATTTTACAGAACTGGTTCTAATTGTAGTGTTAAAAAAATTAAATAAAAAATGAGTTAGGAAACAAAACGTTTATTTTGGAGGTTTATTTTACGGAATATGGCTATTACAGGCTTTAACTTCACAGTTAACCTAAGTTAACCATTATACCTGATACGACCACGGTATAATTCGTTAATTTGTACAGATTTTCTTTATTGCCCTAAATTTTACATCCTAAATTTTAAATTTTTATTTATTTCATTTTTTCTTTTTATCACTAAAAAGCGTAAAATGTTGTTTTCAAACATTTAAACATAATATATAAAAATCTGGAATTCAATTACACAAGAAATTAATTAATTTTTTAATAAAATCGGCCTACAGACCTCGCTCTTTACAAAAACTCTGCTTTTGCCTTAAATAGCAATTAGCTTTCGTAATATTAACAAGTTAGAATAAACACCTTTTTTCTTGCTTTTACGAAATGATTTTTTGAGGGAATATAAGCTATTATTAATAAAAGATATTCCAGAGGTGAATTTCGTTGTAAACAGGGCAATTTAGAAATTATTCCTAAAATTGTGGGGTGCATTGGACATGAATAGGTTAGTTAACACCTGTACTTTTCTTATTTACAAGGTATTAGTTTAAAATTTAAAGAAGTCCTAAAACGTATGTACAGTTCGTGAAAGTAGATAAAAACCGGAAGTAATTTTAATTCTGTATTTTTAGATATTTTTCTGCCCATTGCTTTAGCATTTTAATACCTAAATAGTAAAATATAACTTACTAAGATACTTAAAATAATTATAATCACTGACAATAATACTTTTTGATTGGATATTAAACATTTTACAAAAAAACGGCCCTTATACTTTTTGATAAATTCAAATAAATCTAACCATTAAAAAAATATATTTATGATCAAAAATAAAGAAATCTTAGACAAATACCTTTTTTGTTTTGAATTTTTCAACTTACTTAAAATGAGATTAGAATGTTTTTGTATAGGACTGATAAAAATATGTAACACTGTAATAAGGCGGATCTTCATATTAGGTTTAAGAGCTTACCTATCGTTTCTTTTCCTTGAGGTGCCTAGGATTAAATTTTTAGTGTCAGAAGTAAAAATAAAAATCGTCTGTTTAAAGTAAAACTCACTAAGTAACTTATAATATGTTAGAACCTGACATTCATTTTAGGCAAAGTTTGTGATGAGAAGAAAATGAAAGGTCATCTTTTTTATATTTAAAATTTTACTGAATCTTTATAGAAGTAATAAATGTAATTTATACATTATTGTATAATACACTTTTACTGCAAGTGCCTTAGATTTGTTTAACTATTCTTTTAGCAAAAATGTACTTTATGAGTTTTACCTTTTAACCAACGAAATAGTCGATTTTTTTGACCCACCCTATTCTTTACGTTGCTATTAGCATATGTTTAGTAGTAGTTTTTCAAAATGGTCAAGTATGTTTTGAAACTCGGCGTTAGACACAGCGCTCAGAGTAGCGCGTCCGCCTTGGCCGCTGTTTAGTACATTTAATCGCTAAATCTCCTAAATAAAATGGGTCTCCGGCCCATTAAAGCGTTTTATCTTTTTTCTGGTAAAGGAAGCAACAACATTTTCTTGTGCCATCATGGAGTTAATAGATTAACAAAAAAATTTATATAAACAAAGTTCTTCTAAAATACCGAAAAGTAAGCTAAATTTAATTTATTTATTATAAAACTAATTATTTCTAAGCCGGTTTTTTTAACGATTTTTTTCTCTTTTTCTCTACTATTCCTTAGCACACTAACCAGTTTTTATCGAAATCCAGTAATTATTTACTACTACTATTTAAAAAAATTAAAATTTTTAAAAACAGTTTTGGGGTAATATTTTTAATCTATGCAGCTCCCAAAATATGTTAGTAGATACATTGAAATCAAATAGTCGATTTTTAGTGGACCCCATACAGAAATTTTAACTCTATATCATCCCTTTATAAAACAAAGGGTCTTTGAAATTATAAGTTTAACTCACGTAATGTTTTTAAATAGCACTTTACTTTTTTACTAGAACTAAAAACGCGAGAGTTATAGTACTTGTACGATAAAAATGTAAAACGTGCAAAAACCAGAAATAATTAACAAAGATGTTTAACAATATGTAAGCTAGGTGAGTTTTGTGGCGCATATTTTTACGCTTTTGGTGTTAAAACCAGTGACTTTATCTGTTATTTTATTTTACCATAAATACGGTCTCTTTTGTCTGTGTAAAAATGTAAATTACCTTCCGTAAAAGAACTGATAGGACTAAATTCCGAGTGCAGAGAGAATGTGATAAATTCGCTTCTTAAATATTAGAACTTTTCCCAGAACATATGGGACTTTTTTAAAGGCTACATTCCTCCTTTATTTTTGTTACTTTTCTTTGTGTACTGTTTTTTAACATTGTAGCATGTTTGGTGTTACTTTTTCACTTCATTTAAAAAAAAGAAGATTATTTTAAAAAGCATAAAAATGGTATAACTTTCCTTTTTAATGCTTTAATATATGTCGGATTAAGGTCTAGAGGATAGTGGGGCAGACAAATTCAGAAAAATTTAAAAGCACTTTTCATGACCTCAAAAATATAAAAAGCATTTTGTCTATATCTTCTTGTTTAAATAAGACAGATTTGCCTACTTACCTTTGTTCGTTTCTATCCAAATTTTAAAAAAGCGTTGTATACCAGACTTATATTACTGCAATTTTAATAAATACAAAACTTTTTGCCCCGCACCCCCTACATTTCACCAGCGAAACGCGCGGCTGCAGGCTCGTTGCGGTTATGTGTGGCCAGACATTTAAGAGTATCGTATGAACTTGGGTTTTTCTTGATACCTAAATGTCTTTTAATAATTTACGTATTAACACAATTAAGTAAAGGAAATATCAAGAACGAGTAAGGATGTAATTTAATCACAGATCTGGTCACTACCTTTCAACAGCACTTCATACAGGGCGATTAAAAAAGCTTTTTTAACTTTTAAAAACACCCAGAAGATTGTCCTGCTAACAGAAAATAATACCGCTGACTTCAAAGTTATAGGTTGACATTTTCTAAATGTTTTTTATTGTCTAAAATATTATCTAAAATATTAAAAGAGACATGACTTTTTCTTCTAATAAATTATCCGTTAAATTTAAGAATATTTCTGTTAAATATGGCTCAATTCTAATTTTGTTTAATTTATCAATTCATTAGACTTTCCCATACGTCAATGGCGCCATTATTATCCAATCGACAAAATATGCTCTTTTTAATTAAATGCCTGTCCCTAGGAGTAAAAGGCATACTTCCACATCGTTTGAGATAAATAGAACTACCCTTATTAGACAGGCCCGGCTTGCACCACTTATTATTATATCGGTGTTCCGGGAAATAGGGACGTAACAGCAAAATTATGACATTTTGTAATAACTAAACGATAGGTTCTAAAATTAATCCCTTTACACGGTAGAACAACCATGTAAGTGTAGAACCACTGATGGTCTTCAGATGGTATATCTTTTTCTTTAGTTTAAACATTAACACACGAAAAAACACACGTAAAATTTACAGGAAAAGTCTGTAAAATGTATCGTTGTTTATTTACAAAATAATATATTTAAAATTTATTAAAATAAATAAGTAATTTTTACAAAATGCTTTCTGTAAAGTTAAATCTGTAATTTTATATAATAGAGAATTATTGCAAGTTGCCTTATTAAGCTCGGGTATGATAAATACCGGCCTTATTTAAATAGTGCTTGTACCCATAATTTAGAGTTATTGCAAATCATGTTGACAGTACAATTAGTCTAAAAATAGGGGAAACAAATTTTAGTAGTTTTTCTTTATTTTTTTGTGTGGTAGGGTTTTGTTTAACACAATTACAGAAATACATTTGAAAAAGCAAGGTTTTTAAGTATTTTTACTTCTAAAATTTTTTCGATTCTGTGGTCGGCAGCCGTTCGGTTATACGAACAGTTCCAAAGTTAAAATAAGAGCAAAATAAGGCAAGATTCAAAACCGACATACATAAAGCCAGACACTATTCTTATTAAAGGAGTCCTTATCCCACCATGCATCTGCGCAAGCTCAGATGTCAAAATAAGGCCGGTATTATTAGTGCACTGTGCAATAATTCTCTATTAAATCTGCAATTGTTAAAGATTCATTCAGTAGGTTTCTTCCAGCAGGCTGTCAGAAATCAGTTCGTAACCGTTTCGTATCCTGCAGCATGTCAGAATTTGTTCGAACCAAGTCAGTTCGAATTACATGCGCATGTCGACATGTCGGCTGTTTTCGTCTTTAGTACAGAAGTAAACCGTCGTATTACAGTTCACGTTTTTCTGCCATCTTGTTATGCGGGTTAATGACTGTCACATCTTCTATTTTTATTCATGTTGATTCAGAGCCGTATATATACAAAGTTTTTAATTGTATTAGTATGAACAACTGTTGTACACAATAGATTTAATTAAAAATATGATAATATTAAGATTGTACATCTTGTTGATTGAATATCTACTTAAAACAATGTAAAATGAAAGCGCAAATTCTAGACTGCCACTCGATTGATCTATAACTTTACTTTTTAATTCAGTCTTGCCAACTTTAATCCGAAAATCAAACAATGCAAAATAAATGCGCAAATTCTAGACGCCACTGGATTGATCTATAGCTTTGATTTTTACCCAGTCTTGCCAACTTTTCTCCGAGAGTGCCCTTCCTTGCGTCTGAACCGCCTAATAGTTGAGGATATGTCGCAACCTTATAAATATAAACTAACCTTGGTTCCAGCAGTACCATGTTTCTAACATTATACAATTATTTGTTGTTCCAGCAGTAGTTTTAAGATGTTGGAAACATGTTGGAGACTGTTTGAAAAGTTTGCAAACTTTCATCAAACATTACTGACAATTTTTAACATAACCTTTCTTGTATTGACATATAAGCAGTATGCACGCCTTGTTTATTTTTCGTTCCAGCAGAAAACTGTTGCCAACATTTCTGACTAATGTTTATAACAATTTCTGCATTTTACGATTGTTACTAACATGTTTCCAACATTCTGCTGGAACAAACCTGTAACATTTACATATTTGTAAATAATCAAAGAACAGGATGTAAGTTATCCCTGTCCCAATCAATGTATTTGAAAACATAACAATTAAAAGTAGTTTACAAGATATGATTATATTGGGGGTAATTTTTAAGTTAATATATTCCTATTAACAGAGTATAGAATGCAAGAAAATAAGAACAATTATCAAATAAAATTATGTTCGAAAATGCTTCGTTTCCCAAATACAGGGTGTTAAAGTTTCTTCTTTTAACCATTACAATACATTTTTTTGCTGTAATTTTTTTTTATAAAAATGTTTCCAGTAGCGTTCAAACAAGATTTGTATTAAATTTTTTAAATAAAAAAATGGTAGGCCATTCTTGTTATTTTTCGTTCGACGAACGGTTATCGTTTAAAAATTAAAGCCATTTTAATGCATGGCAAAATCGCTAAAACCTGATATAGTGTTTTGTATTTAAAATTGGTTTTTGACTTTTATTAAAAATTATTATTTTTATTAGGTTTAAATTGTAGTAATGTAGGTTTCTGACCTTTTTTAATACAAATTAGACACGACTTATTTCTGCAAATTTTACGGAACTATTTTTTCCTTGCAATAACAATTATTGTTATATGTTTTTGACCTCTCCTGTCGTTATTTTAGCGAAATAGCAATGTGTATATACAGGATGTCTCTAAAAGATGCGGAAAAACGCTACCACAAATTACTTACGCTAAAATATGGGAACTTATCTTAGTTCAAAAGTGGCTGGTTTCGAAGTACAAAAGCCAAAAACTCAATTTGGTTTTAGTTTTTTATAAATAACTTTAATAATAATTTGTTTATTATCACAATATGCGGCCAGAGGGTGTAAAAAATTGTAATCTACTTTTAATTTTATTTTAAACTCTAGACACTCTCAAGACTCTACCTCCGGTATCGCGCATACGAAATAGGCCTATCTGCGACCAGCTCATCTGGAACGATCATTAAAAAGCAATAAAACCGACCTATGAGTGACCTATGGATTTAAATAGAAGTGAACCATAAGCATTGTTGCCAAGTTGTTCATAAACTTTTCCTATCCAGTTGTTTTCTTTTTATAAAATATTTTAAAAAGTAAAAAAATTTTAGATACCTTTATAATATTATTTATTGCCATATATATTGCCTACAAATTGACGTAAATATAAAATACAAGAATATACGTATTGAAATATATGTATGTGTATATTCGGCTGGGGTTTAATTAAGGAATTAAAAAAAAGCCGTTGCTTATCAGAATTAACCATTCGTAAGTGTGTAATAGTCTATAAGATACAAGAATATACCTATTGCAATAATATTACACTTTTATAATATAATTAAATAATTCTTATTCTAATTTAAAAACGTATAACGTTATGAAATATCTCAAATAGTCCACCTACATTTTGGCAACAGTGCGGCTTAAATTTAATCTATTCTAGACCCACCAGGTAGAAAAATGGGGGTTTGCAAAAATTCGGTCGCTAATGCACCGATTTTATTATTGGTCGCAGATGAGCCGGTCGCAGATAGGCCGACACCGCGCATAGAGTTAAAACGAAATAACATTTTTACGACACTATAATTTATCTTTAAGATAAATATTCGTATTCTTTATCTAAGAAGAAATACGTGGTAGAAGTTCATTTAGGCCGCCATTTTTGGGATGTCTGCGAATTGCCAGTTCTAAACTATACAGGGTGTCTTAAAAGGAAATGCTGATTTTTAAGTGTCAATCCTTAAATGATTTCAAGAAGAAAAGTTAAAACAAAACATTTGTGTTAAATGTCTTACCTAAGACAGAGGGTGGAAGAGCTTATTTTTTTTAATTTAAATTAAAAGATTAACGCATATTCTATTTATCGATTAAAATAAATATAATGATCAATGCGATATCATAAGTATATGTACATTGTACATGATTGTAAAGGTAGTAGTCATTACAATCATGTTCGCTATTGTTCACATATTATTTTTTGAAACACCAGTTTAAAAAATTACTGATTTATTAAAAGATTAAGTATGCATCGATTTAGTATTTAACCATTAAAAAAATGCTAGCATGTGTTGTCTATTATATCATCACTGTAATAAAGGTAACTAAAATCTAATAAAAGTGCCCCGAAAATAAGTTTCTGTGGTTATTCTACATCCGTCAAATTGCGAGAGGGTTGTATCTACTAAAAATTCACCCTTAAACCGGTCCATGGGGAAGTTAAGGGGAATATTAAACATCAGGGGCCATTCTGTGTGCTATTCGGGGTACCAGATGCGGTGCATAAAAATGATTCATAGGGAAGAGCTCGATTTTGACTAATCCCGGTGATTTTCCCTCAACAAATCGTATAAAGAATGTCTTTGGTAGTTATTGTCCCTCGACTTTTGGTGGATTTCGTATGGGCGTAACTTATTTTGTAATTTCAAAGAAAATGTTTAGTTCATTGTCCTATTACATGTACACGTGACAACTGTTTATTGTTAACAGAAAAGTTCTATGTCAATAAAATTAGAAAACTTTAGGATCAGTAATTAAGTCACAAAACGTTTACTATTTTTTATTAAATTAGTGCCTATAAAATAATTACTTTAAACACAAGATAATACGAAACCGGGTGTAAACGAATTTATTAGGCAAGTCATAAACTTCCATTATATTAGGCTACTGCTACGATACCAAGCGTCAGCGGCCAGCAGAAGTACGGAGAGTATGAAAGCGCTGCCTTTGATCTTTATGGTTGCATAAAACAATTTGTAAGTATTTTTAAATCAGGCAGCTGCAATATACGTGAGCAATAAGCCCAGTCTCTGCCGCTTGAAACCAACACATGTTATCAGCGGAATGTTTCTAATGTATATAAAGTGGTTTCAAACGCTGTTTACCGTAAAATATTGTAGCCAGTACCAGCCACTAGTACAGAGATTTAATACTCTCCGCTCGCCGCTTCCGCTTGTTATCGTAGCCAAGGCCTTAATAAAATGACACTTGGTGTAAGTAAATGGTATGGAAAGAGGACAGTATTCGCATATTTCTTACTTTTTTTTATCCTGGTTTACCCGAAAATTACTCCAATTTTAAATTTTTGAACTAAACACCCTGTAGATTTTTACATTTTTCGATTCCTGATTCAATTCTAATTAGTGATTTGACATTTTTTTAAAGTTTTACGCCTACCCAATTTTTAAAAACCATTTTTAGTATTGTATATAGGTGCCTATGATTCTTTATTTATAACTTTATTTTTAATCTGATCGCAAATAAATTGGTATCGTTAGATTCGTCAAAAATCCTTTATTCAAAAAGTGCTTGTCTAAAAGGGTTTCCATTTAAGAAATAAAAATTAGACACAAAAATGATGTGTCGTCAATTTTTTTATTCCTGTCTTTCATATTATTCACTTAATTTGTGTCCAGTCTTGGCTACCTAGACGCCATGTTATAATATGACTCTAAAATATCAAGTAGTACACTTTTAAGATGTCACATTCTGACGTTGACTGAATTTTCTCAGGAATCAAAAAATGATACACACACACACAGGGTGTTCCATTAAAATTGAAGCCATTTCCGGTTAAACCTGAAAGTGACTGGAGAGTAAAAAATATTCATACATTCTCCTCTGTTAATACCATTTACCTATATCAAGTTTCAATATAATATGTCTGATAGTCTAGGATTAATGGTTGTCTAATAAATTCGTTGTCACCACTTGACACCCGGTATAATTTAGGATAACTGACAGCAGTGCAACTGCCAATTTCCCTAGTCAAATGTTTTACTAGGATTGAAATAAGTTTATCCACTGTATTTATTTTTTAATAGAGACTTTAGGATAATATTAGGTTTTGCAAACCCTAATCTAATTAAATCATGTTAAAATTACTGGTTCTTTGATAACAGATGGCGCAACATTATTCGTTGTTATATACTTTTTAAAATGGCAGTAATTATTTGTGAACAGTCAGGGCCGTATTAACTGTTTAAGGCGCCCTAGGCTAAAATTCCCGGAGCGCCTATTTTCCACAAAAAAAAAAAAAAAAAAGAACAAAAAAGTAATTCCCTTCCTTTCGCGCCTATTTTATTCCAAAGCACCTTATTCACAGAGAAATTAATCACGAAAAATCCCCACCCGACCTAAACTTTTTTAAAAACTCCCTGTCTAGCGTCTATTACTCCCTGTCTGGCGCCTATTTTTTCATTGCGCCCTAGGCTGTAGCCAGGGTTGGATAGTATTCGAATACTCGGTATTCTGAATACTATTCAGAATACATTTGTGCGGTATTTGAATACTATTCGAATAGATTTATGTGTTTGGTATTCGGTATTCGACGGAATACTTTTTGGTCAGTATTCGGTATTCTTTATTCTGAATATCGTTTTTGAATATTCTGGTATTCGAATACTGGTAATCGAATATTGTATCGAATACCCATATTCGAATACTGATATTCAAATATCTACCTATATTCTGGTATTCAAATCCTGAACCTAAATACTGTTTGTTTATTTTATAAATATTACGTTACTTTTTATGCATCTTAAGGTTAAAACATGTTCGCGGTGGTTTTGCCGACGACGCGACAGGGTAAAATTTGATATAAGTCATATATATCATCATTTAGGAAGATAGTTTTACAAATTAAAAAAAATAATTCAATATGTTTTTTAAATCTTGATCTGTTGTTTCTATGGTCCTAATAGGTAAGTAATTTTGAACAGATATAAATTTATTTTGCTAACAAAAATATATGTAAATCAATTATTTTAACTTTTTGGGGTTTTGCTATAAAAAAACAAGTAAGTTGGTACAACATATAAAAAGTGCAAACTATGTTTTCTATGTATTAGGTTAGACTAATATGTTTATCTCTATTTTACACAAAGGGATGTGTATAATAAATTTTATTATGTCAGTTTAAATCATGACTGTCTGGTAAATCGTAGATAGTATGTACATGTATCCCCATTTCAAAAGTGAAGTCACTAGTTTAAAAAATAGAAAAGTTATTTTGGAAAATTTGGGAGACGTCTTGTATGCTTGAAATGATTAGTTTTTAAGCAAGAACAAGGTACGCCACTGCATTTTTATGGAAAAACGTAGAAAAATAAGAATGAGTTGCTTTTTCAAGAGAAAGGAGTTTTTTGCTCTTCAGTATTCATGATACCCAATCGTGGTATTCATGAATACCTTTTTTGTAGGTTTTTGAAAATATTCGGTATTCGAATACTTTTTTACGGTATTTGTATTCGTATTCGAATACCAAATTTCAATATTCGACCCAACTCTGGCTGTAGCCTAGTTAGCCTAATGGTTAATACGGCACTGTGAACACTTGTAAAGTTTCATGTAGATCTGTCAACTTATTGGTATGTGGAATCTTGGTTCTTTTTCTTTGTTCTGTGTCCTCAATCGTTTACCAAAAGGAGAGGGGATCCAAAGTTTATTCAGTGTTCTATTCTAATATTGCAAAGTAAAGATCCGTGAAGATGCATCATACAATTGATGGCTAAATTGTAACAACCTATACTTTCGGCACTTTATATTGATAATGAATACCTAGTAAGTAACTTCGGTTACTGACTTTCTAAATCAATCTAATACATTTTTTTGTTCAGGTGTTTTTCTCAATTTATAGTGCCCAAAGTATAGGTTGCAAAAAACTGTGTTAAAAATTGAATTTATGATTTAAAAAATACTGTTTAAAATGAACGTAGCTAACTAATGAATAAAAAAACTAGAGCTTAAAAGGCTTGTAAAAAAGATGACATGACAAAAAACAAAAATGATATAATTAACCTCGAAAATATATTTCGGTAGTCCAAAACTAGTTGGCGCCGTTTGAGCTTTATGGAAGTTTAAAATTTATCCCCTTGCCTGATTTATAAACGGCGTTAAGCTATTTGTACCACTTTGTAATGGCCACTACCACTGTACCGAATTTAAGTGATAAATTTCTAACTGATAAATGGCGTTAAAACTGGTGGCAATAGCGATTTTTTAAAAGCGATCTTATTTGCATTTGGCAAGCGCCGAATTGTTTGACACCGCGTTCTAATGGTGCTGTTTTTCTCCGACATAAAAGCTTTCGTTTAACAAATGTTTAATATGATGTGGATTTACAAGGGATTATCAAACAGTAATAAGTAGACGCAAGGGCGCCGGGAGAGGGTGTAAATAGAAGAAAAGTAGCTTTATTTGATTTTTTTTCATTTCTTGAATTTATTCTTTTATTGGTCCTTAAATTCCTAAAATTTTTGCACACCCCTGAAAGTCATCGTTCCGGCGCCCATAAGTAGGGGTGCAAAAGAGCAAAGAAATTGTAGTATTTCAGTCAGGGTCGGATTTAGAGGTGTGGGGGCTCAGGGGCAATGAGCCTGTCAGGGCCCCTGAAAGTAAAAGTTAATGGATTTTTGTACTCCAAAAAAGTCCTTATGGATTCATATGTAACTTTTTTAAAGGTCGGGGCCCCGGGCCTGTGCCCCGCCTGTTTCCCCCTAAATTCGGCCCTGAGTTCAGTCGTTCATATACAGGGTGGTCCCTAAGTAATGGTTCAAAACATCACTGGATACTTGTGAAGTTGAAATATTGCAATTTAAGTAAACTTACCTCAGTTCAAAAGCTGATATTAACTGAGAGTGTCAAAGTTAAAAAACTATTTGAATATTCTTTTAATAATATTTAATACGTTTTAATTATTGCAATTAAACTTTTTATCTAAGCCTATTTATATCTGATGTTAATTTTTAGGTGTTAACTAAGGAAACTACTTTAAATTTCTCCAAAAAGTAGCAAATTTTTTCTGCTTTCTTGTATGGACCATCCAAGTAAAATATTGAACTCTTCCATGCTTTCTACCCAAATAATTTGTAAGAATGGCTCTGGGCAACCGTTTTTGCGATGACGATGATCCCAAGGCACAATGATTATTTATTAAAATTTGTATAACATAACCCACTTTTTGACATCTAGGGATATAATATTAAAAAAAAAGAAAACTGTTCTGCCCCAATACTTTTTCATTAATTTGTACCCCCTTTACTAGTAAATGACTTTATGAAACGAACATATTTATGATATTTGTTGTGTGCTTTTTAATTTCCACGAAATGAATTTGGTGGGTAACTGCAAATGCAAACAAAATTAGCAAAATGATTAGTCGCCATGGGAAACAGATTTTAAATTAAATCTAGGCTATCGTACTAATTATTTTCACAGCAACCCTTATTTTTAAATTACAATTTATTGGATAAGCTAAAGAATATACAATATTTGGCACAAAAACTTAAATTGGATTAATTGTGTATATTTAAAATATATTTAAACAAATATAAAAGAAAAAATGTATTTTTGCCACTAGAAGTAGAAGGTTATAATTTAAGTTCTAATATAAATTTTAAATGATAATAAAACAATATAAGGCTAAAAACATAGTGAAGCGAGGAGGATAGCAGCGAGCAAACAGCGCGACATCGCTTTATAAAAAAAGTAATCGTTTTAATTTATTTTAAATAAAAGAAGCGGAACCCAGAGAATAGGTATAAAATGTGACTTCTTAATTAGGGAAGAGGTACAACCTACCATGGCTGTAGCTTAGAAAGAGCGCAATTTGGAACACAAGTTAGTAGGAAAAAAGTTTTATTTTGACCTAAAAATACGTTCTTAAGATATTGTAGTGAATTTGGTAACACCCTGTAAAAGAATAAAATTAAAAAAATAATAATATTTTATATCTTTATACAGGGTGTCCGAAAAGGTAAGGTAAATGATACGGTTGATAAAGGAAACCAAAATAATTTTAGTACTTTATATAAAAATCCATCGCGCTTCGTTGGGTAGGAGTTATTGACAAAGTTGAAATTTAAAAAATATATATTTCAACTCTAACTTTTAAACTGTAACCACAGTACTAATTAAATTTGGGCAACTTAGTTACCTCATAAAAAGCTTCTTTCCATAGGTAATTTTTTTCAGTAAGTCAGTGTTATAGGGGTAATAAGTTTTTTTTTTTAATTTCATGCACAAAGGTGACAAATTCGACATTTCGGTTTGACCGTTTGATTCCTTTATATTTTTTTACAAAAAGGTATACCATATTTAAATCGACAGCTTGTACCGTTCTTTATAAAATTGCATTGTAAAAACAGACATACTAACCATTTCATACTATGTAAAAAATCGCAGTTATTTAATAAAATTAAAATTGGTAAAAAAATATATATTTTAATAATTTTTTTATAAGAATATATTACATATAAAATGGTAGAAACAAAATGTCAAATATGTTACCTTTGTCAAAAATGGACATATGAAATGAAAAAAAGCTTTCTACCCCCATAACACTGATTTACTGAAAAGAAAATTACCTATGGAAAAAACTATTTGTATAAGGTAATTTATTTTGCCCAAATATCATTGGTACTGTGGCAGAAGTTTAAAAGTTATAATTGAAAAAGATTTTTTTTTAATTCTATCTTTGAAGGTCAATAACTCCCTAACACGAAGCGCGATAGAACGTTTTTTTTTAGAAGATACTAACATTAGTTGGTCTTACTCTATCAACTCTAACATTTACGATCTTATTATTTCGGACACCCTGTATATAAAAATGTAAAAGATTATTGTAAAAAAGGCGTTAGTGTTGTGCCTTTGCGCTCGCTATTCGCACTTGACTGGGGCTCAACAACGAGTCTAACCAGTGATAATAGGTTCCATCAGAGAGATTTGTCCTGGTCGGTCTGTTCCATCTAAATCCCGACGATATAACAATAAATCTTTTGCACTATCTGTATCTCCCGAGCTCTAACTTTTGCTTCCCACTTGTCACTCCTGCTAGTCGCGAACGAAAAATCGTTTTCGCATCTTTTAACTTTTCAGATAAGTAAGATTCATCGTCTTCAAAAGCTTGCCCATCCTATTACTTTAACCAGTTGAAGAAATTTACACAATTCTAAATATCCTAATGCTAAGTTGAAAAAATACACAGTGGCGTATCTTATGCGTATTTTTATTAAATTGCCGTTAGACATACGGAAAGGCTTATTGTTTACGTAAAAGCTCTGTTTATGCTCTAGGGCATGATACAACGAATACAAGGTAAAGTAGAATTCAGCTAAGAAAAAGCCACAGGCGTCATACAAATAAAGACGGCAATCAACTATTTCTTTCTAATTGCAAATAGGTTGGTTTGTTTGGACGGATTTTTGGCGAATTGTTGCAAGTCTGGACGCAGCTTTAGACATTATCAAAAAAATATTTACAAACTGTATAGTCTTTAAATATTATAAAAGTAACAAAAATATAACCCGAAACGGTTACGTTCTTTGTTAAAGTGGCATGATATAATCCACTGTTTACCAACTGTCAACATGAAGTAAGAATACTAACCGGCTCGCAACCAATGGGTTAAAAAGCTCTTATAGCGGTAATAGAATCAAATGCGTTGACAAACAAGGCATAAGCAATGCTTTTAAAATAATTACACTGATGATAAAATCGCATTAAATAAAACGGATTTAAAACAAGTCGTGGAGTGAGTCCGCGATCTGTGGGCTATTAATTAAACACGTTAAGCAATGTTAAAACGCCTCCTATGCTAACAGCAAGCACCTTTGCATAAATGCCTCTTAAAACTGTATAAACAACTTTCCACCACCTCCTTTCACTAAACGTATTGGCTTTATTATGTTCCCAAATAATAAAAATGTACAGGGTGTTCGTAAGCTGTGTTGTCATACTACTATGGCAGACAGAGCCGTATGAGAAGGAGGCAATGAAAGATACCTACGTAAAGCCATTTGTTTTGGTTAGTTAAACTGGTTTTATTTAGTTACCTTTAAGATACGGTTCCAAGCATCGCGGATGGCAGCAAACCGTTGAGGCAAACGCCAGAGCCATTCTTATTACCAGTCTCTACTCGTTATTTCCCAAGGCGAAAGCGAAATAGGAACAGCTCTGGCGCTTGCATCGGCGGTTAGTAGCTTGCCGCAATGCTTGGAATTCTACCTTTATTAGCTTTTTTTTTTGTTGTATCGTAGTAAACATGCCAATTTTGTTTGTCATATCTTTGTGGCACCCGATGGTGCAATCATATCCTTTAAAAACACGAGTGCGCAAATTCTTCGTCCTCGAGGTACAGAGTGTTAATCTTTTCAAAAAACACTTGTTTTAGTAAAATTTGTTAGACTAGATATTAAAACTTTTTTAAGGAAAGAATTACCCAATGTTTATTTGTATAGTCCAGGAATATTTAATAAGAGTGTTTTTTTACCAAACTATTATAGATACAAAAAAATAAGGGGCATAAAGCTGTATTTTTATTTTGCAGTAAAAAATACAGCGCAGTGTGTGGGCTGAATAAAACTTGCACACTTTTACCTAGTCATAACTTTTATCTGTTGCGTCTTTTCTTTTTATTTTTAATAGGCTAATAAGTAGATGTGTTCTCTCTAGATGTGTTGTTTGGTTAAAGCAGATTTGGACAGGACTGGACTTGTACAAGACCTTTTCCAGAAATGCAGTATTTAATCGCTGCAAAAGAAGTTGGATTAATCTACATTGCGCTAATAGTTTTTTCTTGTAGACAAACTATGGGAAATGATATATTAAAAGCAAATCTGTTAGCAATTTTGAGATTAAGGAATTATGATTATTCTTTTAAATGGTGCCCCCATAAAGGTCGGGCCACACATAACCGCAACGAGCCCATTATTTTCCCTGAGTGAAATGTAGGGGTGCAGTGCAAAAAATTTGTGGAGTGCGCATTAAGCAACTTAAAAATTGACAATAAATTTGGCCAGATAAAATTAATTTCAGGAAGGTATACGCTCTTTTAGGCTCTCCGCACCGTGTCGATAAAACAGCGACGCAAACACAATTTTTCAGGCATCAATAGGTACGTAGGCATATTGGCACATCCCGAAATCCAGCAGTGTTTACGTCAAAAAAATTAAACCAAAGATGGTTGTTTAATGTTAATAGTTTGTGGAGGAGGTTAAGAAAACGTCTTTTCTTTACAACTATTTAAAGAATATTTGCGAAAGATTACACAGAAGAGCTGGTAATGAAATATCAAAAATCAACTTGTCCAGGTAAGAAAAAAATTTAATTTTTGTCTGTCAGAATATTGTTCGGTAGGATCAGGTTTTTGCTTGCATGTGCTTAAAGGACTCTTTATGGTACTCAAACCATTGGGGATAATCCAAAGGGGTGGTTTTGCCTTGTTGCGGTCGGGTTCAGGGAACATCAGCTCTCCGATCGATACATATATAATTTCATTTGAAATAAGAATATAAGTAAAATTGGCCATTCAAACGTAATACTTGTTTCTGTACGATTGTCGCCGCTTTAAATACATGAAAATATTCGTACATCCATCCAACCCGTCCAATCTCAGTCTCGTCGCTGGATCACCGACCCATATTGCGGAGTGCCTTATCATAAGGAATAAATATGCGAATCAATTCAAATTTTGTTTTCCAGGCAAAAAAAAAAAAACAAACTAAAGTTATACTAACGGCTTCTAAATTATTTCTCAGCAACTTCTGTTATCCAAGGTTAAGAGTAATTAATGAAACAGAATAGCTAAAGTATAAAAAAGGCTTAATTAAACTGATTAAATTCGACATAGTAGGCCAAATCTAAAGCCAAAATAATGCATGGGCCATCTATAATTGCAGTCAAGAGTCGGCTGAGCTACAAATGAATGTAATGCATTTTTGGATACCCATTAGTACATTTATTCCAGTATTCATGCAACACTCAGAGCGAATAAGCAATTAGTTTGGCTAATCTTTATTCTCTAATGCAATGCTTAATGTCTGCCTTACAATTTGTTTTAACATGTTAGTATTCAAAATAGTAATAGAAGATAAATATGTATTACATTTTCTTTAGGGTTAAATCAAATTCTTTTAAAATTCAGTGGTTTGTTTTTTAAATAGCGCTCAAACATGTCCATAGTTAGTTTTGCTTGTGGTTTTTTTTATGTAGTAGTAGGTCGTAAATACGTGATGGTCTAAAATTTGCGACGAACATCAAATTTTTTCTTTTTTTAAATACCCATTTTTTATTAAATTCTGCATTTAATTCCAACTTTTACTTATCAATAAATTGCATTTTGAAAATGGTGCTAGAACATTTCATCAAACGTTAAAATTTTTCAGCTCGTTCTACAAATTCTAAATATGATACAAATATTCAGGTTGTCCGCTAATTAATAATACACAGAAAAACCATAGATTCTTTATATTATAATATTAGGATTAAACCAAACATACCCATATTCAAAAGTTGATAATTGGGAAGCTCAGTGTTTAAATTGCAAAAAAATTTAGATCTAATAATATATTTTATGTGTGTGTGGAGGGTGCTACCTACACTATTTTGAATTTTTCTTAAACTCTTTTTCTACCCTACAAGTACTATTTAAGTTAAACAGTTCTCTCCTCTGCTTTCTACACAAAAAGGTATTCTTTGCAAGAATTGCTCTGAACAACCATTTTCGATGTAAGTTGTTTAGTGCAAACAAAAATTATACTGAAATTACTACAAACCTGTCATTTTCTTGAAAACGATTTTGAAATTTTGGTCCGATGAATTGTTCAATAGGATGCAGATTTCTGATCTTTCTTATTTAATGTGGCACATCCGGTTTACCGAAAATGTTCACAACTTTGCAATTTTTAATGAAACAACCTATATATTTTTCTTAAAATCAATTCTACAGGCAATTCTAAGCAAATACATGTACCTTATGCCAAATATTACTAATCCGTAGAACATTACAAGTGAGATTTCAGCGTATCCTGAAATTTTAGTACCTACCCTGGCCCCAGATAGCGAAAGTTGACGCCGGACCAATCAGAAAATTGATCGATGCCCATGTCGAGTTTCTATTGGTCGATTGGACTACTTTCGCCATCTAGTGGTCAGGGTAGCTACTAAAATTTCAGGGTACACTAAAATATGACTTGTGATCTTCTATGGATTAGTTTCTTTGCTTATGCTATACCTTACTTAATCAGTTTTTGAGAAAATGGCGTTCAAAAATGTCATGTTAACCGCCATTTTTATCGTTTTTTTTAAGACAATAATGGGATAAAAGGGCTGATACAATTTTTTACACAAATTTAAAGTGACTTATATCTTATTACCGTAAAAATACAGTTTCCTGTTTTACCGAAAGTGAAGAAATTGACTTTCGGAAGTAAATAACTTCAATAATTTAAAGGAAACCACGACATTTTACAATTTAAAGTTAACACTGAATTTTTTTAAATTATATTTCTAAACCTAATAGTTTTTAAGATTGGTTACATACAGGGTAGCACAAAAATTGTAGAGAGATAGAACATGGTATTGATAGTTTGCACAAAAAACTCAATATTGGATCTGAGAAGCTCATATCAAAAAAACTCTTAAATACTGATTTTTATTTCAATATAACTTATTTATATCAAAATAAGTTAAAATTATTTTTTCTATTGCACTCTCTATCTTTTTTATTGTAAACTTTAGTTTTTAATCATGTTTGGTTAAATCTGTATATTATTAATTAGCAGACACCCGTATATCTCAGTTTGTTCCTAAATTCGTCTCTGTTTAAAAACAATACCGGAAATATGGAAAGTTTTTTCTATATTTGTTTAAAGCTGGTAAAAAAGAATTTTACATCGTTTAGTCTATTTAACAAGACCCACTTTTACAGACACCGGGATTATGCGTGCGTGCCAATACTCTTCCTATTTTGTAGAAGGAAAAATCGTAATATTGTCTGTGTATAGAAATTTTAGTTACAGGCACTTGTCTTGAAAAGAAATAAAAGTTGAAAAGGGGTTTTCACATATAAGTGATGATTTCTCGAAAAATGGATCGTTAAAAATAAAAATTCAGTTTCTTGAAAGTTCGTACGTACGAATAATGATATTTGACAGAAAGTTCAGTTTTATTACCAAAAGAGAAGCTTAGAAGTCAGCAGTGATGGCTTAACGGTTTTTTTTTCATTTTCTTTAACTTTTTCTATTAACTTCGACAAGACAAACAAACTTGACCTGCTAAACGACCCTATTCTTGCCAATAAAATAATTTTTGTTTTTAGAATGTGACAATTAATAAAAATTAGTGTTCGTAGCCCCAAGAAATCTTCTATTTTCATTTTCATTTATGACAATTTTGTCCAAAGTGGGCACCCAAATTGATTGGCTTACAGCAGGCTCGCAACTAGGATTTTTATATTATTTTATTTAAAAACTGAGACATTGGACCCACAATACATATACACTTTCAGCCAAATTAAAAGTTCATAGGCAATACAAGGAAGGGGACCGGCTAACGCGAGTAAAATTCTACCAGGTAGAGATTCGACAAAGGATGCAGGCATGTAAACATGGTGACGCATTGGTACCACTTTGTGGTTGCTTTACTTGCTAATTAACATTTTCATTTGGCTGAACGTGTATGCTTAATGCTATAAGCCTCGAAAGAAACATTTTAGGAAATAAAAAAATAATCAGAAGTGTAAAATATATATTTTTTCTATTGGTTATGGATTTAGAAAAAATGAGGTTAACGTTAAAAAAAATATACTTTTCACAATTTAGTGGAAAAAATGGTTAAAAAAGCGTTTTTAAAAATCACCTAATGATATACAGGAAGAATAAAACTTTTTGGCAAAAAAAAAAAATAAATCGGTTATAATTTTTTTAACTACTTATTTAAATAACAAGAAAACATAAACAAAATTTTAAGTAATTGGTTTATAAATCTTTACCTTTTGGGTCACTATTTACATGAATTTAAATAAAATTAACCATGTTTGCATATTAAAACTAAAATACACTTTTTATAAAGAAAAAACCATTTATTTTAGTTACCACTTGATTTTTCCAAGTAATCATGAGTAATAAGAAAAAGGTAAAAGACTTTTTGTATTAATTTTTAAAGCTCTTTATGGTAGGGAAGTCCAAGAGGGGCTTTCTAAAGTTACTACAGCGCGTCAAAAAAATATACCGAAGGATACCTTGTACCCGATTAAATACCTCCACCAAATATGAGCCCCGTATACAGGGGCGATCGTAAAAACAAAAATATGTCCATCAGGAATAGTCGTGCGCGTCAAATAAAGATAGTAGAGTTAATTACATGCTAAAGAGTGTATATTCCACTAATCTGACAATTTGAGAGTAACTTAAAGAAAGTGGAGAGCTACAAAGGTGTAAAAAAGTCATTTTGACATACTTGAGCTTGGTATTTTTTTAATTTGAAGAAAATAATTTAAGGATGACAAAAATATATAATTAAATACAATTTAAACAATTTCCACCAGCCCAAATAATAAAAATATTTTTTGACATACTTAAAAGCCTATAGCCGCTTAATGCCCCGATGAAAAGGTATACATTATATAACATTTTTTCTTCTTATCATCTAAGCTTTGCAACCCAATAGGTCTCTATGACGCTTAAATAACTGCAAATTTAGCATCTTGGCATCCCTACTAATAACTAAGTAGTCTCAAAATATATTTTTCCTTTTTTTTTATTTTTAAAATAATATTTTCGCGATTTTGGACCAACCTGTAAACTATGGCCATTTTTGTTATAGTTTTTAGCATTTTAGACAAAACAATTTTTTTTATAAGGAGTAACTTTTTTTCGTAAAGTTAGAAATAAAAAAATACAGGTATAGTTAAGTTCATCCGTGGACACATTGTATACTGGGAAATACTATTAAAAAAAATATGTTTTTTTTAAGTAAAGTAGGTAGGTTAAGATTATTGTCGTTAAGCCTGACGTTGTGTTTCGAGTTTGAATTAATGATTTAGAAATTATTTCTTGTTGCTTAGGGCTAAAACTTAATTTTGTTAACTCTGTATAAAGAAAAATCCCAAAATATTAAGTTGTATTTAGTAATTTAAAAGTTAAGTATGTACAAATCAAGGGCTATCTATAAACCATCCTGGTATTAAGTTAAGATTAAAAAAATAAAATAAATGCGTAATATCTAACGCATATCTAAAAGCTGCAAACTCCATATTTTTCTATAAAGACAATCCCAAAATAAATTTAAAGGTTTAAAAATAAAGAACCGTTTAAAAGAAGTTACTTGTAGTTTAAAGAGTGCGGTAAAATACCCTTATTTGTGAACGGGGTAATAAAGTGTGACAGGTTACTGATACGGAGTGGTCCATTACCGAAAAAGATAGATGGTTGTGTGGGGTTTATATTAAACTTTTTTCCTTTCACCACCTTAGCCCACGTACGCTGCATTAAATTTTCAAGTCGCGTTTGCTATTACGTTGCCACACATACTTTAAAAATCCTTCATCGTCCCTTCTGATGATTTTTTCTTTTTTAGGTATTTTTCGTTTAATACGTTTATTACAAAGACATTTAAGAATACACATACGTTTTTATTTTATTAATAAACTGTTGGACAACAATGTAAATTAGCCAAAACGATTACATGTTACATGTGGATATTTCCAAAGTCGACTCTGGCAACAGCGCGCTAACCTAAGTTTTCATATTGTCCATTATTTTATTAACGGTAATACACATTGTTCTAACGTTTTTCTGAATATGGTGGACAATGCATTATTATTTTTAAAAAGGAGTTTTGAATGTCGTTTTGGGCAGTACTATCACAGAGATAGTGCTGCCCCAAAACGTTGTGTGAATAAATGAAATAATAACCATGGAAGTCTAAAACTCTTTTTTAAGATTAAAACATTTTCTGTTTAGATGGTTCTCTATGAGAGAAAAACCAGAAATTCCATAATTTATAAATATATGATTCACGTGACACCATTATTGAGTATTTAATGGCCTTTTTTGTTGGGTACACGGTAATCTGTCTAGAAAGAATGGGACACCATTATTGAGTATTTAATGGTCTTTTTGTTGGGTACACGGTAATCTGTCTAGAAAGAATGGGACCGCTTCAGGGGTTTTTCTGTTTCAGGCGACCGGCCAGTTCATAGGGGGCAATAGGGCTAAACAGGGTCAGCTATACCCTGGAAACAGGACCAAAGCGGTCCGATTTTTTCTAGACACATTTTGGCATGTACCCAACAAAAATACCATTAAATAAATTAATCCTCCTAACCAATATAGAGCATATCTACAACATCATTGAGTTTTTTGTAAAATGTTTTTGTGTTCTTAAACGAATTTTATTGGGAAATAGACACCGGTTTGGTTGGTTTATTATTCTATTTTATCGCAATTTTTGGTATCTTATTTAACTTTTTCTAATATTTTTTGAAAGTACTAAATAAAAAGTCAAGTGCATAGTATTTTAAACAAGTGTTCAAGTTTTTAAGGGTTACTAGAGAGTTAATCAAATTTGATAAAAAAACTAGCATATTATCCATTATTGTATAAACGGTTATGCACATTGTTTTGTTTAAATTATCTCTAAGTGAAAAAATCCCAAAAACTTTATCATTTATAAACATATGATTCACATGACAACAATATTAGGTTTTTTTGAAAATATTTTTTTATCCTTAATAATTTTTATTGTAAATTAACTTTGTATTTGTTTAATATTATGTTTTGTCGCAACTCTTGATATTTTACCTAACTTTTTTTTTTGATTTTTTTTGAAATTTATAAACATACGATTTCACATGATTTCATTATTGAGTTTTTGTAAAGTGTTTTTGTTACCTCAAACTATTTTTATTTACACCGTATTTGTATTTTATTATGTTTTATCGCAACTCTGGATATCTTTTAGTTTTTTTTTAATAATTATTCTAATTCTTTATTATTAGTAGTACTTATAAAACATTATAATAACTACATATTTTTGATTTTGTACTTACCACACGACGCTTTTTTTCTAAATTTTACATACATTTAAGATTAAAATCGCCTCTTTTAAATTTAAAAGTATTAAATATTATCTACTACTACTACTACTGCGTGTCAGCCCCTTCATGCAGTTAAAGTGCAGTAGCAATTCCAAACAGTTACCTTCATTTACCACTGTAAACCCTACGTGAGTTTGGTGCTGCAGTCTGGGAGGAAATTAAATGTATGCAAACGTAAGGGTGGTTTGTGAATTCCTACTGCATGTCAGCACCGGTCAGCACGTTCATAGAGTTAAAACACATTAGCAAATCTAAACAGTATCACCTACATTTACGGCTTTAAACCATACGTTAATTTTGTGCTGCAGTTTGGGAGAAATTTAAAAGCATGCGAACGCATAAATACGAATGGTAATAAAAGGTCTGTACCCAAAAGCATCAAAAATAAGTCAAATTAAATCGAACAGCTCAAATACATAAGGTTAAAATCGCCTATTTTAATAGGTCCTAAATATTAGACTACGGTTTTCTAGGACTGTCGGTCGGCAGAAACCGACGCGATTACGTTCGCCCAAATTAAATAGACATCTTTAAATAAAACATTCAAGTAAATATTTTATTTGGGCGTACGTAAATCGCGTCCGTTTCCGCCGACCGAAAGTCCTAGGAAACCGTAGCTGTAAGTTGTTTTAGCAATTTCACAAGGTTTATTGGAAATGAGTAAAAAGGAGACGGTCTAACGCGTGCACAACCCTAACAGGTAAGGAGTAGACAAAGAACGCTGGTATGTAAAAGTTTTTGATACGATGACGCATCGGTTCGGCTACGTTGTTACTTTAATTGCCTATTAACCTTTTGAAGTGGCTAAACGTTATGTACTCTGTGGTTAACCTCAATTTTAGGCTAATCTTAGCAACAGCCAATGGGTTATTTTAAAGAAATATTTTTTCTTTATACACGAACCCTAGATAACCCAAATTAAGATCCGCCGTGACTAGAAGCACTTTTGGATCTTTAGGAACTCGCGCTGTAAACAAATAGGTACGTTTACGAGCATGCGTACTTCAAAAGCCATGCTCGATAATGCCGATAGACCGTTCGGGGCTTGCGCGTAAACATTCGAGGACGACCGTAAATGACTAGTATCCAAGTGAACAAAGCCTTTTTTGCCCATAAAACGTAATTTTTGTTTCGCGCAGGCCATAACATTGGCAGTCTATCTAAACCACTGACAAAAACAAATAAATTGTTATGTTGTTATAACACAAGAGAATTTTATGGCTAAAAAATTTGATATAATATTGTAAACAAATTTAATATGGTAAAACCAAAACCAAAATTACCAAATAAGATCATAATACATTTAAATAATAATTTTTATCTTTCCGCTTTGGTGCGTATTAGGCAAATATTGGTTGAATGTTAAACATTCCCGAATTACTAAAATCGAACAAAAGGCAAATTGCATTCCTAATAAATTAAATATTGTTGTATGTTAATTTAGAATTAATTAGCTATTATATCCAAATAACTATTTCTTCTCACCATGTTATTTAATTACAGAAGTTTGATTTTTCGAATTTTGAAAATTAGTATTTTACCACAGGATATTTGAAAATAACACTTAAATTGATTTTTATACAGCGTAAGCACTGATTAATGTTACAAATTTCTTTTGTCTGTCTATGTTTAAAAATTGATATTGGGGAAAATACAGGGAGTGAAAGTAAACAAAAACGTAATTAAGAAGTTCTTTGCAGGAGATGTTTTTTCAAACACGGATTTATGCGAGCTATGCCAAGAGCAGTTTTAGCAAAAACCCCACATGGTAGTGACCAATATTATTAGCATTTAAAAAAAAGCAGAGGCCTTAATTTAATATAACATACACTGTTCATAGGATTTGATAAAGAAAAGGAGCAAACTGTAGATTTAGACGATAATAATAAGAATAGAGACATCACTAACAAAGACTAAATAATAATTATAAAAATGTTGAGTAAATATGTGTTTCTTTGTCTTAGAAATTTTTTGTCTAATATAAAAATTACATTTTTTCCGAAAAAATATTTAAAATACCTTGCAAAAACCCTATAATACATTAAATTAAAAACAAATAATATATATAAGTAAAAGGACTTAGTTTTTGTTATATTAGTTGTATTTGTCTCTGGTAAGGCGGACTAAAAAGTAAAAATATAATATTAGTTCACCACGTTTTTTTTTGTATTTAAGGCGCAATTTTATACTAAAAAATGCAAAAGTTTTGGAAAAACGTTGTTAGTAACAAAGCAGTTACATCGGTAATCAATTCTTTTTCTATAAAATACTCCATGGCCTTAAATCTCGATAAATCCTGTGAAGGTATGCCTAACGGCATAAAATAAAACGTTGTAACTATTAAAACCGCACAGCATTTTTCATTTTAAAGCGCAAATAATACATATATATAGATTTTTGCTTTTCCTAAAAGTTGCGACAATGTAAGTTACAGCGTTGTTTAAAGCGATCCACACTTTAATTCATTTAAAGGTATTTTTGGGTAAGATTAAACTACTAAAACGCAAATATCTTGAAAACGCTTACTTAGAACGATTCAATTAAGGTAGGTATATCATTTTTTGTGAACAAACCATAGGAGACTTCACTGTTTTGTAGTACAAACAGGAAAATTACGATATATTGGAGAAATTCAACCAATATTTTTAATTATAATTTAAACTTCCGTGTTTATATTGGATTAATACTTTTTGTATCTTAAAATATCAAAAGAATAAAAGGCGATTTATGAATTCCTATTGCGTGTCAGCACCTTCTTGCAGTTGAAGTGTACAGTTGCCAGTGTCATTTACCACTTTAAACCCTATGTGAGTTTGGTGCTACGGTCTGGAAGAAAATTAAAAGCATGCAAACGCATAAGTGATTTGTGAATTCCTACTACATGTTAGCACCGGTCAGCACGTTCATAGAGTTGAAACACATTAGCAAATTTGAACCGTATTACCTACCTTTACGACTTTAAACCATACGTAAATTTTGTACTGCAGTTTGGAAGGAATATAAAAGCATGCAAAGGCATAAAGACATAACCTGGTAATAAGAAGTCTGTACCCAAAAGCATCACAAATCTGTCAAAGTGGATAGAACAGCTCAAATGACAACAATGAACACATAACAATTTTCAGAATAAGTTATTATGAGTTCTTTTTAAAAACTTTGTTATTATTTAGTTTTATTTAAGCAGCAATTTTATTTTTAAAAATATTGAAATTAAACTTTTAGTTCTATATGACATTTTTATTGGGTAGCTATAAAGGTATTAATTTTTTTTATTTGTTTTGGCTTGTGGCGTTGGTCATACAGCCTGTATAAGTATTTATTATATTTTTATTTATTAAGTGAATAATTATACTAATTTCTTTTATATTTGATACGGGGTATTAAAAAATGATTTTAGTAAAGTCTAAAAAATCAATTAAAAATTATACCAAAACCATTTTACTGACTTTAATAAACTTGCTATATTTATCAAAGGGCTGATTTTTGTATAATTTTTATTAAAATAATATTTCCAGTGGCGCCGTGTTTTGTTTTTTTGTACCTACTCGACTGTATATTAATTACAAAATCAACAAACCAAAAAAGATAATTATTATTTTTTAAACTTTGCTAAAACATTTAATGTGGGGGCGAAGCGTCTCGTGTTGCAATGCAATAAATTCCAACTATAAAAACTTTACTTGTACCTAAAACATCCAAGGTTACTACATGCGTAGCAATTATAGGGTTAAGTCCTGTTAGTTAATAATAAATTCCTACTCGATATTGGTCCTGGCGCGTGATAGTATTTTTACAGTGTACTGAAATAAAAACTTTCTTTAAATCCTCATGCATTTCAGCACGGTAGGGTGTTGTAGCGTAGTAGGAATTCATAAACGCAGAATAAAAGACTCTAAGCAAAACAAATTCTAAGCGAGAGAAGTCTCTCATTTTGACGAGACAAGATGATAGACAAAAATGTCTTGTCTTTGCATCATTAACTATTTTTATTTTTTTACAGTAATATTTGTTCGTCACTATTAAGTTTAAATTACGTACGTAAGAAAAAATTAGGGATTGATTTTAGGAACGTTTTATTTTTTCAAATAAAAACCAACGTTCAGAAATTAATCAAGCCACAGGCAAAATGGTAATACTGGCAAGACAACATTGTAAAATTAGACGCCGAGTCATCCACCAAACCACTGTTTGTTCAAAAGTGTTTGCAATTTAAATTTTGAAACTAATTTGATTAGTAAAGAGATGATCATTTGCAAACTTCTTGTTGAATTTAAAATGTCCTGCCAGCAAAGGGCTTTGCACAAAATTACACATTTCTTAAGGTACCTTATAAAATTTGCAAAATTACGGTGCAATTATTAGTAGGAAGTTTTGAAAAAGTTTCTGATTTATTTTTTTACAGGACCGGATTAAAAAAATAAACTGGTTTTGTTTTCAAATAGTTCTGGTAAGAGTTGATCAGTTAACCTTTTTTGCTTATTTATTTACCGATAATATAGTGTGTCCGAAAAGTTCGGAAACGCCTAAATATCTAAGAGAATTTTAAACCAAACTTGACAAAATTCGGTACTTCAGAGAAAAGCCATACTCTGTATCTTCAGTTTTACTGGAGGGTCCAGAATTTACTTTACGGAAGGAAGCTAAGATTGATTGGGCCAATGTGTATATACAGGGTGTTTCCTAAATACAGTACAAAACTTAAAAAGGTGATTTTTATGTCTTTTTATGAAAAAAAAAGCTTTTATAAATATGTGCCCGGACAGGTTGTTAAAGCTTAAAACAAGTAAGTATTTTTTAATATCCTATTAACAAATTAAAAAAAAACTTTATTTTATTTTTTCGTATCTAGCTTTGTTTTCGAGAAAAAAGCCACATTTAGAGATTCTAAAAAGTGTACTAATATATATATATATATATATATATATATATATATATATATATATATATATATATATATATATATATACTATATTTACTATATATACTAAAGGTATTTATAAACAGCATGAAATAAAATCCAATATTAAAAAATTAACAATTTTGACCTTATCAAATAAGAAAAATTACTAATTCCGATTAAATACACAACTATTCATTCATTTTAAGGCAAACAATTGTTTAATTTATATTTTTGTTTTAATATGTTGTCTGTGGGTGTTGCTTAGAAGAAACTAAAGTGGCTTTAATTTTTATTTAAACAAAGCTAGATACGGAGAAAATTTAAGAGGTTTGTAAAAAGTCAAAGGCGTACTTGCTTTTCTCAATAATATTGGCTGTGCTGTCCACTGAGACGTTACTGGATTCAATATACCTAATTAGTTAGGAAAAGTGTAATATTTTTTTGTATCTTGTTAAGTTTGAGAGAAAAAAATAAATCTACTTGATTGTATAGGGTGGTTTTTTTTGGTTGGTATTATGAGGTACAGGCTAAACGGTAAAACATATAAAAACTAAAATACGTTTCCCATTATCTTTTAGTGCTTAATTTAATAGCGTTATCAGATCAACGCTAACTTGATTGGTTTAGGTGATTCTTAAAATTCGTCGATTTTTAATATGTCTTATTACTCGGACACTGATGGAGATAGAAAGAAATTCAAATACAAAAGTTTTATAACTTTTACGTAGAATTCAGTGGCCATAAAATACATATAAATGTTTTAATTTTAGGGATATAACACAAACTTAATTTTTTTTAAATGGGACACTCTGTATCTGAGTATCTCAAAAAATTATTTTTTTGATTGCTATTACAATAATATATAACACTTAATATTTTGCATTGTTCTACACAGCGAAACTATATAAAAAAAATACTTGGCTATGGATTGAATCAATATTAATTTATTTTTTGAGGGTCTGTATATAAAAACCCAATTTAACAAAAATACTAAAACGTTTATTAACCAAAACAATACCAACCACAGAAAATAAGTTTATTTATATTAACAACTAAAAATTATCTCAAGTACTTAATAATTTTTTGCGCTGGTGATTAATTAAAAGATGTACCAAAATGCATTTCATTTTGTTCAATGCATTTTTGGACCTCAAACTAGTGGCGATATAGATGTAAATATTTGGTATTCTTCTGGCATCTAATTTTAAAAAATTAAAGGAAGTTATTTTAATTTAATTCAAAGTGTACCAAATATTTACATCCACGTCGCCATTAGTTTGATTACAAGATGAGTCCAAAAATGCATCGAACAAAATGGAACGTATTTGAGCACATCTTGTAATTAATCAATAGCGCAAAAAAATATTAAATACTCAAGATAGTTGTTTATTTGCTATTATAAATAAACTTATTTTCTGTGGTTGTTATTGTTTTTGTTAATAAATGTTTTAGTATTCTTGTTAAATTGGGTTTTTTATATACCAATCCTTAATAAAATAAATGAATATTGATTTTATAAATGCCCAACTATTTTTTTTATTTTTTTGTTAGTTTCGCTATGTAGAACAATGCAAAATATGAAGTGTTACATATTATTGTAATCGCAACAAAAATGCAACTTTGTGAGATACGTATATACAGGGTGTCCCATTGAAAAAATGCAAGTGTGTGTTATATCTAAAAATTAATAATTTATATTTGTTTTATGTACGCCATTAAATTCTATGTAAAAAGTTATAAAACTTTTGTATTTGAAGTTTCTTTCTATCTCCATAAGTGTCCGAGTAATAAGACAAATAAAATCGACGTATTTTGAGAATCACCCTGTATCTTCTAAACCAATTAAGTTAGCGTGGATCTGATTGCGCCAATAAACTAAACACTAAAAGAGATAACAAAACACGTATCTTAGTTTTTAGGTATCTCTTAATGTTCAGCCTGTAACCTATAGTATCAACCAAAAAAAAACTAACTTACAGTCCTAGACCAAAAAAGAAACATTTTAGGATTTAATTAATATTTTTTTATAATTTCTTTTAGCAATTAGTTAATAATCATATTAAATACACAATTGCACAATGTTTATAAAACAAATTTTACTAAAATAGTTTTTTGGAATTTTAAAGTCTTTTAAAAGTTTATCACTTCGTATCTTGAGAACATAACATTTAAGGACCCACGTTATATGAACATTTTTTTGTTATTTTAATAATAGGATTTTACCATAGTAGCTTGTAACCACAGTTTACGAACATTCCTTGTATTAGGAAATTTAGTTAAATACAGTATAGAAATACAAATTGCAGGGTTTGTTTTTCTGTTTAGAGCCAGGTATATAATTAAAGTTTTAAAAGAGTTTTCTTGTTTTAAACGAAACTAATAAAAATAATGTTTGCCAAGACTCTATGAAACTGTTGTTTTTTAAAGTAACTAAATAAAAATACTTCTTATGCCTGCCCTATAAATTTTCTCTCAATTTTACCGTCAGCCCGGGTTTTGCATTTTGGCCGCGAGACATGCCAAAGCAATTTGTAACGCGGTCATCTCTACAGCTACTTTATTTCGACATATTTCTTTGGAGACACATAACTAATCAGGTTGCCAAAATTACAAAAAGCAAACATAACATGATAACATATATCCTGAAATTTTTTATGGGTCGTAGCCTTCCTAAAATTTAATTTAGTACGTACAAATTATGATTTATATAATCTTACTCTTACTAAACTTCATAACACTTGTTTTATTAATCTTCTAATACATGAAATTCATCCCCCAGTGACATAATCATCTTTTCGATCGATGAAAATCGTTTTTTACGTTTAAATTTCTTGATATGTGAAATAACGCCAGGCGCCAGACCATAAGTTCCGTTACACATGAGACGTACGAACGCCCTACACCCTACGCCTGATGCATTGAAAATAATGTAAACCTTTTACATGCAGGCGTTCGGTTTGTGTCAGGCGAGGCGTAGGGAGTAGGGCGTCCGTAGGCTTTATGATGTGTAGCGGGACTAAATCTGACAAATAAAATGGACATTACAACAATTTGGGCTAAAATTTATTGATTTTTGTAATGCATTTTCGAGCTGTATAAGAGGGTGAATGGTCTGATAAACAAATGTTTTTTTTATTTTATTTTGTAATTAAACAAGATTTATTCTTACTTATTTTTATATCCAGCTGGTCCAAAAGGTAATCATAATACTTTGGGTTTATTGTGATATTTTTGAAAGACTAAACTTAGGCCAATTATAAAATGCTTAAACTACCTAGTAAAATAATTAGGGCTTTTGAACCCCTGAAATTTGCTTTTGTTAATTAGTGATCTTCCAGATACATATTTTTTCTTTTACTAATAAAGGTAGAAAATCATACGGGGTATTACAACCTATTTATGCACGAAATAATTTTGCTCCTGTACGGCTCCACAAAATATTAAAAAAAACTGAAAATATAAAATTTTTGTTTGATATACTTTTTTATTAAGGGTATTAGTAATTATTCAACTGCATCAATAACATAATTTTTATCATTAAGCCGTTTTTTTTAATGAGACACCCTTGTATATTTTAACAAATTTTAAATTTTTAATAAATTATGCACTAAATAGGTATTATACACTAAACTCATCAGGATGTTGATATACTGATTTACGGTAAAAAGTGAAATAAGAAACTATTATTTTGGTAATTATTATTTTTAAATAATTCTGTTAAAGTAAGAAATAATATGATTATATGAAATAAGTTATTGTAAAACTACTAATAAGTTAAAATCAGCAATATATGATGTACTCGTATAGTGTATTTTTAGAGATTTTTTTAAGTGTAAAAAGCTACTTTTATTTATTTTTAGTTTATATTTAATTTGTAAACCCTAAAAAAATATTAAATTAACAAAATAAAAAAACAGCATTTTGAAAAATTACAAATCTTAAAAGAGAAAAGTAAACTTGCCTTTAAGATTGGCAACATTTTTATGCAAAGAAGTCATCCTTTTATAAAGTGGGACCACCCTAGAATTGTTCTATCAGATGTGCCTTGAGCAATATACCTAAGTGGTATATTAAATCTCCTCTAAGTCGGAGCACAACATACCACGACAGGGAATTTTTGCATTACAAATACTCCTTACGGATACTTTAACGTTAATATATATATTTTTAATATATTGCCAAACCTAAATTAATATTTAAATACCATAAAAAAAGAACAAGACAATATCTTTAAAAGTTTTGATGTGGAATGTTTGTATTCAAATGTACTAGTAGAAGAATTGTTAAACAAAATTCAAGCCAAACTTTGAGAAGATGACACATTACCAGAACACACCACACTGCCGCTAAATGAAGTGATGGAGCTATTAAGGTTATGCCTGGGTAGTTCCTTCTCTTAAATAAAAGATGATATCTTTGCACAGGATGATGAATTACCGATGGGTTCGTTGCTCTCTCCAGTGGTAGCAAATATAACAATGAAGAAAGAACAAAACTCGGCTCTACCATACCTGGACTTTTAGTTAAAAGACATAATGGACAAATACAAACTTCGGTATACAGGGATAATACCTACAAAAAACTTGAAATACTGAATAAAACTAAACAAAAAGTCATACAAACGTTATGTGAGGTATGGGAACCAGACCGAACCATCCCACAAATCAAAACTAGAGGTTTAACTCTCTTGCAGCATGAAACGACTCCCAAATGTTAATGTTAAGGTGCTAAATATATGTATGTAGTAATTAGTGACCTTACAATTTTAAAATTATTATATTTATTTCAGTATCTTTAAACAAATAATAAATACCTATGACCAATCCTCTAATTGTTACTAGCTTTTAGAATTTGTTTTTGAATCTAAAATTTTAATTTTCGGTCGCTTACAAAACTTTCTCGTCCTTGAATGTCTTCATTTAATACAGAACTCCTTTATTTAATGCATTTTTCTTGATTGATCCATGTATAATTAATTTAAGGCGAAATTTTCCGTGGACCTTGATATTTTAAACACGCTGTAAAAGTTGGTGTATAGATAAACAATCCGTCAAACTTAGTGACCATTTATGACCATTTCGTGACCAATTCGAAGCTGTTTTTTAAACCTAAACATTTACATTTTGGGCGGGTATATAGATAAAACTATAACAAAAATCTGTTTGGTATAATAAGTATTGTTTGGCTGTACTCATTGCTAAAACTCCCTAATATGAAGGCACCATTCAGCGGCTTGTATAACAATATTAGCATTCAGACTCATAACCGTCTGTATTATAACAATGTTAATTAATTATGTCGCTAATTATAACAAAGGATAATGCATTAACGCATTTATCTCCTTTATCAGTTCATTATTATCTCTCACTTATCAAATGCAAATAGCTTCATCTCTGTCTATCTCTTACTTTAATCGATTTGGTTGTGTAAATACCTCCGGTAAAGTCATTTCCGACTTATAACTACTTTAGCTGATGTAAATTTAGTGGTTACTTTTTCAATCAAGTTTGTATTTCGGGAAATGTTCCAAATGTTTCCTTTAATTAATATAGTTTTTGCATATTGGCTGAAATGTCAATACCTTTCACGAAGATCATTTAATTAATGACACACAAAATATCTTACAGTCTACAGGGTGTACTAAATAAATATTAAAATTAGGTAAAAAAGGAAATGTAAAAATTCAGTGCAATCCAATTTAAACGAGCCACTCCTTTTTAATTCCGTTATTTCTTCACTTACAAGGATCCTTAAACACATTAATGTTAATGTTTAGGGGAGGCATTTTTACCCCTTTCCCTTACCAACACAAACGTTCAAAAGGAAATAGGGGTCAAGTAAGACCTCATCTTAAAGGGTTTTAAATTCGCTGTTTAATCAGCCTTTATTTTTTCAAAATCGGTTAATTGGTTTTCGAAAAATTTACCCTAAATTAAGTCTGGAGACCATCATCTGTAAATAACTGACACTGTTCATCGAGGCACTCTTAAACTACTGATAGTAGTTAGGTAAGCTTAGTCTTGCTGGAAATGCAAATTATCTTCACTAATTTTCTTAGCATTATTTTAATGCACTTGAGTTTCCAAAAATTGAAAGGTAGAAGGATATATCACATTTTTAAATGAAAAAAATGTATTTTAATTAAAAACAGAGAAAAAAACGTTAAAAACCTAAAAAAGCAAAACATTAAATTAACAAATACATATTTATTTATTTGCACTATTTTTTCATTTGAATAATTCATTTTTGCATGTCTGCAGGAACGATAAATTTTTCTTAAACTGCCGATATTATTTTTCCCGGACATAATGGTCATTTTTATTACATAAACGTGGATTCTTTGGAGTTGTTAATAAAATTACTTAGACATGTTCAGGATTTCAAACAACTATATTAATAAGGAGTTCAATGTTTTCGTTTTAAGTGAGGCAGGAACTTTATGTTTAATATAAGCTTCTCCAATAGTTAAAACATTGACGTACCATTGGGGGAGGGGGTAGTTCAGTACCAGTGTATTGGTAGTGATTTGGATCGTACTAAAAAGATTTTATCTGCAACAAACATAATTGTGTTTAGAGCATTAAACAAAACTAAATTTAGGCTGGTATACAGAGTGTTTCAAAATTCACCACAAATATTTTAGGAGAGTATTTTTATGTTAAAATAAGACAACACTGAGTATTGTCAAAATCCTATTTTTAAGTTTTTTTTTAATTTAAATTACCCCAGCTCTGCCAACCGAAAAAGCCAAATATTTGAGCACTAACCGTTTTTGCGACACAATCAATAGTTTCCCAGAAAAACGCCTTATAAAAATGGCACTTGTGTATAATTATACAGGGTGACCGCTGAGGTATCCGAGATACTTCGAATATAAATTCTATTACTAATTTAAAGCAATTCGAATTCCTTTCTTCGTTCTTAAATTATCTTGGTTTAAAGTTTTAAGCTTAAGAGAAAATGTGATTTATTTAAATAAAAACGTAATGACGCAATTATTAAATATGCTTAAGATGACCTCCGCCCTGTGCAATGCATAATTCGATCGTGTCGATAAGTGTCTTCATATGTTCTCACATTAAATAATGTAGCGAGTTGAGATCTGGAGATCGCGGTGGTCAAGCGATGGAACCATAACGACCTATCCGTTGCAATATCCGTACACGAAAATCATGTCCGCGTATTCCTAATGAGAATAATACAGGCATAATTTTAATACAAGTAATTCAAAAAATAAAATAACTGACAGCTGTCAATGATGACAATTTACGAACAAACAATCATTATTGCAACTCAAGGGGCTAATTATTAAATTACCTATGCAAACTAGTCGCAAAAATGTTATTTCATTGCTCTAGAATTAACGTCTTGCCAACTACAAACCCAAATAATTTAAGAGCCGTTAAGTATTTGGAAAAAGTATATAGAATTATTTTTCTTAAAATTAGTCATAGAATTCATATTTGAAGTATCTCGGATATCTCGGCGGCCACCCTGTATAAACCCGAAATACAAATGTGCGTAATTTTTTTTTATGTTTTTGTTTTTACAGCAATAACAACGCTGAGACGCCTATGATTTTCAGACATAAAAATTAAATATAAAATATTTTTAATATTAAGCAAGTTAAATGCTTTTTCAATAAGCAAGCAATAAGACATTTCTAATTGCGCTGTGTTAGGTATCATCAACTTGAAAAAATCTCATTTAAGAAAATGAAAAATGACAGCTTAATTTACTTTTTAAAGCTGGCAAAAACAGGCGTTGGCCCTTTTTAAATTGTTCTCATTATACGAATGATACTCACTATATTGTCTGAATGCAAATTTCTGACTTGGGTGTATATTGTGGCTTCACGTTTATACATAACAGGAAATGAACAAGGCACTGCGAGGAAAGGAACATGTCAACGTGAGATATTGACTTTTGCTCCTTCTTTGCCCCGGTTTATGCAGGAGAGCAGGTTAAACAAATATAGAGTAATCCAAAAACCACCCAAAAACACATACGTATCTTATTTTCTTTTCTTCGAGCAGAATAAAAAAAATAGAAATTTTATTAACTAAAAGTATTATTTGCATTTTCCTTTTGGTCATATGTTTGCCATATTTTTCATTTTGTGGCTATGGTCTTGCTTACAGGACTTATAAGGAGAGCGAAATGCATCTAGAGAGGGAGTTATTACAGATATACAAGAAATTATACTTTAAAGGTGGTAGACAATGTAATGTTTCCAATAATACTTCTTTCTTGGACTTGTTGTCTTTATTTTTAACTGATACACAACGTTTTGGATGGTGTCTATCTCTAACCATTTTCAAGTAAAGGTTACTTTACGAAAAAGAAAAATTTGTTATATTCGTAAAATTACTAAATAGAAGAAATCACCTACCTCACTTTGGCGTAAAACTGCCTTTTGTCACTGATTAAGGGGTTAGGTGTATTCAGACACATGAAATAGTGACAATTTAAAATAATTTTATTGGCCAATAAATTATTTTATTTTATAAAAGTAAAACCATAACATCATTAACTACAGTTTAAACATAATATTATTTGGCTTTTCTTCAGAATAAAATAAAAAGTTTATTTAACATTTAAGAAAATTAAATTATTTTATTCTGGAGAAAAGCCGAATAATATTTTGTTTAAACGTAATTTCTCAAAAAACAAATAAATCATAAAATTAACTACAATTTTGACTTGACTTGACAGAAATTTAAAAAATAATAAAAGTTAGGGCTGTTTGTGTTGATCCAGTTCTAACCGACGCTACCGGTGATCATTGATCATCTCTAATCCTTGTAGCCTCTTCTTTTTAACAGCCTTTTTTCCAAATAACAACCTGTACTTTCAAAAACTGCCTGTTTTTCAAAATAACAGCCTGTTTTTTCAAATATCAGCAATTTTTTTCAAATAACATCCTGTTTTTCCAAATTACAGCTTGTTCTTTTGAATAACACCCTGTTTTTTAAAATAACGGTCTGTTCTTTTAATAACCGCCTGTTTTACTATATAACAGCCTGTTATTTCAATTTGGTAGAGCAAAAGTTTCCTAAATTTTAAATTACGTCAGAGGTTTTAATGAAAATAATCAAAGCAGTAAATTCCTGAATTTTAAATTACGTCACAGATTTTAAATTATAAACACAGCAAGAGATTTTCAAATTTTAAATTACGTTAGAGGTTTTAAGATAAGCTTCACCGGCGTACGGTGGTCTCTTAATCGGCTATCTCTCCCTATTACCGCTTTTTTATAAATCTGTACGTATTTATGTACTGCTTTTATCAAAAAACCTGAAATCATCTGCTTGCTTACGAAAGAAGTCTCTAATCTAATTTATTAAAATTAATGATAATTTATTAAGTCCTTGATACACCAACAATATAAAGCAAATTAACCAAGGCCAATGCGGATTAAGCTTTTTAAAAAGCTTAATGAAAAAGAAGCTTCGACGAGTCAGTCGTTCGACCAGCGTTAAAAAGACCAAATCGCCTAAATCATCATTTTTTGCTGAAAACTGATTATCCGGAGGGTTTATTATTGCAAAGTTCCATATCCTAGCTGTATCACGGTAATAGTTTTAGGGAGGATAATACCCTGCCGTCCGCTCAGGCGAGAGCAGCGTGGCTGAGGCCAATGCACTGATAAAACAAAGCTACGCGATCATCTTCCACTTTTATCTATGTAACAGATTTTATACAAAATACTGTTTTATAAAACTTAATTGGAAACTATATATATTCCTATTAAAACGTACCGTATGTCTCTAGAAAGATAAGGCACCCTTATTAACTGTACAACATCTTAAAAAAGAAAACTTACTTTTCTTTAAACAAAATGTATATTGGTAGGCTTATATCGACATTTATTGCATGATGTTTATGTCAGACAGAAATTCTGACTAATGTTAACGGTGAAAAATGTATGTCTGATGGAAATTTTTATTGTTTACATTAGTCAGAATTTCTGTCTGACAAAAATATTATGCAATAAATGTCAGATGTAAACCTACCATAAAAGAGTAATTTATGTAAGGCTGTGTATAGACTTGCAACAATTTGCCGTGCCGTTCCACGTCTTTTTCAAGGGCATGGCAAATTATTAGCCGATGATTGAGAGCTTGTTGGTTTTTTGGCGTCAAAGGAGCGCGCAAACAGGTTGGCTAGTTTGGACGGATGTTTGCGAACTGTTGCAAGTCTGGATGCGGCTTAACAAGTGCATAAAGTGATACTTTTTTACCAAAGGGGAGTTTGACAGCACGAGCCGTCAAGCAAGTGCGACAATTATATGATTGCATGTGTTACATACGATATTTATTCTACGACCGTATAAAAATTTACATTTTATACATGTTTTATTTATTTATACTTTTTTATCAAATTTAAGTTTTGTAGCGCGGTCATTATTTTTTACAAAAAATCATTAATTCCTTTTTTTTCTCAAAGACACTTATTCTCTTAGTATATATGCACTTATTTTTGTAGAAATACCTAGTTTCACCAAAAACATATATGTGAAAAAGGTAAGCCAAGTTCTATACAAAATCGTAATATGTATGAAATCTTAAAAAAATCTTACTTTCGGCCCACGAAGTAAACTTTCCTCCCGTGGGCAAAAGTAAAAGCAAAAAGTAAAACTTTTAAACTGCAAGTCAGAAATGACAGCATTCCATACATGGTTCAAAATTAAAAAAAAAAAAAATAATTTTACATCAAGAAATTGTGTAAACTAATAATTTTAATTAAAATGTTTAAGGAACATAATAACTATTCAATCAAAACAAATCTGCAACTGTTGGTCTGTTTTAGGGTGTTTATTTAAGAACTTACAATCAAGTTATCTGCAAAAAGAGACAGATTTAAGAAACACGTCAAGATATTTATTGAGGGGGAAGTTTTTTACGAAAAATTGACGGCGCCTCCTTAACCTCTTATACCCCAGAGCTACCACCTGTAATTTTAAAATAAGAAGGGGTCAAGTGATTCACCATTTTAAAGCCTCGACGAGTACTTTTTAACCCTAGAATATAAAGTTAATATCTTTATCTACTATAAAACGGCGGTACCTTAAACATTACCAAAAACTAATAAAGTTAGCTGTACTTAGTGTGATATTTTTTTTAAAGCCTTTTAAACATCATTTCAATGGTGATCTAAATGATAATATACAGGGTAGGATAAAAAGTGTAATATTTTTAAAGAAGCTTTCTGTATATTATATATACCAATAAAAATATCTTTAAAACAGCTTTAAGAAAATACCCCACTACAGTAACATCTTACTTTATTTGTTTCGAAATATGGCCATTCCAATTAGGTATTTGGGTAATTTTTAAAGTTCCGCTATTTTGTAGTAGGTAAAGATATTGACTTTATATTCTAGGGTTATAAAGCACTTCGTCAGGTGCTTTAAAATGATGTATCACTCGACGTCCCTTCTTATTTAAGAATTTTGAGCAGGCGGTCCTGGTGATTTAGGGGTTAAAGGGTCCAACTTGTTGTAAAAATCGTTCCCTTTAATAATATATCTTCACGTGTTTTGGCGATTTTCTTAAATCTGTCTCTGTTCACAGATAACTTGGGTCGTAAGTATTTAAATAAAGACCCTGTATAACTCAAAACTATTAAAAGAAATAAAAGAACATTTTTCAACAAGCACATGTACAACATTTTATGTCAAGTTTATATGACTGGAATTTAAAATTGTAAGAGATAAAAGTTTGTTTATCTTTCTTTATCGAGTGTGTAAGTAAGAGACGTATTTTAAATTTCAAGAGTACGTTTCTTTGTAACTCTGTCAATTCGATAAATTTTATTGTGGCCTCGTAAAGAATAAATCAACCTATCTGGGATTTAGTACTATAAATTCTTGGGAATATTACACGAAAACTGCTTATTCACAAGAGTTTTAGTTATACGGCAATATATTCGAAGATTTGGCAAAAACAACTATTTTCTTGTCGGGTTTACCTCTTTTAAGTTCTGATTACTTCCAAAGGTGGTTTTATTTTTCCGGGAACTTTAAATTAATACAACAGAAGGCTAGTAATTGTGCCAACTCTTGAAATATTACTCCTGAATTTTCTTGTAATGCCTTACAGATTGCTTTGGTATTTTTATTAGTTTCTAATTAAGGTAAAATTCAGCTCAGAAACCAGCACAGGGTATCCGCTAATTCAACAAATAATTTTTCTACGTTTTCTGTTTAAAAACGTACCATCTATGAAGCTAGTGGAACCTACACCATTTTGGAAACCATCATAAAGTAGTATGTGAAATATCTTTTAAAGAAGAGAAGGTGCTGACATTGTAAAGCACATATATTATGGTAAAGGATGACGGTTTGACCGTGCAAAGCTGCTGTAACCGCAATTTGGACAATACTGTTAAATATACATTGTAGCAAAGATTACTAACATATTGTAGGCATTAATAATTATTAGCAAAATTTTATGCCTTCTGATTTTCGTTTCTGATAAATGCAACCTTGCAGTGCAAGAAAAATTACAAGCAGTAAGGCGTTTTTTCTATTTTATTTTTGGTAGAATAATTCAAAAAATTCATAGTCACGACCTTTTTGTGCAGTGTGCGTTTACTACAAGCTGTGATGTGGAATACAAAAGAGCAGTAGTAAACGAAGTACTTGAATTATAATAACCGTTATTTAATGACAAATAATTGTAGAATTTCGTATTACTTTCATACTACTTGTGAGAAACGCTTTGGACCAACCCATAGACAAGATTATTATATGGACCAACTGGTTTTCAAGATATTTGAAGCAAAGTTGCTTGATTACAACCGAAAACTTTCCTGGCTGCGTATTAGCTCAACTGTCACGTCATAAAAATTTCACGTTGCACTTAAACAATTTAAGCGCAAATATCTTAAAAACGGTTGCTGGAAGCCATTTTTACAAAGTATACCTTTGGATGCAAGAAAGCAAAAAGAAGAGTTTGCTGCTTACTTAGAAGGTGTCACTGGTGTCAGCCAAAAACATTGCCTGTTTTAGAGAAATATAAATTGTGTAGCTAGCGGCCTCTGGTTAATACATAAAAATAATACTGATTTTAAATAGTTTATATAAAAACCTCTGAATACCAAGGTTAATTACACATATTCGAAACGTAAAACTACAAACGATATTCTATTTTTTTTTGTGATTTTTGGTGTTATTAATGGCCCACGTTTCTATTTATTCTTTTAAAATTTTATTTAATTGTTACTGTACTTTCGGAAATTACGAATTTCATCATTAAAAGATATTCGACTTTTATTCAGCGTAAAATAATTCTGTAATATGCCAATTTTTAGTACTTGACAACAGCAAACACTCTATTGTAATCCCGAAAGGCCTTTTTTAAAAATCCCAGATTTTATATAAAACATATTTTTCAATTAATACATGAATACTCTTATCACAATATGAACCCGTTTTAAAAATTACAAAAATTAGTTTAATCAGTGGTAGAGCAAATTTAAATAAAACTTCAAACGTCAAATACTTTACGTTGTTTAAAAAACACTTTGATTTACTTATAAATATTTTTGTTGAAAATTTAACATTGGTTTAAAATAAAATCTCTTCGCAGATTACCTGTTTGCTTGTTACGTATGCAGATTGTTAAAAAAATACAATTAGGTCTCTAAATATGTTTGTTAAAAATTATTTAAACATCAATACTTTGTTAAAAACAGTAGCTGATACTATTATTGCTTTAAATAGTATGGCAAAATGCTTTACTAATTAAAAACCAATCTTTTTGGAAGAATATTTACCCAAATAGGTAAGAAAATGTATAAATAAAAAATCAGGTATCACACATATATCCCGTCGTTTAAATTCTCTTGCTACACACAAAAATAACGTAAGACTGCGAAGCTGCAATCGTTACTTCTTAAGGCCGCAACTTGAGATTAAAAAAACAAAAAGTTTGCATATTCTGGATGATCACAGTCTTCACGTTTTTGAAGTTTCAAGTTTCGAGAAAAATTTTGATGGTTCAAAATCTAAGTGTATATATTTTAACACAATATTATACTTACCCAGGCAGTGCCGGACATAGCCTGCTCAAACTAAAGCAAACCATAAATTTTCCGCCCCTGTAAATGTGGGACTCATGGGCTGCAGACACGTGTCAGATTTCCTGGCCTCATGACCTAAGCTTTAAAAGACAAAAATTCCTCACCTCATCGTTTTCCACGTTGCACTTTGTTTTTATCGAAAGCGGTCCCGATTCAGACCTTGCCTACCAGGGACCCAATAAGCTCTGCGCTTTGCTCGCGCGCTCCCCGCCACCACGGCGCTGGAAGCGCGTTCGCTCACGGCTTTAGGTAATCGACGCCTATTGAGTCATTTTGTTATAAGGATGGGAAGATTTGAATGTATGGCAAATTTCACGTAGAAGGCAAATATTTTAGTTTGTTTGGATAAGAGGTAATATTATAATGTAGTATAACGGTTGTGAGTCTAAGAAATAAGATTTTATTATATTTGACTTGAAAGCCTCACGTAACAAAATTACTATAGGTAAAAACTACTATTTAAAAAGTCAGTTCAAAACCCAAGTTCATTAAGTTTTTGATATCACATCCGTTAACTATGTTGGCACAAAATATGAACATTTTCAGGAGAAGGAAAATAAAGTTGACGTTAATACAATATTCTATACAATGTACTGCTTTAGGTAGCGACATTTTTAGGAGTACGCTTTAATTTACAATAATACCAGTTTTGCAGGGACATGCGGATGTTAAAGGGATCTGTTTTGGAACACCTGATCTGGTTTTTATTTTTTGAGTTAATACACTTTTTAAGCGGCGATTGCGAGATTTACTTTTGTACTCTCAAAATGCAAATCGGGAGTACGTACTTTTTAAGAGTATGACTAGTGTAATAACTTTGGCACGGTATGTTAGCTCAATAAAAAATTTAATGGCAAATTCGTCGAGGTCTATTATTTAGTTGGCAAGTTTGTAAGCTGAAAAGCTGTATTAAGAAAACATTAACGTTTTTCTGTAAGCCAATTTAAAATTGATGCCGGCAGAGAGGAAAACAGAAAACTTTTTGTTTTATCTATTTCTACTTTTTACTTTCCCGAATACTTGTTTTTCTCGTACGTGTGCCTGCAATTAATTATCTGTCGACAAGTGATTTTGTTCCAACAACTTTTTCAAGTTCTATTCATTTTATCGTTTATATCGAACTGTCAAACACCTATAGACAAACTTTCTAGCGATATTGGATCCCAGCCTAGACTGAAATTTTTTCTTTGCTACCTGTCATCACTTTTTATTGTTGTTAGGAATGTGTTTTTATTATTCTAAATTAATTCTAGTTTTAAAAGACCTAGCGCAAATCCTATAATACTCGGTTGCCAGTAAAGTTTTATATTTACATGTTTTTGTATTCGCAGTAACCCTGATATTAAATAAATTAGCAATTAAAGTTAGGCGACTTGGCAACATAGCATTTGCGCGCGCCCTCAACGAAATATTTCAAAATCTAAGTCTATAACTTGTGTTAAGTTAGTGGTTAGTCGTGCTGTTACAAAGCTGGTTTGTTGTGTCGGCAGTTTAAGTCTAAATAACAAACCACTCTACGCTTTTGTGGCTTGCATATAAAATTCCTCGAAAAGCTGACTCTTTAACCATTATTTGTTTTATTTAGGTTGTTAGACAATGGTGCCTCGTATTTTTAAAAAATTTAATGCCTTGTTTTGGCTTCGAGACACAAGCCCTAAAATTGGGCTGTTTCTGCTAATTTTGCTATTTTAGATTTAGATACCCATCTCCATCACCTGATTTTTTTCTGCCCTTCCTCCCTAGGCCCTAGATGCTTATTGTGCTTTGACCTCGACGATCGAAATCCAGTAATTGTTCGGGCTGATATATTGTAATTCTTCAAAAAAAGACTCGACATTTTTAATATTATTTAAAATGTTATATAGATACATTTTATAACACAGAGATATAAAATTATCGAATAAATTATTATTATTTTAAGTTATAGGTCAAAATTGAGCCATTGCCAATGTTTTGAACTATTGCCATTAATTTTTAAAAAGAAATTCCAAAACGCTTAGTATATTTATTTTAACCTGATAACAAGCGCTTTATTTTTATCATAATTAGTAAATTAGACATGTTTGTACTTGATACAAAAAAAGATAAACATTTTATTCAATTCAGTTGAAACCTACATTTGTTATTATCTTTAGAAATTTCAGAACAACATGTACGCAAACACAAGTCCAAAAATGAATAAATTGACCTTGAACGCAATTCAACAAATAAATTTGTAAAAAATCAAAGAAAAAAACCCGGAAAATTGAGCTCTAAAAAGAGTAGCATGGATTTTTTGTCCCATTGCTAAATGGAGGCAATAATGAATGTAAGGGTCTCTAACAGAGCTAAATGGCTTCGAAATGAGTTAAGTACCTGGCCTTACGATTACGGAACATTTGCGGATTTCTAGCGCTCTAATAAATGTAACTTGGTTCTTCGACACTGTGACTTCCGACAGTGTGGATTGTTGATTCTCCCCGTTTTCCTTTTTTGTTCCCTTTGATTCTACTTTTTGTTTTGCTTTTATAAAGTTAGTTTTATTACGCAGTTTTAGGAATAAAGGATTGTTTTGATTGTTATTGTAATAAATATTTTTTACTATTTTCGTGTCCGCCAAATATTAAGAGTAATATATATATTTTTAAATTTCTGTGAAAAATTATACAGTTAGTTTTACCACACACTTTTAAGAATTAAGGATCTCTTTTAAATCTTAATGTATTTTAAATATATTTTATTTATTCTTCAATACCGTGCCAAACAAATAGAGGTAACGTGTAGTATTTTTTTTGTATACAGAGTGCCCGGTAAAAAAGCCTTGGATTTTTTTAAAGTTCTTTATTATATATATCCTTGCCATTTAATTGCAGACGGTTCTCGTTAACATTAAAACAAATGGCGAATTTTTCGATTTGGGGAAACTTTGTTATTTTAAATGAAATACACTGTGTGTTTTCTTACAATCCTAAAATTTAATCTTTCCCTTTATAAAATATAACATATGCTATAATTATGTCTAAAAAATGAAACTTTAATCTCTAAACAAAATTGACTGCTTGCCATCTAAGAGTATTGTGAACACCTAGTATAAAAAGTATACATTTTGGGAATTTTAAAAATATACATTTTGGGGATTTTAAAAAATATACATTTTGGGAAATTTAAATTTTAATTGGGTTACTTAACATTGGGAAATTTGGTACATAAAACAATACGTGAGGTGTCAAGGTTTAAAAGTAGAAATCAAAACAATTATCTAGGTTACTTATAATAATAAAATAAAAACATTAAACAAGCTGAGTCGTCTAGAAACGAAAACAAACACTGAACAAATAAAGAGAACAAAATTTTAAGACGGGGCAGTAGAATCCTGACTGAAAAATACTGGGTGTTCTACTTGTCCAAAGAGTTTAAGGAAGAAAGGGGGATGTTGGGACAATATTATACTGGTAAAATTGTAATTTTATTTAGTGCAAAATATAATATTTTTTTATTTATTTTTAAAGTGAGTTTAAAGTGCCCAATACCTCTATCCGAGTTACACCCTGTAAGATTACTAGAGAAAATACGTTGTCACAGTATTATTTGGACAATAAAATTTGCTACAGAAAATAAATACGCCAATGGTACTGATGAGAACTAAATATTTTCATAACCGGTCTGCGGTTGGTAATCTCAATTAACTCCGAAGATAAATTTTTGGCTAGTGTAAAAATCCGCATCGCCAGATCGGACAGTGTTTCGACGTATGTTACTTTGCAGTCCAAAGAAATGAACAGTAAGAAGCTTTAGATCTCTTCATTTCTGTATAAATTAGTCTTATTTTCAAATCTTGCCCCTTTAGCACATTTTTTGTAATGCTGAATTATTTGATTATATGTAGAATAATAAACATCGGCTCTTGACATGGGCATTAAATTTTAAAAGCAAAAATATATTTTTATTATCTTCATAAACTCTTGTCCTGATTAGTTCTTAGCGATATTTTTGTGGCTACGTGCAAGAAATACTTCCACCACAGTACAAAAATAAACATGAATATAAAAACCGTTTAAGGCTACAAACAAACCATATGTCAGGCGTTTAAAACCAAGGCAATGCTTTGATTTAGCGGTTTCCCACTGCTGAAAGGCGTGGGAAAGAGAAATACTGCAATAATACAGCCCTAAGGTAACAATTTTAGTGTAAATGCTAAAAAATATTAATGTTTATTTAATTGCTTGCTTGAATATTTTACTATAATAAATAAATAAAAAAAATTGAACAGAATAATTATACTCTGTAAAAGTTAGAAATAATAATAAGAAAAAAGATGTCGGGTAATAATATATGGTATTAAAGTATAAAAAGCTTCTTTTTTAAGTTATTAACATAAGGTGGTTGAGCACATATGTTATTATCCGACTTTTTTTATCTCGTTTATTATTTTGACCTTCTTAGTTACTTTGAATAATTTCTTAAAGTCGGTTCAATATTTTAAAAATATTTATTTTTCGCTGTTTAGTTTAATATTATCACCATTAAATCGATAAATATACACTGAAAAACACTACTAGTACCAGTTTTAGTTACAGGCGGTTATCTTCAGTCCTGTGTGTATTGATTTATAAGCTTTTAACAGAAATGAAGGTTTAATAAAAACAAATTATATTGTCTGTCAAAAGCTTATAAATTTATACCTCTGGTACCGCTTGTCTTTTAGTTCGGAAAAAGGTAAATTTTACTCCAAGGTTGTCGATTCGGAATGCGCTCCTGATTTCCCCTTTTAACTGTCTTTTATCTAGAGGTAGCTTTTCCCCACGAATAACGTACGGCAGAGATAAAAAAAAGGTCTAGTACCTTTCTCTTTGCGATCCTGACTTAATTTTTTTAAGGGACCATCGCGAAAGTGCACTATTTTAAACATAAAAAGAATTTTTAAAATCGCTTTAAAAACGCCGGAGTAATCGCGTAACATACAAAAAAAAACATACAGGCGAATTGAGAACCTTATCATTTCTAAAGTCGATTAAAAAGACAAAATAATATTAATACTTCTTAGTGTCTGAACAAAATTTACTCTAATGAGGTTTGATTTTTTTCATTATTTGAAATTGATATTAAAACTAACACGAAAACTAAAATTTACCCCATTTTTATTTATTATTCTATGACAGAGACTTTTTAAATACACAGTATATGTATCAAAAACGTTAAAATTGGATTAATTATTGAGGCAAAATCAACTAGTATATGTATAGAGTACAATATTTGTAAATCTATAAACTAAATGATGGCACAAGGAAATGTTGGTGCTCTCTTACTAGAAACACGATATTTACGCTTGAATACGCTAGACACCGGTTTTATTTAAACTGAATGACCGCAAAAATATAATTATTATGTTTGAAACTCGGCGTAAGTCACTGCTCGAAGTAAGCGTCCGCCTTGGCCGCTGTTTAGTAAATTCAGTTGCTAAATCGGCTAAATAAAACTAGTCTCCGGCGCATTAAAGCGTTTATATATTTTTCTTTTTTTGATATGAAGCAACAAAACTTTTATGTCATCATTTAGTTAATATTTTTATATAAACAAAATTCTTCTGCAACACCAAGAAGTTGGCTAAATTATTATTTGAATATGATAAACCTCACTATTTATAAGCAGCTTTTTTACGTAAATTATTTTTTTGTTTCTTCAACTTTTTTAGCCCACAGCGGTATTCGCTGCTGATATTGTAATTTACCAAAAAAAAGACCCATTATTTTAATCACCTCATGCCACCAAAAAAATGTAAATAAAAAAAGAAACTTTCAGGGTATAACTTTTAACCTATAAAGCTGTACAACATGTTAATAGATACATTGAAAGCTAAAATAGTCGATTTTAAGTGGTCAGCTTAAGAAATTTTAACTTCTAATTTTTTATTAGTATTGTTTTTTAAATTTAAATTGAAATTGCATTAAAAGTCCTAAAACCTTCTGTTTACTCCCTGGTGACACTCACCTCTATAAGCCCAACAACTTTAGGCCAAAGATTTAATCCGGCTTATACATATTTAAATAAAATCGTTACCAATTATAAAAAGTACAGATTCTATAAAAGGAATGACAAAAAGAGAAAATTTTTATTGAAATTACCTTTATTTTTGTAAATATTATTAAGTTAACAATTTCAATTGGCTAGTTATAAAAGCCTGCTAACAGTCAAAATGTGTAATTTCAGTGTTAATAAATAGGTACAGAAATGTTTTAGCAAAAATTTCTATAGGTGCATTTCAGACATCCTATAGATTAATCCCAAAAAATGTAACTGCTAAAATATTATTAAGATAAAAGTCGTTCATCATTTAAAAAGAGTATGACTGGGTTCATGTAGAAGAATGACAAAAAAATGCTGCATGTATATTTGTTTAAAAATCAAATTCAATTGTTCCAATATTATTGTGTTAAAGATATTTTAAGTGACTGTTTAGTAAAAGTTTGTTGCAAATTGGACTGCGGATTTAAATTCAGGGCATCAAGAAACATATAAAAAGTTGCACCGATCAAAAGTACCGATCACTTTTTTATTTTTGTGTGTCGGTGTTATCATAAGAGACTTTCTTTTTCTGCAAAAAAAAATCATTAATAGTTTAAAAATAATAAAGAGAGGGAATGTTGTGGATACAACTCAGACGCACAAGAAATTTGAAACATGTAGTCTAAATTAAGCATAACCACAAGAATATACCATAATTTAAAACCAGCCTAATAAGCTTTCTATGTAAAAGCTTTATTAGTCAATGTGGTAAAAAAGCCAGTTTATGTATTTGTTTTTAGGAAACACAAAAACGACAAACACTGATCAAAAACCTTTCTAAGATTCTTTGATATCGGCGTATAAAGAACACAAAACGTACATGGGATATTGACTTCTGATCTTTTTAAGTCGACTTTAGACAAACATTTCTGACAGCAGCTCCTTGTATAATATTTAAAAATATATACTTTTAAGCCGATCTAAAAATATATTAAAAAAAAACAAAGTGTTAAATAAGTAATATTTTAAAATGTTGCATAAAACTCTCTTCAAAAATATTTTCATTACTAAAAAATAGGATTATATGTATTAAGAATGTAAAAGATTTGAAAACACATTTTTTGTACTATATTTATAATTATTTTTTTAACGTCTTGATAAAACCAACAAAAGTTTAAAAAGTAATTTCCGAAAATAAAATACGGCTGCCGCTTAAGGAAAAGGACAATGGACAGTATCAGATTCCGGGGAATTTATTTGAAATAGCTTTAGATGGATAATATTCTATAAGACCAAGCAACTAAGTCTATCTACACTTTTCCAGCTTTTTGTCTCAGATGTGCCCCAAATACCAATTGGATTGCTACATGTCAACTGTACAGACTGTCCTTTGTTTTATCTCTTTCATAAACACATGAAATATATACTGTGAATAAAACCAGAGGACGTAGTAAAAATTTTAACTTTGTTTATCTTGTAGTTCCAAGGGCAATTTTCTGAGTGATAAAAAAATCTATTTATAGACAATCATTTTTATAAATTGTATGCCCTTATGCAAAGCACAGAAAAAAATTTAGTTTTAGAATGCCGCCGACGGCAGCTGCGGTAAAATATGACGCATATTAAGGACCAAATTCTAAAACTACAGTTAAAAGCAGAAGCACGTATAATTTGATTGGTTGGGAAGCGCTATAGACGGTCATGCGTTGGTTAGTCACATTAAGAGAGTCATGGGTAATTCTGGTTGGTAAAATCTGTTTTTTATTTAATTTACTAAGGAATAAAAAACCTTTTAATTAACCATGACCTCCCAATGTTTCAGTGTTGTATGATCGTCTGTAGCGCTTCAAACCAATGAAATTACACGTAGTTGTAATTTTTACTATAGTCTAGAATTCTTAGTCAGCAATTTTGTCGATCTGTTGTTTACTTAACAAAATAAGTATTCCTAATGGTATATTTACATCTGACATTTCTTGCATGATATTTATGTCAGACAGAAATTCTGGCTAATGTAAACAATAAAAAATTTCTATCGACCATACATTTTTGACCACAACCACTTGACGATGGCTGAATACATTACATGTGAAAGCCAAAAACCAAAAATAGAATAGAATAGACTAAATTTTTGATCGTTAACATAAATTATCATGCAATAAATGTCAGATGTAAACCTACCATTAGAAACAGTCGAAATTATTTAACAGGATTAAAATAGTTAAAAACTAATTTTATACAGGGTGTTTCCTAATTGCGGTAAGAAAACTTAAGGGCGCATTCCTGACCTATTTTTATATAGTAAAAAATTCCGCACTTGACTGCTTGACTGAACTCCGCTGCGCTTCGCTCGGTTAACTGCAGTCGCGTGCGGAAAATTAGCACTTTCTAGCACTAGTAAGGAAATATACTATTGTTTAATGCGTACTAAACAATTTAAATTGGCTAAGAATACCAAATTCACTAGAGTTAATTTAATTTTGTAAAAATTAAATAAAAACAAAGTAGAAGTGTCGTTAAGGTTCTAAAATATCCGAAGAAATTATCTCGTCTAGAAATTAAAGTGAGAAAATAGTACTAAAAAATTCTCATAAATTTTACTTCAAAAAGCGTATGCAAATTATTATTGATGATTAAGTTTTGAAAAGAGAACGCGCTGAATTCGTAGAGACACAGTAACTCAGTAAGATTTTATCAGAGTACAACAATAATCAGAAGCCTTTATTCTGCAAGAGAACTCTGATAAAACCATTTGGAGCTACGTTCTAAAACACCTTAGGCTATTCTTGCGTCGAAATTTCTGTCCCTAGCTGAACAATTTTATTTATTCTGGAATATTTTTGGTACGTTGCGACGCGGTGGTATTTGCCCTTTAAATTAAGAATTTGTTGTTGTTATTATATATTTGCTAATAATAAGGTATAACCCTTAATTAAAAAAATGCCCCAATCTTTCTTGTATGGTCCCAGGATTCTACAGTTTAAGCGGATTTTTTTCCTAAAAAACTAATCAGGCTACTTTAAAATATGAGGACACAAAAATATAAAAGACACAAAAAAGGTCAGTGTCGTACATTTTTTGGTCAATAATATTGACTAAGATGCGTCCTACGCCGCCACTGGTCTTCCAAATTAAAATTAGTTAGGGCTACATTAACTTCCTGTTTTAAGAAATACCACAGCCAAATTTTACAAAAATTGAATAGGGCATATTTAGAATATTACTAAAAACCCGATTTTCTTAAAAGTTTAACAACTCTATATTGGCTTAGAAATATGCCCTAAGATTTTCTTACTGCAATTAGGGAAACACCCTGTATAAACCCACAAAACGTTAGTTCTGTGATATTAACAATTAAACTGCGGACATCACAAATCTGACTTTGCACGTTTTGCTTCATTGAAAAATTCTTAATGGAATCCATAATGACAACCACTAAATTTGACTATAAAATGTCAATTTTCACTAAGTTAGTTCAAAATTATTTCGACGTGGAGCTAACAACGTTGCCGAGTAGCATAATTTTAAAACCAATTGCCTTGGTCCCAGGGCCATCAGCGGCAATGGCAAAGCAGCTGATTAACTGGCAACGAAAAGTGCTAGCAAGGCAATGGTAGGCCCTAATGGTATTCCTGTTAATTATTTTAGTACAAGTAAAATTAGATTCAGTTAAGTAAACATAATTTTTAAGTTAAGAATATTAATGCTTTCTTCGTAGATATTTTTGTCGACGCGATTATCTAGCGAGAAAAGCACTAATTTATTGGAGAAAATATATTCTTGTCAGGCGATCAATTTAATTAACATATGTTTTCTTCGGCAAAAACAAATTAAAACTTAAGTTAAGAATACATTTCTTTGGCCAAGAATATATTACTTTAGGGTTATCTTGGTTAGAGAACATCATGCAGTAAATACTTTCTTCAAATAAAACTACTTAGTTTATATTTAAAACTTAAAGATTGTTATACAGAATTTTATTGTATAACTGGTGTTGTAGTCTAGCAAAAACTTTAATAGTATATTCTTTTTATGATGTTAATGTTGAACCTTTCTGGGCTGCATCTCTTAGAGCATTGCTGTCGAGCAACATCCTATGAGGTTCCCTATTTTGCGACAGTGTTAACTAGAAACAAAGGTTTGGTGCTCTGCGTCCGGCATGTTCCAGTGATATTCGTTAGTACTTTGAAGATTTCAGTTCGTCGACTAGTTCCGGCACGATGATGCGATGTGGATATTTTTCGGCACGTGATCAACTTTGCCCATAAAGCACTGTGTATGTGTCCGCGGATGAGCGACCAATACCTAGTAAATGGCTAATATTTCAAAAGAAGTTATTCTTCACTAGAAGGCTACTTGCTACTTTATCGAAATGCCAAAGCTATAACAAAATTTTTCTAGGATTTACATGGTGGTTCATCAATCATGCAACTTCAAAATCAAGACTTATAAAAATAAAATTTTGAGACTACCTAATTAAATACGGCAAAGTACTTAGAAGTGTATAACAAAAATTTTCTATTGATTATGATTTTCAGTAAAGTTGAGTTAACTAACTAAAAATAGTTTCAAAAAATATGTTTTACAGTTTATTCAAATATATATTTTTTAGAACAAAAGCTATAAAACAATCGTCTGACTTACTATTTAAATCCAGATCCGGTAGTATAACGCGCCTGAGGGTGACGCGTTTTCTTCATTTCTACAAGCAGGATCGCACTAATCAAACTTCGTTGTTTTTCGGAGCCCACACCTCCTTTCTGTCAAGTTTATGACCATTTATGTGGTGTTCGTTATTTTTGGTACTTAGACCATGGTGGTGCCGACGTTTTCCTCAAAATCCTCCTCGGCCTGCAGTCATCTTACTTTTGGCAGTAGATTATGGATATATCGGGACTGTCACCATTATTAGGTCCCGACGCGACCTTCCGATTTCATAGAGAAAAGTCCCGATTTCATGATATAGTGAAAGGTAAAAGTTATGACTGTATATTCTAGGGTTATAAAGTACTTGTCAAAAGATTTAAAATAATTTGCCATAAGACTCTCTCTTTGACAAAACATCGTAAGCGACTCCGGTGAATTTTACAGAAAACGATTTTTCTTTTTAATTGCGTTATTTTTACAACAAAACCAAGAGCAGAAATAAAGCCTTGCACTAATGTGTATACAAAAAATCGACAACTTTGTTTTAAAAGTAACGCCAATGAAAAGAAAAATGGTTTCCTGTAAAATTTGCCAAAAGTCGCTTACGATGTTTTGTCAAAAACTCATCAATATTAAATTTAAATATATTATTCAGTATCTTAAAGTAATTTTAATTTAATAAAAAAAAACATAAACTTTTTTTGTTTTTAGCAAGAACTTAAAAAGACGTTTTAAAAATAAAAACCTAGTAGAACAAATAAATTAAACCAAACAGTACTTTTGTGTGTATACAAGATTTACTTAAAAATAAAAACTTTTACCATAACCTTAAAAAATCTAAAAAAACAAAGAAAAAAACGACTGAGATAAGTCTAAGAAAATATCTTTTATGCCCGCTTAATTTAAACTTTCTAGATACTCTAAAGCTAATAAGCTTGAAATTATGAAGATGTCCTGGTATATCAGTTGCAATTAATCTTAAAAATTTACTTCAAGTGACTACCGGAAAATTTCGTTTCGAGAAGCAGAAGCTTCGGAAAAATCGTTACGTCCGTCGTCTTGGTTTAATTTAAAGGGCAAATACCACCGCGTCGCAACGTACCAAAAATATTCCAGAATAAATAAAATTGTTCAGCTAGGGACAGAAATTTCGACGCAAGAATAGCCTAAGGTGTTTTAGACGTAGCTCCAAATGGTTTTATCAGAGTTCTCTTGCAGAATAAGGCTTGATTTATTGTTGTACTCTGATAAAATCTTACTAGTTACTGTGTCTCTACGAATTCAGCGCGTTCTCTTTCAAAACTTAATCATCAATAATAATTTGCATACGCTTTTGAAATAAAATTTATGAGAATTTTTTTAGTACTATTTTTTTACTTTAATTTCTGACAGATAATTTCTTCGGATATTTTAGAACCTTAACGACACTTTTGTTTTTATTTAATTTTTACAAAATTAAATTAACTCTAGTGAATTTGGTATTCTTAGCCAATTTAAATTGTTTAGTACGCATTAAACAATAGTATATTTCCTTACTAGTGCTGAAAGTGTTAATTTTCCGCACGCGACTGCAGTTAACCGAGCGAAGCGCAGCGGAGTTCAGTCAAGCAGTCAAGTGCGGAAAAGGTACTGTTGGCACGTGTGAGGAACGCTATTTTTTCTATAAGCATGAGGAGAACATAAAAATATATATTTTCTTTATTTTAACACACCTAGTACCCTACTTGTCCCCAGCCAGGGAGACACTTTTTGGTAATAGTTAATTAAAAAAGGCCGTGGTATTTAAATTATCTAAAAGGTGCTGTGGAATTCAAAAGCTGCATGTTTTAGTGCTTGGACAACGTTGACGAAACGGGGAAAGATGGGTTAAACATCGAATAACCCGACACCCACCGTACTCTGGTACTTAGGCATAGGCTTTCGTTTGCTGCCACAAAGATAAAAATGCAGTTAGTTTTTAATTAAAACTTAACCGTAAAAGATTTACTTTGAAAAATATTAATTTTTTATAATTTTATTTCGTTTTATTATTTTAACAGAAATACTTTGCTTCTGGGCAGTTTTAAATTTTTTATTCAATTATATTTACTTTTTAATAAAACTAACTACTGCTTATAAACTTTGGGTCCATGCAACAACTTTATAAAAATATAGAATATTTTAACAGATTGCAAATAAAAAAGGCTTTAAACTAAATTCTAAACAGTTTTAATTTTGTTTTAATTTTTTTTAAGAATATAAACTAAAATGTGGGACTTTTCTTTTTTTTGTAAAAATTATCCACAATTTTAACTTTGGGGTTAAAATACTTGTGGAACTTGCAACTTGCAGACATCTTACCTTTTTTCCAAATCTTTGGGTTCTTTGTTGTTTTGTCTCCCCGTGGCCTAGTGGACAGAGCTTTGATCTTCGAAGCCAGAGGTCGGCGGTTCGATTCCCAGCGGGGGAGACATATTTAGGTGAGTAGTTATTTAAAAATAACGACCGTGGTGGCACTACCGCGTTGTCTAAAAGGTGCTGTGGAGTGCAACTGCATCTTTCAGTGCTTGGACAACGTTGACGGAACAGGGGAATGATGGGTTAAACATCTAATAACCCGACACCCACGGTACTCTGGTATTTAGGCATAGACTTTCGTGGGATGTCAAAAAGATAAAAAATAAAATAAATTGCCTTTTTAATTAACTTTAAGACGATTAAAAATAGATATTGTTGTATTAATTTTTTTAAACCTTTATTAAGGGTTAGTGGAGATCTGGGAAGCCCCGCTCAGCGGGTAACGCCGTCCAGCATCATAATTTCTAAACGCAACTTCTAATCGGTCCGATATCTATGACTCAAAAACAAACATTTAAGCCTAAATGCTAAATAAGGTGATTTTACTTTTTGCGGAACCGGTTTTAATCGTTCAGTCGTTTCTATTGGAAAAACGTTTCAGCCGCAGATTAATTTATTTTTTCCTCTGTGAAAATTCAAACGTTACTAAGATACATGAGTATTAGCTTATTTACATCATCCATGTTTTGTAAGGTATTTGAAAAAAATTGCAATTTAAAAGAATAAATTGCGTAATCGGGTAAGACCGCCCAGAGAAAATTGCTCTTGCAAAAGTGGCACCAAACCATATAAAGACATTTTCAAATATTGTTCCAATGGGTTAGGGTAGATCCAATCAGCTGTTTTTAAGATTCACTGGGATTTTTGTTATTTTCTGAACACGTATGATACATTTGCCCTTCATTCTTCGGCTTCCTGTTAAAACAAAAGATAACCCTTTTGCTTGGTTTTTGGTCGCGCGGTTATTTTTATCGATTTTTACAATAATTAAGCTGTAAATAATCTATAATTATTAAATTATTGTATATACTTTTCCCATTTTTTTTATAAATTTTTAAAACCCAAAAAAACGAAACAGCTGATTTTGACACTTCTCTTTAACCCGACTAACACTTACTTCAACCTGGGTGAGCAGGATCCAACCCGATTTAGGGATCCGATCAATTTATGAACACGGATAAAGATTGGCCGATCTTTTTATAAACGGGTTTTATGGATCGGGTTAGATTAGAATAGGGCCGGGATAATCCATGCAATGAAGCCGCTCGGCTAATTGTGCGCCCTGTCTTTTACGTCTGGGTGATGTCAGCCAGACGGGACCCACAGCTTAACGTGGGTTCCGAACCACGGTCCTATGAGCGACAACTTAAGACCTCGTCCCCACCCAGGGGGCACTACTGAACCTACCAACTGAGTGGGGTCGCATGTCTACGGTTGCGCAGGACACGGCAAAGTGTGTTCCGGCGCCCTGGTCCTTTGGTGGTCTTCAGCGTCGATACATTTTGCACTTTGTCCGTCTGGTGTTGAGCTAACCACTAAATTTCCGACTAACTTATAAATAAGTATTTGACCTGACTCTTTGTTTGACCTCCGGACAGTGCGGACGTGCGTAGAGGACTACAAAGTTCTTCCCAGAGTGGCGGTTAGAGGTGCCGTACGAACGTTTTTTACCTTCGGGGATCAAGGAAAGATTCACGCTAAATTGGCGGTATCTCTTTTCTGGATCTATGCGCTGTGAGCGAAGATTCCTATAAGCTGATGGTATCCTGTTTGGTGGTGAACACGAGGTATTTCTCAAATGGCGGGAAATAGATGGGCGTGCCATGGGAACTGTCAGTAGTGAAAGTGAAGGTTATACGTAACACCAGTAGCAGGTCTTGGTTTGACAGCCGACAATTTATGCATTGCATCGATTGTAGAATTATTTTTGTTTTCTTCTTGGAATTTCTGGGAGCTACGAGCTCGATTATCCAGATTTTCCGCCGACGAAGCCCTGGAAAGCATAGTTTGGAAGGGGAAGAGTGGTGGACTGGACCTAAAGGGACCAAAGCCAAGAAAAAAAATAGAGAGAGAGAGAGAAGTATTTGACCTCAGCAGGATTGAACCCACCTCACGTTGGTTGTGCGCTCAACGACTTAACTGCTTTTTGCTTTTTAGTGTGTATACCCAGAACTCTAGGCCACACTTAGTTTATTACTTCTTACATTACATTTCAGTATAATTTACACACATTTAAAGTTCTAATTTCTTCGTGACTAGTTGGCTAGCCCTCCGAAATGATGAGCCCAACGACTTAACGCCTTATACGCTAAGCCATCACCGGACTATGGATCAGGTTAACCCAAGATCAATATTAAAAATGCGCATATTTACCATTTAGGTAAGTAGATTTTTAAAATTTTGTTAGTAATAACAAGATTGTAATTTATCTATACTTTATCTATACTATATATTATTATTTATGATAAAAATATATTTTTTTGTTTGATTTGACCTTTTAGTCTTATGCCCATAATTTTATTATTTAGAAGAATCTAAATGTCAAGGACTAGATATATATTAGTTTAAAAGTTATATGGTTTAGTTTATTTAAAAATGTGTGGGCGACTTTGTCCGCCCTAGGTGGGCATCGTTATCCAACCTATAGGGCATCTCCGCCCATTGGTAGGGTCTTAAAAGAGTTTTTTTATTGAAAACGTTGACTTATTCCAAAATTAAGCATACCGTAATATAAACAATAGATTTGAGCAATCAATGCCGTTAATTTGCCTAGGTGAGCAGGGCTTCCCGGACCTTCCCTAACTTTTCTAAGGAATCAATTATTTAATAGTAATATGCAGCTGAAACAATGTGTTATCCAGTAACGTTTAAAATATCCTTAACCCAGGTCAAAAATCTTTTTGCGGTAATATTTCCAGCACCATAGCGGATTCAGTGCAATGGAAAATGAATTTACAGTATAATACACTGCGGCAGGGGAATGTTTAATGTTGGTATATTGAATTGAAATTGAATATATGACGTTAATATTAGACCGTTTTAATCAGGACATTAATTACGATTAGAGTTTAACAACGCCATATACTAACTGGTCAATTTTCATGCAGTTACTCACCCCATATTCTCATAAAGCTTGACTGTCACGTGATATCAATGGATCAACCTTTTTTGCGGTAATATTATTCATGAATTATTATCCAAAATTTATCACTTGTTCGTGTGTCTGAATCGTTTAATTACATTGAGATATGAATCGGATAATTTTTGACTTAAACCAATCTAAAGCAGAGGTATTTAGTTTAGGTTTTTATAGCGAAACTCTGATAATAATAAAATTTGCTCAAGTTCTTTAAGACATTCGAAAAAGTATATACGGGGTGTTACAGAATGTAAAAGAAGGTAAAAATTTAAGGGCAGATTTTCCAATAGAAAATATAAAGAAAGGTTCATTAAAAAATGGATATGCAAATTTTAGGTTCTTAACATACAGGGTGCTAAACTAACAAAATATTAAAAAATGTTTTAGTAAAAGTTGTTAGACTGGATAAAGTTTTATTTAAATAAGTATTTATTATTGTTACATAATTGCAAATAAAAAATCATAAAACCTTATTTTTAAAGAAAATGTTCCCGCAATATTTCTTTTATGGTCTAAAGATATACAAATAGGTGGATTTTTTCTCTCTTAAAGTAAATAAAATGCTAAAAAAATAAGAGGTCCAAAAGCTGTATTTTTAGGTGGTTAATCCAAGGAGATTAATAAATTGTTACACACAATTACACAGGCGGTGGCGTACTTTTGTTAGAACTATTCCTTTAGTTGCCTCTCGGGACGCCATTGTACTTATAGGAGTAATTTAGTAAATTATTAATTACCTCCTTATTGCTATTATTAACATGCCAAATTAAAACAAAATTGGGTAAAAAATATTTAAGGTATTTAAATAAAAAAAAGAAACAATTCTTGTTTTACACCCTGTATCTTAGGAATGAGAAATTTGGGGACCCATGTTTATCTGTTTTTTTTTTTTCATATTTTCTGATGTCAAATTTGCTATTGAATGTTTCTGAAAACATTCTGTAACATCCTGTATATTTTTCTGTTTAATTTGTTCTGACTATTTGCTTGCTACGTATTTGACTACCTTGCAGTTGTAGTTGTAGCAAATTTACTGCTATCAATATACAGGGTGTTTCAAAATTCAGTACAGCTATTTTAAGGGTGTAGTTCTTGGGTCAAAATCACACTTTTTTAATAAATATGTTCAAAAACACACCCCCTGCGAGCTACAGCTATAACACAATATGGATATTAAACAAAACATTTAAAAACTTTACTACAACAAGAATCAACAGCCTACTACGTTATGTTTTTTCTTTTTTAAATTATATAATATAGCTTTCTTTTTATTCAAAAACGATTGTTCCCAAAAACTCTTTGTTGTACATAAAAATTAAAGAGGCTAAATATTTATATTTTTTCGTGGCCGACTTGCTTATAACCCTATTTTAAAAGAATGGCGTACACTTAAATTTTTCTCATCGTCAGTTTTTACCCCCCCAATCATCCCTTAACCTTGGGTTTTTATCTTTTTAAGACAAGCCATAAATGTGCATTTAAAAACATATGTTTATACAGGGTGTTTCTAAACAAATGCCAAAAATTTAAGAAGGTGATTTCTAGTTTAAAATGAAGGATACTTTGCTTTATAAACACGGGATCAAAAGTCAACAACTAGGGACATATCGCGAAAAAAATTAACATAAAAGTGTCCTTATTTTTTAAAAACAAAAGAAGTAATATATTTAAACTACCAAGTTATGTCAAAAGAAGACATATTGCAAATTCCTTAATAGGTGACAGCAAATTAAAAAAAAAAATTGAATTTTTACCATCCCGGCAAGTTATGATTTACATTTTATTTTTTTATTTGAAATTGGTAAGTTTAAGTAATAAGTGACAAAGTTTTTAAATAAATCAGTCTCACCATAATTATAGGTTTTGAAGTCATTGCATAGGTTTCTCTTTAAATTTCGTTAGCAAGAACAATAGGGGTAGTCCATTTCCCCCACTTCCACTATATCTAAAAAAGTGCAAAAAATTTAAAAAGTGTATTTTTATAATTGCATTATTTTCGTAAAATTTTATTATTCTAGTGCTTTTTGTTTTTGAAACAAAAAATAAAACATTATTTTTTCGCCATTTTTGTACCGCGATATCCTATGTTTATAAAGCAAACTATACTTTATTTTGAATAAAAAATCACCTCCTAAAATTTTTCGCATTTATTTAAAAACGCTTTATAGAAAAAGTCTTATTTTGAGTTTAAAAATGCAACTTTAAAATATTTTTAACGAATATAAAACACCCTGTATGTTTCAATTTTATTGAAAATGTGATATCATTTCTTGGTCCAGTTTTACGTGAAAATAACAAAAAAATCGTTTTATATCAAAAGATCACGCACTATTATAAGTATGTGCTAAAATCCTATTTTCGTAGACATAAAAAACTGGACAAGTCATGATAAATTTGATGTTTTAAAATGCTATATGTGACCTGTCACATCTCTTACATTTCAGGAAAGGTGCATGTGAAAAATACTTTATTATCCACCCAAAAAGTCCCTTTAGGGACAAATAAAATATAAATATTTTGTCAGCTTCCTCTGATAAGCTGGATTACAATGTGTGATACGAATTGGGTGGGTTTCAGGGACAGTATTTTGGTTATTTATACGGAGTATTAATTAGGTAAGTGGCCAACTGGAAGATATTATTCCTTACCTAATTTTAAAGCATAGGTTTTGTATAAACATTTGTTCCCATTTTTAAAGTTGGTACCAGTTCCGGATTAACCTACAACCAAATTAAGCAATTGCTTAGGGCATCACGCTGTGTGCGGCACCCAGCATAAATATTAGAAAAAACAAAATACAATAATTACGTATAAACGCAAAAACCGCAAAATAAAATTTGTTTTAAAAGGTGATGACCTTTTTTGCTGTTCAACAATTATTGTAGAACGTAAAACTTACCTATAAGCTTTAAAAAGGTAGGGACCTTTTTGCCTTTTAACTGTTAATTTTTAATCCTTTCTTTTTTGGTTTAAAGTTGTTATGGGTAGGGGGCACCACAGGCCTAAATTGCACTCTTTTATTATTAATTACCAATAATATGAATTTGGTATCTGATAGTTAATTCCTGCTTAATTCTACACGAAAGACAATATTTTAGTATTAATTGATAAACTTAACAGTTTCTGAGATATTTTGTTTTTAAACTTACGTGGTACACAAAAAAATAGTGTTTAAACTGTTCACCCTTGCTTAAATACATGCATTTAATATTAGTGTCATTATTTATTTTTTCTACGCATGTAGTACATGAAGTACCCTTTTGTAGAATAAATATATACAGGGTGTCCGCTAATTATTGGTACACAGAAAAACCACAAATTCCTTATGCCAAAATATACACACACATACCTATATCCAAAAGTTTGTAAATGAGAAAGATACAGGGTAACAAAATGAAAAAAATTATTTTTAATTTATTTAGATAACTTTTGATACGTTTAGAATATTTAATAAAACTTGGTATCTAGGGGTTTTTTGACATGAGCTATTTAGATCTAATATTATTTTTTATGTGTTAATCAGAGGAGGCTGACTACACTATAATTTTTTTTTAAACGTTTTAACTTTTTGTGCTACAGTGTATGTACCATCTAAGTAAATCAGTAAACGGCCCAATGGTTTTTACACAAAAATGTATTGTAAGAATGACTCTAAGCAACCGTTTTCAAGATATTTGAATTTAAGTGGTTTAGTGCAATGAATAATTGCCTTTTAAAACAGCGTATTAGTCAAAACTAGAACTGCCTTATGTATACGAATGATTTAATGTATTTTTTTATATTTATACTTTTGGTTGCAGTAAAACATTTAAATGCAAATATCTTAAGATCGGTTGCTCAGAGCAATTCTTACAAAGTATACCTTTTTTGTGTGGAAAGCATAGGGGAGTTTACTAATTTACTTAGATGGTACATACAGAGTAGCACAAAAATGTTGGGTCTTTTAGGAAAATTTAAATTGTGCAGCATAGGGAAGTTTGCTAATTTACTTAGATGGTATATACGCACTAAAATATTCAAAACATATCAAAAGTTTTCAAAAATAGACCCGTTAACTAAGTTATTTAAGAGTAGCCTCTTTAAAGAAAAAACTTGGCAAAGAATAAATATAATAAACCATAGTATTAAGGGTACTTATATTAAAAGAGTTCTAACCAAATGATGAAAAAAATTAAATTGGGCGAGGCTATGCACTGCTTAAAAACAGTAACAAAATTTAGTCATCAATAGGTGTATTTCGATCATTGCTCTATATTTATGTCCTTAATTTTAATCCAATTGCAAATAAATTAGTATCGTTAGATTCGTCAAAAGATTCCTTTTTTCGAAAAATGCCTCTTAAAAAAGGTTTGACATTTGAAAAATATCAGTTAGACACAAAATTTCAAATTGCCAACTTATTTTTATTCCTATCTTTTAGGCTGGTCCTAGATAACCCACATTTAAATCCGCAGTGGCTAGAAGCATTTTTGGGATTCTTACTACCGCAATCAGTAAACAAATCGGAGCTTCTATCAACATACGTACTTAAAAGCCATGCCAGAATACAATACGAGCTCACGGTGCTTTCCGTACACTGTCTTTAGCTAGTGCACTCCGTACTCCGAACGGGAAACCCAATCAAGGTGTTGATAAATTTTTTTCCGATAACGCGGATAGTCCGTTCAGCGCCCCCGCGTCAACTCTCGGTGATGACTGGTATCCAAGTGCACAAATACATTTTTCCGCCCATGAAAAGTAACTTTTGTTTTGCGCAGGTAATAACATTGGCAATTCATCTAGATCAGTGATGCTAGTCACTAAAACTTAGCGATTATATTTTTCTAACATTACCTTGGCTCCCCTATAATAATTTGAGTCTAATCATAGCCACCTAGGTGCAATATTAAATGTCTCCTAAAAATGCCTAAAAACTCTTAAAATGTCCCATTCTGATTAAAGATTGCCCCAGAAATTTAAAAATGATAAAATAAACAGTATTTGGTGTAAAAATTTAAAATTAAAGCCATTTTTGGTTAAACCAGAAGGTGACTTAATAGTGAAAAATATGGGAAAACTCATCCTTCAATCAGACCTATGTTATGGTGTCTTTGTAAAACGCCGGATAACGATTTTCGCAGTGTTAATCTTAAAGCAACGTCTAGATTTGCAACAATTCGCCGTGCCGCTTCTCGCCGCATATCCCACCACATAGCGTGGACGTGGATGAAATTCAAGTCGTTTAAAGGGCTTGGCAAATGATTCGCCGGTAAGTCAGAGCTTGTCGGCTTTTTGGCTTCAAAGGAGCGCGCAAACAGGTCGGTTAATTTGGACGGATGTTAAGCGAATTTTTGCAAGTCTGGAAGCGGCTTAAGTTTTATGCCTTGACACCAACGCTTTATAATGTTCGGAGCTCTCTATTTGCAAGGCCCTTTTATGTAAAAATATAAATTTTACATCTAAAAAAAAATGACCGGTTATATCACAGTTTTCTATTTTTTTATCTTACATAAGCCTAGTGACACCAAGGTGATGTCTTTGGACAATATTCTTTTGGTTAGGGTTGTTATCACATTTTACCCCTTTAACTGCAAGGCATCACAGCGGGTGTACTCGAGTTGTTAGACGATGATAAGATAATAACAAAATTATGAATTTGGGATTGTTGACTTGCTAGACAAAAATGCAGGTGTTGCTAGAAAAACATTGTTGAGTTTCTAAACATTTTTATGTGGTAAAATTAGGTAAGAAATATTACCTCCCAGTTTGGTCACATACAACTCATTTCAGACATTTTGTTAATAACTTTAGCATTTTAAAATTATTTAAATTATATGCACAAGATCACAATTATCTTGGCCTTTAGTTTCTTTTTGTAAAAAATAGCCACTTTTATTAAAAAACAAAACGGAAAACTTGGGTTTCGTTGTAATAAATCAGTTTCCATGTTTACAAAGGTTTGTCAGTTTTTAGCAATAGGTAGATTTAGTAAATTAAGGCAAGTTATTTCCATTTAGTCCAGAATTGCAATTATGATAATGCGAATTCACAGCGTGTGTTCCTTTCTCCAATTTGCTCCAGTCAAATTACATTTATCATCGATCTCGGTCATCGTTTAAGTCAAGACAAGGCTTTATAAAATTGGACGTCACTAACGTCTTTTTGAGGTCCTGGTCTTTTATTTTAACAAATTGCTTAACTAATCATTGTTATAGTGGTTCAATTTACTTTATGCACCATATCTTTTCTCGTCATTTTTGTTTTTACGCTTGAGTGAGTTTGTAATAAACTGAGATTTTCGTATTTTATTTCTATGAAAATTTCAGTGGTGACTCGTTAGTACTCTTTTCATTATTTAAACGAAAAAAATAAATTATTAATAACATTTACTTTAAATATCTATAAGAAAGAAGTAAAAGTAAAAGTAGTTTTGTTCATTTTTCTTGTACCAATACATAAAAGTCATATTTCACCATTCGTTTATCATACGCAGCACTTAACTCTAGAAAAGGTTTTTAGTTGAAAATTGAAGGCTCTACAATGTTTATATATATATATATATATATATATATATATATATATATATATATATATATATATATATATATTATATATATACGGGGTCCTGCAATAGTGTCAGGCTTCCGTAGCTCCTATACAAATAATGTTAGGAATTCCGTTCTGGTACCAACTTATAAGCATTGATTAGGTTGCATTTTTGCAGAATATTTTTGCTAATACAGGGTGGCCCAAAGTTTGACGACAAAATCTACATTTTTAAATGGAACACCCCTGTATTTTGTACTGTTGAGTTCAATAGTGTATTTTATAAGTACACAAAATTTTATTTCATTGGGTTCAACTGGTTTGGGAGCTAAAATTAAAAACCTACAAAGTAACATTTTACCGCCCTGAAGAAAGTGGTTAAAAAATAGCAAATTTTTTTAAACAAATTATGTGAAAGCTAATACCAAAGATATGAAGATAACAAGGAGTTATAAGTTTTTTCCGGCTATATACAGGGTGTCAAAATCCTGTTTGAAAAGTACATATTTCAAACACGTTTTTCCAAGTTTTTAAATGGAACACCCTGTATATTATTCTACCATTCGATGAACAATTTAAATAAATTTTTTTGGTAATTACAATTAAAATTAAGAATTCTCCAGCCGTTCTCAAGATATTTACCAAAAACCCTAGCACTATGAAGGTATCGATAGTGAAACAAAATACTCAAGGCAGCCATGGAAACAAACAAAATATTATTTAATTGGACACATATTGACATTTAGACATAATTTTAGCTTCTTTGGAATTCACAGCTCAAAATGATAAAATAAGTAATCAAAAAGTCAAATAGTTTAAAAAAGAGGACGATAAAAATGCGTACCTAACTAATTGGCTAGAAGTTGGAAAATATTAATTTAGAAGATGTTCAAAATGTCTTCCTCACTTGTTGAAGGCATTTTCCAATTCTCTCTTGTAAGGATCTTTCCACATTTTGAAGCATTGCAGGTGTAATGGTGTAAATGCTTGGATGATTCTTTGTTGCATGTTGTGCTGTTGTGGGAGGTTCCATATAAACAAGGTCTTTTACGTATCCCCATAAAAGAAATCTAATTTCGTTAGGTCCGGCGATCTCACTTAGGCCATCTGGTTAGTCCTCCTCTTCCAATCCAATGAAGATCTTCATATCTGTCATTTAACAAAGCTCTAACTGGTTGTGAAAAATGGGCTGGAGCCCCATCCTGTTGCAACCATGTATTTTGTGGATGTTTTTAAGGGCAACAATCCGGGTAAATCATTTGTTAAAAATGCCAAATAAATTTCGCCGTTAAGGTGGCCGTGAAAAAAAAATATGGACCACCACCATGGTCCCCTATAATTCCTCCCCAAACTTGTTATTGACCAACGGTGTTGGCGGTCTATTTGTCGTATTATTCTTGGATTCTCATTGAATAATAATGGAAATTATGTCTGTTCACGCATCAGTATTGTGAAACATTGCCTCATCGGTAAATAGAACATTCATAAAAAAAAAACTGGTTTTCTTGAAGGCAATTTGTGCCCACTTTCACCAAAACTCTACCCTTCGTTGAAAATCATTTTCATTCAGCGTTTGGTGCAACTGAATGTGGTATGCGTGATATTTATGGTTTTTAAAATCCTTTGGACTGACCTTTCACTTAACTGCTAACTGCTTCTCCCACGGATGCCTGATTAATATTTTGGGTTTTCCGTAACTGTCAGTAAAACTGCAAACTGTTTTTCTTCATTCGTGGCCACTTTTAACCTTTCTTGCTTTTTTGTAGTCCACACTCCCTGTTTCAGAAAACGCTCAAAGTCTATTAAAACTTATTGCTTCCGGACGGCGTCTGTCAAAACCGAGCTGCATAAACTCTACTTGCTAGCAAACAATTTTTCTCACTTTCTCTAACACAAAAATCATGTCAATTAGCTCTTCCTTTGAAAAATGCATTTTTTTCTAATAGAATATTATTACTTTCGCCCAAGAAGAAGTGGTTCTAATGCAGTTTACAGAAATGTCAATATGTACTTATCCAATTAAAATATTTTGTTTTGTTTCCATGGCCACCTGAGTATTTTGTTTCACTATCGATACCTTCATATTAGGTTTTGGTAAATATCTTGAAACAGTTGAGAATTTTAATTTAATTTGTATTGCAAAAAAATTATTTAAATTGTTCATCGAATGGTAGAATAATATACAGGGTGTTCCATTTAAAAACTTGGAAAAACGATGTTTGAAATATGTACTTTTTAAAACAGAGTTTTGGACACCCTGTATATAATGGAAAAAAAAAACTTATAACTCCTTGTTATCTTTATATCTTTGGTATTAGCTTTTACATAATTTTGTTTAAAAAAAATCTTTAGTTATTTTTAACCAATTTTCTTTCAGGGCGGTAAAATGTTACTTTGAGTTTTTAATTTTTAGCTCCCAAACCATGAACCCAATGAAATAAAATTTTGTGTACTTATGAAATACACTAATAGGAACCTAAATGTGCACAAAAATACAGGGTGTTCCATTTAAAAAAAATGTACATTTGTCGTCAAACTTTTTGGGCCACCTGTATGTGCAAAAAATATTTTGCAAAATGCAACCTAATCACGTTATAAGTTTGGTACCAGAGTGGAATTCCTAACATTATTTGTATAGGAGCTACGGAAGCCTGACACTATTGCAGGACCCTGTATATATATATATATATATATATATATATATATATATATATATATATATATATATATATATATATATATATATAAAAAAGAGAAATTTTAACTTAAGAGGTTAGAGTTGGTAGGTTGCAGTCAGTGGTTGTTTGGGGCCGTTAAGTAAAACTCTTTTTGTTAGCCTAGCTTTCCGGAAATCTTTATTCCTTCTTCAGGGCTTCAAGGTAGATTTAAGCTGAAAAATAGCATCTTGTGCCGAACAGAACATACTAATATTAAAAAAGGAAACTACTAAAATTCTACATGATTAAGCACTACTTTGATTCTAATTGTTTAATTAGCTTTAATTTCTAAAAAATGCAGACTGAGTCTGCATTTTTTAGAAATATATATATATATTATAGAATGTATATATATATATATATATATATATATATATATCTTTTAAGTGGTTAGATTTACCAATATATATATATATATATATATATATATATATATATATTGGTAAATCTAACCCTTAAAAAACTATTCAAAGGTCAAAGATTAAATAATTTTGATAAAAATTAGTTTTTGTTTTGAATTACGTAACTGAAAAATAATAACTATTAATTACACGCTATACAAAAAGGTTCCCAATACTTTTTAAATAAGTTACAAAATGCAAAACAAAGAAGTCAGTGAATTTACAACTTGGAACGTTGGTTATTTTTAGCCACAGTCGGACATGACAAAATTACAACAAACTTTTAAAAAGTTTTGTGAAAATATTTGTAAATTTACATAGCTTATATGTATGATGATATTTCACTAAATATGTAATATTAATAACAATTTAATATCATTATAACATGTTTAGTGTAATATGACATATAAGTAATGTAAATTTACAAATATTTTTCACAAAAGTTTTGTAGAAGTCAGTTGTAATTTTGTTACGTTCGACTGTGGCTAAAAATAACCAAGGTCCCACGTTGTAAATTTACAAAAAAATTTTCACCGCATGCCACAAATTAAAAATGAGTTTTAACACCCATTTTCATTGACATTAAACATATTTGTCTGGGCTTAGATGGTAGTCGCTTACTTAGGTAAGTTTGACCCTTATAAATTAGTTTTATGCTATTGGAAAAATGTGTTAAAGCACATTTGTGGTATGGTCCACTTTGGTTCCTAAATCAATTATAATTGAGGGGTAGGTCAGTTATTTGTATAACGTCCGTGTTGACACTACTTCGTTGTTTTAAAGATGACGTGAAATGCAGAATCTGCATGTTTCGGTATTTGAACAACCTTAATGAAAATTAAGAAACATCTAATGACTACCACGATACCTAGTACTTAGGTTTTATATAAGCTTTCAGGTCTGCGAGCTAACATAAATATAGAAAAAAATCACCTAGCTGTAATTATAAGTTTCTATCTAGTTTCTTAGATTAATAAAAATTCTTGACCAATATGTTTTCCCTTAAGAACTACCTTTACATTTAAAAAGTTACTAGAATTTAAATGAACTCCATTTTAAGGTAAACGACCTAGCAGAAACAAAGCCAGAAAGTCGTGGATTGTGCGTACAGCATATTTATTCGCGATTCAAGGAAAGCAGTTCTGTGTAAATCGTAGCTAGGACCCCCTAGGGGCTAGTTTATAATTACGAACCCTATAAATTGCTTTAGACTTTAGCATATCGCAATCGTTAAAGATATTTCGCTGTCGTAAGCAATGTGAAAAAAGGACCGATGCATTTACATAATTAGATGATTGCGAGAAAGTTACTTGCTCTTTAAAACAGTTTGTTCGTTCTTTCGTATTTCGTCGTGTTGTCTTCAAGTTTAAAACTACTTAATAAAGTTCATTTAGTTCTGACTTACTAAAAGGGTTGTCATTCTTTACTTTTGATTCTTAACTCAACTATAATATATATATATATATATATATGTATGCATATATATATATATATATATATATATATATATATATTAAACTTAACGGGTTTTCCAGTAAAATTTAGTAAAATGTTATATGTTTTAAATATTTCTCCTTAAGGGAGAATAATATTTCAGCCCAAACACATTTATTTACCATCTGTCTGTGATAGACAATGATTAAATGGTGATAGTTAAAGATTTCAAACATCATCCATTGCCTTTTTAAGATTTATTACACACAACGTTTCGGACAGTCCCATCTCTGTCCATTTTTAAGTGTAAACTTACACGTCAAAAAAATAGGGCTTTTAGTTTGGCTTCTAGTTGGCCCTGACGCGACGCCGAGATGCCGCGTCATCGCCAACTACACCATACTTACCCGTACTTAACAGCATTGTTGGAATAGATAAATATTAAACTGTCAATACTTCGAAAACTATAAACTATTTTTTTTAAACTTATCCTTATTTTTAAAAGCTTAATAGAATAAGGAAATAAATGATGGGGGTTTTCACTTTAAAAAATCACTTTAATTGTTTTTGTCGATATTATTTTTAACGATTATTTTTGACCAACCTTTATTTATTATTTGTTAAAATATTAATACAGTATGGCCAGGTCTAAATTATACAGGGAGTTTAAAAACTCTCTAGTTTTTAAGAGTGACTCTTAAGTTGCTTTTAAGAATAAAAACTTCAATATATCTATGGTTTAAATATCTTAAATTCTAAGATACAGGGTGGAAATGTCTTTAAAAAAATAAGCTTCAATGTCAAAGAAAAATTTCTGTCATCATGGGCGCCGGCAGGATGACATCCAACAGGGTACAAAAATATAAAAAGTCAAAGAGAAAATAAAAACAATTTGAACAGCAAAAAAGCGCATATTCAAAAACCAGGGTTTTTTTATACTTATGCGTAAGGCGCGACCTGTGGCGGTCAAAGTACATTTACTTGGTGACGACCAAAAAGTGGTTTTGGCAGAAAACAGAGTAGCATGCTGTTACCTACCTTGTCGTTTATTCCACTTTTGAGTATTTAGATGTATCCGTCCAAGGTTTTTTTTGTCTGAAGTCTAAATTTTCCCCAGAGCCAGATTTTAAAATATCGTTTTTTTTTATCTTTGGACAAACCACGAAGCAGCTTAAAACCTAAATACTAACGTACCGTGGGTGTCTTAAGCGAGGTAAGAGGGAGTTTGTTGACACGGGACTTAAATACTTGAAGATTTGTGGGAAAGGAAAGACCTCCGCGGGCAGCAGGTTCCACAATCTAGAAACTCTAGGGATAAAAGAACGAACAAAGTGCGAAGTTCGGGGCCTGTCCAGTTGGACCGTATAGGGATGCATACGCGCGGAACCACAGAGTTTCTCTGTTGGCAACCGTGAGTGGAGGAACTATACTGGATAATTCTTCAGAGCAGAAGCTATGGAAGTACCTATAAAAAAGCGATAAATCCCCCACAGCTCGACGATCAGCAAGAGAGGAAGCCTTTCTGTAAGTGAAGGATTATTAATAAGACGAATAGCTCTTCTTTGAATAGAATCAAGAATGCTTAGGGTTGTGGGGGACGCCATGCCCTAGATATGGGAACAATATTCCAAGGGAGGTCGGATTTGGGACACATATAAAGTGTATAAATTAGAAGCGGAAAAATACTTTTGGCTCGAAAGAGAAATCCAAGCTTTTGCTTTTTAAAGCTGCCGTGGATATAGATACAATGTGTTTATGCCAGCTAAGGTTACTTTCAAATGTGACGCCCACAAGAATGAAGGTGTCTTTGCTCTGTAAAACTTGGCCGCTCATAAGTAGAGGATGAGTATTTGATGACTCTTTTCGCGACAAGGAACATGATTGTGTTTTGGATGCATTAAAATGGACGAGATTTTTGGCGCCCCAATCCAATATTAAATTAAGATCCTGCGAAAGAGATATCTGCATCGCTCTGCGTTTGTTTTCCAAGTCAGGTTTAGTAATGGGTTTAGGAACCTGAAAACTGGAGTGAAGGGTACTGTCGTCGGCGAAACTATGAATGGAATTACTAGTGGACGAGAGAAGGTCGTTGACGTGAAGAAGAAACAATGTTGGTGCCAGAACTGAGCCCTGAGGGATTCCAGCATTTACTTGGTGAAAGCTTGAAGAATGGCCGTCCACAAAAACTGATATACGTCGATCAGATAGATAACTAGAGAGCCAAGTACAGAGTTTAGTTGAAAGACCATAGGAGGGAAGTTTATTAAGAAGTGCGGCATGCCAGACCTGGCCAAAAGCTTTGGATATATCAAGAGCAACGATCTGGGACTCACCTAGAAACTCAAGAGACTTATACCAACTTTGAAAGTGTAAGATGATCTAATGATCTTTCTAATAGACAAGACCAAACAAGAGAAGTATCGTTTAATGCATCTTTATTTTGTCTCCCCAGTCGCTCAGTAAAGTCTTTTGATCTCTAATCCTCAAGGCCCAGGATCGATCCCCAACCGGGAAGACATTTTTAGGTAGTAGTTATTAAAAAATAACGTCAGTGGTGACACTACTAGAACAGGCCAAAAGATGGGTAAAACATCTAGTAACCCGACACCCACGGTACTACGGTACTAGGCATAAGTCCTATTAAACTGTAACAAAGATATTTAATGCAAATGACAGTGTATGATCTGACAAAAAATTATTGGACGAGAACATTTAAATGCATCTGGAAATTTTAAAACGCATATAAGAAGACATAGGATTTTTATGAATAAAAAGGAATATTTTTAAATATGTAAATTGTTACGGTACATGATAAAAGACGACATTGCTGCGAATTTGTAGGTTTCAGAGTCCCATGTAAGTCTGAAATAAATTACATGTGGAAAAGCTAAAGGATTTGTCTCCTTAAAACGTTTCGTGTCCCTATCTCTACGAGAGACTCGTAATTATAGCCTTTAAGATTTTGCCTGGCTTATTTTAACGTAATTATTATTTCTAGAAAATTAATTTTATTTCTCCCTTACACTCCGTCTGTCACCAATTTTTTCAAATTGATTTATGTTCACAATGTTTTATTAAAAGGTAGAGTAATTTACGCAGCGTCGGCCGAAGGCATAAGAAGATTAAAACGGTACGTTAGTGCTTAGGCTTGAAGCCTTCGAAAACTGATTAGGCGTTAAAAGAAGTATTGGTGACTAAAATATATTTACGTTAAAATACCGCGTTGGTAATATCTTACTTACAATTTTGGGCATGAAAAAGATGTCGGCGAGATGGGTGCTGCTTTTACTCACTTCGGAGAACAAGCGCAACCGTAAAACTACTTTAGAGCAGAGTTCGACTCTGTTTAAGTGGTACCCGACAGAGTTTTTGCGTCGTTTCGTAACCGTTGACGAAACATGGATCCACTGGTACACACCAGAGACCAAAAACAGTCGAAACAGTGGACTTTACCCTGCGAACGTCCTCCAAAAACTATCCAACATATTGGGGACGCCGCATTGCAGAAAAAATGGCCCGATTTTAACCGTTTTTTCCTAGTTTGGCCTTATGTGACTTCTTTTTGTTTTCAAAAATAAAAAGTCTTTCGCCGGGCAGAAATTTGAGTCGAATGAGGAAGTTATCGCCGCCACGGAGGGCTACTTTGCAGACCACGACAAAAAGTATTTTTAGGCAGATTAAAAAGTTAAAGCATCGCTGAGTCTAGTGTGTCGAGCTTAGAGGAGACTATGTTGAGAAATAAATCGCCACTTTAAAAAAAAAATGTTTTTGTTTTGTACGGTAACTACTTATTAGACTGCCCTCGTATTGCTTAGGTCATTTGACACATCTGGTACATTAGTACTTAGACTCGATGCTTTTAAGAAATATCTTTAAAAAACTCCAAATTACTTGTTAAATTTGTTTTGTTATATTTTCTAATGACAACAGGTTCACCAAGTGACATGTTGCCGCGATTTCGTTTTTCAAATAAAAATCCACTATATTACACGTCGAATAGATTGACAGGAATATTCCATATTACCTTTCATAATAGGAGGAGTTTTATACTATTAGCAAAACTTTGTTATGGGTTTATAACCCAGTTATAGATGGCATTGATAACTCAAATAAAATCTGATTAATAATGTCACTCAATGTTAATATTTGTAAATTTGCTCAACATCTGAAACTGAATCACTGACTAATTAACTTCATTAAATCGAATATTAATGTTTTAAAATCTTTGAAAAATATTAGAGATTTATATGATAATACAGGGTATACCAATTCTTTTATACGCAAAATAACTTCGCTTCCGTACAAGATACCAAAATAGAATAAAATTAGAAAATGTTTATTTGTATGCACTTGTTTTATTGGCAGAACTAGTTAATATATAAGTAGGTTTTTATGGAACCCCTTGTATATTTTAACAAATTTTGACTCTTTAAATAAATCAAAAATTTATAACACACTAAACGTTATTTATTGATGGGTCTTGAGATATGAACAGCATGTTGATATACCTGTTAACGGTTAAAAGTAAAGAAAAAAATTATTTACCTGCACTAAAAATCATCAATTATGGCTGGTTTTAAGGTTAAGTAAGTAAATATGTATCTAAAATTAACTAAATTACTGGGCTGCCTATTGGTAGTTCTTTCAATGCAAGGTAATTAATTACATGTTACATATTATTTGGCACTCTGATAGTGACAGAATTATTTTAAAATAATTAAAACCATCTATTTTCTTTTTCACTTTTAATCGCTAATAAGTAACATGCTGGTGATATCTGAAAACCAGTAATAATTGACCTGTAGGATGTTATACATTTTGGATGTGGAATTTAATAGCGAGTTAAAATTTGTTTTTCTTGTACAGGGGCAAATATATTTAGTGTATAAATAGATTTAGGATCCCTGTATACAAAGTTGTTTAATATATTCTGCCGTTCAATAGAAAACAATGATTTTGTATGTTTTAAAATTTGGGAAGAACCGAAAATCAAAGGGATATAATATATATGTATATATATATATATATATATATATATATATATATATATATATATATATATATATATATATATATATATATATAATTTTAAGCCATTGTTTAAACAGCTTGAAGGTTATCCACAAACAAAACTCCTATTTCATCCTGAAAATGTACTCACATTTTTTATCACTTTTAAAAGAAGTTGTTTTGATCAAAAAATAATGTGTACCTACGCGCTTAGAAGACTTATTTAAATTCATTATGAAAACAAAAATATTGTTTTTTGTAATTCCTGTTTATGTTTTTGTTGTTTTGTTTATCATTTATAAAAAAAAATAGTTTTTGTCCTTAAGGTAAATTTAACAATTAAAATAGGGGAGTAAGAGTTTTAAAAAAGTTCGCACTAAATAAAATGATTGGGTATTACGAAAAAGTAAGTATGATGGTAAAGAGGAAGGAGGAATCTCGCGTATAAATACGTTATAAAGAGATGGTAAAAGAAGTGTCGGTTTATAATTCCAAGGGCGGCTTAGTAACCCTTCAAGCTAACTACTTGTTATGCATTACGTTACATTCATTTTGCGTTCGTTACTAAAAGCATTCGGATTTTTCACCCGACGCGAGAAGACGAGTAGTCATATCCCGTACATAAAATAACTTTAAAATTTGTAACAAATTGTCGAGATTTTGACGAAAAATAGAGGCACATCACAGCCATATTTAATAATGATCAATGTCTAGTTGAATAACAAACTAAATAGCATTAAAACGGTAAATTTTATAAAATTATCGGGAAATTTACAATTAGTTTATTACAACTCATTTACATTTCCGCAATTTGCATAACATTAAAAATTGTAAATGAAGAATTAATATTTAAATTTATTTTTGGGTAAAAAACGTGTAATGCATAATAAAATTGATTAAATTAATCTAATTTTGTGGTTTAAAAAAAAGGTACATTTTTCTTACCAAGACTTCTTGATTTTTAAATTTAACATAAAAGCAAACCTAATTAAATTAACTTTTAATATTTACTTATTGTTTTATAATATACACGTTCAGCCGAATCAAAAGGTTCATAGGCAATGCGTGGAAATAAGACGGTCTTAGGCGTGTAGAATACTCACAGGTAGAGAGCCGGCATTTGAACATGGTGACGCATCGGTTCCGGATTATTGTTGCTTTACTTGCCTATGGACCTTTTGATTTGGCTGAATGTGTAAACTAAAATGTATTTATGTTTGTAAGAAATTTATAACTAACAAGAATTATCAAAAACTAAATAGTTACCATAGTTACGTTCAATTGTTTACCGAATTGTTAATAAAACGGTGAAAAAAGCCAATTTGCGCTCTTATACAAGGCATAACAGAATATAACATCATACATTTTAATAACAAAATATGTTTTAATCACCTAACAACTTTACTTTCTTTTTGAATTAATTTAAAAGAAAATTATTTTGACATCAAACTACTGTCCAAAAATTATGCACACATTTTTCAACACACCCTAAATATGTTTAAGATTTTTGTTAATAAATTTATTTAAAATATTGTTTTTTTTTTAAATAAAAAGTAAAATAATTTCATACTTATAAAAAGCCTAAAGATTTACTTTATAATTTGACAAATGCAAATTTTTAAGACATTCACATTAAAACAAAAATAAAATTGTTTTAACATACATTGTACCTTTTTTATATAATACAGTTTTTAAATTATGGATTTGAAAGAAGCTACCAAAAATGGTCACACTGTGTAAAATAGGTAATCTGGGATTTAAATAAATTGAATTGCTCATGCAGCTATTTATTATACAGTTTTTTATATAGTAAACTTAAAACAAGCTACAAAAACTATTTAAGACATTTTATCTAAGATTTAAATAAATTGAATGAATTTCCGTCAAAAAAGACATCCTGTGAGACGTGTCGTTTACCACAAAATCATCCTGTAGGTTTAGGGGGCTCGAATTTACTTTGGTACACAGGTGGAAAGATCCGAAAGCGCAACAAATATTTGCACAGAGAGTTTATTCGGAGTCACGTTCGTATAGTTCTGCTTGGCTTCATCTTACGCGTAGAGAATGTTAGCCTGAGCCTTTGGTATGGGTATTTCGTGTGTGTGTTCAAAAGTGCTTCTCCCGAGAGTTGGCCGAATTCATTACCAAAAAATAACGGACATACACCGCCACTAGGTGTGATAATCTTGGTCAGAAAGTGCTAGCATAGCATAGATTAAACGTTTTTAAATATTTGAAGTCGACGTCTTTTAACGCCGGTTTGGGTAATTTTGGCTTAATTGAGGAAGGTATTTTTAAAAGATGCTAATTTTTGTCTGAATTTTTAAAGTAAAAATAGACTGGATATACAAAAACATTAAATAATTATGGAATATAAAAAGGCGTATATTATACACATATTGAAAGTAACAAATGTATATCATACACCTCAGTGTTAATTATTTAAAACACTGGAAAAAATAGCCCCAGAAAAAAATCCTAAAGTAAAGTAAGTAAACTTGTGCATTGATTTATTGATTTAATAGAAAAAGTGCAGGAAGAAAACCTCTATAACTTTTTTGACTTTTTTACTTTAAATTTCCACTCCCTTAGATGTGGTACGTAAATACATTATGTATTAGTAGGTAGAAAATATATTGTGTATTGGTATCGAAAATGTTTTAATACTTTTTTGAAAAACATTTAAATTGTAACTACATACTTATTTAAAAAAAAATCATTGGGTTTTTTTTAACTGATGGTTTAGAATTTCATATTTTTTTTAAAGAAGCAAATATTAGATATTTTTTACTAACTTAAGATTTGTTATATTTTAAATTTATGTATAGAATTTTACGACGAAGTGCTGTACGGAATCTTTTTATTTTTATGAGTTACTAGAGTTATTTTTCAGGCAAAGCAGTAGATATCTACATAATGCTGGATGTTTGAACAATCAATGTACATGTCATGTACTTGTAATGTCAAAATATGTTTATTTGTCATGTCGTTTTCATTTAACTAATAGTTCATTTTTTAATAATGTAATAGTTGCGTGTATTTGATTTTTGTGGGTCAGGTGTTTCCGTGCATATCCAACTTATACCTATTAGGGGTAGCGTTGCCGTTTTGTGCGAAGATTTACGTGAGAGAAAAAGGTACTAGTACTGTTTTTTTTAGTGGATGATTACCAAATAAATGTTAATTTTAAAAAACTAAAAATAGAAAAATAAATATTAATAAATAAGTAAAAATTACAACAACTTCAAAAAGATAAATAAAACTAACTAAAAATTTAAAAATAATAAATAAAAAGAACAAAAAAAAGAAAAATAAAGTCGAGTAATAACATATGGTTTTAAAGTAAAAAAATATTTTGTGTAATAAGTTATTAACTTTAGTAGTATAGCGGCATGTTATAACTTCATTTTCCAAAAAAAATGTTCATTATTTTTAAATTGTTAGTTTTAACCGACTTCAAAAGACAAATAACTTTTTGAAGTCGGTTAAAAAAATGTTCCTTACTGTATAAACTCAATAAAAAGTAAGAATATGCTCCTGGTAATTTTAATCCGTTAACAAGAAATCAATTACCTTAATAAGTATGACGAGAAGCTGTTTGTAAAAAGTGATATCCGTAATTTTATCCTTAAACCGATAAAATGAGAGAGGGGTTGCCTGTTAACAACAGCCGAGAGTTGTGTATTTTGATGGAACGCAGCCTGGAAGGTTCTCGGCAATAAGGTGTATAATTTTACATCCGATTTGCATTCTAGATGATACGGATCACAACATTTTGCCGCTCAAAGTTGCGGTTCAGTTCGAAATACCATTAGGTTTTCATGCATATTGAATGAGGGATGGACGCAGCTTGTTTTTCTACATGAACACTATTTTAATAAAATGTATTTGTCTAAATGTCATTTTCTTGCAGTGGAATCCTTATACAGGGTAATATTTTAAACATAAAACATTTAAAACCTTAAATAGAATACAAGATACTGGGTGAGTAAGAAGTACCGCTATTCTTAAATATCTTTGAAATGCTGAAGGTACATTAACCAAATTTTGCATATAAGGGGTTTAGGACATGTAGAATTAAATAGTGATGTTGGCACTGTTGCCAGATTTTCCAGTTTTGTGCTGCACGCATTTTTTCTATTTTTATATAAAATATCCCATTTATTTTTATTGCAATAAATTGGACGCAGAAAATGTAGTAAGTTTCTTAATTTTTAAAACCCTGCTTCTATAAGTTGCCGAGTTAGGGTACACTAAACTTTCAGCAAAAAGTACGTTAGCGCCTAAATATCTTTAAAACCGCTAAAGCTGTATTTATAAAATTAGGTATTGGGTGTGATGGTTTTTAAATATTCCTAGATAAAAAAGATACGTGTAGCACAAAACAGGGAAATCTGGCAATGAAGCCAATACTCCTATTAAATTCTTCATTTTCGATACCTTCCAGATATCAAATTTGGTATATTTAGCGGTTTTAAAGATATTTGAGAGTTGCAGGACATTTTCTAACCAAGTGGGTGTTTAAGAAACATTGTTATACCGGGTGCCCACAAAATTACTAACCTGTCATTTTCTTAAGATGTGTTACACGATTTTAAAATTTTGGTTGTATGTAAAGTAAGATGCAGATTTCTGATGTTTTGGATTTTATGTGGCACATCCGGTTTATTTTTGGGTGTTCTGGAAGATTGCCTACATATTCTGATACATCCTGTTTAATTCACAAGGGGCAAATATCGCTTCCATAAGTGTAAATATGGTAGCTATAGGCGTGATGGTGTTATAAGCGCTGGAGCCTCCGTCTTTTTACACCCAGGTCCAACCCACAAGAAACATAGGCCGGGAACCGATGAATTTACTACTGTCCGCTTCGATACTTACCACGTATTAACAATGGCTGCGGCTGCAAGAAAGTAAATATGTAATATTTTAATTAAAAATTAAATCTTCAAAAACATGCCACATTTATCGCATCGTTTTTGCGAGTTTTGTTTACGTCGCTGAAGTCAGGCGAATGTAAGTCAATTCGTTTCTCCGTTCCTATGTTTCTACTACGGTGGACCTCTCTGTATAGTGACACAACAGTGGTCACAAGGTGATAATTTCATACCCCTACCTGATTCCATTAGCATCTTAACTTTTAATGTCTGATTTTTGATTTATTAGGAATGAACAAAAATGCGTATTTCTTTTTGTTTATTTAAAAAAATTATGTGTAAAAAAACTATTTTTTCCTAATTTAAATTTAAAATATTGTTAAAAAAATTAAAATTATAATCTGTTTGGTTTATCGAATATCTTGTTAGTATAAAATTATGAAGCCAGCTTTGAAAATATCCTAATTCTGTCCCGACTTTAGTTAATTAATAAAGTTATCCAAACATTTCCCATAATATCCTAAACTAACAAAATTGACAGTTTTGAAAATGAACCCCTGTCGTTTGACCACAAGAAGAGAGCCACTTTCAGTAGAAATAGACGTTTTAAATGCAAATTAAATAAAGTTAAAATTTTAATGGGTTCATAGGAGTTTAAGAGTATGTTGTTCTTTTTAGTAGTCTTCTGCCGTTTAAATAAATTGTAAAAATACTTTTAAAAAATATTAAGAAGCTTTGCAAGCAACAAGTGTAAAAGGATGTCGATGGTCTTATATAGGCTTATGTTACATAATTAATTTCTGTGCTTTCGATAAGACGCCACCAGCGTCGTCCTGAGGAATAAAACGGTTCTCACACAGAACTGATTTACCCATATAAACTGGCAGATTGTCTAAAAGAAAACAAATAAACCTCCCCAAACCTCTTACCAACCAGTAGGTACCTGTTACAGTTTCGGTGGCAAGTTTACTACCGTTTATAAGATAAAATTAATTCCAAAAATTTACTGAACCTTTATTAATAATTAAAAAGTGTACTTTACGTCACTTCAAACTACTAATTATTCTTTACTTTTAATTTTATTTTCTTATTTCCCTTTGTTGGGTCATTTGAACTTGAACTCGCTTGTTTTGGGTGATAAAACACTAATTTATGACCTTAAAATTGTTATTTTTATTATCAGCCTTAAAACTGCTTGTTTTAATTTAAGATGTGTGCTCCAAAGAAAAATAATTAAATAGATAATAAAATTATTAAATTTTACATACTCCCCACACAGGGTGTACACAATATAACGATTTAAACCAATTAACCTTCTTCCAAAACTGTATGATCTTAGAAATACAAAGTGTAAAAATTTAATCTGATCTATTTGGTTTATACAGGGTGTCCGGAAAGGTAGGGCCAAAAAAATAGGGATGATAGAGTGAAGCAAAATATTATTAGTACTTTATATAAAAAAGTTATATCGCGCTTCGTTAGGAAGATATTGACCTTCAAAGTTGGTATAAAAAAACTTATGAAAGAAGCATAACTTGAGGTTATTTAGTAGCACAAATATCATTGGTATTGTGACAACAGTTAAAGAGTTATAATTGAAGTAAGTTTTTTTTATACCAACTTTAAAGGTCAATATCTTCCTAACGAAGAACTTTGAGGTTATTTAGTAGCTCAAATATCATTTGTAATGTGGCAACACTCCAAAAGTTATAAATATAAGTTTTTTTATACCAACTTTAAAGGTCATATCTCCCTAAAGAAAAGGGATAGAACTTTTTTGTATATGAAGTACTAACTTTATTTTGGCTTACTTTATCACCTCTATCATTTGTGACCTCACTTTTCCGGACACCCTGTATTTAATTTTGGTAATAATAGGTGTATTGTCACAATATTTTGCTAGAGGGAGTTTTAAAAAGTAAAAAAATAGAATCTGTTTTTAATTTTATCGTAAAAAAACCGAAACCATACAGGGTCTTTTAAAAAAGGGTGCTGATTTTTTAAAGTGTGAATCCTTAAGTGATTTTAAGAAGAAAAGTTTAAATAAACCTATCTTCTAATGGCTCACCTTTTAAGATAGAGGCTTTTTACCAGTCCGTATCCTAAAAGTAAAAAACATGTAATGAATATTAAACTTTTGTTCTTAATATTACCTAAGAATACATACCAATGAAGATCGGCATCTTATTTTGAAACACCCCAGACCTCGCCATACAGGAAGTGTTTTTGAGTCCAAATATCCTTAAAACGACTACTCAAATCAGTTATTTAGCTAAAATATATAAATATAAAACAAAAACTTTTTTAAAGGATAAATACAAAGTAACTTAAAAGTAATTTTGTTTTAAATGCAATGCCTAGAAGACATCGCACGAGGCTCCCTTTAAATTAAACAATTAAAATGAGAGCTGATTATAATTTCTCACTCTCCAGATGCCCTTTAACCAAATATTGTGACAATACACTTGTTATAAATAAAATTATACGTAAAAACTAAAGCCAGAATAAACTTTTGACAACCTGTATCTCCGATATCATATTATTAAATTATTATACTTTTGCAATAAGCTAAGTTGCGTTAGTTATATTTTAGCATAAAAAATGTGTGCCATTATATTCTGCATTTTTTTGAGACACCCTGTATAAACCTAACTTTTAGAATTAATAATAAGTTAAAGCAAACAAAAAGTAAAGGTAAACTTAGTCCATATTTAAATAAGAACACACGTTACAGCATTAGGTTCGAATAAGAAATAAAAAGTTTGAATATATTCATGAAAAATATTGTCACATTTCTTTTAGTTTAAATAAATCCCTTTATATTAGGTATGTGTATACTGAGTCATGTGGCTTCAGGATTTAAGGAATACATAATGCAGATCTTTCGATGTTATACCGGCATGAAAATGCCAAGATCGTCTCTACCCCAGTCGGCTTGAATACATAACAAACAACTAAACTAAGTGGTTGCGTTGTAGAATTAATGACGGATGACATTTCGATCTTTCATTGACCAATTAAGGGCAATCATTATTATTTATCGATTTTAAATTTTTATCAGCAATTAGACTGAAATAATCAGAAGGTGTCTCAGGAATTAGGACTTAAAATGTTAGGAAGGACATAAAGTAAAAAGTGTCCACTTACAAATATACAGAGTGATCAAACTTCAGTCGACGCTATTGCCAACTTCTTTATTATTGGAGATACAAAGTCGGTAAAATTAGTAAATTGTAGTATTTTTTCTCTAATTAACGTACTGTTAACAGAAAAACAATAATTGAACACCGTGTTTTTGATTTATTGCAAAAAATTTACTTTTTAAAATAAAACACCCTGTATATTATATCACTATTTAAAAAATTTATTAAAGAGCTTTACAAAAAGTTAACATGTAATTTATTCAATTTTTACTAGTTTTGGAACTATGACTATTCTCACACATTTGATAGTAAACTGACATTTGTTAAATAAAACATCCTGTATATTACGTCACCATTAAATAAATATTATTAAATATACCACATTTGATATGTCCATCTCTTATACCTAGTTTTATAAATATGGCCATCCAACTCTAAAAAATAGTATAATATAAAACTGTCCATGTTATCTACGACACCAAACTTAAATTAGTGCTTATAGCTTGGAGCTGTAGGCATAATGGGAATTAAACATAATTTTCAGATTTAGGCCATATTTCCGAAACTATAGGAAATAGACACATTAAATGTAATATTTTCTTAAAGTTCTTTAAAGTATCTTTTTAACGGTAATAAAATATACAGGGTGTCTTATTCAAAAGTGCCAGTTTCTATTAAGTTCCTAAGGATGGCCATATTTCGGAAACTACTAAAAACTACTTTTTAAAGCTCTTAGATAGATCTTTTGAATGGTAATATAATATAGAGGGTGTTTCATTTAAAAAGTACACTTTTTGCAATAAATCAAAAACCCGATATGCAATTGTTTTTCTGTCGACAGCACGCTAATCAGCGAAAAAAATACCACGTCTTCACGATAGTACCGACTTAAGTTTAATTACCCTCTATTTTTGACCCATTTTAACTGCGAATAACTTTAAAACAAATGAAAAATTATCCAGATACGATTTTTGCAGAAAGCCTGATAGTTTTTCTTTATCATATTCTTGATAATTAATTGATAGCATCGAGCTGGCGCAACGTGTACTGGGTTAGTGAAAAGTACTGTAACTTTTAAATATTTTTTAAACCGCTAAGCTTAAGCTATATTTTCGAAATTTGGTATTTAAGGTGTTGCCAAATTTCACAGCCTTGTGCTACAAATTTTTTTAGTTTTTTAAATGGAATGCCCCATTTATTTTTATTGCATTAAATTGGACGGATCAAATTTACTAAGTTGTAATTTTCAAAATTCTGTCCCTATTTGTTGTTGAGATATATACACTACACTTTCAGCAAAAAAGAAAATTAGGGCCTTTATATTTTTAAAACCGCTAAAGCTATGTTTACAAAATGTGGTATTTAGGATTTTTTGGCATGCCTAATCGATCAGTAATATTAGCATTATTGCCAAATTTTATTAGAATTGCGGTGGTGTCATATCTTGGTAACTAAAGTTGGCAGGCACCTTTAATTGCAATTAAAATAAATTGGGCATTTCATTTAAAATACCAAAAATATTACATGTAGCGCAAAATTGAAGAATCTAGCAACAATAACAATATCACTGTTTATCTTTACTTGCCCAGGAACCCTTTAATGCCGAAATTTGTAAACGCAGCCTAAATGGCTTTGGAGATATTTGGGCGCATCTAAACTACATACAATGTGGTGTTGTCATATTTTAGCAGCCAGTTATATTTTGGAATTTTAATCATTTGTGCAATGAAAATAAATGGGACATTTCATTTTAAAAAACAAAAAAGATACATGTAGCAAAAACCAGGAAAATCTGGCAACGGTACCGATATTACTATTAAATTCTTTATGCTAATACCTTCCATAATCAAAATTTGGTAAAGGTAGTTTTGCGGTTTTAAATATATTTAAGAGTGGCACTACTTTTTAGTCTATGTTACAGTTTTAATTAAAACATTATTTTTTATACTTTAACCTGTGCTGTTTACTTTTAAGTTAAACCCCAAATCCGCGTCTAGACTTGCAACAATTCGCCAAACACTCGTCCAAACTAACCAACCTGTTTGCGCGCGCCTTTGACGCCAAAAAACCGACAAGCTCTAAATCACCGACAAATCATTAGTCAAGCCCTTGAAACGACATGAATTCTGTCAACGTACAAGTCCGCGCTATGTGGCGGCGTATGCGGAGGGAGCGGCACGGTGAATAGTTGCAAGTACGGACGCGGCTTTATATTTTGAGTAGATAAATTTTTGACATTTCCAGAAAAATTATTGGCAAGAAAATGGCATTTTTTGTCTTGTCTTAAGCCCGACTGGTTGCATTTTTTGTAACAAATCAAATTTTTCATGTCAATTAATTTCAAACAACAATGGAAATCCTAAAATATAGTATCGTAAACATTTATGGAGACCGAGAAAATGAAAGCTATCGTTATAAGGTGACATATGGGAATTAGGGGCCTTTAAATCTTTTAGAAATAATAAACGGTTTACGAACAGCGTGTTAACGTGTGTAGACTTGGTGTAAAATTGCTAAATGGTGCAGTTCATTGTATTGAAATAATGAATGTTTCCCACTTGGTTGAGTTTGGCGTTAAAATGGTAAAGTCGGGAACTTACGCTTGAACACCGCACTGGGGAAATTTCGAAACATCCTCGAGACGTTGCGAAACTTCTGACACTTTCAAATGGAAATTTTCATTTTTAAACATGCAATTAAATACACGGCTTTAGAAATAAATAGGAAAATGGTTTTCGTGAGTTATGTCATTCTGACTTAGTTGAAATATCTCTTGTTTTAGTTTTAAGAGCTTATATTTAAAAAAAAATAAAATAAATGCACCAGAGGTTGTTACACAGAGTGTTCCATAAATACCAATACATTTAATGAACCAGGGTGTTTAAACTATGCCGTCTTAAATACTTTAATTAACATTGATCAAAAACTTCTTAAAATATTGAAAGCTTTAATAAACGCAAATATAGTACTAAAAATCACATTCACATATACAAACTTGTTTTACAAGGCACTGACGTCAGTGGCGTTCTTACCGGCAAGTCTTTGTATTGACTAAATGCCACTGCTGTTTTGCAAAAAGTAATTACCACCGCAATGTAATATAACCTTATTGACAAACACATACCCCGTATAATTAAAAGGTAACATTTACGGACCCATATTTCTATTAGATTTTTTTAAATTTTAAATGTATAATCGCCTGTTGAATTAAACCTTCTGTAATACCTTGTAAAAAACTTAATTATTTCCTTAAGTTTTTACAGTCATTGCAGTAAGCCATGGCAGAACAGATCACAACCAATAAATATTAATAAAATTAAATACGACAAAAATAATTCTAAAGAAACTACACTCTTTACAAAAATTATCGCATCAGCTTAATTTTCCCTATAAGCTTTAACACAAAAACGCTTTAATTTAAATGGCCATATCTTTTAAATAACTAATTTATCAAGACAATAAAAAATAGTTAGAAAAGGTGGAGCTATAGGTTTGGCGTAATCGTTATTATTTACAGTTAATTTACATTCTGAAATAGTTAAAAGTTTTAGACAATAAATATATAATTTATAAGCGCCTTGTATGATATGCTGTTGAGAAAGAGTAATCTGATTTGTGAACAAGTTAAAGCCTTACTCATTCTGATATTTTATAATCACAAATTAACTTACTTTCTTTCAAGAGCACGTCATACAGGGCCATTAAAAATCAAAATTTCGAATTAAAACAACTTACAGTCATCTCCACATTATATATCTTTTGTATCACACGACATAATTTGCAAACACAAAGCAAACCAAAAAGTTAATAAAGTTAATATTTGTAATTCACTTAAAAAAATAAAAAAACTTACTAACTTACTAGCTAATGGACGCCGGTTGGGCAAATGATTATAAGTTTAATATAAAAATCAAAAGTGAGGTTATATATATATATATATATATATATATATATATATATATATATATATATATATATATATATATATATAACCTCACTTTTGATTTTTTATATTAAACTTATAATCATTTACCCAACCGGCGTCCATTAGCTAGTGCCAATATAATTAATAAATTAAGTAGAAAGGCAAAAGAGATTGCCAAAAATCCTATTTATTTACAGTAACTGTATCAGCTGAAATAGTAAGTAGGCTTATTTGTTTCGAAAAGTGAGAAAACAAGAGCAAACAGAGTCAAGTTGGAAGTTTATTCATTAAAGTCGCCTCAAATCGAAATAGTTATTGTGATTGTAATAACAAACTAGAATTAACCATTGATTTGAAATTGTCCCGCAGATAGAGATAGTCTAACCAGAACAGATAAGCGAATCGGAAGGAATATTATCTTAAATGCAGCGGGATGCATGCTTGCACAATAGGTTTGTTAGTAACAGACCGATTGTTAGAATGCACCAACACAAGGTTATAACAGTTATCTAGCTTTATATAAGGTCATGTCCCAGTATGTTTCGAAATAACTTGATTAAAATGTTCTCATTTATTTTCAAAGAAAACAATATTTAAAGGAATAAAATTGGTTATTATTTTGATTATAATTTTTGGTTACTGTAGCACTCGGTCATTAGGTAGATCTACATACATACTTGGTAATCACGATTACTAGCACGCCTGTTATTTTTTTAAGAAGTATTTTACGATTCTGAAATTTTGTTTGAATGTATGGTTGGATAGGTTGTAGATTTTTGATGTTTCAGGTTTTATGTGGCACATCCGGTTTAACCGGAAGTGCTCTCAACTTTGCTTTGCAACACCCTATATATTTTCCTAAAATCAATTCTACAGGAAATTCCAAGAAAATACATGTTCCTCATGTTATATGTATCTTAATTAGTTTTTAAGAAAATGACGTTCAAAAATGTCATGTTAACTGCCGTTTTTATTGATTTGTTAAAAAACCAATGGTTTTAGAAAAGGGATAATACTTTTTTACACATATTTAATGAGCCATATATCCTATTACCGTAAAAATGCCATTTCCGGTTTTACTGGAAGTGTACAGAAATAGACTTTCGGCAGTAAAGAACCTCAGTAATTTAAATGGTAACCACTATTTTAAACCTTAAAAAAAATTAATATTTATTTTGCAATCTTTTTGTTATTAATTTCCTATCTTTAAAACCTAATAGTTTTTAAGATATTAATAACAAACACTAGGTTGCCTTGGAAATGGAGAAGAAAATATGTTAACATTTCATTATTAATAACTTAAAAATTCTAAGGTTTAGAAAGAGGATATAATTAACAAAAAGATTGAGAAACAAGTGTTAGGTTTAAATTAAATTATTAAAGTTCTTTTCTGGCGAAAGTCAATTTCTGTGGGTCTTCCGGGAAAACCGGAAATTGTATTTTTACGATGATAGGACATAAGATTTATTAGGTATGTGTAAAAAGTCGCATGCTAAAAAACTAATTGAGATAGGTATAACATGTGGTATGTGTTTTTTTGGAACTACCTGTAGAATTGATTTATTAAAAAAATATATTAGGGTTGAGTGGAGGAACTATACTGGTCAATTCTTCAGAGCAGAAGCCATGGAAGTACCTATAAAAAAGCGATAAATCGCCCACAGCCCGACGATGGGCAAGAGAGGGAAGCCGTTCTGTAAGTGAAGGATCATTAATGAGACGAATAGCTCTTCTTTGAATAGAATCAAGAATGCTCAGGGTTGTTGGGGACGCCATGCCCCAGATATGAGAACAATATTCCAAGGGGGGTCGGATTTGGGACACATATAAAGTGTATAAATTAGAAGCGGAAAAATACTTTTTAGCTCGAAAGAGAAATCCAAGCTTTTTTGAAGCTGCCGTGGCTATAGATACAATGTGTTTATGCCAGTTAAGGTTACTTTCAAATGTGACGCCCACGAGATTGAAGGTGTCTTTGCTCTGTAGAACTTGGCCGCTCATAAGTAGAGGATGAGTATTTGATGACTCTTTTCGCGACAAGGAACATGACTGTGTTTTGATGCATTAAAATGGACGAGATTTTTGGCGCCCCAATCCAATATTAAATTAAGATCCTGCGAAAGAGATATCTGCATCGCTCTGCGTTTATTTTCCAAGTCAGGTTTAGTGATGGATTTAGGGACCTGAAAGCTGGAGTGAAGGGTACTATCGTCGGCGAAACTATGAATGGAATTAGTTGTGGACATTCCATTCAAAATAGCAAAGTTAAGGGCACTTCCGGTTAAACCGGATGTGCCATATAAAATCTGAAACATCGGAAATCTGCATTTTATCCAACCATATATTCGACCACAAATTTTAAAATCATGTAACACTTTTTAAGCAAATAACAGGCTTGCTAGTAATCTCGTGGGCACCCGGTATATCTATCCAAGGATCGTGACTGTGTAGGAACGACAGGTTTTATAAAACATTAGCTAAAAAACTATATTTATGGCGCCAGACTTAGTATACTGCGTTTGTAAAAGGACTGCAACCCCTAAATATATTTAAAACGACTAAAGCTATGTTTACCTAATTTGGTACCTAGGATATTTGGGACATGTGAAATTAAATAGTATATCGGGACAGTTGCAGGTTTTCCAGTTTTATGCTATATACATTTTTTTAACTGAATATTCTATTTATTTTGCTTACGTAAAAATGGGCGAATCAAATTTTAGTAAATTAACAAATTTTCAAAATTGTGTCCTTATCAGTTACTTAGATACATGGCCCACTACACTTTCATTAAACCACAACACAACAACACAATGACATCAGCACTGTTGCTAAAAAGCAGTGTTATATCTTTGCAACCTATAAAAATTGAATTTTGATTGGAATGCTACTAAAGTGCCTATTGCAATTAAAATAAATATGACATTTCATTAAAATCACAAAAATTTTACGTCTAGCGCAAAATTGGGAAATCAGACAACAATGCCGATATTAATGTTTAATTTTACTTTTTCAGAAAACCTTAAATACTGAATTTTGTAGTTTTTATCAAAAATATGGTAATCTCATATCTAGCAAATGGTAAAAAATGAATTTAAAATTTTGTGAACTTATTAAATTTATATCAATGGCTCCTTCATCCCCAGTATACCATAAAAATGTGCAACTAGCTCCCTATAAAAATATGTACGTTATCTATAAATCTTAAGTTTTAAAGCAAGCAACGAATAATCTCACGGGTATTTTTAATTTTTTTTCTTAATACATATGTCACTGGTAAAATTTATTTTTAAATAAAATATGTTACTTTATATTACTAATAGATAATCTGATAAAATAATATTATTTTTAATCTAATATATATGATTATAATACATAATATGGATACAATTATACTAATTAGATAATTGATTCTCCACTAATTCCAGAATTTCTATAATTGGTAACCAAGCGGTAATATAACCCCTAAAATTACGGTATACGAAGTATTGTCTAAATTAATAACGATTTAATTTATATGTATTAAAAAATAAACGTAAATACATATATACAAAAACGATAAATAACTTTTTGTAAAATTGTTTTTACAATATTTTTTTTTTGAAAAATGCCCAACTTATACATAACTGCCTTATTTTATTTATTTCTTATTTAATATACAGAATTTGTCATATACATCTTTGTAAATTTCAAAAATTTAAACTTCATAACTAAGGGGATCAATTCTAGAAAGCCAAAATTTGGAGTTGCATGAATTGAAGCAGCATTTTTGTGAATAAATAATGGTATTTTTTTTGGAAAAAATTCTGCATCAGGTTCCACATTTTACAGACTCTAGTCATAAAAGAACGAACAAAGTGGAAAGTTCGGGGCCTGTTCAGTTGGCAGTATAGGGATGCATACGTGCGGCACCACGAGTTTCTTTGTTGGGAACTGTGAGTGGAGGAATTATACTACAATTCTTTAGAGCAGAAACCATAAAAGTACCTATAAAAAAGCCATAAATACTCTTCTTTGAATGGAATCAAGAATGCTAAGGGTTAGGGGAACAATATTCCAAGGGAGGTCGGATTTGGGACATATACAGAGTGTATAAATTAGAAGGAGAAAAATATTTCTTGGCTTAAAAGAGAAATCCAAGCTTTTTTAAGCTGCCGTAGCTTTAGATACAATGTGTTTTATCTTAAGTGACCACATTTTTAATCATAAAAAGCGGGAAAAATGAGAAAAAATGAAATCAGATGGATTTTTTTAAAGAGCAAAAAAAAGGTCCCCACCTTTCAAATTCTTCAATGAAAAACGATAAATAAATTAAATCGGTCAACTCATTGATAAAGATTTGTTTTTATCTCCTAAATTTTTTATGTTTTTTTAAGCGCAAAAAAGAAGAAAAAAGGTCCTTACCTCGGCGAAAACCATTTGTTTTCCATGTTTAGACCCAGTCCCACCAAAAATCGGGACTGTCGCTCTAATATCGGGACGTGGGGTCACTTTAGTTTAATCCAGTTAAGGTTATTCTTAAATGTGACGACCCCAAGATTAAGGGTGTCTTTGCTCTGCAAAACTTGGCCGTTTATTAGTAAAGGATAGTATTTAATGACTCTTTCGCGACAAGGAACATAATTGTGTTTTTGATGCATTAAAATGGATGAGATTTTTGACGCCCCAATCCAATATTAAATTGAGGTCCTGTAAAAAATTTATCTGCATGGCTTTACGTTTGCTTTCCGAATAAATTAAAGGTTGGTTTAGAAAATTGAAAAGTAGAGTGAAGGGTACTATCGTCGGCAAAACTATAAATGGAATTAGTTTTGGACAAGAGAAGGTGATGTAAAAAGAAACAATGTTGGTGCCAGTACTGAGCTCTAAGGCACTCCAGCATTTGCTTGGTGAAAGCTAAAGGAGTGGCCACTCCTGGGTGAGAGACTTATTCCAGCAGTGTGATACGAAAGAAAAAGGATATGCTATAGATCTTTTGTGGCAAAATCCATACTGCCTGTCATGCAAAGTTTTGCGTTTTTTAAATACTTAAGAATTTGTTAATTAATATATTTTTTATTTCTTTACACCTTGTTTAAAGGCCGAAATTGTTTATTTATTCTCTACCCATTAGTATTCTACACGGGTTAGACCTGCTCTTTTCCAGGTATTGCCTGTGAACCTTTTGAGTTAGCTGATAGCTACAGGGTGCTTGGCAGATAGTTGAGCAAAAAAATCAGTAGATAGGTGGGGTTATATGCTACTCACTCAACCCTCTAAATCTGGCCTAAAGCCCAAGGTTTAAAAAAAATACCAACTCTCATAAAAATGCTGAAATGCATCACTTAAAGTTAAATAACTTGTAAAAATGCGGATAAAAGTTTTTTTTTTATTCTTCCTATCTTCATTGTTGATATGTTATGTTGGAATAGATTTTTGGTGTAAATTATTGTTAAAAAAACTACAGCCTTTTAAAAAAAAAGCCTAATGAGCCACTTTAAATTTTATTTAAAAAAAACCAAATGACATCCAACAGTTCCAATTTCTGGAAAACATTCCCAGTTTGTGCTCTTTCCAATGATGTGTTACATGCATACATTTTCATTCAAAAACCAGATTTGTTTTCTAATTTTGTCTAACCGAAAACTTTTGTCAAAAGCGTATTGTGCAAAAAGTTAAAATGAAAAATAAATAAAACAAGTTAATTTATTGTATCATTTAATATAAAAGATGTTCAAACTGGTGCCCTTCAGCCCGTTTGCATGCCCGGCATCGTTTTCATAGTTTCACTGTCGTAGTCCTCAGCAGCATCTCCTGTCATTGTGGCGAAAGCCGTATTAATGCGCTCCACTAAAACCTCCCTATTTGGAATTTCCACGGCGTATACTAGCTCCTTGGCTCGACCCCAAACGTAAAAGTCGAGCGGTGTAAGGTCAGGAGATCCACGAGTTTGGGAAGAAAGTATTTAAATACTCCCTAACGGTTAATCTCCAATATGCAGGGCAAGCATCCTGTTAAAAAACAAAGGGTCTATTTTCGTCAAGAAAGGCCCGCTTACAATTCCGGCAAATCGTTTTGGAGGAATTCCAAGTAATTGTCCCCGTTAAGGTTATCTGGTAAGAAGTGCGGCCCAAATAACCTGTTTTCCTTCGTGGTCTTTTTGAGTGCGGATTTTGCTCCTTTGGTGCCCACTGGTGCGCAGTGTGATAGTTCACGATATTTTCTCTGTCAAATTTTGATTCATCCGTTCACAGAATACTCCGCAAAAATGCTATCTTCTACATCGGTGTGTAGAATTAGGCGGCAAAATTGGACAGGGTTACCATAATCCGTTTCCTCTAGACCTGAAACAAACAAAATTAGGCATTCCGGTAATTTTCAAAATGTAAGGACAATAAATCAGTAGTGAAATGCACTGATAAATGCGCGAAATTTTAATTCAGTTGGCTTATATCATTAATTCTTAGTGACATTTAAAATGAATGGAATTAAAATTGATGGCTCCGTTGTAAAAGAAACAGAAAAAGTAAAAGGCGATAAAATTAAAAAGGTACAAAAAATTACCTTGAACAGGGGTGTAGTAAAAAGCATGCTTACCATCTGCCGGGAGAACTGACCACACCTTCCAAATGCTTAATCCAAGCATCGCAGTCACACCTTTTATAATCCTGGTAGGATCCTCTTTAAACATTTGGATAACATTAACATCAACAGCAACTTTATGATGCACGACGTTTACACGAAGCTCGCGTAAATTTAAATTACCGGTCTCCCGCAAACCCCGGTAAGTGTTTCCGAACGTTTGATGGGTTGGTAAACGTCGATTTGGATAGAGCGCACCATAGAGCCTTTGCGCCTCACGCCCGTTGGAGTTAGCGCATCCATACACCAACAACATATCGGCGTTTTCTTCATTAGTAAATAACCAGATTTATCGAATAAAAAAACAATAAACAGGAAACAAAACAGAATGAACTGAAGCAAACGGTTACGTACCAAACTACCCGAGCCGGCAAAACAACTGAAAGAGAAAGATAGACGTTTTAACTGCCTAAGAGCGAGACAATAATTTTACCTGCTTTGGGTTTACGGAAATACCATGCCTGTTGACCTACCCGAGCCGGCAAAACAACTGAAAGAGAAAGATAGGCGTTTTAACTGCGTAAGAGCGAGACAATAATTTTACCTGGTTTTACGGAAATACCATGCCTGTTGACCTACCCGAGCCGGCAAAACAACTGAAAGAGAAAGATAGGCGTTTTAACTGCGTAAGAGCGAGACAATAATTTTACCTGCTTTGGGTTTACGGAAATACCATGCCTGTTGACCTACCCGAGCCGGCAAAACAACTGAAAGAGAAAGATAGGCGTTTTAACTGCGTAAGAGCGAGAGAATAATTTTACCTGGTTTTGGTTTACGGAAATACCATGCCTGTTGACCTACCCGAGCCGGCAAAACAACTGAAAGAGAAAGATAGGCGTTTTAACTGCGTAAGAGCGAGACAATAATTTTACCTGCTTTGGGTTTACGGAAATACCATGCCTGTTGACCTACCCGAGCCGGCAAAACAACTGAAAGAGAAAGATAGGCGTTTTAACTGCGTAAGAGCGAGACAATAATTTTACCTGGTTTTGGTTTACGGAAATACCATGCCTGTTGACCTACCCGAGCCGGCAAAACAACTTAAAGAGAAAGATAGACGTTTTAACTGCGTAAGAGCGAGACAATAATTTTACTTGCTTTTGGTTTACGGACATACCATGCCTGTTGATCTAACCCGAGCCGACTAAACAACTGAAAGAGAAAGATAAACGTTTTAACTGCGTAAGAGCAAGACAATATTTTACCTGCTTTGGGTTTACGGAAATACCATGCCTGTTGAGCTAACCCGAGCCGACAAAACAACTGAAAGAGAAAGATAGAAGTTTTAATGGCGTAAGAGCGAAACAATAATTTTACCTGCTTTGGGTTTACGGAAGATAATCCGTGTTACTTTAAGTGAGTGCGTATGTAGATTTTTTGCGAGTGTGTAGTTAGACATAGCAAATAAATCTAGTTAATGAATGAAAATGTAACATATCGTTGGAAAGGGTACAAACTGGAGATGTTTTCCTGAAATTGGAACTGTTCAATGTCATTTGTTTTTTTTTAATAAAATTACTCATTAGGCGTTTTTTTTTCATCTTTCACAAACCTTAAAAGGCTGTGGTTTTTTTTTTCACAATAATTTACATCAGAAATTCATTCCAACATAACATATCAACAACAAACATAGAAATAATAAAAAAAAACATATACTCACATCCGCATTCTTACAAGTTATTTGACTTTAAGTGAAACATTTCACCATTTTTATGAGAGTCGTTATTTTTTTTTCCTTAGCCTTGGGCCCCAGGCCATATTTAGAGGGTTAAGTGAGTAGCAAGCAAATGGCCCCACCTATCTCCTGATTTTTTTGTCCAACCATCTGCCAAACACCCTGTATTTAACATAATTTTGATTAAAATTATATTTTTGTATTAGCGAAGTAATTTTTCTTTTAATTTGCAATAATAGGGTGTAGGATCTAACCTAGTTAGTCGTCCTGTATGCAGAAGGGTCATAAATTGAAAATTTCAGGTGATATAAATTTTGCATGCTGTTTCAAATAGGGGATTATATTGATTATACACACTGTCTGACTAATATGTCCTTAATTTTCACAATGCGGAGTAAAGAGAGGGCAAATTACTATGTCAAATCCGAAATATCTCGGGAGAATTTAGGTTGAAATATCAATCAATACCGAGCATATCGAAAATGTATTTCACAATTATTTTCATTAATGTTTGCCGGTAAAACCATGATAAAACTTTTTAAAAGTCTGCTAAATAGATCCGTCTTCCTTTCTTTGCCAAGTGGCTGTTTTAATTACGGATTTTAAACAAAACATTTAAATTAGCAGCGAAACGGGAAAAATCAGTCTGAAATAGGAAAAAAAAAGAAAATAAGAATCTGGATCCCGAGCTTTGCCGGCGCGATAAATGCAGCTAAGAGTGTTGCTAAAAGGCTAGAGGGCAGAGGGCGTATAAAATAAAATAAAAAAAGTTAAAACAATATAGATAAACTGACATGCTTAACCTTTAAATCTAGTTGTTGTTTATTTTTAAAAAACGTTAGCTTTTTAAGAAAAAAAAGGAGCAAAGGGGGCATAGTTAAGAAAAAAGTTATTAAAATTAACATTGTACCAAATAGTGTTTATTGTCAGTTTTTTCTCACGTAACATTTGTGGTAATAGAAGAAGATCCAAAAAGAAAGCGATCCTTACTCAGCTGCTTAGCAAAAAAATATTTGACATTTAATGTCGAACGTCAATTTTTAGTTTTTTATTTACTTATTATATTTTGTTTTTGATTTTTTGGTTTTTTAATTTGACTTGGCGTGTACCCAAACAATAACATCTCTTAAGTTTAAATCATGTTTTTTTTTACCCTCATAAAAGTAAAATATTTTATTTCTTCTAACGAAACTTAACGTATGGTAATGAACTAATGTTTTTTTAAATATTAATATGTTTTAACAGATATTTTAAAAAAAGCTAAAAATTTAATAAATAATTTAGAAATTTCGATTTTTTTTAAATCAGTATTGAATATTATTTTTTATCAGTCTTCTTTTAAAAGGCTAATTTTATTACAACTATCATTTATAGCATGAAAAAGTATCCTAAATAAGGCGGATTAAAAATTAAGTCGGGCAAAGTAGTCTTTTAAAGAATGCTTAAAAATATTACTTATAAATGAGAAATATGATCAAATTGTTTTAATAACTGCCTAGTAGTAACATTATAACTAACATTAAACTAAAAGCATTTTTAATCCAATAAATTAGTAAATCGTCCTGTGAGTTGGGCCCGTTAAATATATATGAGTATATAGCGTTTTTTAATTATTTGCCAAAGATATTCTTGTCGGCATAATTCATAAATAAATTAAGATTGCCAATCATATTTCTAATATGTGAACAATAAGATAATAGTCGTGACTTGCGTAGTGTACCTAAGTAACCCTGGTTCTTTAATAATCTCTTGTGCCACTGTTTATTTTTCTGCCAAATTAACCCTCTTTAATGGTTCTTTAGAAAAAACGTAAAGCGGATGGTCCTGCATATCTGTGTAAAAACACTTGATACGCATCATAGATGGGTGCGAGGGATCTCCTATGCTCCGAACAGATTACAAGACTGAAAAAAGAAGACAATAATTTATATTTTAGAATAAAAAGTGTATTGGTCATTATACGGCAAGGCTTCATACTGCAACTTGGAGATATACAGATTTGACGGATTTACATCGTTCTATATGAATATACAGCACAATGACACTCGTTCTTTCTTTTTGAAACATACTTATACGATTTTAAAATATGTGGCTAATATCTTACCAGCTAAATGCAGACCCTTTGCGTTTTTAACCACAAATTTTATTTTTCAAAAAAAAGTTATTGTTTATAAAAATTTTTGCTTGTAAAAAAAATGAGATTTACAAAGAGAAAATGTTTATTTTGTATACAGGGTCCGCAAAAACTTAAAAATATGATTTGCCTCCAAGAATAAACTATCTTTATTTTTTATTTTTAAGCAAAATGTCATTTTAGAAATTTAATTAATATAATGTTTGTAATCGATAAAAATCATAATACAAAATTTTATTAAACTCCACAACTTGGTGAAAACTTCTTTATTACATTCGTTTACAGCTGAAAAATTGTGCTATGTAGAAATTTGGAGAAAGCAGGTGTTTTAAAAGCAAATTATAAAAGGTTTTAAGGTCATTTCTTTATAAAAATAAAAATAATTAATTTTTAATAACTTCAAAATCAGTTTCATTGAACTTTTTGATACCCCTGTAACATTAATAAGGTCATTCAAAATGCTGTTCTTAATACGTTTCTTAATGATATTTTGCTAAAAAATAAAATAAAAGGTAGCTTACTCTTGGAGAAAAGTAATGTTTATAAAGTTTTTTCGAACCCTGTATACAAAATCGACATTTTCCCTATTTTTTTACAAGCAAAATTTTTTATAAAGAACACCTTTTTTCGAAAAATGAAATGTTTGGTTTATTTGTCCTCTTATTAACCCCATCTGTGGACAGTCTGTATATTCCATTAAAAGACTCTGAAAATTACAGCCCATCAATAATATAACTAGACTAACTATACAGTGTGTTCCAAAAGTCTAAAGTGGACAAAACAAAAATAAAAAAATAGGTAGGTATCTCAATTAAATTTAAAAACGATGAATTAATTTCTGCAAACTTAACAACAAATTCGTAGTATGATTTGTCCTGGAGTACTGGTTAGTTGTAAAGACAATAATTATAGTTTTACTAAACTATAATTGTCTTTGGTTTTGGTTAGTTCTATTTTTTTTCAATTCGGTTCATAACTTTCCAAATATTTTAGAGTTTTCAGACTTTTAAAACACACTGTAAAATAGATACTTTCCATTTAACGCTGTAGAATAAAACAGCAGATTATGAATTCACTAATAATTAGTAACTTAATTTTTTAACTAGTCACACCGAAAATATTGGCAACATTGTCACAAGGATATTTTTTAATATAGCCAACTCGCGCAATTTGTTTGTGTTATATTTTGTATTTTTAAAATCTTAATTTAATTCTTTTCTTATAATTGATTAAAAAAAAAAAAGAAAAAAAAATCGACAATAACGTGGTGTTTTGAGTGTGCTCTAAAACGGTTTGATGATATTTCCAACATCTTGAAATAAAATGTTTGTAAATATTAGTGCATGGGTGATTCTTAACCTATACGCATAAATTTGAAAAAAAATACTGCTAAGGACAAACACTGACTAATTATTTAAAAAAAGTTTAGTAAAATATTTTTTGTTAGTAAGATAATCAATTTTCTTAAGCTAATACCGCGAATTATGAAGACTAATAATTTTTGGTTCAGAAACTATTAAGTTTAGTTTTTAAACAGCCTTGTTAAATTAATTGGCTAAATTTTTTGCTCTTTATAAAAAAAAACGAATAAATATAACATCATGATGATAATGTGTTTGTATTTGTAATCGTACACTGTACGGTGAGTTGTGATTTTATTTTTACGCAATAACGATTACAATTAGGGCTAGTAAATATACCGTATTTTTTATATACCAAAAACCGGTATTGTTTATTAATATTTTTTATTTGTCCCTAGCATAATATGTCCTTTGTTTAATTTTTAATAATTAGTTAACTTAACTTAGCCCATTTTACAAACTTTTTTACCTAATTTTCATTGTTTGTCCTTAGCAATAATTTTTCAAGTTTATGCCTATAGGTTTAGAATCACCCTGTATTAACTGCCATTTTTAGACAGCAGTAGTAACTGTATTTATTTTATGAGTACTGTGGTTGGAATGAAATTGTGTCTATATTTGAATCCCCTAGTATTGAAAATTTATGTTAAATGGGTTTAATGTCTTTAATAATTTAAAAAAGCTACATTTCACTTATAGAGCATTCATTAAAAAGAGAGACAATTTAAAGTGTTTAAATAAAAGCTTTTAGAAAGATGTCAAGTGAAGTGGGAGCGCGACGCAATAGAGGCGAATAAATTCTTGCAAACGACGAGACGCAACAATTGCTAGAATTATTATGAGAGAGAACGTACGGAAGAGATAATAATTGTTAATGTAGTTATAACGGGGCCTTCCTTTTCCGTCTTCCTGGAATCGGGAAAAGCGACACTAAGCGGGAGTGTCGCGGGAACCGTTTTATAGCGCTCCCGACTTTTATAGTTGCAATGCGGCAACTGATACCGATCCCGACTAATAAAAATCAACCATCGACAATGTTAATTTCCTACCGGTTTAAGCGAGGTAGTTGAACCGATATTTATGGATCATGTGTCATGTTACACGAGCCCGAATAATCTGAAATGTTACTTTAAATTAAACTTTTAATTTTTAATTGAATTTAAATGTAATTAAAGTTATTATAAAACTGTCTTAAATTTTAGCACAACTAAAGTAAATTAAATATTGCTTTTCGTTTTACCGGAGTTTATATTTATGGGAGTTTAATAAATATTATGCTTCAAATAAAATGGACCTGTAGACCTTAGACCTTAGGTTGGGACCGGGATATTCTGAAGCTGCTCGGCTTATTGTGCAACTTGTATTTTTAGTGTGGGTGATGTCAGCCAGGCGAGGCGGGACCTACAGCTTAACGTTGGTTCCCAACCACGGTCCTATTCACTACAACTTACGACGACGTCCTCACCCAGGGGGATATCTGACCCTTCCAACTGGGTATGGTCGACATGTCTACGGTTTTTGGTTGCATTGTGCTCCGAAGTCTTGGTCCTTGTTGACTTTCAACGTCGATACATACACATACACTTTATCTGTTTTTTGTTGGGCTACCACTAAATTTTTGACCTAATTTATAAATAAGTATTTTGGCCGGGCCACGAACCCAGCTGCGTAGGTTGGGTGCCCAACGACCCAGCGCATTAACACTCCAAGTATGGACCTGTAACTAGAGAAAAAAAAAATAAAAATAATAATGCAGTGTAAACTAGTTTATTTATACTGGGCCATTGTTACACCATACGCATTAAATTGAAAAAGTTGGTAAAACGCTTTTAGTATACTAATTATTTAAATTAAAATTTAAAAAAGTATAATTTTAGGGACAAATAATGAATATTAATAAAAATTAAAATATACACTTTTTTTGTTACATTAATAATGAGGTAAAATCGCTAAACGCCCTAATTGTAATTTTAATTTCGTAACTATAAAATCAGTAGTGGAGTGTACTATAAAAATACCAAACATTATTACTATGACTGGATTATTGGTTATTCTTTTATAAGGAAAAAAAATTTAGGCAATTAATTTTACAAAGCAGTGTAAAAAATATACTAAATTATGTCCAAAATAAAAACTAGTTTGCTGTTTTTCACTTGTTTTTATTATTTCTACTGTTTCTTAATTTAATTAAAAAAAAAAAAATATTCCACTAACCTAAGAATAAATACATGCCAGGCTCGTTGCTGCTTCGGTTAGATCCGCAAGACGGTCGCCGAAGTTAAGCAACGTGGAGCGCGGCCATAACGGATGCGTGACCGCCGACCAGGCACCTGGTGCTCGGGGGTCTACGGACAGACCGAGCAGCAACCATCCCAGTTATGGAATAATGGTGTGTGAATGAGAAGGAGTAGGGTCAAGGCACAATAAGCCTCTAGGGCTGCAGCGCACCTAGGTGCAAGCGCCAAAAGGGCAAAAAAAATAACTTTTTCTTTATCGTTTGTCCTTAACAATAATTCCCCAAGTTTACGTGTGGAGTTTAAGAATTACCCTGTATAGCTGTTAGCACACAAAGGTTTGCACACATTTAGATTCTCTTAGAGATAAAAAAGAAAAAACATGAAATGTTCGGCGCTTTTTCAAATCTTCTGTAAAGGAACGCATATTTCTACTTTCTACAGAAAAAAAAATTAAAGGCTTATATTTTTGTAGCAGAATCCGTAAAATACTTATCTTAAAATTTATTTAAAAAGCGAAATAAATTTACCAGTAGCGAATAAAATGTTACCCCATTAAGAGCAGCATTTTAATATTTTTTTAGCACTTAGTCCTCTTAATAAAAAACACATAAAATTCTTTTTGTTGATTTTGCTTTGGACATTAAGGATTTTTTTCTTACCAAAGATGTTTATACATTAATAAAATTATTGTCAGATATAAAGTATCCTACCTTAAGTCCAATGGAAACAGAAATATCTAAAGCTAAGAAATTTATTATCAAGTCACCCCTTAAGAAGGTTGGGCATGTTTCGTAAATAATATACAAACTGGAATTCTGTCATGTTGTTTGACGTTGTCAATTTGCACAGACTGACAGAATTTATTAAATATTCATCGACAACACCAATGGACCTTTACTTATACATTTTAAATAGGATCGTGGTCTTAAAGGGTTTAAATTTATTTCTGTTGCATTAAAAGTATTAAAATCTATTTTTAACCAAAGAAAAAAATATTAAACGTATAAAAATATTCTCTTTTAATTTACATAAAGGGTTTCTTAAATTTCACATAAAATTTTAGAGGCAGAAATAAAAATACAAATGAGTTCTTATACCGGGTGTTTCTTATAGGTGGTTCCCCCTATAACTTTTTTATCTTTTTACTTATACATTTTAAATAGGATCGTGGTCTTAAAGGGTTCCAATCTATTTCTGTTGCATTAAAAGTATTAAAATTAATTTTTAACCAAAGAATAAAATATTAAACGTATAAAAATATTGTCTTTAAATTTACATAAAGGGTTTCTTTAATTTTACACAAAATTTTAAAGGCAGAAATAAAAATACAAATGAGTTTTTATACCGGGTGTTTCTTATAGGTGGTTTCCCCTATAACTTTTTTATCTTTTAAAATACAAACATGAAATTTGGTATGTGGGTATTTGACTTAATTTTGAATTGGGTGATTTATTTACTTGTTTTTTTTTATCTTTGGTTTAACCGAAAATAACTGCTAGTTTCAAGTTTTAAATTCATCACTGGTATATTTTAACTTATTTTAATACAATATGACATTCTGGATGCAATGACACCTCAGATGTAATTTTTCGGCACTTCACGGTCAAAAATTTATTTTTTAAATTCCATTCTGTACCATGATTACGCTAAAACGGTTTGTTTTAAGTCAAGTAGTGTTTTTACGACTTCTTAGGGCGGAATCAAAGTTTGCAAAATCCATTTTATGATCATAACTTCTTTTTTAAATGAAACGAGGATGGCTCGTTAGCATATCCCAAAAGAGTATTTTATTCCGAATACTTTGGTACCACATAGGCGGTAATTCGGAAAAGTTTTTATCCAAATGGCATGTAATAAAATTATTCTAAACCAACCCTTATACTAAATGATAATATCGACACACACAAAAAGTGTATAAATTAGAAGGGAAAAATACTTTTTGGCTCAAGCTTTTTGAACCTGCCGTGACTAAAGATACAATGTGTTCATGCCAGTTAATGGTCTTCTCAAATGTGAGTCCCACGAGATTGATAAATATAAATGTGTAATGTGTTCTATAGAAAAATCTTACTCGAATAACCGCCTATGTGGTACCAAATTATTCAAAATAAAATGCTCTTTTAGGATATATTAACGAGTTAACCTCGTTTGACTCCGCCTCAAGAAATCGTGAACACAAAAGACGATTTATTTGATTTTTCTATGGCTACTTGACTTAAGATAAACTATTTTAGCCTCATCAAGGCGCTTTCGATTAAAATTTAAAAATACAATTTTGACAGCAGAAGTGCCAAAAATGACATGTGGGGTGTCATTGTGTTGTCAATTTTTCAGTGGTGCCTTTTAAAATTTGAAAGTAGCAGTCATTTCCAGTTACACCGGAAGTAATAGAAAACAAGTGAATAGATTAACCAATTTACAAATATGTCAAACAACTATATACCAATTAACATTTTTCTGTCGTAAAAGCTAAAAAGTTATATTAGGGAAACACCTGTGAGAAACACCCGGTATATTTGCTAAGCTCAAAAAAGTGTTTTATTATTTTTCTGACTGCTTCAAGAATTTCTAAAATAATACAGTCACTAAAGTATTTAAATAATAACTAATAAAGTAATGAAAAAACACATATCCTTTCGATTACACGTCATAACAATTGAAATTCGATATCAGTCTTAATATAATAATCAAACTTACATAGTGTAAAATGAATAAGGAATCTAATCTTGTAATACCTTTAAATTAATAAAGTTTTCACATTAGGTTGCCTTAATTGGCACAAATTTCTACTTAAATGACTATTTAACTTTAACTCTTGCCTAAATATTTTTTAACAATTTCACCAGTCCGTAATTTCTCTAAATCGTTTTAGTTATGTTTTATTTTTTTATTACTTCCTAAAATTGTATTATTGAATACTCTACACATGTTTATAGGAGAAATTACTTTTTATATTTTATAATTATATTTTATATTTTAATGGTTTTTTAAATAGGATGTAATTAATTTTTGCTTGTACTTTAAAACAAAAACCTGTATTTTGATTTAAAAACTATATTTATTTACGACTACGTAAATTTAACGTGTCACTGTTTTTTTTAATAAAAGAAAATGCACAAAATTTGGTGATACGTTGTGTTTGGGCCCAAGGAATTTGAAAAAGAAATTGTTGTACAAACGTTTGAGAGAAACCTTGCGTATCTAAAATTTATGAGAATATAATGCATATTTATTTAAAGTCATTATCCACGCCATCTTGGCTTTTTATGAAAATGTTTAAGAAAAATAATATCTATATTTTAATGTAAAATTCCTAAATTAAAAATAACTTTTTATATTGACAATTTTATTTTTTTATAAAGAAATGTATTTTGTATTTAAATAAGTCAAACCAGGCTGCCACATTTGTATGTAAGCTGCTGCCGAAACAATCTAAATAATAGTGTACCCAACTTTATGTAAATTTAGCATATTAGAGTTAGACATCCTAGACTTGTTAATACCGTTCAACCAAATTTCCAAATTTGTTTTAACCTCCAAATGGACAACCTTCTGCGATACATTAACATGCTTTTGTATATTGTTTATTGTTAAAATAGTACTAAACAATATATTAAATTACAAAAATAAACATTTTTTATTATTTTTTTACCAAACTACATTAAGTTTCTAAAAGTACGCTTCTATTAAGATTGATTTATGCTAATCTTTATCTTAATCAAGACCTAATTATCTGAAAAGTACCCGTTTGATTTTCATATTTTTAGACCTATTTAGTATGTTAGCAAAAAAACTAAGTGAAGGGAAATTACTTGTCTCAGAAAAATTTTTATTGAGCTTTGCCTTCGTGAAAACATCTTCTCTTTTAAAATCTTGGCAAATTTAAATGAACATGCTTTTTAAACTAGAAGCTGCACACTTTGCTATATTTCCTTTTATTTTGCAAATTATTTAGACAGATAACCTTCTTCAAGTTTATTTCTAGGTCGACATTTATTTTGCATTATTTTCAATATAAAATAAGATCTATAAACATTAGCTAAGTTAAAATATTTATTTTAAAAACTTTACCTTACAAAAGACTTTACTGTCATTAAAACAAAATTAATAGACAAAACATAATATTTTACTTTCAGATAAAAATAATGGTTATTTAATTTTCCAAAGAAAGAAGTTCAATAATCATTTTTCTTAGACAATAAACTTTATTTTATTTAGTTTTTATACTGAAATGTACATGTTCGGGAAAATATAACAAAGAATTGTAGCGCACTCTAATTTATCTTGATTCTCCGTGTAATCTCTTAAAGGAGCTGGTTTGTATTTTATAACTTCTTTAAAGCATCATATATTAGATATATTAGCAGATTTTTATAAATTTCTATAGATGGTAGCCTAATGTTTCATTTCTTTTTATTTATACCATTACTTAAGTAATTTAAAAAATGTGCGCATGCCTACTATTATCGTAATAATACACTTTGTAACAATAAGATGTGAACGTTCAGTTTTTATCTTAAGTAAAATATCGAGATACTAGGGTGTGTTGGTTAAAAATATTGTTTAAAAATCAGTTATCTTGTCTGGTTGAATCTGGAGATTTTGGGGGCCAGACCAATTATTAAATAATAAGCAAGTAGATGTGGGATAATTTTTTTTTAATTTAATAAAATATATAACAAATAGAAGACCGAAAGAAACACAATAAGGTGTTAAATTCAACAAATATTTTTAAGAGAGATTGTATTACATTTTTTAGATTATTTATTATTAAGTTTAGAATATTTTTATTTTTGTTTAACTTTTTCTTATTTCCTAAATTATATACGTGTAATATTTGCAATAATTTTGGAATAATCTTGTCAAACATTATACAATTGCACGAAGATACACACAGGCACAGCAAGATACAATCTATTCGAATTTAAGATACAATTTGTGCTTTAAGGCATTTCGTAGGTTCAAGAATGCTGTAGCGTTGACAGTGCCAGCAAATTGACATGCATTCTGCAATATTCCTTTAATTCTGGAATTTGAACGAACGAAGCCACAAGTTTCTCTTATTTGGAAACGGGGATTTTAAAGAACTTGGACATTAAATTCATTTCGACTTTAAACGTATTGCACAATGTCCTAAAAATATTTTAAATATATTTTACAAGGCGTTCTTTTTTATACCGTAATATTTTTAAGTTTATAGTTATATTTTTTATCGTTGTGATACACCATAAAAGCAAATGTCTAAGTATCAGCGTACCGAGGATGTCGGGTTATTAAAAATTTAACTTAAACTTTAAATTAAATTCGTGTTATCTCTCATGAAGAACTTTTGCATATTTATCTAAGTACTAACTGTGCTCAACGTCGCTTGACCTTAGTGATCGAACGGGAATTGGTATGTTAACGTAGTATAGCTAATACTAAGAAAATATAAAAAGTCAAATCGACAAATATTTTATTTAATGTCCAACAAAATTAGACAATAAAACAATAGTGTAAAAAGGTCCCAGTAAGCAAAAAATCATTTTTAAAATAAGATCATATATAATGGTGCAGTTTGTACTGCACTTTATGTGGCATTCTTAACACAATAGGCAACACATGTTGCATATCATACATTATTCTTTATCGAAAAAATAGGCAACAAAACAATAAAAAAAGGTAGCATTGAGAGGGCTCAGTAATCAGAGGATCGTTAAAAAAGATCAAGTAAATCAGAGTTTGTAACAAACTTGCTGACATTTTAGTCTTCGCATTTTAAAAATACAGGGAGTCCGGAAAGGTGAGGTTAAAAATGACAGGGGTGATAAAATGAGCCAAAATAATGTATATACTTTATAACAAAGTTTTATCGCGATTCGTTAGGCAAACATTGACCTTCAATGTTAGAATAAAAAGAGCCTATTTTAATTTTAACTTTTTAACCGTTTACGGTTTATCTGCTCGTCATTTCACAAATTCGGCTGTTCTGGTTAATACTACTATCGGACCAATAATGCCTAACGACAAAACCCCGTTATCATCTCCTTATCCAACCGCATGGTTATAAGTTTAAAAGCAGCCTGCCTGAATGAACTTTATTTTTGTCTTTAAATGCATACATTTTTAGTGTTATAATTGTTTTGTTTGAAGAATTTAGTTTTTGTTGGTTATTAGGTTAAAACATTTAGTTTAAAGTTGTGCCAGTAAACTGACGGTTTCAAGGTAAGAACCGAGGTCAAATTTTTGTTGAAATGTTAATTTTGTTATATTTGGGCAACTAAATAACCTCATGCTAATGCTTCTTTCCAGCTGTTCAGTTAGTGGGGATTATACAGGGTGAGGCGATTTTTTTCATTTAATGTATTTATTTTTAACACAGGTGACAAACTTGACATTTTACATTGACCGTTTGATTCCTTCATCATTTTTGTACCAAAAAGGTATACCTTATTTAAATAGATATCTTGGACCGTTTTTCATAAAATCCCATTTTAAATTTATATATCTATCCAGCTTTTGTATGTAATAAAAAATCATATTTTGAAAATATTATTAAAATATTCTAACATTATAAAAAAAGAGTCTTTATCTTGTACTATAAAGTTTAAGAGTCTCACAAACAGCATTTTTAATATTGAAAACCAAGTTAAAATGTAAATGCATCTTTATTTGATAGACATAATATGGTAATAGTGCAACGTATGTAAAACGATTTAACTAAATCGCATAAACACATTAGCAATAACAAGGCATGATATTGTGTAATGACTTTGGACAATACGACGTAAGTGATATGAAGCAGACATATAGGTGATAATAATTCGTATCTAACAATCGCGGGCCTCGACCATAATAGGAATAATAATCTCTGATATTCCAAAATTTGATTTGGATCTAATTATTTGCCACGCAACACAGTCCCCGATTGTTAAATTTGCAAGGGAAATTAAAAATCCACCGCTGTCGGTTGTAATTTGGTTGGATTTAATAAAATCCTTCCTGTGTTTTGACTTTTGCATGATATTTTTAAATCTGCTTTTACAAAACCGGCGGTACTAAAATTTTATCGTTGTGATTGTTTTAGTCGTGATTGTTCCTCGTCCATTCGATAAACCTATTTGCTTGACCGACTGGATGTTGTTAAAACTAAACGACCTCAATAAAAGCAACTTTTAAATATTTTAATTTAAAATTATTACTCGGTTGTTTCAAAACACAATTTTTTAAGGCAACATTTTATACGAGGTTGATGAGAGTAGTACAATTTAACTTTTAAAAATATAAATTACTTAAAAATTGTCGTTGACTGTAAACCTAACTAGAACATACATTCAGAATGTACCATTGCAATTTAAACATTAGATTTGGTATAATATTTCAAGGTCGGAAAAAATTTTATAAAAAAAATAAAATATGTTTTCTAAACTACTTGTCATAAAAATTGCCACTCTTTAAAATAATGTATCAAACTTAACCAAAATTTTCTGCTTCTTATTTATACAATAATGTATGCCATAAGTAATAACACTTTGGCGTAAAACAACACACGTTAGGTTTTTAAATTTTTTTATGATGGGTATAACCACCAGAAGAATTGACACACTTAGCAGTGGCTCTAGGCATGCTTCTAATTAAAAAATAATTCATGTCTTTTTGGAGAATCTACTGATCTTGATGGATTGCCAATATTATTACCTGCGCGAAACAGAAGTTACTTCTCATGGGTAAAAAAATGTGTTTGTGCACTTTGGTACCAGTCATCATCGAGAGTTGATGCGCGGTTAAACAGACTAGTCGCATTATTGAAAAAAAATATCAACTCCTAGCCTCGTTTAGAGTACGGACAGCACGGTTCTTAGCTAAAGACCGTGTACGTAGAGCACAGTGAGCCCGTACCACTATGCTGCCATGGCTTTTTAAGTACGCATGTTTGTAGACGCCCCGATTTGTTTACTCCGTGAGATCGTAAAAATCCCAAAATGCTTCTAGCCACTACGGATCTAAATGTGGGTTATCTATGGGGACATCTCACGCAATATAAATTTTATTCCTTAATTCTGCTGCAATTCGTAGTTGGTTGGACAATCTAATAAGGCTACTTCTGACTGGTCCCATTCATGTTTTGTGGGAGACAGATCAAAAAACGTGGAAGCCAAGCTAGAATGTAAACATTATGTGGCTCTAGATAACCACAGTTGGAGGAGCAATACGTGAGCGTGCATTATTCTGCTAAAATCAGACATTACCAATACCAACACGCTGGACGTAGAGTAAAGAACTTAGTTCTAAAGGTACGGTTTCAAGGAACGCGCCAGGCAGCAAACCGTTGACGCAAGCGCCAGCGCCATTTATATTACCAAAATCGCTACTCGTTACTCCCCAAGGCGAAAGCAAAATATGAATGGCTGCGGCGCATGTGTCGGAGGTTTACTGCCTGCCGCTACTTTTACGCTTCCTTCATGTAACGCAAGACTGCAATGTATCCTTGGATAAAAACTTACTGCCCCTTGTGCATTCCTAAGCAGAATTGGAATTCCTGGAAAACACTACCGAGTTCCAGCCTTTAAATTATTATTATTTTAAATGAGTATATCGTCTTTGGTTAAAAATGGTACATTAATAACAAGTGTTGCAATTTTTATAATAAGTAGTATATATTGATATGTAGGTGCTTTTATCTGAAAGAAACATTTTAGCGTTTGTAAAAATAAAGTGTGTAATCTCGAAAATATCCCCTTGCATTTTTAGAAATCACTTCTGAATAACTTTTTTATGTGCATCCGCGTTACAAAGGCTGAGCAGTTTGAATTTTTCTACTATCTATTATTATACTGAAAATCATTTATAAATGTATATTAGAGTTGGTATATGAAGTTGAGGATGAAACGGGTTAATGCGTGATTAAATCCGAGACCCCAAAATGCCTTTTCATGATCATAAAGCAAATCGTAAGTATTGAATTCAGGCGAAAACATCAAGTTAAGCACGGTTGACGTACACTTAACACTCGGTTTACCAATTATTATTACTAAAAATAAATTATGCCATTATCGATTTTGTTCTACTAAAATAGATAGAAAAATGTACAGACTCTCCTTTAAATTTAACTCCAAATATTGTCTAGTACAAAAGCAGTTTTAATAAAATACAGTAAAAATCTGTTAATAAAGACAATTTAAAAAAGGAATATCGAAATGATGCCGCTAGCATTCCCTTAGACACTCAGACTACTCTAGAAAGCTGCTCATCATTTCGCATCCATTATGACGATAAAATGGCTAAATGTTCTTAAAAATCTTGCTTCCAGGAATAACAGGATAAAACTCCCCTAGGTTCCTTGGCTAAAAGGCAATTAAAAACAGAATAACTAGCAAGAGCTCGGTGATCTGGTTAACGGTCCTGAGCCAATTCTCGAAATGACTTAATATGTAATAAAAAAACAATAAGTAGATGGTCCCAAACACAACACCTAGATCGTTGGCATACGTAACCTAGTCAAAGACATGCAAAAGAGACACTAAGCGACTAACAGCTAAGGTCCTCCATCTGTACGTGTACTCAGTTAAAGCAAGTATTGGAACTTTTGACATGCCACTGACATCTGAAGAAATAACTGCAGACAATGCGCGCTATACAATGGTTCTACAACATGCAGGCTTTTGGGAAAGAGAAAGTAACAACCTCACACATAATATACAGTGTGGACTAAATAAAACTTGAACACTTTTTTACTAATAATAACTTTTTATCTGTTGCGCCTATCTTTTTCAGTTTCGAGATGCTAATAAGCTAATATAATTTCTCTAGGTTTGCCAATTTTGGTCAAATAGATTTATACAGCACTGCAATTATGCTAACACGTTTATTTTTAAATAATTTACTGTTATGTTTGGTCAGCATCTAACTCAGTAACCATGGTAACCTCACATTTTTGATTTTCAAAAGACACTAAAAAAAGTTCTTTTTTAAAATCGAGAGAAATGCTCCCCATGCATTATTTATCAAAAATAACTATAATTCCTAAATCTTCAAATTATTAACAGATTCGTTTTAACTAAATCATTTCCTACAGTTTGTCTACAAGAAAAACGTAGCTTAATTGTAGCTAAATCAAATTTCTTTTGCAACGAGGTTAGGTACAGTATTTTGGAAAAAGTTTCGTAAGTCCAGTCCTGTCTAAATCCATTTGACCAAAATTGGCAAACCTGGAGAAAACATATCTACCTATTAGCCTTTTAAAAATAATAAAAAAGGCAAAACAGATAAAAGTTATTATTAATTAAAAAGTTTGCAAGTTTAATTTGGCCCACCCAGTATATTTGCAATGCACTGGCACACAAAAGACTTAAAACATACATAGCGGAAATCCTTTTCCACATGATAATCTTGGCAGAAATCTGCTAAATCTGATAAAGGGTAGCGAACTTTTGTAACAAAAAGACATGCAAGATAAACCCAAATAGTCGTGGGCCCAACCAAAAAAACAAACCAACGGGAAATTTTTAAAACCCCCGTATATGTTTACAACTATTTTTCACATTATGCATGAATGATTGCATTCCATGTGCCATAACTTTGCGTAGAGCCGGCAAATTAATACTTACAGCCGACTAGTGCAATTACCCTCAAAATTCGAAACGTTTAACAGTGGACACCGTAAAATTACATGCGGATAATTTATCGTCCGAATAATTGGGTTAGCAAACAAAACAAACTCAATATGTCGAGAGACAGCCGAATGAAATCTTATCGAATTAGTTAGTTTCTATTTCGTGGGTATTTTCCATGTATCAGTTTCGAATGTGTACGGTTTTAACTAAATTTTACCGGTTTGATTAGTATCGGTAAGGAGCACTAACCACACAACCTAACTAAGTTATGTACTTCCCAAAGTATTCGAGTCGTCGCATTTAAATTACATTGAAGTTGTCCGTATTTATACAATTTTCTAAACCAAAATAAAGTCTAAAAGTTTACTTTTTAATATTCACAATGTGTAATGGGCTTTAAAAATTCGCTTCATAATAGTCTTCATTATACTGATTTATTTTTTCCAAGCTTGTATTTACAACTGAATATGTATAGTAAGCATTTATTTAAACAATTTTTTTATTTTTTTAAACTCTAATCAAATCTGTGCAGCGTGACCCCAAGGCTTAGAACTAACAATAACTAAAATTCTTCTTTACCCCCAATGTAGATAAGTTATATTTTGGCTTCTAAAGGTTTAAATAGTCCGCAATCTTTCAAGGTATGATGAACATTTATTGAAACAATTATTGACTCTTTTTAAACTTTTATAAAATTTGTGCAGCGTGACCTTAAGGTTTAGAACTAACAATAAGTCTATTTCTTTTTACTTTTAAAGTAGATAAGTTATATTTTTGCTTCTAAAGATATTATTAGTCACAATATTTTAACGCATGATGGGCATTTATTTAAACAATTTAAGTATTTTTTTCTTTCATCAAATCTGTGCAGCGTGACCTCCAGCCTTAGAACCAACAATAACTCTATTTTTTCTTTACTTTCAAAATGAATAGGGTATATTTTGGCTTTTAAATATTTTAATTGTCACATTATTTCAACGTATGATAGGCATTTATTTATAAAATGACTAATTTAGGGTGGTTCGTAAGTAATGGGCCAAAATTCAACTAAAGAATTATGATGTTAAAATATTGCTTACTTTGCTAACCTTGCCTCAGTACCAAAGTTGACAATAACTGAAATACAGGGTCTTGTGTTCAAAAAATATTTTAAAATTATTTCAAATATATTTGATACGTTTTAAAAATTGTAATAAAGCTCAGTATCTACGGATTTTCTGACATGAGCTATTTATACCGGATGTTAATTTTAAAGTGTTAACAAGAAGACGCTACCTACACTACTTTTAATTTTTCTATAACGTCGCAACTTTTTGTGCTCTCGTGTATGTACTATCCGAGTAAAATATTTAACTCCTCTTTTACATAAAAAAGGTATACTTTGTAAGAATCGCCCTGTTGAAGCATTTTGTAGATATTCGCGTTTAAGTTATTTATTTAAAAAAATGCTTTTAAAAACAACGTGTTTGCCATAAATACAACTGCCTTATCAGAAACGAATGATTTAACTAACCAGAACATATAAATAAATTCTGACTGTATTAGATAATAATGAAGTTGTATATATGCGGAGTATTTTGTACAGTCAAGTGTACATTCAATTTTGGATAATAAATATATCTGAATGAATGTATTATTATTACACAGTATGTCCCATGTCCCAAATGGATTATGCATGCATTTGGATCGTCAAAATTATCAAAGAAAGAAGAAATTTAATAGTAAGGTGTTTGCTAAATTAATTGTGTTCGGTATGTTGTAGTGTCTAAAATAGGCTGCAATTTGTATATACAGTGTAGGAGAAAAAGTTTATATTTTTTAAATTTAACTCCCGGTATATTAAATCACTATTAATAGGATCTTTAAAAAACCTTTGTGAAAATACCACATTAAGTACATCTAACTTTAATACTTTCGAAAATATGGCCATCAAAATAAGGTCTATAGGTAATTTTTAAAGTACCGCTATTTTGTAGTGGGTAAAGGTATTGACTTTATATTCTAGGGTCATTAAGTAATTATTAAAAGCTTTTAAATAATGTGCCACAAGACCTTCCTCTCCAGTTAACTTTGTTTCGCAATTTGGCGCCAAGCTGTCTTCTTGAGATTTAGAGCTGTTACTGGTCTGTCAAAAAGATGTCTCATTGGTAATAAGTTATCGTTTCAAATTTTGTTAAATTATTTCAAACCATTTTTAAGATATCGCCCTGTAATCCTTTAAAATCTCCACCCTGTATAAGAAATTTACGTTAGAAAATAGAAGAAGGTAACATCTAGCCGCTCATTGGCTGCAATAGCGGAACAACTAAAAAACATGTTTTGAGATAAATGGGTTTAAAGTGTTCATTGCATATTTGCAGATTCAGTTTGCTCAAACGAAGATTACTTTTAATTTTATATCTTTTTTCCAGTATTCTGGCTTTAAGAGAATAAGGGTTATATTGGGGTGCAATAGGTATACGCCTATAAGAATGAAGCAATCCACGCTTGACTGGTTTACGGTTTAAGAAAAATTTTAATATACCTCAATGGTTTCTCTATTTAAAGTATGTAATGGGTTGTTACCAAATTATTTTGCCAAGTTTTGAACAATGTAGATTCAAATTTATGATTATAACACTCTTAACAATAACCATTTTTATTTAACAAGAACCAGACTGCATTTGTTCAAGGCATCATTGCTTGTTAAAAGAGCATCCCAGTATAAAGGTTGCCCAATAAAATTAAGTCCAGTCCAACAGTGTCAAAATTTAGGCGTAGATTTAGCAAACACCTAAAAATGGTTAACTGATTTTATTTTTAAATGTTGCTTTTAACTGAATTGTTCTTGTTAATTAATTTTTTATTGTAAATTTATAGAATACGTTTGGATATTGTATTTGTTATTTTTAGGAATTTTAATTTTGTATTAGGTAATCCTATTTATTAAAGATTATTGTAAAAATGTGTAATTATCCTGTTTACACCTGTTCTTAGTTCGAAACTGTTTTTTAGTTGTGTCACTATTGCAGTCCATAAGCAAAATACCTAAAGTATCAAAGCACAAAAAGTATTTTTTTAGACTAGCGTTTATTAATTTAATAATTACAATTGAAAGAGTAAAACTGATAATTAAGTTTAATTTGTTGTTACCTAAAATGAGTACGAAAGTTTTTGTCCCGACACACAATGTTGCTGCCATAGGATTATACAACAAATGTAGCTCAGTTTGAATTGTTCTCTTCCCTTAAATTTTTGAGTGTAAATATACCCTGTGTATTTTAGTAAGCAAAAAAAAATCCGTTCTGCAAAAGATGGTTAAATTTTAAAATAGAGCACATTTTTAAAAATTATTTTGATTTGCTTTAACGAAATATTAAAATGTATACACCTTAAAGGGGGATGAAAATTTTATTTAAACGGATAAATATTTAAATTTATATATTCCGTATGTCTCTGTCTACGTTTTCATCTTTCATTTAGAAGGCAGAAAGAATTTTAATATAAAATGTCTTGGTATTTTAGCGTTTAAAATGAAATAAACTTAATTGATGAAACCAAATTAAATAAAAATAAAGTACAGGTACGCGGCGGTAAAGCCGGCTTTAATTTCAAATGAAATTCTTCTTTTCTTTTGATCCAAGATGAGACGTTGCGGATTTGTTTTCAGACAAAAGCTAAGTGTGATAATTAGGGGTGTAAACGTAAGAAAGGCTTAAAAGAATTTGGTTAAGGGTAAATCTTTGCCTTCTTTATCCTACTTATAAAGGTGAAAAATAAAATATATGCTTGTTTGTGGTTTCTTTTTATATACTTCTTATCATAAAAATTGCAACATCAAGAAAAATTTTACTAACTTTAACCTAACCAGAACTTACTGCTATACTTAACGTCCAGTATGTTGGTAGTGCCTTATGTTAGCAAAATTATATTGTAGGACATATTGCTTGACAACTATGGCCTATATAGAACCACATTTCTTGTCCTTCACATTTTCCTGATATGTCTCCTATAGAATACGTTTGGGACATGGTAGGAGAAGCCTTAGTAGATCGTCTAACCAACCACGTTCAGAAGAGTTGAAAAATGAAATCTGTTGCTTTGGACGAAATTTTCATGAAAGTATAGATAACACACAAAATAAAGAGTGGACTTGACCAGACCAGCCTGAGGGTACGTATTTCGACTCACTGAATCCGAATTTAAGGTTAGTTCTGGTTAGCCTATACACCTTTAAAATAAGGAAAAATAACAAAAAATTGACAAAAATGGACAGTTTTAGGGATATTAAAAAAACCAATTAAATTCGAATTCAGTGGGTTGAAATACGTACCCTTAGGTTAGTCCGGTTAAATACACTTAACGCTCCTTTTTTGTGTGTGCTGGTGTAATTTAATTAAAAAATGCTTAGAAACACTGCTCAATGTGTAAGTTCATACATGACTACTTTAATTTAAAAATTAATAATCCTTATGAATACCGAAAAAATTTTTTTGGAAATTTTTTCGGTTTTTTTTAAACTTGAAAAGAAATGTTCCAACCTAACCACTATATAAAGTAACAGCTTTAGTTGTTATAAAAACTATTTTCTAAATTTGTACAATTCATGGCAATTGTCCAACGATAACACATCAAATTTAGAACGGCCCCCATCTCAGAAAAAGGTTTTAAACTCTCCAAAACAAGGTTCGTGGGCCACATGAGAATTCCGTTCCGTTATTAATGAAGCCTATTAAAATCAGTCTGGCAAATTTCTGACGGCGAACTTCGTGAATTATATCAATAATAAATACTACCAATCGAAAAACATCCAGAAGTATTGCACAATGGTGTTGAAGGGGGTCATTTCAAAGTTACGAAGGCTTTTAAAAGGTTTGAGAAAGGTTCTACTGACTGGAATGTCATTCCACAACCAAGGCCCGGTAAAAACATGCGCTTTAAGCAAGACCTTATGAAACTGAACATAAGAAACAAATAAGTCTGGTGACATCACAAAATGGCTAAATTTTACTTCAAGGTTCTAAATGCACCCCAGATGTCATAAAGTGACGTATAATTTGTAAAAATTAAAAAATATGAGCAACAAAATGAAAAATATTTTTTTAAAGAATTTCCATATACATAGCAGGCTCCTTTTAGGTAGTTAATAGAAGATTAGTTGGAAGCCACTGTTGCTAACTTATTCTTTTAATAATATATTGTTTGATTTGGAACACCAAAAGAACTAATAGTATCCAAGGCAGAAACTTTTAAGTCTAATCTTATATTAACCATTCACCTCCAGCGAAATGAAATGGTCAAGAAATTTACCAGAACTATAAGGAGGAGTATAAGAATTCAACAAAATCTCTAAACAATTAAAAAGTTTTCCAAGAATTTTATTTCTTGTGAACTTTTTAATCTCTATATTAATGTTTTTATTTCGTATTTAAGTATCAAACAGAACTTTGGCATACGCATTTAAAATTTAAAACTTTAATTATTCGGCATACCCACATCCCGTTTTCGCATTCCCCCAAATAAAAAATTAGCTTGGAATTAAAATTAGGCTTTGGCTTTCTTTATAGTTAAAGGTAAAACAAATAGTTTAAAATGTACAAGCAGCGGCTTAACAAAGCGTAAATACAAAATAAAAATATAAGAAATTTGAGATTCAAACTTATTGACCGTGCAAATTTGGAGATAATTTTCTTTCCAACCACATTTTTAAAATCTTTTTGCATTTTTGGGTATACAAAGTACTATAAGGTTTTGCTGCGATGCCTTAAATTTTTAATATCGTTGAAACCAGTGTTAAAAAAAGGTAAATTTAGGTTTATTTAAATATTTCTTAGTTTATTTAAACATAACAATATGTATTTATATTAACTCTATACTTAAAGGTTTATTTATTTCAATATTTTAATTTTATTAAAAAAATAGGTAAAAAGTGTTAGAAATCATACAAAGAAATGTTTTAATTGTCAAACTTCAAGCAAGGTTGTCATAAGTATTAGGTCTTTTTTTAACCTTTATCCTCTTTTTGCATCACTAAGTATACATTTGGCATAATAACTTACAATACGCAGACAATAATTTAAACACAATTTGGGTTTCATGGACCTAAAATTTCTAATGAGAAAGAATGAATAATGGGGATGCCATAAACTCCTTTTAATCGTTTATACCGTAATTAAATTTTTGGTCCTATTAATTATCTTACTTTCTAATGATTCGTTTGCCTAAATGTAGGCTTTACAATTTTAATACAGAATATTTTATAGATTGTTAAGGTCAATTCAAAAAACCAGATTTATGCCAACTGTTTTGTTATCCTATTTTGATTATTATTTTTTATATGTTTCTAAAAGTTGACACACTTATTTAAAATTACTAATTAGGAGATTTTTAATAGTTGGTGGTAATAATAAAAGTTTACGAACACTACTGACTTAAACCAAATTTATTGTTCTGTCTTGAATGTTGAGTTATTATATTCTTTTATAAAATATAGGAATAAAGTCTTACTTGTGTAAGTAAAATACTTGTTTTTTAATTTTCATTTTTAGTTAATAATTTGTTTGTAAACTACGCGCAACTTGAGCATACATTTAATTAAATCCAAAAGTAATTAACTTTATTTTCTCTTTCTCTTAAATGTGCTGACTAACTTTGAACTAGTTACTAAATGAAATAATATAGCAGGCAGCAAAATTATAATATACATTTTTAATTTTTAGAAAATGATCCTGGCGAAGATTGACATTTAAAATCTAAGATTTTTTCACTTTAATAATTTATTTTACAATGTATATTAGCCTTTAATATTAATATTTAGCACTGAAACACAGCGTGTGAAGATTTACACAATACACGGAAACTTAGATTTCTATATTTTTAAATTTTCATAGCTCAGCGGCATTTTATGGTATTATCTTGTCCAAAGTCGAGATTTTTTTTGAATTAAATACTCTACAAAAGTGCCCATTGCGGCGAAGTCGTAACTCATACCAGTGAGGTAGTATGGGGGAGGGGGTGGAATACCATTTTTTGTAAAAACACGTTTTTTGCATTTACCTCTATAACAAGAGCTATAGAACATATGTAGGAAAAAAATTATACGAAATTTAATTTTTAAAAAACAGGTTTTAGCATCAAATCACCAGGATTGATATTTTTGAGATATTAGTTGTTGAGGTTTACGTAGCACTAAATTTCTATTTTCGGCAACTTACCAGTAAGATTTTTTTATTTTTAACACAATAAAAAATAAAGTTGCAGCATAGTAAAAGGTTTTTAAATCTTCGAAAATTAAAACTAGAGGATGCATAAGATTATAGGAAGCCCAGGATTGGGACTGATGATTTTAAGGAGTCATTACTAATATTTATCATTAAAAAAAAACATATTTTATTATACTAGGTACTATAAAATATATTTAAAAAAAACACTAATTTGAGCTGTGTCCTTTAAGAGACATATCTCAGTAAAGAGGGACTTTGGAAAAAATCGATAGGAACTTGTCATATTATTTTCATGTGTTTTATATGATTCTTAAAAATTGTCCCAATATTCTGGGACGCTTTGTATAAATTGAGTTGCTAACCTTTCCTTGGCTCAGATTATATAAAAAACACCCATGGATATTTAATTTGTTTTAGACTATAAACTTTTTGAACTTTAAAAACAGCTCGTTAAAAAATAACAAACCGCTCTTTTCATTAAACGTGGTCTGAATTATTCTGTTTCTTGATAGAGCAAAGTCGCACTTTGGTTTTGGATTATGCCCACATTAAAATTTCAAAAGCAAATTTAGCCCAACGGTTTCTGCACCAGACTGCCGCTAGCCAGTGTGTTATTTATTATGGATGCATTTCGCTCTGAAACCGAAACAAATTGTTTTTTTTAATACCACCGGCCATTTTGATAGAATCGAACGTTGACTGTTTTTCAAATAAAGCCATATTTGTGTTCATTTTTTTATAAACAAAAGCTACTAAAAAATATTTTCATTTGTAGCTAAAGAAAGCCCTCAAATACTTGTATAAGGCATTAGTACCAGCAGAGATAATTGTAGCCATTACTATGCACATTTTACTATGCCTTATTTGTGAAAAAATAATAAATCAATTTTAAACGGTTTTACTTAGTTTCACCTGTTTATTTGTTATTTATTTGTTTGGGTTTTTTGTAATTTAGTAATTGAAATTTGATCCCCTTCCTAATGACAGATCGATCTTAAGTTTGGTACACATTTTTAATCTTGATGACAATACAATATAATACATTTTTTATAAGGATGGCCGCCAATACAAAATGCCGGATTACATATTTTACACAACTACCTGAACATGGGTATCCAATGAAAGGGCTTAATTAGTAAAATAGAGCGTATTCTGAAATAAATCAACTTATAAAATAAGAAGTATAAACTAACAACAAAACTAAAAACTTGAAAATTATATATATAAACAAATATGTTAGACGGTTTTATTACAATAAAAATGATGTACGTGTGTACTAAAAGCTAAAAAATAATTCTCTAAGCTACCAGATCGCAGCAATCTGCTCATCATTCTGGGGTATTTATCAGACAAAATAACAAAATCGTGGACTAGTTCTAGTTAGTTATAGTGAGGAATTAAATAAATTCAAAAGAATAAGAAGTATCAACTAAAAACAAAACTAAAAACTTGAAAATAAATTAAATAAAAGTTTTTATATTAAACGGTTTTATTGAACTAAAAAACAATTTGGTAAGTTCAAGCTACCAGATCGCAGTTTTAGGTACAATAAAATCGTTTTACATATTTCTTTTTTCATATAATTTATATTAACTATTATTTCCATGCATGTTTAAATTTATGTTTTTTTTTGCTTTAGGAGGAAGAAATATTTTATACAAAATTTTAGTTTTTAAACTATTTTACTCTTGCGCCATAATTTTAGTGCAGTTTAAATTGGAGTTAGTTTAGTATTTGTTTTATTCTAAACAAAATTAAATACAGGCAAAACTTTGGTCCTATAAATATTTAAAAACGTCAAATACCACACCAATTTTAGAAATAATATTTTTAAAATAATAATCTTGTATTTTAATTTTACTGCGGTTTGTTATTTTATTGTTTGTTTTCCAAATTTTAATACTTAAATAATTAAACAATGCACATTAGATATTGTAAACCGACAATATCGGTAAAACTTTAGCCTTATGAATATTTAAAAACTTCAAATAACGCGCCATTTTTGCTTATTCTGTTTTATAAATAGTACATAGTTTTATTTGACTTTGCTGAATATTAAATAGAAATTTAAAATATAAAGTGACGTTAAATAGAACCTCGCAGCTTTGCCGACTAAACCTTGGATATGCTTTACGATAATTATGAATGGTTAAATTAAATATAAGGCATTGTAATATAAAAAAGTTAAACGATTTATTTAAGTACATAATATAATTAGTATAAATTTTAAGGGCAGTTGAATCCAATATATTTAAAAAAATCATTTATATACTGGTCCAGTCTCTACCCTAAAAATTTAAAGTAATGAGTCTACAATGAATAATAAGAAAAACACTTTTTATTAAAATATGTCCCAAACGCCTTAGTTATTAAACTACGGGGTATTAAAAATTAAAAAAATATATTGTTTTGGGGAACATGGGAAAAATTCTACGCATCAGCGATACGAAATGACCAAGAAATGGTTTTTATTTATTTATGCGACAACCGTACATCAAATTGAAAAAGTCAAGAGATCTTTGTTATAAAGTTAACTGGATTTTGTTAAAATATTTTTATTTTAGAAAAATTCAGTGGCGTACCACTTTTTTCTTAAAAATATTTACCTTAAACCTGCCATGGACGACACTGGTAAAAATATTTTTCTCTTGTATGCTAAAAAACGTGTTCTGATGCAGGGGAGGGGTTCCCAAAATTATTTAAAAATATCTGAATTGGTATAAAGTAATTATAAAAAAAAACATATTTTTTTAATTTAACAACCCGTAGTTTAAAAACTAAGATTTTTAGGACATATATTTATATAAGTTTTTTCTTATTTTTATTGTAGAATTATCCCTTTAGGTTTGTTGGTAGAATTACGGGACACCCTGTTTATTTTCAATTTGCCACTGTTAGCGCAGATCTACACAAGTGCATTTATGTAAAACCTATTTCTAGAAAAAGATCCAAAACTACTTCTTCTTAAGGCTAATTTACATTGCACTAAATTTTAGTTTACGCTCCATTCAAGCTGCGGTATATATTTTTTTCTAAATGTAGTTGATTTACAACTAAGAAATGTTTGATTTGCGTTTTTTACCAGAATTTAATGCATTTTGCATCAAACAGTTCAACAACATACGTTCAATTAATCAAGTGCGCTTCCCACTTACACAATATACTTTATTAAAGAAGAATATTAAAAAGAATGGTTTTAAATGTTTAAATATATATTCTTACTTATAACGTTAGTGTCAACAAAAATTCTATGCGCATTAATTAGGCAAATTATTTTTACCTTTATTTTTTGTAGGAAGTAATTTAAATTAAATTTATTCATATTCATGTAGTCATGTTCACTTTAACCAAATATTCCACATTACAGTGCGTAATTAAATTCCTGACATGGTAGGTTTTTCGGATTATTGGTTGCTGATATTTGACCTAGATTAACAGTAATGCTTTTACCAGCCTATTAAACATAAAATGGCGTGTTTTTTTTCTGGCATTAAAAACTCTTTTATAAGTACTTAAACGATGTTTTCTTACTGTTAAAATTCGCTTGACTTAGTTTTAAAATCGAATATAATAAAAAAACACGACAGTTTCAGCACTGTATATTTTTCGTTTAGTATTGTATATTGCATTAATTATAGTTATTATTTCAGCGGTCGTGGAAGAACCGGAATTTACCGATGTCATTGAAAATATTACCGTCGCCGCAGGAAGGAACGTCAAATTCGCTTGCTCAGTCAAGAACCTAGGAACCTATAAGGTAAGGTTATATTTGTGTTTGAATAATAAAGAGTTAATTTAAATTATCTTAATAAAATAAAATAAGACAAACGACTGACTGTTCTTTGACTCAAAAATGGTATGTCAATCATAGTTTAAAACAATAATACAACAATTGTCTTTGTTTTTAAGAAAAAATAATAAAATTTATTTATTGCATATCTTTGGACCACACAGCCTGGATGTTTTGTTACTTTTGGTTGGTTCTTTAAAAATACAATTTTATAATTTTTATTAGCAGTTGTGTAACAATAACAAATAATAAATTAAATAAGGTTTATATCTAGACCAAACATTTTTTCCAAAATAAGTGTTTTAGAGACTTTTAAAGGTTTTTAAAACGTTTAATGTATCTTAAAATTAAAAACTTGTGGACACATGCTTGTAAAGATCAATCGACTTTTGTTTGTTCAGGTTTTAAATTTTTTATATTTTTGTAATATTTATTTATTTTATAAATAGGTAATTACCTATTGTAATATGCAGTAAGCAGAGCACTTTTAACGATAAAACCAGAAAAATCCCATTAGGTACGTCTCATGTACTGTGACGGAATTAAAATCTCGTACACCTAATTTTTCCCAGTGTGATGTCGGCTTTTGCGTACCTGGATCACCTGGAAATATACCCTACTTGACAAATTGTAATCTGTCACACATTTCAAAATTATATTATTTTACTTTTTTAATTTTGGAAAATGAATGAACTAAAGAAGGCGAGAGTAATTACTCTATTCAAAGAAGGTGTCAGAATAGTGTAATAGAATAGTGTGAAGAATAGCTCAGCAGGATGGAAAACCAAGAAGCACTATTCAAAGCCTCAGAACTAAATGGGAAAATACAGGATCATTGGAGAGAAGGGCTGGAAGTGGTAGAAGAAAAATTTTAAACGAAAATCAAAATAATGATCTGATAGATTTTTTGCGAAACAATCCATTTCAGAAAGCTGTAGAAGCACACAACCAAACAAATTTTCCTGGGACAGTAAGAACGCCAAGAAATCGTGTTAGGAAAAATTCGGAATTGAGGAGCAGTGTAGCTGCTAAACAGCCATTTTTGACCGATAAGAATAAAGAGCAAAGAATGGGGTTTGCACTGGAATATTAACCGCAAGGTATGGATTTTTGGGAAAGGGTACTATTTACCGATGAGACGATTTTTCAATCCTATTATAGCGGGCAGATTAGAGTGTATAGGCCGCAAAATACACGGTACGAAGAAAGATATACCCAACATGTTAAAACAAGTGGAAGATTTTCTGTTAATGTATGGGGGTATATGTCTTTCAGAAGGCTAGGCATATGCCACCGTATTCGAAAAAGATTTAATAGTCAAGCTTATATACACACACTACAAAATGTTATGTTGCCATCGATTAAAAATATATTTGAACAAAAAATTTTATATACCAGCATGACAACTGCCCCGTCCATACAGCAAGGAAAGTTTCGGACTGGCTACTGGAAAATAACATTTCATTGTTACCTTGGCCCTCAAGAAGCCCTGATACCAATCCAATCGAAAACGTTAGGGAATTTATCGTAAAGGAAATTAACAAGAACAATGATTTCCATCCATAAAACATTGATGATTTGTGAAATAAAATTGAAGAAACCTGGAATAATTACAATGTTCACCATGCACAAATGCTGAAAGCATCAATGCCCACACGTTTAAACTTAATAGTGGAGAAAAATGGTGCCTCTTATATATTATATATTTATTTTGGAGTCGTGTATTTTATTGAATATTAATTAAGGTGAGAAAAAGGTAAAAAGCCAAGTTTACCAAAATATTGAAGATTGACATAAAATGTTAACTTAAGTGTAAGAAATTTTATTTCCGTCACTGTACTTATAATTTAAACCCACAACATCAGAATTAAAAGGCAGCAAAAAAGAAAACTATCTTATCAATCATTAGGCCATATTAGCGTATTTCAATGACAAGTAAATTTTCCTACGAACAACTATTCAGTTATGCAAGTGACTTATTTTCCATGAGACCGGTTGTCCAACGGACATTTTTTAACTTTCTAAACTTTGAAATATCTGCTGAAACACAGATTATTTTTTGTTCTTTTTAATGCTTATAGTAAAATTTAGATCAAATATTATCCAAAACACCATAATTTATTAAAAACTATTAGGTATTTACTTATTTCTGCGGGTTGTCCGATAGACATACATTAAAGCCAATCACTCCCTTTTCCGAAACTTGGTCGACTGAAGCCGTACTTATGATAGAAAAAAACGATTAGTTGCAATTATTTACAAAGAATATCGACTAACTGACTTGTACATACTTAGCCATTTATATTTTTATTTTAAAAATTATCGCGGTTGTCCGACGGATATGCAAAAAATGCAAAAACAATTAAAAAAATCATGGCATATTTTTTTAAAATCGCAGTTATTCCAATGAAAACCTTTTACGTAATATAAAGTTATTGATGCTATTGTTGCATAGAGACCAAGAGTAACATTAATAATTACTTTTCTTTAAGAACAACCCATCTTTACTTTAGAATAGAAATAATACACAAATAATAGAGAATTAACTAACACTTTTTTGGGGGTATCATTATAGAATGGTTTTATGTTGAAATGTTTAAAAAATTTGCTGATCGACTGCTTAAATAGAAGCAAAAATGACAAATTCTAGATGTTTAAACACATTTTGGTTTTTAAAACACGACAAGAAAAGCATCTAAAATTATGGCAATTCTGTGTTTAGAAAGCTGTGGTTTAAAATTAGCCAAGCTTTGTCAACTCTCCCGGAAACTTTTAATCGCCTTAATACCACCGCGAATATTACAATTATTCAAAGTCACGTACGGTATTCTTATCAAATCCATAACTTATATACCAGGCACAAGTTAAGCCCCTTAAGGCATTATTGTATCTTATAATTATACTGCGGCATCAGAAATCAAACAGATTTAAGTATTTAGTTATATTAAAATTTAAAATATTTATTTGGCTTCTTAGGTAGAATATAATTTAAGCTTTAAGACTCCTAACCTGTAAAAAATAATATTTAACAGAAAAGAGGTTTCAATTTTTTATTTTATTCGAACGAAAAAAATTGCCCCAAAAATATATTCTTATAATATAGATAAAATACACTTTATATAAACTGTACTAATATAGAAAATAATTTTAATTTTAGAAACGATGCTTTAAAAAAATAGTCCAGAAGGCACTTTTTAAACGAAATCTAGCCGTAAGAATGCGATATCCCGATGGCGGAAAATTGAGACGCGCTTAGCGGAAACGTCAGCACTGAAATAAATTGGTTATGCGCAATACCAGTAGCAGTTTTTGACAAGATGTCCGCTAATTTGTGCTTACCTCGATATAAAGAATACTGTTTGACAGTTTATTGTACCTATTATTAAAAACACTAAGTATACAATAGCATACATTTAATATTACTTACAGTTAATATAAAAAAAAACAAATTTTAACTTCCAGGTTTAAACTTTGAATCTACAAGTTAAACAATTTATAGGTCAAATATCATCATATAACAAATCCACAATATCAAAAGTGTTTAGACATTAAAGCAAATAATTACATGTTTGGTATTTAAACACATCGTGGTCTAGCAAAATATAGAGTAAGAAAATAGACACCATACTGGGTGTTTCCATCTTCGACTGCTACATTTTAAGAAAAAAGACGTACCGGTAAAATTGTATTTTATTTAGTTTTAAACATAATTGATATTTATTTTTAGAGTCACGTATTTGGTTAAGAAAAATACGTTGCCACATACACTGTGTGCAAAAGTCCCGGAACCCCTTAATAATTCGCAAATGCGCTCATTTATCGAAAAGTCTTCCAAAAAAGTTTATAGATATATTTTAGATCTATTTTATAAAAATATGTTTACATGTACAGGGTGCATCACGACGAAGATGTAGACACAAGTTACCTTTTTTAAATGGAATGGTGTATATTTTATTGGATTTTTGAATTCTCCACAAAATTTTAACATGACTTTTTGTGTAACATATGCTATACCTAAACTCACTAGTTTAAAAGATACAAGGGTTTAAAAAGTATTTTATCGATATTTTTATTTTCACCTGTTACAATATTTAAGCCCCGACCTTACGCCTCTAGATTACTTTCTTTGGGAACATTTAAAAAATAGGGTTTATTTGACAAGACAAGATATCGATAAACTAAAAGGAAGAATAAGAAGAGAATGTGAAAACATTACTCCGAATATGCTACAAAATGTTACAAATGCTTTTTATTACAAAATAGCACATTGTCAAGCCGTGCAAGGAGGTCACTTCCAACATTTGATTAAATAGGTTAAGTGTTTACAAGTTATTTTTGTGTCAATTCTGTTTTTATTAATAAGTGTTTTCATATTTTAAAACTTAATAAATATTTACATTATATTTTTTAAAACCTTGTATCTTTTAAACTAGTAAGTTTAGGTATAGCATATGTTACACAAAGTCATGTTAAAATTTTGTGGAGAATTCAAAATCCAATAAAATATACACCATTCCATTTAAAAAAAGGTAACTTGTGTCTATATCTTCGTTGTGATGCCCCCTGTACATGTAAACATATTTTTATAAAATAGATCTAAAATATATCTATAAACTTTATTTGGAAGACTTTTCGATAAATGAGCGCATTTGCGAAATATTAAGGGTTCAGGACTTTTGCACACAGTGTATAATGGAGGCGCCGGGTACCGATCCTGGTACCTCTCGCAATATACAGGGTGGCCGGAAAGGTAAGTTTAAAAATGATAGGGGTGATAGAGTAAGCCAAAATATTGTTATAACTTTTTATAAAAAGTTAAAAGATGGAATAAAAATAATGTATCTCATTTATATTTTTTAAACTGTTGCCACAAGAAAAATAATATTTGGGCATTTAAATTAACTTATACCAATGCTTTTTTTCTATAGGCAAATTATTGTGCAGTAAATTATAATTATACAGGGTGAGACGAATTTTTTCGTTTATTGTATGTATGTTTTACAGAGGTGAAAAATTTGACACTTTTTTACCGTTAAATTCCATTATCATTTATTTATTTAAATCGATATCTTGGACCGTTTTAATAAAACCAAATTTTTAATCCAGACATACCCCCATTTTGTATGTCATGTATGTCATAAAAACTTTTTGAAGAAATTAGTAAAGTGTGGTAAAAATAATTTAAAGTGGTGTTTGTAAGCCTTTTAAACCTTATAATACAAATAAAGTCTATTTTTTTATAATTTTACCATGTTTTCATAATTTTTTAGATTTTTTTATTACATACAAAATAGGGGTATGTCTCGATTTAAAATGCGATGTTATGAAAAATGGTCAAAGATATCGACTTTAATGGGGTTAACTCTTTTTGTACAAAAATGATGAAGGAATCAAACGGTCAAACCAAAATGACAAATTTTTTACCTCTGTAAAAAATGTATATAATAAATGAAAAAATTTGTCTTACCCTGTATAATTATGACTTACTGCGAAATCATTTGCATATGGAAATAAGCATTGGTATGAGTTCATTTAAATGCCATAAGATCATTATTATTGTGGCAACCGTTTAAAAGTTATAAATAAAATACATTTTTTTAATTCTAACTTTGAAGGTCAACATTATTTTGGCTCACTGGATTACCCCTATTATTTTTGACCTCACCTTTCCGGACACCCTGTATTTGGAGTTGTAAAAAGTCGGAAGCTTTCGATTCAGTTTAGGGCCGGAAAAATCGGAATGTTAAATAAATTGTGACTGGCGAATTGACTTTGTATCAAAGCTAATAAGTGGGGTTAATAAAGTTACCTTCAAAACGAATATAAAATAGAATAGAAAAGTACAAGTGAACTTTGGGTATTTAACACTAGCTTATAAAACCGGGAATTAGAACAAATAGTTTAGACTTCTCTTTGTAAAATCCTGTCTAGGTCCCTGTTACGTAAACAGAAGTGCCTTAAGCTCTTTATAAACATTTTAATATCAACATTAATTATGTAGAATATAATTTATACTAAACGTAAAACAGAGTTTTAAATATAACTATTTATTATCTGTCTCTTATAATATCATATGTAATTTGGTATTATTTTTAAAGCCGTAATGAAAATATGTAATAATAATTAATTATATCAATATTGTAATAATGAAAATATTGAAAGGTTTTTGTTTATTAACAATATGTATTTCTTGTTTATTGTTTTTATTTTTACTGACCATTAACAAAGCTAAATGTACAGTTTCGTTAATTTGGTTAAGCTGGTCTAACTATAGGTTAAATGTATATTTAAGAAAAGTGCTGTCTTCTTTGCGCTTCCGGTTACCTAGGAATAACAAGCAGATTTTCTAAACAACGGCTTATCTTAAAACTTTAAAGTGGTTTGGTGAAACCAAAAATTATATTAAAGAATACATTAAATCATTCGTGTATCATGAGGCAGTTAGCAATAGTGCAGACTTGAATTTGATCAACCTGTATGTTGCTTATGAGCAGTTTTAGGTTAAGTTTTAAACATATTAAGTCTTTTATTTGCTAATTGCAGTTGGTTTAAAAGATTTAAAAAATAAAATAAAATAATAGCTTTCATAGCTAACGTGTTAGAATATAAACAAAACTCTGCACCAAGAAAAAAATATATTTGGCCGGTTTTAATTACGACGAGGCTTACAAAAACTTTTAAGATATGGTTTTTAAGTCGGCTTTTTCTATATAACACCTAAAATGAATGGTCTTAGTTAAAATTCATTCGTTTTATAGCCGTAAGCAAATTTTCTTTGATCTTTGCGCCAATGTGGTAAAAGTTTGAGGGGTAAAAAATTCATTAAAACTGAAAAGAAAAATAAATAAAAGTAAAGGGAGCCTGTGAAATGAGTTCAAGCTCATTAAAAATTAGATAAAATAGCTTGTATGTTATTGCCTTTTACACTGGCGTAGCTAAAAATTGGGACATAGGACATTTACTAAATACTCAAGCAGAGCCAAAATTAGGGATATTGCTATATTGCTCTAATCCAAATTATTATTGACTTTTTTATATCTGGGTCGCAATGTGGTGTGACTTCTGTTATCGCCAAAAAATTTAGTGTACTTCTATCTACTATATCAAAATAAATACATTGTTTTTCAATAGCACAAAGTGTTAATTATATAAAATCTTACGATATCCCATAATTTTTACCGCTTGTGTATATGTATGGCTCAAAATCACCAATTATAATTAAATTAGCTTTACATGCACTAAATAAGAATGTTTTTATGCAGGTGCTCCAGGAGGCGACTACAATACAAAGAAAATAAATTTGAGATTAAAAATTTTTGAAGAACAAAAAAAAGGTTTCTACTTCTATTTATTAAATTCTTTAATTTCTAAAATTCTAAAGACTTAACTTACCCTATTGATTTTTTCCTTTTTACATATATTAAGAAGACCAAAAAAAATCCCGACTTTCATTCTTTCACACACTCCACTACATTTTGAATTTAAATACTACCTTTAGATAGATTATGGCTGATCATTTTGCCGCCCGTCCAAACATGACGCCCAAGGCGGTCTCCGGCTCACCCTCGGGCCGGCCCTGTTTTTATGGGACTATAATGTTTTAGTAAGAATATCTAAAAATGTAAGTGTTTAACGACATTTTAATACTATTACCAAAGAGATCCGAGTTCCCGAAATGATAACTTCAATGAATTTGTAAGAAATAAATAAATTTAAATGTATTTTAACAATATTTTTGCCTTTTTACATCTTTTGTAAGCATTGCTTCTATTTGGCAGCAAAGTCTATAAACAGTTTGGTAAAAGAAGATACATTTTCCATTTACACTATATTGTCAACCTGATCTCTTAATACATCCTCCTGAGCCATTTAGGGGTATTTCCTATCAACAGATTTACTACAAGATCGAGTTTATTTTATTATTTAGTTGAATTCCTAAAAGTAATGTTTGTATAAAAATATTAAATTGTTTCATTCACGGCATTAGGATTATTATGGTCGACGACGATCCCAAATTTACGCACGATTATTTTTTACAGCGGCCATCTTAAAATCTGTCTGCTACGGTAAACATAAAATATTTTTTATTTATCTTATTGTTAAACATTTAAAGAATATATTATCAAATTTTTAAGTCGATCTAAGCAAAACTCTTGAAGTTATTGTTTAGTTTAGAACCCCGTTTTTAACCATACGTACAAAATGGTAAAATTATTTCTTTTTTAAACAGTTTTTTTTATAAAAATAAATAATATAGGGTGTCTTCATTTAACTGTTCATAAACGGAGATTTTTAATTCCGTGTAATATTCTGACAGTAAGGAGTTATTTTCACTATTATTGTCTTACTTTACCGACTCCGAAAAGAAACTAGTATCAGACTTGACTAAATGACATTTTAGTGCTCCATCGGCGGTGGGATTTATATCCTACCGTACCGCAGCGATGGTTTGCCATATAAAAAGACCCTTGTTTTATGTGTTTTTCACCTTGGTCCCGCTTCAGCCCCATTGATAAGTCGTGTGAGGCAGGCGCAACCGGTCTGGGGAGAGAGTCCATGGTGAATGACATAAACAGGCAGGGTGTCTTTATTTTACTGTCCATAAACGGAAATTTTTAATTTTGTATAATATTGTGACAGTAAAGTCATAAAAATTATTTCCACTATAAATATAAAAAAAGTCTTCGTATATTATTGCGACAGTAGATTAGATGTCGATTTTACAGAATAATGTTTTTCAGGGCAGCAGTAGCGATAAGCTTAATATCTTACCATAAAACAACGATAGTTGTTCCATAAGAAGACTTTTAATTTTCTTTTTTACCTTGGACCCAGTACTACCAATTTGATAAGTTCCCGTGAGGCAGGCCAAATGCCTTAGTGGAGAGGCTGCTGCTAAATAATATGTAAAGCAGAAGTTCTTCTCTAAGCTGTCCAAAATATAAGAATAATTTTTGTACAACAATGCGACAGTGGGGAATAATTTTCATTTATGTTACATACCGTATACACCTTGTAAAAGTCAAATAAAAAGCAATATTTTAGTATACTATTTAACAAATTTTGTGTAATGTGTAAACAAAGGGAATACACAATTTAATAATAATATCCCATACAATTTTTGTTAAAAAACCGAGAAACTAATATTTTAAAAATGCTTTAACATGAGATTCGTAGCAAAATCCGTACATACGCATTTTTAGTTATTAATTTATAAAGCCAAAACCCCAAATATACGCGGCTTAAAAAGAGCTTAACTTTTACGTGTTCCTTGATTAATTAATTTTGTTCTATCTCGAATAATACAAGGGAAGCAGAAAAGGATAATATAAATTCTAGATGCATTTATTTTACGTTGCATTTTTTAACATAGAACGTATTATAATAAATTTTAAACCTTCTAGCTTTTTAGAACCTAATACTAAAAAATGTTAACAAAATTTCTAAGATACTCCCACCCACCCTGTATAAGTAATGATAAGTTTATAATATAACATTAGCTTTAACTACAGGTATATTATTGGTCATTTTCTCAAGTTTTTTTAAATAATAACTCAAAAGGAAAGTTTCCGGTTATACAGTTTAGCCGGGAATATGTGGGCAATCTTTCGAATTCATACAGGGTGACTCAAAAATCGATCACGAAACTTAAGGGGATGATTCTACTTGACAAAATAGGGGTAGAGCTTCATATAAATTTTTTCAAATATCATTTGTTTTTAAGTTACAAGCCGTCAAAGTTCAATTTTTATTTTGGTTTTTCGCCATATTGCATTTATTTTTAACCAATCCAGTTGATATTTGGCACACAAATCGAGCTTTGCGGATTCTAAAAGTTTAAGACAAAAGTATTTTTTCAAATACCGCCAGAGGGCACTTTACCTAAAACTTAAAATTTATTTACATCATAACTTTTTATTTTGACAAATATCGCAAAGCTGGGTGTTCCATTTTATAGACAATCAATAACTTAAAAAATAAGGTACTCTGTATTAAAGTGGATAAATCTCATCGTTTAGGCACCAATAGACATCAAAGTTTTCATCAATTTCAATCAAATTACCTACATACATACAGGGTGTCCAGTAACTCAACCGACAAACTTAACTAAATGATTCTACAACAAAAAAATAAGAAAAAACTTTATATAAACATATGTCCTAAACGTCTTAGTTTTCAAACGGGGTATTAAAAATTTAAAGACGTTTAGGACATATGTTTATTTGAAGTTATTTTCTTATTTTTCTGTTGTAGAATCGCCCGTAAAGTTTGTCGGTTGACTTACTGGACACCCTGTGTGTATGTAGGTAATTTGATTGAAATTGATGAAAACTTTGATGTCTATTGGTGCCTAAACGGTGAGGTTTATCGACTTTAATAAAGAGTACCTTATTTTTTAAGTTTTTGATTGTCTATAGTGCCCCAGCTTTGCGATATCTGTCAAAATAAAAAGGTATGATGTAAATAAATTTTACTTTTAGGTAAATAAATAAATATTTTTGTCTTAAAACTTTAGAATCTGCAAAGATCGATTTGTGTGCAAAATATTAACTGGATTGGTTAAAAATAAATGCAATATGGCAAAAACCAAAATAAAATTGAACTATGACGGCTTGTAACTCGAAAACGACTGATATTTTGAAAAAATATATATGAAGCTCTACCCTTATTTTGTCAAGTAGAATCACCCCCTTAAGTTTTGTGATCGATTTTGAATCACTCTGTATAGAACCTATAAAAATAATATAACAAGTTTTCATAAACCTTTTTCTAAAGCCCCTCAATACTAAAATATATGTGCCCTTAAAGGACGCCGCTGAAAATCGGTTTTTCTTAAATAACTTTTGTAGTAGTTGGTATAATGAAATAATTTTTAATATGATAGAAACTACCAAGGACTCCTTAAAATGGTGTCCTTTAGAACATTTGCATTTATTGGGTTGCCAGGGGCGGACTTACCATTACACAATAGTGCTAATTATTTTTACACACTGTATATTAGAGAAATAAAAGCAACGTTTTTGAAAAGCTGAAACTCTTGACTAAAAAGGTACTTTTTTTATATCGATATTTAAATCGTTTTTAAGAAATACAACTTTGTGCCCTAATAAGGTTGTATTAAATACTTTTGTTAAACCCTCTACAATGCTTTACCTTTATTTTTATTCTCCTGAAAATAAAAAAACATATATTTTCTGGCAAGTTTTTTAGTACCAAATGCAACAGAATAATTATTTTAGATGTTCTTACAACACAATCACTTGTGTGGGTCGAAAATGCTTTATTTTATCGATATTAAACAAAAGTACTTTTTTTCAGCTAATAGTTTAAGCTATCCAAAACCACTACTTTTATTTCACTAACATACAGGGTGTAAAAAGTAGCACTAGACCTATAGAATAGGGCCGGGATAGGACCCATGCACTGAAGCCGCTCTGCTTATTGTGCGCCCTGGTATTTTACGTCTGGGTGATGTCAGCCAGAGAGGACCTATAGCTTAACGTGGGTTCCGAACCACGGTCCTATGTGCGACAACTTAAGACCAAGTTCCCACCCAGGGAGACTATCGAACCTACCAACTGAGTGGGGTCCGCATGTCTACAGTTGCGCAGAAGACGGCAAAGTATGTTTCGACGCCTTAGTCCTTGCGGGCTATTAGCGTCGATACATTTTGTACTTTGTCTGTCTGTTGTTGAGCTAACGACTAAATTTTTAACCAAACTTATAAATAAGTATTTTGCCTTAGCGGGATTCCAACCCACCTCACCTCGTTTGTGCGTCCATCGACCCAGCGCTTTACACACCAGGCCATCACATGACTTTCTGTGAGGGTAAGTCTGTCCCTGGCGCCCCAATAAACGAAATTTTTTAAGAAGGTACCATTGTAAGAAGCCTAGTAACTTAAAAGTTATTTAATTCAATTTTCAGCTGCGTCCTTTAAGGGCACACATTTCAGTAAAATTTCGAAGAAAAGTTTATAGGAACTTTTTGTATTATTTCCATGTGTTCTTTATAAATCTAAAAGATTGCCCACATATTACCAGACATCCTGTATGTGTTTTAAATGAATCTATAATAATTTAAATGAATCTATAATAAGCAGTTGCATTTCTATTTCATCAAACTATTGGTCAATTAACAATGAGTTGGCTAGCAAGGTTCGTTGAACTAAAGGTTTTAAATTGAGTTAATTAAAAGATCAGCAACGGTGTTGGCCTCAAAGAGATATTTTGCGGTCTTTAAGGGTTTAGGTAAACGATCGGCTCAGCTTTTCACATTGGAAACGATCGGTTAAATGCTCCCCTAAATGTTTATTGTTATTTCATTCTTTCTCGACGGACAGCGGTTGCTATGGCTCTCTCAAATAGACTTGTGACATTTTATTAAACCACAATTATTTTTTTCCTTCTTAGTTATTTTATTATGTATGTACATTAGAATTAATTTATTTATAAGTTAAAACCTATTTTAAAAACAAGCTTTTATTTAAATGCACTTAAAAGAATAAAATAAACATTTTTTTTTGAAACTTTTACTATAGAAATATAACTTCATTACACAACTTATATGATATAAAATCTTGTCGCGAGATTTAAGTACTCCCATTTACTTAGTTTAAAAATTTAAAAAGTAAAAAGCAATCAGATCAAGTTATTTAAATAATTTATTTATTTTCTCAGGTAAATCTTGCGATAAGCTTTTATATCATATATTTTTTATAATAAAAGTTTCAGAGAAAAAGTTTATCTTATTCTTTTAAGTGCATTTAAATAAAAGCTTTTTTTTAAATAGGTTTTGTTTCCTAATTCTTGCTGGTCAGGTTTCTCAGTCTGTTTTTCTTATGCAAACCATGTATTTTTCGGTTAATTTTAATCCCTTTAGCTGCAATACAATTAGGCTTTCGTATTAAGGACTTCTTTAACTTGATACTCATATGGTAGAAAAGTATAAAAAAACTTGGTCCGCGATATTGGATTGATGTTACTTATTTTTGAGTTATTAAAAACATTTTGGGTGTTCCACCATGTTAACAATTCCTTTTATTTAATACCCATATTGCAAAACTACCTTTAAAAAGTCCGACATCTTCGGTGTTCTGGTTAAAATTAGATATACTTTCAGCAAGCCCTTTTTATTTGATACCTATATTGTACAAGTGCATTAAAAATAACTAGTCTGCCATTTTGGGTATACCGTAGTGTTGGATTTAGTATATATTAACTTTAATTTTTGAGATACTTTTGGCAAGCCCTTTCATTTTATACCCATATTGTGGAAGTGCATTAATAATAACTAGTCCGCCATCTTGGGGGTTCCCCATGTTGGATTTGGAATAACATTATATAGCTATTTATGCCTTGTCATTCAAACTAAACGGGCATACCAAATTTTAGCTCAATCGGTTGAAGATAAATGCCTTAAAATCGAGTAGCAAGATTCCACTCCATACATACATACACATTGCCCGATTAAATTACAGCTTTTAAAATAAAATACAAAAACATGGTGGGCATTTTCTTTTACAAAGTTTTTTTTAATATAAGGACTGCAATTTACCAAAGGGTGTATGAAAATAATTTAATTAATATTCTTGTTTTTTTTTTCATTTGACAGGGAGCTAAAATTTACATAGAAAATAAATAAACAAATTGCACGGTATAAGGAATCGTGTATCAGCTTTCACGTTTTTCTTTTAAATATTATCAATGCAATTAAAATAGATAATAAAATCCTCACAGACCCCATTTTAAAAATTAAAGCTAAAAATTTGAAGCAACTAGGCTATTAAATGTTTTAACTCATCTTTTTTCTGTTTCTTTAACCTTTCCAACTTGTAAAATATGCAGTTTTTGCTTTTCACAAAACCTTTCATCACTTACTTAATTAGCATTTAATAAGTCAGTGGTACCTCAAGAGGCAGCTGAAAGAAAATTTTTAACAAAAAAACGGTACGATACTGACTGTGTGAATGTGTAAAATTTTTGTGCTTTATTTACATTAAGCCAATACAACTTTTATGTGCCTTTTTTTTTTCGTGTCTTTTTAGTTTAAAGAAAAAAAAATCAATTTATTGCATATTTTTAGACCATATAAGAAGCATCTTTTCCTTTTAACATTCTGGTTTTAAATTTTTATTAGCCATTATGTAACAAAATAATAAATACTTATTTAAATAAGGTTTATATCGGTATAACAGTTTTAATTAAAATAGGAGTGTTTTCTGGAATTTCTTTGTTTTTGATAATATTTTATAATTTTTTAAACCCTGTATCTCAAAAGTTAAGACATTTAAGGCATATGTCCAAATAAAGTTTTTTTAATAAGTACAAAAATCACCCCTTTAAATATTAGCATGTATTCAAGGAACACCTTTGTATAGGACTATGCTTTCTTTTCGATTAGAATAAATGAGATTCGTATATTGAAAAGCTGCGAAAGAAAAAGCTTTGTTTAGATGCAAACATAGAATAGGTTACGTGACTTAAAATTGTGTGTTCTTCCTTTTTATAAAAGAATTGTAACTAACAAAATGCATATTAATAGCAAAAACAAATATTACGTTGCTTATACAACGTCGTTAAAAGACCTGCCCCTGCATGTTGTAAGTACGGCTTCTTCAATACTATTTACCCTATTTTCCGTCGAGTAGCTCCCTTATTCACGCAGAGACGCGGGTTGTAGCTTCCAGGCTTTTTTTTTTTTAAATAAATCCCCTCTAGCTTGAAGTTTCTTGATTTTGAATACGCTGATGCGCGTCGCGTCCCACATGTTGATTAGCCTTTCAACAATAATTCCAAGCTCAATTCAAATGAAATCAGCGCACTCACGATTTACTCTTCTCAGCATATTTATGTTGGGCCAGTTTCGCGCTTGAATCGGGCGCTCAGCTTGGATAGTTTATTTATTCTAGAAAATGTGTCTTCTTTGTACAAGTTAGCCTAATATTTACCAATAAGTTTTTATGCTTGAAAAAAGGCAGAGCAGTGTTTTGAGTAAATAAAATTATATTGTTTTAATAGAGAGTCCTGACTATATTTTGACTCATTTTGACCGCAACTAACTTTGGAAAAATAAAGTAGATTGAAAGAACATATTTTTTTAAATCCTTAGATTCAATTTTTTTCCTTAAAAAATGTAGCAGAATCTATTACTATTTTAAAAAATAATGAATTTTTGTTCTTTAGGAACTTGACTACCTGATAATTATAAATATTATTTGACAATAAAAATACATACAAGGTTACAAAAAGAATACTGCAATAAAGCTATACGTTATCTACAAAATAACAGTTGCAGAAGGGCTAACCTTTTAAGCTTTTGGTAATATTTAAAAAGAAATGTGCTCAGTAAATTTTTAGAGACAAATAAATTCAATATTTATCCAAATAACCATAGCCTGAGTAACATTTTGTTAATAAAAAAAAGATACAGTAAGTAATCTTAACAAGCATTCCAAACAAAAACCTTGACTTCTCTGTTATTTTCTTGTCTTGCAAGATTGCACACGTCAAACACTGTCCGATCTGAAGATGCAGATTTTTGGACTATTCAGAGGTTTTATCTTCAGAGCTAATTGAGGTCACCCAACCACAGACCGGTTTTAAGCTGTTTAGTTTTCATCAGTAGGGTGCAGGCAACAACAAAAATTTCAAAAAAGTCGCAATAGCGTAAACGTAGTAGCTTATTATCCATTGCACTCCTATCGACAGTGTGAAAACCAAGCAAAGCCTAGGTCCATAAAACAAATATGTAAAAATAAGTATTCTTGAGAGGCAGTCGAAATCATTCTACAAAAGTAAACTTTTGCAGTGCAAGAAAATGACAAACAGTAAGAAGTCTTTACTTTTATTATTTTTGTATAATGATAAAAAAAGTTATCAAGATGCGAAAAGCTCCATTCTAATAACTTTGTTATAAAGTTATTTGCAATTAAAAGTGGATCAAAATATAATTGGACAATCTGTATTTAAGGAAAAAAGAATTACCGACCGACTTGTTAGGACAAATAGTTACGTTTGACACAGAAAACCACAGCATTTGTTTTGCAAAAATGAGTATTTTTGTTTCCCAGCGTTATCCCTCAATTAGCTTAATGTAAAATAAAATATAAAAAATAAAAATCTGTTAAATAACCCAGATATAAAAAATAACTGTTATAAATCAACTAAAAGGTAAATAGCCTAATTAAATTTGGCAGTGACATTATATCAAAAGTCGTTAAGGTTAGATTTAAAGGGCCAAAATCATATTTTGTTATTTTTAAAGCATTATCTTCTGTCATTATCTCTTACACTAAATTCTACTTGAAAAAAATATATCAGGTATACATTATTCCTGATTCACTCCGTACATCCATATAATAAATGTATTTTGTATTCATAAATACAGAAAGGAAGTCAATTCTTATTCCCTTCCGAAACGAATGACATAAAATGTATGGGTTGTTAATATTTGTTATAAATGTGGGAAGAAGTGAGAACGAACGTTTCTGACTTTACGGGGAGGATTTATACAAGCGACAGCAGTCCCAGAGGTCTACTTTACAACTTTATTGACGCCTCAACTCACTAAAGTTGTGTAAAAACCATCGTGGTTTGTTTAATGTTTTTATAGATCGTCAAAACTCTTATATTTTAAGTCTAAGACTTATTACGGCTCCTAATAACGTAATATAAAAATTGTTTATAGTCTGTATTTATTTTATGGTGCACATAAAAAAATATATATTTTAGGGACTGTATGTTAATTACAATGTTAAGTTATCTATATTATTATATTTTATTATACGAAAAAACTTCTTTATTTAAACATAACTTAAAATGTTAAATAGTTGGTAGTTTATTTAAAAAGACAATTAACATTCAACAATAATATTCTGAATATCTTTTAAAAACTGATTTATTTTTAACTCCCATCTACCTAAGGGGTAAAAGAAAATTTGGTTCATTACCCAATGGAAGTGCTATAAAAATACTCTAGAACACAAAAACGTAAAAGACAGATTTCAAAAAAAAAAAAAAAATAAAAGTTAAAAAAATGTGTAAAATTGACTATTATAAAAATAATTTTAAATAATTTGTTATTACCTAATTGGGCTTAGGAAAAATGTTAGTTATTAATTAAATTAGAGAATCAAACAAAATTCTGTAGCTGCGTGGCTTATCACGTTATTACAATAAGCCCATTTTTTCTAAGTTAAAGGAATAAATTAAAATATTTTACCATATATAAAGACATTATGTCAAACTAATGTTTTAATTTATTTCTTAAAAAATATCATAAATGGATCCATAATATATAAATATATAATACACATTTTTTTATTTAAACCAATTGTAAATTTTACATAGAGTTTAGTGACCTGTGCTAAAATAAATTGTAATTTACTTTTATATTCTAATTGTGTTTACTGAAACTGTAAGTTTTTTAGAGGCAAAATAATATATGATTGTATAATATGTCACCTCTCTTTAAATTATTTTCTCTCTCTATTTTCGCTTTGTTATTCGAACAACTAACTACCACGGTCTCATGTTTATTTTGATAAATTTAAAAAAAAAATTATATTAAAATCTTTTAATAGGGAATAAACTAGGGAAATGTTGCGATAATGGCAAAAATCGTTACAAGAAAAGCATTGCGTTACCAAAAAGAGGTATAATTTAAAATTTTGATAATAACTCAAGAATAACAAAAGTTATTTAAAAGTTTAATTTGTTAAATATAGTTTTTATTATACAAAACAAAAGAAAATTTTATTAATAGACATTAACTGAATTAGATATTAAAACGTTAGCACATTTGATAAACTTATACCAAAAATTCAGTATATACTAAGTTTTAAATATGCAAGCTTTTACATGCGCATAGTGCAGTTTACGTTTGAAAAATAACGAATTTTGAACAGTAACTTAAAGATAAATATGTTTCGTGTAAGAAAAATTTAGTTAATTTTTATGGGCAAAATGTTATACTTCAACAGTAATTCTTGACTTTATTGTAAATTAAATACAAATTTCGTTAAACAAACACTTGTAAAATTAAACAAATCTCAAAGAGAAAAACAAACGCAGCACAAGCAACGATTTAACAATCATTAAATTAAACGGTACAAAAACGGAGTATTCTCGGTATCTGGAAGGAGTTAAATCGTTGAAATCCTGCCACTTTGTAAAGTAAGAAAGGGGCTCGAGAAGCCATTGCAAGCCTGGTTTAGTCTCGGATTTAACGCCATTTCTTAAAGCACAATCGAACGCAACAAAGCCGAAAGAATCAAATTAAATGAAGTTTTAACCATACGTATTCCAAAAAATGCGTACGTGACTTTTATTTGAAGAATTTGATTAAATTTATAAATCTAAGGTAGTTCGAGATATTTATGACATAAATCAAAAAGTTTTGTCATTTTTATGTCTTATGATTTACATAAAATGTATTTCTTTAATGCCTCCTTCCCTAGTATTTTAAAATAAATCAATTAAAAAAATTGGAACTTTGGATATGGAATTAATGATATAAAAATAAATACTATATTTTTAAGTAAAATTGACCAAACAAGTTATTAGTATATTCCACTGAAATATGTTAATTTAAAGTATATTTTGGATATTCTACTTTTATTATTTATAGGGTTTGCGGTTACGTTAAGTTTGTTGTATTGTATTACAAATTACACATGTTTTAATGCGATCGATAGAGGGGGTATGTCGATGTTGCAGAAATATACTCTTGTTTAGAGAGAAAGAAATATTTTTGTTCTGGTTCTGGTCTATTTCCATTCTAATTTTTATTTCAATTAAGGTATTTTGTAATAATATACTATTAATAGGGTAACTTCTAAAAATAGGTATTCTTGAAATGCAGTCAAAATCATTATACCGAAATGAAAGAGAAGCAAAGCTTACTGCTTCTATTTCCTTACACTGCCAGGGCACGTCGATCTTCGATTCGGATGAGATTTTCCCCTATCAAAGGTTTTAGGAGTTAATTGAGATCACCAACCGCGGACTGGTTTTAACTGCGGTCTCATTAGTACGGTGTAGGTAATAACAAAACTCAAAAAAATGTTTTAAGAAATATAAATGGCGTATAGGCGCAGTAGCTTATTGTCCATCTCACCCTCTGTCGACAATGTGAAAATAACGAGCCTAGGTCAGTTATATCAAATACTTTCTAAAAATAGGTATTCTTGACAAGCTAATTAGCTCTTTTATTTCGGTACAATGATTTCGAGTGCTTTTCAAGAATACTTATTTTTAGAAGTATTTAATGAACAGACCTAGGTTCGCTTATTTTTTTACACTGTCGACAGTGGGCGGAATGGACAATAAGCTACCGCCATTTTTATTTCTTAAAACATTTTTTTGGAGTTTTGTTATCTCCTACACCGGCTGCTGATGAGAACCTCAAATAGTTCTGAAACCGGTCTGTGGTTGGTAATCTCACTAACTCCGAAGAAAAACCTTTGGTTAGTGCGAAAATTGCATCGCCAGATCGGACAGTTCGCTGACGGATACTCTTTAGCAGTGCAAGCATAAAGGAGCTTAAGCTCTCTTTCATTTTCGGTATAAAAAGGGTTATACAGGATCCTTGAAATCAATTTTATAAGTATTATTATTTAGGTTTTATTTTTTTTTATCTCTTTAATCAGTACAAAGATGTACCAATGCAATATGTTACTAAAGTTGCTTTTTATTGTAAAAACAAATAAAAGATATACCCTTAAAATATTTTATCAAGATATTTAATTTCGCTTTCAAATTTAATTTTCAATTTTTACAGTAGTGAAACAAAGCAAAAGCAAAAGCAAAAAACGTTTTAAAAATATCCTTTTGCCTGTCGTTTACTTAACATAATTATATTATTTGTACATTATAACTCTGAAATGGAATGAAGAAACTTCTAATAAAAATTGTTCTGACCAAAAAACATTCAAATCAGAGTTAAATTAAAGCTTCTTAAAGGGCTATTTCCCAACGGTAAATTTTAATTGTGTTATCTGTTTTAATAGTTCCTCACACTAACAATGGAATGCAACGTCTGACTTACAGTCTCACAGGTTGCATATTTGTCTTTCCAGAGTTACTTTATTTTCCATCAATTTACATTTTACTCATATTTCTTCGTTTATTACTAATTGGAATATAGTCAAAGTTAAAACGAAACAAGATATTTAACTAAAATGTTATGTTTTGTGAATGAATATGTTTTAATTGTCTGAAACCGACGTATATTGTATTTTAACATGCATATACTGTGTGCCTACAGAAAAATTAACCAACCTTTTATTTTCCTTAGAAGTGTAATAATATTTAAAAAATTTTGGTGGGATGTTTGGTTGGATAAGTTGCAGGTTTCTGATGTTTCAGCCTTTATGTTGTAAGATTGAGAAGTAAGTGTGTTAAGTTTGTAAGTTTTGTACAGGATATTCCATTTCATTTAAGAGGAAAAATGGCTTACTTCCGGACTTTACCCGCATTAAAAAAAAAAAATCAAGATAGCCAATCGATGTATTTTAGCTTTAAGTATTTAAAAATTGTAATAAAAAACAATTGCATACAGAAACAAAAAATACCGCCGACAAATGATATAAACCAAAAATGGGTATTGCTTTTAATAACTAAAAAACAGTTATAGTACCCTTATTAAAAAATACTCCAAAACTGTTTAGATTTATTTAAAAAAAAAAACAGGAAAAGCCCAGAAAAAAAATTTCGTTTTCCTTTTAAATGGAAGACTTTGTGAGTACTTCAAATAGGATACTATTTGGAATATTGATAGACGATTCAGCTTTAAGTCTTCATGAAATAAGAAAATACTTTAAATACATTTATTATTCATTAAAACACTTGCCGGCAAAGATGTTCTTGCGAAAACTTATTATTGATGAACCAAACGGCTAAGCTTGACTCAGGTTGTGATGCGTGACATTTTAGAAGTAGGAGGGTTGATTATCTTTGATTTATGGAGCCTCATTCTGACTCTTTGTTCGCCAGCGTCCAATTTAAATTTTTGCCTTGTAAACTTAAGCTTAAGAGTAAAAAATACCTATACCTGTCGCGTGTTTTAGCTAGATGTCTATATTTATTAGAAGCCCAATTGGCCTCTTTATACTCTTATTGGCTTATAAAATTATTTTGAAAAAAAAATCAAAATCCATACAGGATTGTTTAATATTTGAGGACCAATTTAAATAATTTGAAAAATTATTATTCAGCAATTATTAGAAACCATTTTTTTAAGAAACAGCTAAGATTAAATTATACCTATATTACTGAAAACAAAATTTGATCTTTGTACCGATTAAAATTCTGATCTATGACCAGCTCCGGATTAACCTGTGTTGGCGACCCAAGCAGTTGCTTAGGGCATCACGTTGTAGGGTACTCATAAATAGTAAAAAAAACAAGAAAATACCCATAAAAATACATTTTGTGTGTAAATTTTAATAATATGTTTTTTTGTTAGAATTTTTTTTTGCCTATCAAAAGTTTTCAACGCAAACATTATTATTTGTTTGTGTTTCAAAAGGTGAGTAAGGACATTTTTTGTGGTCGACAAAAATTTTAAATAAGTAGCATGAAGAGGGGCAACCACAGGAGTACATAACTTAGGGGCATTAGGCAGTCTTAATCCGGCAATGTCTACAAATTTTCAGTATTAAGAAGAGCGGTGCAAACTGATTACTAATTGTTTGTGACAAATACGACTTAAATTAGTTATATTTTTATGTCTAGTTTAATTTCATATTAGACAAAAATTACCAAACCCTAAGTTACTGGCACTAGAGAAAATGTAAACCGAAGCTCTTAGTCAGCTGGCAACTGCGAATTGTTGAGAGAAGTTGATATGACAAGACAAAACAAAAAATAAGGTAAAGAAGTTGAAGCTTATGCGTAAATGAACCCAAATTAAGTAAACAACGTCTTCGACCGCACGCACTCAAAAACTGCACATTTTTTAAAGCATTGTATTTGTTTAATGTAAATCCCAAATAAAATTTAATTATTTTGGTAAAATATATAGATTATCAAAAAACAAGAGACAGAAACTAAATTTAAAAGGAAAGAAATTAACATATGAAAGTTTGTTTTTAGTCTAGGTTCAAGCAGAGGCGTCATATCATCTTTCCCTAATGCCCATATTTGCAATTAGGTGTGTGTGTGTAGAATGTGGGCATGAAAGGGAGGGGCATGGCCTCCATCCCCCCCACGACTTCCCCTTGGTTCAAGTGCCGCTGGGTGCAACTTTCCCTACATTTAATTTTCCATTCCGTCAAGTACCAAAACATTGAATCTAATGACAACTTTGGACCACGCGGTAATACACCACAAACGGTTTTTCTTGTTGCCTTGACAGACAACATACCCAACAAGGTTTGTGGTAAAGCCCCATCAGTAATAAGTACCGTGGGTGAAGGGTTTGCAGACGCTTAACACATTTTTTATTAGTCTTCAATAACGATGTATCGAACGTAATTTAGAAAAAGTTTTAAAGCATTTTACTTATAAAACCTTATAACCCAGTTTAAACTATCGTTTTTGAAATGTTAAGGTGTGTCAATTTAATAAAAAGTATAATTTCGAAGACCAGGTTTAATATAAGTAATTAAATTTTTCTTGTCAGGATAAGTGACATTTTATAGCAATATTATAAAGATTTTCTTTGGCTGAAAATTAGTAGAAGAAGACTTACGTAAAGCAATTAAATTTTATAATATTATAGTTGAAATATTATACTTTAATAACATTTTTAATTTGGGGGAGTAAGACGTTCTAATCAAAATACTGCAGTTAAGTAGTTTTAAAAGATGTAAGTAGTTTAAGAGCATATTTTGTATATGGAAAAGACAAATATATTTTTCTGGTTAATTGATATAAAAAGTTAATGAAATATTATGTTTAGCGATTATAAATTATACTGTTTTTTTGTATATTTATTATCTGTTGGGATTTAAAATTTAGTTAAATTTTGATTCCAAGCTTCTACTTTAAATGTACTGCTCTCCCCAACTGTGCATTTTAAACGTCCTAGTTTGGTTAGTTCTGGTTAAAAAACGTTGTTTTTCCTCAAAAACTTTATACCAATTCAGATATTTTTAAACAATTTGAAGGAAGTCCCCTTTGCATCTTTGCATAAGACATTTTTGGCATACAAAAAAATCCCACGGTCGCCCATAAGCGGTTTAGGGTAAATATTAAAAAAATGTACGTCACTGCATGTTTTATTGAATATTAATTGTTTTTTAAATAAACTTCCCATTTAGTTTGGAACAAATGTGATCTCTTGACTTTTTATTTGATGTACGGTTTTGCGTGAATAAATTAAACCATTTCTCGGCATGGTCATTTCGTATTTCTTTTATTTAACGCTGCAGTAAAATTACCTTTATAATTTATATTAAAGTCAATGGGGATTTGACTATGCCGAGAAATGGTTTTTATTTATCTACGCGAAAACCGTACATCAGATAAAAAATAGTTGAGAAATCAAATTTGTTCCCAACTAAATGAGAATTTTAAAAATATTCTATTTTAAAAAAATGCAGTGTCGTAAAATAAAAATATTTAAATTGTTATGTGCTATTGGAATATATATATATATATATATATATATATATATATATATATATATATATATATATAAAGGTGGGAGTAGTCGTGACTGACTAGTTAAGAAAATATTCAAACCAGGAGGTTGGGGATGCAGTCATAATGACTTAATGACATATGACTGCATCCCCAATAACCTCCTATTTTGAATATATATATATATATATATATATATATATATATATATATATATATATATATATAGTTTACTTTTTTATGTTTCTTTGACCTTTCCTTTATGTTTTTAATTTATTTCCTTTCAAAGAGAGGAAATTTTTTTCTTGGGGATATGGTCAGAAGTAAATAAGTTAAAAGAAAATTTTATTTTGTAATTTTGTCGTTACGACGTTTCGGCCTGGGTGGGCCTTCATCAGGTACATTTACAAACAACTAATATCTAAAATACAAAATTTTTTGTTTTTTTTTTTTTATATTTAAGAAATTATAATGAGTTTACCTTAAATGAGGGGTTTCCATTTAAACAAAAACATTTACAACCTGCGGTCGCAACATTTAACATATACCACTTCACATATATACAAGAACATCCACAAAATTAAAACAACTAATAACTAAACAACCACAACGGTTTTCTTTTTGTTTTCAATTTTTTTAAATATATTATGAATCCATATATATTTTTTTAAAATTTTGTTTGATATTACTGGTGCCATCTATTTTTAAGGGAGGACATTTAACTATTTTGGTTTAATATTATTACCGGTAACTGTAATTCTTATATTGATGGGTATTGAAAGATTTCTTTGCTCGCAAAACCAAATTACCTAGAAATTTTTATTATGATTATTATTATTTTTGTTTTGTAAGTGTGGCCCTCTTGGAGAGGTAGTAAAAAGTAAATCTAAAATTAGTTTTTTCTACGTTTTGGGTGTGTCCTTAAATTAATTATTAATTAGCTGTTGATACTGCCTACTCAAATTCTTAGTATCTGCCCTAGTGTTAACTGCATTTTGTTTCTTTGTATATATATCATCTCCAAAACTCTTTTTTGTATTTGTTTCTTGCTTTGAGAATTTTTTGTATTGTCGAAATTAAAAGTATGTTTTTTCTCTATAGAATGATTTGTAAGAGCTGTTTTATTGTGTTTGTCGTATTTGTGGCTGTTTAATCTATTTTTCAAATACTGGCTAGTTTGGCTCTATGTATACACCATTGCAGTCATTGCAGGGAATTTCATATATAATGTGGCTTTTGTTTTTATCACTCTTTTGTTTTTTAATCTGAGAAATTGTTTTTAGGTAAATTGCATCTTTATGACAGACGGTAATTTTCTTTTTAAATAATTTTTGAAAATTTTCGGAAAAAGTTTAGAATATAGGGTAAAGAGAGATAGTTTTTTTTGGTTTCATTTTCTTTAGGTTTTTGTGTTTTATTGGAACTATAATATTTGTGTATTCTTTGAAGTACTGAATTTACTAATGTATCTGATAGTTATTGTTTAAGGGCTGCTTTTTGCTTTAATAATGGATTTTGCTCCTAAATTGCGGATCGCTTCTAATTTTATTGCTCTGTCAGCAAGGCCAATTATCACTGATTTTTTTGGGAAATAGGGTGTATAAAAACAGAATGGTACACAAAGGACACCTGGTCAAGGCATCATCTTAATTTTAATTCCCAAACACCCTATTTCCCAAAAATCAGTGATAATTGGCCTTGCTGACAGAGCAATAAAATTAAGCGATCCGCAATTTAGAACAAAATCCATTATTAAAGCAAAAACGCCCTTAAACTTAATAACTATCCAGATACATTAGTAAATTCAATTTTTAAAAAGAATACACAAATATTATAATTCCAATAAAACACAAAAACCTAAAGAAAATGAAACCAAAAAAACTATCTCTTACCCTATATTCCTAAGCTCGAAAATTTTCAAAATTATTTAAAAAAGAAAAAAATTACCGTCTGTCATAAAGGCCAATTTACTAAAAAGCACTTTCCAGATTAAAAAAGCAAAATCGATAAAAACAAAAAGCCACATTATATATGAAATTCCCTGTAATGACTGCAATGGTGTATACATAGACAAACTAGCCAGTATTTGAAAATAGATTAAACAGCCACAAATACGACAAACACAATAAACAGCTCTTACAAATCATTCTATAGAGAAAAACATACTTTTAATTTCGACAATACAAAAATTCTCAAAACAGAAAAACAAATACAAAAAAGAGAGTTTTTGACATGATATATATACAAAGAAACAAAATGCAGTTAACATTGCAGATACTAAGAATTTGGTAGGCAGTATCAACAGCTAATTAATAATTAATTTGGCACACCCAAAACGTAGAAAACTAATTTTAGATTTACTTTTTACTACCTTCCAAGAGGGCCACACTTACAAAAATAAAATAATAATAACTATAATAAAATTTCTACATGTAATTTGGTTTTATGAGCAAAGAAATCTTTCAATACCCATCATAAGAATTACAGTTACCGGTAATATTAAACCAAAATAGTTAAATGTCCTCCTTAAAAATAGATGGCACCAGTAATATCAAACAAAATTTTAAATGCCTATGGATTCATAATATATATAAAAAATTATCAAACAAAAAGAAAACCGTTGTGGTTGTTTTAGTTATTAGTTGTTTTAATTTTGTGGATGTTCTTGTACATATATGTGAAGTGGTATATGTTAAATGTTGCGACCGCAGGTTGTAAATGTTTTTTTGTTTAAATGGAAGCCCCTCATTTAAGGTAAACTCATTATAATTCTTCTTAAATATAAAAAAACAAAAAATTTTGTATTTTAGATATTAGCTGTTTGTAAAAATGTAATTGATGAAGGCCCACCCAGGCCGAAACGTCAACGACAAAAATTACAAAATAAAATTTTTTCTTTAACCTATTTACTTCTGACCATATCCCTTAAGAAAAAAATTTCCTCTTTGAAAGGAAATAAATTAAAAATATATATATATATATATATATATATATATATATATATATATATATATAAATATATATATATATATATATATATATATATATATATATATATATATATATATATATATATATATATATATATATATATATATATTAAATTAGTAACACCCCGTACTTTTTAAAACTAAGACTGATAGGACATATGTTCCTAAGAAGTTTTTTCCTAATTTTCATTTTAGAATTACCCCTCTCAAAGTTTGCTCTTGGTTAAGCACTGGATGTACCCTGTATAATATTTTAGAATTTTTTTTTAAAAAATGTTTTAGTTAATTTTTTTTTTGCCAAGCAAAATATATATGGTGTAGAAAATAAATAAACCAAATTAGTTAAAACCATTCGTCACTACATCGGGGACAAGAGAGATATTTAATGACGATTTGGGCCTTAAAACCAACAAAAATTGATTATAATATCTCTTTCTTCTAACTTATTTAGTTAACGTTGGTTAAAAAAAATGTTTTAAAACAAATTTGGAGTAACACAAAAATTTTCAAAACCGGATATTAATCAGACAAACTACTTACTCACATTTTTAAAACTATCCAATCACAAAAGTTGTTGTTGGTTTTAATAAACTCAAACAAGCGTGGTTACAAGTGAACATATGCGGTTATATTTTTAATATCAAATATCGAACAACTTGTAAGAAAGCCAAAGGCGAATGATGGATAAGGAATTCTTGGGACAATACGGTGCATGATTGATTTGTCGGTGGACATCAGATTTAAATCATTCGAATCCCATGTAGATGTAAAGTCAGTCGCAAGCGTTCTTGCAAAAGCTCTTCCGTCGTTCAATTTTCTTTCGGGTGGTTTTTTCTAATCCCGCTTTGCTCGTTTTCGCACTCGACTCTCGACGTTAGCTTTAATACATCAGACGTCACGGTCGAGTCCCAAAGAAATTGGACACACTTTTTACTAATATCTTCGACGCTTTCCCAAAAGATAACTCCTGAGGGGTATCCTCGTATATTTTATGAATAAAAGATGTTTCATTTAATTTTCAGTATGTTGTTTGAACAATAAAAACATTTATTTTTACTAAAAAGTGTATACTACTTTACATGCAGTGTGTTTACGTAAGTTGGCGACATAAAGCAAAATTTTTTAGTATTAATTTTAACGAAAAAAGTTATTCTTTATAAAATGTTCTGCATGGTCCAAAAGCTAAAATACAATCATCAGATATCAAATTGTGGCAGTCATGTACGAGGTTTCCAAAAATGTAATTTTTGCCCAAGAGTAAAGAACCTATATTTTTGCTAATATCGCAAATTGTTATAAAGAAAGGATGTTTAGAATTAAGAATTACTTCCCAAATATGCAATTTTGTTTATGCAGCATAATTCATGATTATAAATGTCATAGGACAGTTTTAAATAAAATTCTTTAAATTAATTGTTATTAAAAATAAGAAGAATGTGTGTGGAATGCACTAATGAACAAAACTTAAATTTTCTCGATTTTCGCAAAAAAATCTTTTTTAATTTTTATTTGAAAGTAATTTTTAATTCTTAACATCTTTTTTTATAACAAATTGCGATATTAGCAAAATACAAGTACTTTACTCTTGAGCAAAAATTACATTTTTGGACAAACCTCGTACATGACTGACACAATTTCATATCTAATGATTGCATTTTGAGGTTTTGGACCATAAAGAACCTTTGTATAGAGAATAACTTTTTTCGTAAAATTAATAATATAAAGTTTTCCATATGCCGCAAACTTACGTAGACACACTGTATGTAAATATTTTTTTCAAAATGTGTATTGTTTTCTCTAAAACTGTGTATTTTTAAAGTAAACAGAGCAAATTGGCATTACTTATTTTTCAGCAAAATAGCTTTTATTACGAAAATTATTTTCTTAAGTGTGTAAACTTTACTCAAGCGCCACATTTTACACGGCACTGTGTTAATCTATACAAGAAGGGCTTATTGTAATAATACGATAAGCCACACACAGAGAAATATGTTTTATTCTCTAAATTATTTAATTATTATTATAATAGGAGACAATAAAACGTTTTAAAAAGCATTACTCCTGAGCCTAGTTAACTCATAAAAAGTTATTTAAGTTTATTTTTGATAATAGTTGCTTTAACACAATTTATTTTAACCTAAAAATTTTATAACTCCGTATTTTGTGATTGTGGCTTATCGTGTTATTAGCATAATCCCTCTTACCTCGCTTAAGACACCCACGGTACGTTAGCTATATTTAAAACTTACAGTTAAAATTGTCATGAAGCTCGTTAAAGACTTTACTGCACCGATTTACTTGATCGTTAATTTAAATAATCTTCTGGTTATTGAGAACCTCCCAAAGCTACCTTTATATTGTTTATTGCGTAGTATTTTCTAAAAACAACATTTTTTTATCTTTATGACATCTCATAAAGGCTTATGCCTGAATACCAGTGTACGGTGAGTGCCGGGTTATTGGATGTTTAACCGTTTTAGTTCCGTCAACGTTATCCAAGCACTGAAACATGCAGTTGCATTTCACAGCACCTTTTAGACAACGCGGTAGTGCCACCACGGACCTTATTTTCAAATAACTACTACCTAGGAGTGGCATAATACTACACAGTGGTTTGCCATTGCCAACTGTGAGGTGACGAGCAATTAAAAATCCGATGTCCGATTCCGAGCTTCGAACCCGGATCGCTGCGGTGAGAGGCTGGCACGTTAGCCCCGACACCACGCTGTACGCACATGTATGATAAACAACGTGTGCGGCCCATTGTGTAGATAAATACCACAAAAGTGCAGTACAAACTGCGCCAATTTACATAATCTTATTCTGGTTACTGAGACCTTTTTCACACAATTGTATTTTTTCTATTTTTGTTGCAAATTAAAAAAAATATATATTTTTGTCGACTTGACTTTTAGACATTTTCTTGTACACAACAAAATAAAAAAATCATATAGTTATGTTTGTGGGTGTATCCTTGCGTATTTCATAAATAAAAGATATTTTTATTTAATTTTCGGGCTGTTTGGGCCATAAAAAACGCTTCTTTCTTTTCACTATAAATTGTCCCTTTGTTTTCCTTGTTTTGGTTAAGTAGACTGTTGCCGCTAACACAAAAACGACTCTTAGACATTCTAGACGCGTCGTTCTTTGCTCTCTGTCCATTAATTTACTAAAGAAAGTGGAAACTCAGACGAATATTGCCAGTTAATTTAATTGACTACGCTATTAATGCTACACATTTGTCCTCTTTATGTCGCGAAGAAATATTTATTTATAGAAAAACAAAAATATTTTTTACGCCGTACTTCGCTTTATCGATTATTATTACTTCCGATAATATTTTTATTTAAAAACTATTTTAAAAGGCCTTGTGCTAACAACACAGTTTTTTTTCCAATATGACAAATATCTACTAAAGTGAAAGTTAGAGCAAAAATTTTTTATATTTTTGAGCCTACAAATATAATTTAACCTTAATAAGGATTGGAAGCTTCAAATGCTTTTTTAATCTTTGTAATAGCCAACAAAGGCTAATACAGTGAAAGTTGAGTTATTAGATGTTTATTCCATTAAAATGCTTAAATTTGACAATGAGTAAAAGGTACATCCTTAAATTGAATCCAATTCAACCAATGGGATCGAACTTAGAAACGTGTTCTAATTAGTCGATTTAAAGGTTTCGTTCGAAATTGATCAATCAGAACACGTTTTTGAGTTCAATCCGATCGGTTATATCGGATTCAGTTTAACGATGTACCTCTACTCAATGAAACAGACATTTAGATGCAAAATCGAGTTTATTTATTTGATATAAAAGTATTTAAAAAAAACTGATAATTTTTAGTTTTTTATTTGTACCTGTAAATCTGGACTTGGAGGTGTTTTAGCATATTTTTCCGGATTTGATAGATCTGTCAAGAAAAATAACTTGAATATATTTGCTTTTAAATAGCTGTAATTTTTTTAAGCACTAAAATATTAAGTTTTTAATGGTAAACCCATAGCAAAACTAACTCTACAATAAATGTGGATCATTTCGGCATGTTGGCCTTGAATTATTGTAAAATATAGGTATTTAATTTATTTAAATAATTAACAATAATTTAAATTTAATAATTAACTTTAAATAATAAATAAACTATACAGGGTGTTTCGGGAGGAAAGGGAAATATTTTGGGAACATGTTCAGAAGGTCAAAATAAGAGAAATTAACCCATATGTTTTAATCCGATTCTTAACCGTCTCTGAAATAATCAGTGATAAATTTTAAAAAAATTTGAAGTAATTAAAAAGTTTTGTATTTCTAACACCAGTTTTTAGGTATTTCATTGCTTGTCATTACCTAATTTAATTGACTGATATTTTGACAAGCATGGTTGTCAGTTTGATTGATTCTGAGCGTTTCGACTCGAAAAGAGAAAAGGTTCCGTACGTAATGCCTCATACATTTACTCATAGGGAGTATGCTGACATGATATTCGTGTATGGTTTCTGTAATGGTAGCGCATTACGTGCTGTTAATGAATACCGACGTCGTTTTCCAAATCAAAGAGTTCCCAATCGAAAAGTTTTTCAAAAGGTTTTTGCAAATGCTTAGGAAACAGGAATGTTTCCAAGCAATGAACATCGGTGGTCAGATGAAAATCCTCATGCCACGTTTGAACGAAACTTTTAACACCGATTCAGTATTAATGTGTGGTGTGGAATGCTCAACGACCAGTTATTTGGCCCTTTTGTATTGCCTGGGCGTCTTACTGGAGATGGCTATTTACAATTTTTGGAAGACCATTTAACACACATGTTGGATGATGTTCGACATCGAATGTTCTTTCAGCACGATGGAGCCCCATCTTATTTTAGTCGCCGGGTGCGTAATTTCTTAAATAATCGTTTTTCTGATCGTTGGATTGGCAGAGGAGGCCCTTAAGCTTGGCCACCGAGATCACCAGACCTAAACCCAATGGATTCTTGCCTTTGGGGATGGATGAAATCACTAGTATACGAAACACGAGTAGAAACCGTAGAAGGACTCCACAATCACTTTTAATGCTGCAAATATCATTAAAAACAATCCGCAAGCAATTCAACGCGCAACACGAGCGATTAACAAACGTGCTGCAGCTTGTATTGAAGTTGGTGGGGGTATTTTTAAAAACATTTTAAATTAGTGGAATTTTGTTTAGTATTTGTTTGTGTTGCTTTTAAAATAAAAAATGGTTACAAAAAACTTTTAGAACTGATTATTTCAGAGACGGTTAAGAATCATATTAAAACATATGGGTTAATTTATCTTATTTTGACCTTATGAACATATTTCCAAAATATTTCCCTTTCCTCCCGAAACACCCTGTATAAGTCAGTTATCTTTTTCTCAAGATTTACAAAGATCTTTGTTTTGGGTGTGTCTTTGGCATTTTTGGTTCTCTTTGCGAAAATATTTTCGGTGATACCAATGTTCTCAAATTTCTAGTTTCTACTTTCCAGTTAGAATCCAAATAACTGGCGAAAAATATACGACTTCATATGACATTATCGGTTTTGAATTTTAAAAGAAAAGGAAATGACTGGTTATTATATAAAACAGTTGTTTTTTTTTAATTTTTTCATGTATTAAAGTAAAATATTATTGGGTTTTTTTTATTCTGAAAAATTGGATATATCTGGCTTTGAATCTGGGGTTTCCATAGTTTTTTTAAAATCTTATTTGAACTTAAAAAATGCCTATTGAGCGACTTTTTTTTATTAAAATTTAATTACCAGCTATAACAAATAAAATGTATTAATATATCAGATAGGTATACTTCTTAAAATTTAACATTTTTGTATAATGCACTCCTAAAAGAACCTTAAGGCTCTAAAGAAAGTATATTACACCTGTTAGTATATCTTATAAAACTTTGTGAAAATTTGGGTTAAATATAAAATAGGCAGAGGAGCTAAAGACCCTTACTCTACAAACGGGAAATCCACTTTAAAATGGGGATGATCCAAATTAAAACTCATCGTTATAAAAAGCAACGTAGAAGATTTGGCAAGTTATTTTTCAAGCAGAAAAAATAAATAACCCCTTGGTATTTTTCATGTTTACCAATCAGCCTTTTTAATAATCTTTCTGAAAGTGATGTCTGCGTTTTTATTTTTTAGCAAAGAAGTCAAATTTTATAATAATAAATTACCAAAGAATTTTCTTTAAAACCAGTTTTTTAAAAGCTTTAATTATTAGTTAGCACATGATAGTTTAAATCTAAGGCATTACACTTATTTCTATTAGTCAATTTGAAAAATTAATAAAAAGCAACTTTCGATAGATTAACATAAAGTGCTTTTTTTATAGCACTAAGGCGAAACGACCGGATGTTTTGCTCAATTATAAGAAGAATACCGCCGTAAGCGTTTAGTTTTTTTGTAGTTTTATTGTTTAATATTGTAGTTTGGTTAATAGCACCCTTTGGAAAAACAAATTGGATTAGTATAGCGGGATCGGGACAGGCAAATAAAACCACCATTTTATTTATCCTAACGTTTCGTAGATGAATTGCCAGTTTATGAAGGACCTATAAATAAAAAAGACACATTACAAAACTATTTCGTCATATGTACCCAATAATTTACAACACTTTCAAAAAAATTCTGTCAGGCTGGAAAGGCGAAGAAATAGCTTATAGGGGCTTAATCGTCAGCATTAAAGTCAGCAATTAGATATTACTTAAAATTCTTAAAAAGTGGAAAATTATTTGTCTCAAAATTAAATTATGAACAATAAAAAAAAAAGTTTAAAAATGTATAAAGAATTATCAAAAAATAAAATCCGTAATTAAACTCGGGGCCTGTCGCTTACGGGTCAACAGTGGTAACCCTGTTGCTATGGGAGAACTTAAATTTATTTTTGAAATCTTCATAATATGCTTTAAAAATATCTCTCTCTATTTTTTTTCTTGGTTTTGGTCCCTTCAGGTCCAATCCACCATTCTCCCCCTTCCGGACTATGCTTTCCAGGGCTTCGTCGGCGGAAAATCTGGATAATCGAGCTCGTAGCTCCCAGAAATTCCAAAAAGAAAACTAACAATTCAACAATCGATGCAATGCATAAATTGTCGGCTGTCAAACAAAGATCTGCTACTGGTGTTACGTATAACCTTCACTTTCACTACTGACAGTTCCCAAGGCACGCCCATCTATTTCCCGCCATTTGAGAAATACCTCGTGTTCACCACCAAACAGAATACCATCAGCTTATAGGAATCTTCGCTTACAGCGCTTAGATCCAGAAGAAAGATGCCGTCAATTTAGCGTGAATCTTTCCTTGATCCCCGAAAGCAAAAAACGTTCGTACGACACCTCTAACCGCCACTCCGGGAAGAACTTTGTAGTCCTCTACGCACGTCCGCACTGTCCGGAGGTCAAACAAAGAACCTTTAAAAAATAGGCCGCATTTATGAATTATTAATCTTAATGTTTTTCCTTTTTCTAAGAATTTTAAAGTTTGTTTCACACTCAATACATGCATACTTTAATTGGTAATTCTTTAGTTTTAGTTCTGTAAAACGATCGGTTTGTTCTTGCCTCTAAAATACTTCTGGCTTTTCTTTTTCTATAAGATGTACAATATGTACATACATACTTTTAACTTATGAAGAGCTTCGATAAAATCTTCGTTGGTATCGTGTCTCCCAGTTTCATTTTTGTTTGTTTTAAATACTTCCTTTTGTAATTTACAAGTTTTTCTATTTTTCCTATTTTAATCCTGTTTTCTTTAAATTTCTATATCGTGGCCGGGTTTTGAGCTAAATCACCATATTTTTTTACAGAGTATTCTGCGGTTATTAAAAGCCCCTAAATCAATTTTTTTAAAAAGTTGAATTGCATTAATTGTAGTGGCTTCAAAACTAATTTGTTTCCGTTTTTATATATCTTTCAAACAGTGCCACTCAACTTTAAAAAAATGATGTAGGGCACTACAGCTCTAAACCTGCCCAAAATATAGAAATTTAAAGAAAAAATACATGTTTCTTAGACGGGAAAATTAAAAAATTAAAAATTAAAGTCTTAAAATGTTAGATTTCTTTTTCTACTAATAAAACAAAACTTTCATATATGTAGTATTTTGGGTTGCTTGCCCATAACTAATGAAAGCCGAAGCCGAAAAAAATGGTTTGTTTAGTTGCCGCTAGGCGGCTACGGCTAGGCGTTGACCCTTTACTATTGTATTTTTGCGTATTCGTTCTTCTTTTTTTTTTGGCTTGAGGCATCTTGCATTTCATCCAGAAAATCCGGTCATAGAATACACTGACCGCGTGTAGTTTCGTTGTTTAAATTGAAAATTAGGGAGTTTTTGCATAGTAATAGAATTAAACTTTTGTTTGTTAGGATGTTAGGATTAATTGCTTGCTATTATTTTTTGATTTAAATGCAATACAGGTGGATCATTGACCGAATGACCTTATGGACGAGCCGCGCCTGTGATTAGTATATCATGATTTTAAACCATATTTAGGTTCTAGCTAGTTTTGCATAGCTACAATACCAAATATTAAAAAATCATTATTTAGTGAACTACCTCTGAAAGCTAATGTTCCTACTAATAAAAACATGATATCATCTTACTAAAAACAAGCAACATGTATGGTCAGAAATTTTTTGTCAGAAAATAAAACGTTGTTGTGTAAAAGTGGTATTGCATTACCAGATAAACACATGTCTAGCCGAGAAAAATATTGCCGGTAATTTAATACTCCTCTTTTATTAAATGGTTACTTTAACTCATTTATTAGGTTAAAGTAATGATATAATGGTGGCTAATAAAAACATTTTTAAAACATATACAAAATATAGAAAATAAAATATCTTTAAAGGTATAAAAAATATTGTATTCAATAGTATTAGGTCTTAAAGAAGGGCTAAGGTTTTTTTATTATTACTTTTTTCTTTTAATTATTTTAATAATTGTCAAATGTTATTAATAGACCTTGAAATATATGCATTTGAATATTTTAGATTATAGTGCATATTATTGATACATTATTTATATTTTTGAGCGCAGGGGGTGGCCTAGGAGGAAATTATCCCCTCGGAAAAAAATATCCATAATTATTAGGAAATGCATAAGTAACCCATAGTTTTTAAGGACCTTTTTTTTGCTCTTTACATTTTTTAAAGTAAGAATTTTATTTTTAGTTACCTAAGGAACTTCTTTCCGAGAAGAATGGGTAAAATCAGCACTGGAATTAATGAAATGTGTAAATGTATTGTTTCTTAAAACTATCATTTAATGTTGCATATTCTGCCACTTTTCAAGCATATTTCAAGCTTTTTATGTTGCATATAATTACGTTTCTAGTAATGAAAAATTAAGTGTTAGACACAATCCAAGGCTCAGTCCCTCCTGTATCTGGTCTTGATCCTATTGACAGGTAATTTACAGTCTAATTAACAATTAAACTGAGCCGAAAATAATCAATCTTTTATTAATAAGGTGCAATGAGAGCCACTAAAATCGATTTATTACATTTTAATGTATCTATTAACATATGTTTGTTGCTTTATAGGTTAAAATAATACCCCTGAACGGTTTAAAAAAATGTGAGTGATTTAAAATTTTAAGTACTGTTCTTGTAAATTACAATATATCAGCGAATAATTACTGGATTTCAATTAAAATTGGTTTGTTTGCTAAAAAATAGTAGAGGAATCGAAGAAAAAATAATTTACAGAAATGAAAATAATTGCCTATAAATAATTTGTTTTATAACAAACAAATGGAAATTTAGCTCACTTCTCGGTGTTGTAGAAGAATTTTGTTTATATAAAAATTATGTGAATCTATTAACTAAATGATGGCACTAGAAAATAATGATGCTCTCTTACCAGAAAAGAGATATAAACGCTTCAATGCGCCAGAGATAGGTTTTATTTAGCTGATTTAGCGATTAAATGTACTAAACAGCGGCCAAGGCGGACGCGCTACTTCGAGCGCTCTGTCTATCGCCGAGTTTCCGAACATATGTCTTTCTTCTGCGCTCTAACAGGCTAAATAAAACCAGATGTCTAGCGCATTAAAGGGTTTATATCTTTTTTCTAGTAAGAGAGCACCAAACTTTTCTTGTGCCATCATTTAGTTAATAGAATACCCAATATTTTTATATAAACAAAATTCTTCTACAATACTACTAACCAATTTTTATTAAAATCCAACAATTTATTGGCTCATATATTGTAATTTACAAAAAAAGGACTCTAAATTATTAATGACTTATAAATTTTTGAAAAATTAAAATTTTTAAAAACCGTTTTAAGTTATTACTTTTAACCCATTAAGCAACCAAAATATGTTAATAGATAAATTACAATCCAATAGTCAATTTTAAGCGGCCCGCTTAAGAAATTTTAAGTCAATATGATGCCCTTTTAAAATATGTTAAATAATTTTTTAAACTAAGGTCATATTGCAAAATTTTAATATTGTTTTGACAAAAGAACTTTACAATACAAAATTTTAAAAGAGAACCTACAGCTTTTTTAATATATCCATTTAACATCGAATTTAATTAAAATTAACTACAGTATTTAAAATTGCATTAAAATACAATGTCAAAATCATTGATTACTGGATATTTATTAGCTAACGTTATTAAACAATGTTGCGGTAAATTTAAACATATTCATTTAAAGTTATTTAAAATTAAACAACCAATAAAAATAACTTGAATTTTTTATGAACTGTTAAGAGAACATTAATGTAATATTTTAATCCCCATTAAATTCCAAAATGGTTTTCTCTGCTCAACGAATTTATGCGAACACATAACGGCGACTCTAAATTGAAAAACATATAATCTTATTTCGTGCAGACTTTTCGAATTTATATTTTTTAAAACCTCTCCGTAACTCCCCATTTAATATTCATGTCAATATTTTTTTTTAAATTTCTTTTTATATGGTTCTTTAAGGAACGTAAAAAAATATAAAAAAATCCTTTTTCTTTTATTGGTTTAAGGACTTGTCAATTATCCTAACAGTTATTAAAATTGAAATTTGTATAAGGGCAATTGCGCATCACACAGTGTGTCCAAAAAGTCTGGAAACGCTCAAATATCTTATTGTCAGAGAATTTTATTTTAAACCAAACTGGATGAAATTCGGTACTTCAGGGTAAAACCATACTCTGAAATATGTGCATGTTGATATCGGCGATGTCGCCAGATCTTCAGGTTTTAAATTTAGATAAGATACCTATTTTTTTATTTTATTATTGGATTTTCACTGCTTTTTGCTATACACTGGTATAAAAGTCCAATTTTTCTCTTTAGGTAATAATACCAGAAAAAAGTTTAATTTAGTAAAAAGTGTAGAGGGCGTACGTATTACCGTTTACATCTAGCAAATTTTTAACTTGTAGCTTGACAGTTCTGACAAAAATCGAATTCTAAGATAAATAATATTACTAGTTATTACCAAAATTTAAAAGACATATTAGAATATAACAAAAAATCCCACCCTAAATGTTTATTTTCATTTAAATACAGAATTTTTGGATTAAAAACCTAAATTTAACTAGGTATTTCTTATGTCAAAATTAACGACGTACCAGTTTGAAACCTGTAAGGTGTAAAAGGAAATACCTACTTACTTAACACCTATTATTTTTACTAAATTAAACAAATTTTCTGATATTAAGAGAAAAATTGGACTTTTATACCATTTTTTTACTTTAAAACAGCAGAAATTCAATAACAAAATAAAAAAAATAGGTATCTTATTTAAATTTAAAAACTTTAAATTAATTTTCTGCAGAACTGAAAATCAGCCAACATCGCCGATATTCACTGAATTTAGAGTATGGTTTTACCCTGGAGTTTCAAATTTCGTCCAATTTAGTTCAAAACTTTCCGAGATTTCTTTCCAGGCTTTTTGAACACATTGTATATTGTTTTACGATAAAAAAACAAAAAAAATATTTAAAATGCGCTTATAAAAAAAATGGTGGCTTAAAACAAACAGCTCATAAAACCGGTAATTAATTGAATGAGTCAATTTTATACACTAAGCTGTTTGATAAATTTGCACCCACATTAGAAATTTCTTCATTACTTAAGACACACTGCGTAATGTTTAGTACCAGCGTTGAATTTAGGAGGTGGCCCGGGGCGGATAATTTCCCCCGGGGGAAAAAAAATCCTTCCGAGGAAATTTACCAAATTAAATTTTATGGTCATATCGCCTTTCTTTGGAATGTCCTTTTCTTCTTGAGAAACTGATGTATTTCGGTATATTATTTTTCTTTAACAAAGACGATTATTATTATTAAAGTTATATTTTCTTGATAAACGCATTCGTAATTCGAGTGGTTCAAACCGTATTCGATATAACGATATAAATATGAGAATCAAGAAAATGTAAGTTTTCAAACCGATGCGTCACGGCCCAATAAGCTTTTAGGTTTTTAGGTTATGATTTATATTTTTTATTTATTTTTTTAATTGTTACTTGCCACTTACATCCATGTTAAAGTTTACAATAAATGACCGAAACAAAGTTTTTAATGAGTTTAATCCACTGTATAAATGAACCCCTCATCCGTTTTTCTGGTGAAATATTTTTTTTACAAAAAAGTTATCAATAAATAAATCCTGTTGGGTTGGAAAACCATACCTTGGGCTGATATAGTGTAATTAAAATTTTTATATATAACATTTTTGACATGAATACCGTCACATTTCATTTAAAATTTACAGTGTGTCCCAGGATAGGTGTTTCTAAAGGACAAATAAAATACAAATTTTGGAATTTTAAAGCGAAATTTTGGGAAAACTGGTCGCATGATCTAGACCCAATAAATGCAAAATTTTACTCTAATTGGTTTTATTCAGGGCGAGTTATAACTAAAAATATGAAAAATGCTTAGGAACTAACAACTTTAATTTTTAAAAATAAAACAAAATTGTATAAGTAAATGTTGTAGACAACTAAATTTTATGTCAAAGTTTAAAGTTAAAGCAGGAGAGTTAAAAGAAGTTTAATTGTCAATTTTACATACAAAAACACCATGCCACAAAAATGGTTTCTATTTATTTACGCGAAAACCGTACAGCAAACAAATAAAAAATCAAGAAATTAAATTTGTCTTAAACTAAACGGAGATTCAAAAAAGATTTTTATATTAGAAAAATGCATAGCGTACCATTTTTTCCTAAAAATATTAACCTTACACCTTTGGTTTATAAATATGTTTTTTTAGTTATAAAATTTTAAATTAAACTTTATCAGCCCAGGATGTGGTTTGCCAACCCCTCCCCCGGGAATTAAAAAAATATTTCATTAGAAAAATGGATGAAGGGTAAATAGCCGGATCTTAGACTATATTTTATTGTTAAACCATTGCCCGGGGTATGACGTCACTATATAGCAAGAAAATGTAATGGTTTTAAAATGTTTTGAACCGTATTAGCAACAAAAAATTGCTTAAAACATAAGTATGAATGTTATCTTAAAGTACTTGTTTATTTGCTTTTTAAAAGTGAGGACCTTTTCTTTGCTGTTTAGCTTTTTGACGGCAATATGTTTTTTTCTTTGACAACAGGATCCCCTTCGGGAATATTAAACTCCTTCCCGGACAAACATTTCTGAATTCAACACTAATTTAGTACGGTTTATATTTTATTAAAATCCCTTCCAATTTCAAAGGTTATTCTGAGAAACTTTTAGTAACCAATAAAGTCAAATAGACCAAAAGCCGATGGAAAATTTAATTTCTTTGTTTTGTCTATATTTTCGATTGATTTGCAGACAAGTGAATATAGTACAAAAATAGTGGAAATGGCGACTGGCTGGCAAGCGACTAAGCGACCTCTAGCATCTTCTATTACTCGCTCCACAGCATTTCAACCTCATTTTCTCGGCCGTTGATTTTCTGTCTCGACCCATCTCACGGTGGTTCTCTATCTTTGTTTTATCATTTTTAGGTTTACGATTTGTTCTTTTTATACCATAATTATTGGCAACGATTATTCTTAAGCGTAGCTAATGTTGTATAGGAAAATAATATTTGTTATATTTGTTACATTATCATATAAAAAACACATATAGAAAAAAGTATCCAAATTATGCCTATACATGCTCTAAAAATATGTGCCACCAACTATTTAACGTTAAAAAAGACAAAACCAAAGCATAAATCGTTATAAAGTGATTTATTAAATAAAAAAATAACACATGGTTAGTCAATGCAAAAAATATTTTTTTATTTTCTGTTGCAATTCCAGGGCGTAAAGATATTTTTTTTAAACTTATTTTTTTAAAGACGGTACATAATTTACAAGATAACGCTAAAAAGTTTGTTTTTAAATTTGTTAAAATTTTTAGTTTTTACAAAAACAAATGAGCCGATTTTTGTCAAATAGACTCTTGTCTTGCTTTAAAAGGTTCTTAAAAAGTTAAAAAATAAAAAACCTTTTATTGTTACCTGGGAAAAACGATTATCTAATGAACAAACCTCAATTTATCGCTTTGAAATAATTTTTGCTGTGGTGATACATTTTTAGAATTTTTTAACTAAAATTGTATACGATATTTTTTATTGTTATACAGGGTGTTACAACACCATTAGGATCTTAAGAACAGTAAGAGATACAGGATTATTGAAATTATTTCGTTTTAAAAAATTTAAAATTTTCAACCATTCCGCAATGTTCCGGAAAAGATATTTTAAAACAATTGATACAATATTATTGTCATTTCATTGTTAGCTGTTCTATAAAATGCTGCCATTTAATTTAAGGTCTGACGTTTTGTCTTTTAACCACAATCATCCATTTTGTTTTTTTTTATTTAGTTTTAAACTTAATGTACTCGTATTTTAATTTTCCAACAATATATTACACTTTGCATTAATGCCACGTTTCGGAACGAAAACCATCATTTACTATTTCGCCGTTACAAATAACATACCTTTATCATACCCTTTTTTTTTATGACAAGCTACGATGAAGATAATAGAGGTGTTAGATTAATTAATTTTTTTATTTTATTTAAACAAGTAAAAGTATGTAAATTACATTAATTTTTGTAGCTTGTTAGTTAAATTATGGATGAATAAATAAATAAATAAATAAAGCAATAAAAAGTAGTGATATAAAAATTGTTTGCATACTTACCTTTAAATGAAAATTTCCACAATGGTCTAAAATAAAATAGTAATTTTTAATGGCGAAATAGTGAATGATGGTTTTTGGTTCCAAACGTCGCATAAATGTAAAGTGTATACTGTATACTGTATAAGCAATAGCGAAAGGTATATCGGCCACTAAATCATCAACAAAGGATGTATAATGAATCGCCTCAGCCTCACATTTCCTACATGTTACGTTATTTAGCTGATTTGGTATATTTATTAAATTTATTTTATTTTCTCTATCACAATAAAGTATATTTATTTGGATATTTGTATGAAAAAAAACACAACAAAATTTTTTAAATTATATTTCTATGAAAAATTCCAGAAGGCATGTAACGCTTAAATAAAATCTCGTTTCTTTTAATGGATACGAAAAATAGAAAGAAGTAATAAAATGATACTTTTTCCTCTGTAAACCTGGCTTGAGCGTCTGCGGAGAGTCGCGATCCTGGGATAGCGACATGATAAGATCTCACCGCTATACATAACCGGACGCCTTAAAGTCGTGTTTTCAGGCAGCCTCGTTATAGTTATTGGAAAACTTTTAACAATTATATCCTCTTTTAGGGCTAACCCTATTAGCCTTATGGCTCTTGTTAACCCCGATAAGATGTTATTGGTCGACATTTAATGGTTCGTGGATTTTAGAATTTAATAGACTTAGGTTTTTTAAATTTAAGCATTTAATTAGAAGAAAACAATATTATCGTGGTTTTTCCTGTATTTCTATAATTTATCAATAGCCTAAAGTTATACTGAGATCTTCATAAAACATAATGTAAAAAATATGTCAGTTGCGATTAATTTTGGAGAGCTGGAATAATGGTTAAATGAAGGTACCCGGTGTCAAGTTATAAATTTACCTTTTCTAACTTTTATATATATTTTTTTATTTATGTTTATAATTTAATAAAAAAATAATTATTTATTTTGTTAATTTTATAGTTTTTGAATTAGTAACCAGATTTTTATTTCTCCTTAAGATGTCCAGGGTACGACAAAAAGTTATTTTTGAATGGAACAGCCTCTACCGGGTGGTGCATCACTAGACTGGTCATAAGCAATCCCATGTAAATTTTCGATAACTTCAAATCTTGGCTTGCCGATTGATTTCACAACAAAATTGTATTATTTTCTGATAAGCCAAATAAAAAGTTAGTTAAGAAATTTATTTGTAAAATCGTAGCATACCTGATACATGCCATATTGAATCCACCAGTAATAAATAAATTATTATAAAATTATTAAAAATATAAATTATTAATAGGTTAAAATTCTGGTAAAAAGTAAAACGGTATTTAAAAAATAACAAGACATTTTAGTCCTTGCTGGTGGATTCATAAAAGCATGTATTAAGTAGGCAACATGTTTTCTTAAATAACATTTAATTAGCTTATTGAAAATAACATAACTTTAGTGTGTGACCTTATTTTATCAACGTCTTTAAAACAGTCTAATACAATTTTGTTGTAAAATCAATAGGGGAGCCAGTATTTAAAGGTATGAAAATTTACATGCGATTTCTACATGGGACAGTCCGGCAGTGCACTACCCGGTATATTATATCACTAATAAAAAACCCTTCAAAGAGCTTTAAAAAATGTTTATAATTATTATTTCAATCTTAATTGGTTTTGAAAATATGGCCGTTTAATTCAAAGATAATTTTTTATTAATTTTTTAACCTATGAAACAAAAAAAAATAACATTAAAAGCAGAATTTCGGACTTCCATTGGCTTTATTACATTTTATACAGAACGTTTCGGGCAGTATAATCTCTGTCCGTTCTTCAGTGTAAACTTTCGTACAGTAAAAAAATGTTCTGTTTGAGTAATTCTGTAGTATCTGTATCTGTCATTAAAATAGTGTTGTGTCTTCTATACAGGGTACGACAAAAGTATATTTGAATACCCTGTGTATTGAATTACCTATTAAAAGATGTCTAAGAATTTTACAATAGTATAACGTTGTTGTTGTGTTGTAATAGTTTTGGAAATGTGGCCATGAAAATAATTTAAAATAATAAAAATACCTAGTTAAAATTTACACTTTTTTTCCAGATTTGGATAATCATATTTTTAAAACTAATATAAATAGAATTAGCCAGACAAACTGTTATTTTTATTTATTTTGTTTAAAAAATAAAGAAGTTAAAGAGTTTAAATTTATAACTAAACATTCGGTACATTGGTTTGAGAAACTGAAAGCTGGAGTAAAGCGTACTCTCGTGAGCAAATTTATTTATGAAGTTGGTTGCAGGGCCGTTGCTAGGATGACTTGCGCCGTTGTGCAAAAATTATTGGACGCCCCGACAAGAAAATGTATATTGAGGTAAAAAAAAATTGACGAGCAAAAAAAAGGTCCCCACTTTCAGACAATACATTATGCTGAGTCCTTTATTAAAGTATTCCACATTGTTTTTCTATCTTTTCTTTCTTCGTAAATCTTTCTAAAGAGCAAAAAAATTAAAAAAACAATTTTTTTAAAATTTGCGCCCATTATTTCACATTTTTTGTCCTCGCAGCGTTGCACCCTGGTGCCTTGCACCACTTGCACCACTTGCACCATTCGGTAGACACGGCCCCGGTTGGTTGAATTAAAGACAGATGGTCGTTGATAAAAATAAAAACAAAGTTGGTGCCAGTACTGAGCCTCGACTCACACCAGCAATTAACTTTGTGGAAACTTGAAAAGTAACCATTCAAAATAACTCATATACGTCGATCAGAAAGATATCTAGAGAGCTAAGAACAGAGTTAGGTTGTAAGACCGTATAAAGGATGTGTATTGAACAGGAGCCATGCCATGGTCATAACCTTTGAATATGAAAAAAAAACGATCTCGAAGATTAATCTCGAGAAACAATATCTGGAGACTCAAGAGACTTATTCCATTTGTGCGATAAAAGGAAAAAAGATTTTATGTAGATATCTTGTGACAAAATTTATACTGCCTGTCAAAATTTTATGTTTTTCTTAATACTTAAAGATTTGCCCATTATTGAATTTACGCATTTTTTTCAAGGTACATCGATCTTAGATTCTTCGCAATCTAAATACCTTAGTTTTTTTTGCTGGCAAGTTATATATCAAACCTTATGTTATAGGTTTATAAATAACTAAGAATGTCGTGGTCAAAGAAAAAAATATGTTTGTAATCCGAAAATTGCTTCACAGCTGTAACACTGAATGGAGATGTTATTTATAACCAATAAAAAATAAGGCAATAAAAATTCAAGTAATAAAATTGTCAGGGCAATATATAGATACGAATACTTTAAAAAAGTGTATCGTGGTTGACCCTCGTACAAAGCAAAAGAGATATTCTTTTGACAAATGATAACTGAGAAAAATAAAAAGACTTCTGATGATACTTTGGAATCCCACCTTCGGCGAAGTAAAGCCTATGAATAATTTCAACATTTCTTGTCTCAAATTTCTTTATCTGCTTTGCGGTCTTTGCTGTACGTCTCGAAGCCACTTGGGTATTTTATTCATTTTACACGATCCAAACTTTAGTAGATTTTGAATTTATTTTAGGAGCAATAAATTTTTGGCGCCGATCACTCGTAATTTTTTTAAATAGTATCATTAAATTCTTACTTAATCACAAAAATAATAAACAAAATAAATAAATACAATCGTAAGCGTTTAAAATCGTGTGTCTGCTTATATCGCGTTTTGGATATTAACTACCATTTAAGCAGTAAATGTAAATCTTTAATTTTTCCATTACATCATGCGAGACAGTTATTTTTCGGTGTATTTAGTTTTGTGACTTTATTATAAGATTTTTATTTGCACTCTCCCCATTGAAACAGTCAATTAAACAATTAAAATAGCATAAAATACATTAAATAATAATTAAATTACTTTACAATTTATTAAATCGAAATACAGGGTGTTACTTAATGGTATGTCATAATTTGAAGGAGGCATTCCTGGACCGATTTTAAGTCGAAAAGTTCATATAAACGTGGGCCCTAAAATGCTTAGTTATTAAGATACAGGGTGTTAAAGTTTTATTTTATTTTCACTTTTTAATAAATTTTTCAAAGACGGTTTGAGATATTGAACTGAATTTTGGCACAGGATATTATGGCATAAAAACACACTTTTCAGATGTTCATTTAATTTTTTTGCAACCAGTGGCGTAGCTATGACGAATTTTCAAAACAATTTTACAAAAAAAATACTACGCCATTGACTTGGGAAAAAAATTATGGTTTAATTACCAATCAATTATAAACAAAAAATCCCTCTTTCATTTTTGCCGTAAAACTTACCGTTTGGGAGAAACCGTTAATTAAAAAAATGTCTTATGTACCCAAATTGCATCTTGAAAAATTATTATTGAAATAAATCAAGTTAGCTTTGCTCGTTGCCAGCGATTGTTGTTTTGTTGTTGTAAACATTATGACACTGACGTTAATGATTATTCTTGATTTTGTTAAACTTTTATTTTATTTTAAATTTTAAATACATTTTTCAAATATTTATTTTTAAGCTATTTTCTTATAAACTAGTGAACAAAAAGCAATAACAATTAAATACAATATATTAATTGTAGTATTTTGTTAAAGTTCTTTAAAGTATTTTTTCAGTGGTAATATAATACACAAGGTGTTTTATTTAAAAAAAAACCTGATGATGGCCATATTTCCGAAACTATTGAAAAATACAGCGTATCTACTTAAGTTCGCATCATATGGAAAGCTTTTTTATTATTAATTTTACGAAAAAAGTTATTCTTTAGAAAAAGTTCTGCATGGTCTAAAGCCTTAAAACCAATCATCATCATAATTTTTTGCAGTGGTATTCAAGGTATGACAAAAAATATGAATTTTGCTTAAGAGAAAAGTATCTCTACTTTTCATAATTTTGAAATAATTATAAAAAGATTCTTCTTCTTGTTTATTTTTAAAAATACGTTTTTAAATTTTTCATGCGTTAACGGTAAAAATTTAAGTTTGTACATTAGTACATACTTATTTCAAACTGTAATATGTAAAGACAGCTTAAGAACTGCCAAAACAGCGAAATGTCACAAAAAGCACATTTTGGGAGAAACAATTTTTTTTTTTGGAAATAAACGATGTTGCATATTAAATTTTTATTTTTAATTTTTTTTTTCGATATTATAAAAAATAAAAGTACTTTTCTCTTGAGCAAAATTCATATTTTTTGACATACTTCGTATACCACTGCAAAAAAATAACATCTGATAATTGCATTTTGGGTTTTAGACCATGCAGAACCCTTTATAAAGAATAACATTTTTTTTTCGTAAAATTAATAATAAAAAAAAATTCCATATGGTGCAAACTTAAGTAGACACGCTATATATGAAATGTAGTATGTTTTACAGCTTTTAAAAAGAACTTTCTACTTATGGTAAAACATACAGGGTGTTTTCTTAAAAAGACAAATTTGTGTTGTATTTAGAATTAAAGTTAATGAAAGATATATAGGTCGCTACTGAGTTCTAAGTTAAAACCCCTAAAACTTTCCTACTACCATTTTGTTTTCTATCTCTTATATTAAGCGCATTACAAGTGCCTGACCAAATTTACTTAATTTGAGAAACACTCTATCTCTAAAACGAATCCAGTTAGCCGTGATTTACATTTACCACTGAATTTGTTTTAAAAATCATAACCAAGATTATGCAATCAGACTTCTTTGTCTCTTTTATTTTTCTTCATACCCTGCAAGGTCAATGAAAGGGCGCTACCCTGTACAAAAAAACTTAAGCTTTTGTTATAATATCATAATGTACGATACACTATATTTTCCATTTGCAAAAATATATTACAAACATTCGAAACCTACTTCGTTTTTAAAAGAGTCAATATTTTTGTTTCTCTGGTTGCGTAGTGAACAGAGCCCCTAGAACGCCCGGATTCGATTACCAGCCGGGTAGGCATTTTTACGTAGCAGGTAAAATAACGTCCATGGTGGCACTATCGCGATGTCTTAAGGGTGCTGTAAAATGCAAAAACAACATGTCTTAGTGCTTGGATACCGTTGACGGAACAGGAAAAAAAGTGAAACATAGTTGGGCATGTGCCTTCTTGGCCTGTTACAAAGATATAAAATCAATACAGGTATATATTTTAAAATCATATTCGTTTTATTTATAACACCATGCTTATTTAATATTTCTTTTCTTTTACCATTATACGCGTTACGTCTGACGAGTATTTTAAAATTGGTTTAATATTATGTTTATGAAATATGTCAAGAACTGTAAATATCACAATGTCCCGCTTTTATCTGTTGTCACAAATTATTTATATTTTATTTAAAAAATATTTTTCATTATACAATTTTAATAATTCAATAAAAATTTATGTCATATGATAAAAAATGTACATGAAAACAATGTGTTTACAATATCTTTTTCAATGGTTTGAGAAATAACTGAATATGAACCGATAGCAAATTTTAATGCGAAAGCATCTACATATATAAAGTGTAAGATTTTAAATTGATAATGAAATTCATTTAGAATAGTTTATAGGATGCATAGATTCTTGCTAATAATTATATTTTTAATCATAATTAAGTGTCAGTGTCATAGAAAAACAAGTATCTAGGTAGATTTTTTAAAAAATATTATATATTTTGTACCAGTAACTTTTACATTCTAAAATTAACCGCCATTGAATTTAAAAAGATGTTTAAGTGTATTTTTCTTAAAAAATTGCTAATGCTTAGACAATTACCATATTTTCCAATCTAATACACGTCGACCTAAAAATAATAATATTTGGTAAAATGGGGATCTGATCTAATTTGATTCCATTTATTATGCAGTAATATAAATACCCCTATTGGCGAAATATTTGGTGTTAAACTTGGTAAACTTTTTGTTTTAATTCCAAATCTAACGACATATAACACTTTACATTTATGCGACATTTCGAACCGAAAAACCGTTGTTCATTATTTTATAATAACAAATACCGTTTTTATCCCAAATTTTCGGAAAAAATTTTTCGTTCGCTGGTAAGAATTCATCCATTTTTTATAACACGATACAACAAAGTTAATAGAGACGTTGAATTGGATGCTTGCTTTATTTTCATACGTGTAAGTAAATGTATGTAAATTTCATTTATTTTGTAGCTTGTTGATTAAGTATTGAATAAATAAATAAATAAAAGGAATAACAATAAGTAGTTATTAAAAAAAATGGATGCGTATTTTCACGATCTTTTAAAATAAAATCGTAATTTTTAATAGAAATATAAAAAATAATGTTTTTTTTTTGTTCGAAACGTCGCATAAATATATAGTGTAATATGTCGTTGTATTTATAATTAGGGTACGTGTTTATTAACTTTAAAACCAAATATTTTGCTCATTAAAAAAACAAAGTTAATGATCGTGGCTCAAGGACGAGTCGTCGGATCTTAAATTTAATGACACTATTTTATAGAACAAAAAAGTGGCAATAATAATATGTCGTTTGTTTCAAGATATCTTTTAAATAAACTGAGAGAAAAATTACAACGGTTTTGCAAAATTTCGTGTTTTTTCCGAAAATTCTGGAACGGCTGCAAATATTTAAGTTTTTAAAACAAAATATTGTTAGGCATAAAATCGCCCAACTTTGCCCCACTTTTACCAACCCTGTATCTCTTACCGTTTATGAGGTCCTAATAGTGTCCCTCGAATTTGTAACACTCTGCATCTACAGTGTTTATCAACAATTGTTATATCTATATTAATAAATATGTATTGCAAATAAAACTTTCCCAACTATTTAAACTTCTTTTAGAAATAATATCCTAACAACAATGTTAGATTTAAATTCAGTGTTTACAATGTCTTTTAAGTTGTTTGGTAAATTGAACGAAGAATTGATAGCACGTTTTAGTGGCTAAAGTATCTATATAAACTTTAAAGTCTCTATCTATAAAAAACAACAAGATTTTTTAACAAAGTTTTTAGAGACCATTACAATTACGTTTTTATTATACAGAATGTCCGGTTACTCAACCGACCAACTTTAACAGGTGAATTTACTATAAAAATTAGAAAAAAACTTTATTTAAACATATGTCCTAAACGTCCCAGTGTTTGAACTAGGAAGTGTTAAAAATATTAAAAAATTGTTTTTATAATACCTTTTATTAAAAGACGTTTTTGGCATACAAGAAAAAATATAGCGGTGTCGTCCATGAAGGGTTTATGGTAAAAAAATAAAGAAAAATTATACGCCACTGCGTTTTCCTAAAATAAAAATATTTTTTAAAATCTCAAAAATTTAATCTCTTGACTATTTGATGTGCGGTTTTCGCGTAAATAAATAAAAACTTCTGCGTGGTCAAATCCCTATCTAATTAGCGAAAATAATAATAACAAATATGATTTCTTAATGTAAAATTTGATATTAGAAATATGTGTAGAGGAGGCGCCCATCTATTTTTTTAATATCTGAATTTCTGTAAAAGTTATTATGAAAAAAATAACTTTTAACACTTCGTAGTTTAAAGACTTATACCTTAAGGACATATGTTTATAAAAAGTTTTGTCTAATTTTTTATTGTAGAATTAGTTTAGGTAGAGGGACTAGACATCTTGCACATTTACTAATTTTTTTAGTTTTTAATTGGGGATTTGTTACATACGATTAATAAAAGGTTTGGTTTGGCACATGACTACATACTTCTAAAATATAACATAATACTAACTTTGTTTCCTTGGTGCTATTATTTTATGCAACAATCTCTTTTAGTCAAAATATTTATACGAGACAAAGCGCATATATCACGTTGACACCAATTTTCATTTTCCTTTTTCGAACTGAGAAAAAACACCTTAAGTTTATGCATGCAGCTTTTGATAAATGACCTTCTCTCGCCTTGTTTTCTATTTTTAGTAAAGGATAATCTTGTGTATTTTTTAAAAATAATGTGTCGTTGTCAAGGATTTGTGTAGCCACTGATTTCAAAAATTTAATTAGATAAAGCTTGCAAGAATGTTTAATTTTATAAAATATGCTGAAAAGTCATTTTTTATAGCTCATAAGCGGATTTCCAAAAGGACTAAAGTATGTAATAACAAAAGAATTAGGTTTTAAAAAGATTTTTTTGTATCATATCAGTTGTGGTAAATGCTTAAAATTCAATTCATTTAAAAATCATTTTTAATTTTAATATATCTACAGCAGTGAGCTTACAGCTACTGGTAAAAACATTTTTGGATCTATGTTTATTAAGCTTGGCCAAAAAATCTTTTCTTTTAATAATATCGAAAATACTTTTTAAGGTTACAAAACAATATCGTGAGGTTTTAAGCCCTTAATAATAATATTAAAAGGACTATCTTTGCGACTAACAGTTTTTTGACAAGAATCTATTTTTTATGCAAAACTCGCAAAATGTTGATCTGAAAAATTTTACGCACATTCTAAAGAAATTTAAATTCCCTATAAAAAAGATGTTTTAAAAAATTTTCGTGAAATAAGCGGTTTTCATGTAATCGGACTTTGAACATTTTTTAAATTTTGTTTCTCGAGTTTGGATTTTTGTTAATATCAATATTTAAATAAATCCAATATATATTAAAAAAGTGGATGCGCCACAAAAGTGTCTTTTAACATTTTTTTTAATTCATCATATACATTGAAATTACTCTTGATTCAACTTAACTTATAACCCTTTATAGAGTACATTTATTGAAAAATACCTTTTGTAGCGCATCTTATTTTCTTTAAAAATATGTATTGGATCTATTTGAATATTGATATTTGTAGTGGTGACAAAAATCCAAACTCAAAAAAACAAAATTGTAAAAATGAGTCAATGTTCAAGCCTGATTACAGAAAAACGGCCTAAAAATTGGCGAGTTTTGCATAGATAAATATTGTTGTCAACAAACTGTTAGTGGTTAGCCCTTTATATTGATATTAAGACCTCAAACCTTTACGATATATTTTTTTTTACCTTAAACAATATTTTCGATATGTTTTTCAAAAAATAGTCGATATTTTTGGCCAAGTCCAATGTTTATATAAACTATTTTTCGTAAAATCTATTTTAAAAATATGCTCTTAAGATGTTTTACTGCAATAAGAAGACAACCAGTATATTTATTTTGTAAAATAAAAACCTTAGAGGGAGGGTAGAAATAAGTAGGCTTTTATGTAAAATAAAAAGATTAAAGGAAAAAAGTTCATTAGGTCTAAATCCCAATAATTTAAAAAGATGTAATCTAAGACACAAAACGAAACAAACGCCGGTGTCGCAAAGAAAATAAGCGCGAAGTAACGCAAAGGAAAAAAATGGACAAATCCGAAAATATATTGCCTTAATTTGTCTTCGTAAATCAGAAAGTACAAATTAAACGCCTTTATGATGACTTCTTGAGATTATTCAGAGCTGAGTGATAGCTATTTTCAAGAAAAGGCCGCGGAGAAATCCCCTTGTAAAAGTAGATAAATGCTCATCAACAATAAAAACATTTAAAGTTTGTGATGAGAAACTTTGGAGCAGTTTTTACGACATCAGCGCAGGCTTGTCCGTCGCCCGGCCTGAACATCGACATCGTATAAAACCTTTAGTCGTTTTTACATGCACTCTTTTAAGACGAAATCCTCGATTGGGTCCATTTATATTGATTTCAGAATTTAAAACTTTGGTATAAAAACCAGCAACTTTTGAAATACAAAAATTCTGGTTTTATTTAAAACAAGAAGTAATTGAAATTGCATATTCGAAATTTTACGTGACATTTTCTTGTTTTAGAAACTTATACAAAGTAGTTCCCCAATAGGCGGTCGACATGAAAATTCTTCTAAATTTTGTATTTTATTTTTAAATTCAATTATAATTATTGGACACTTTTAAAACGACTACCTATTGTTTTAAAAATACTATTAGCTTAAAAAAAATAATATCTTGTTTATATTTTATTGTTACCTGGGTAGCTTATTAATAATAAATATACTGTGGGATACTACAGTACCAAATAGTAAGTAGCAGTAAGCAGTAAATGTGTATAGTATGTCCACTGATGAACTTTACAATAGGGCAAATTGACTTTTATATGTACAAGAAAATAGTGTATGGCAACTGCTTTTGTTTTTTAAAATAACAAGATTTACGTAAATAAATTTATTTTGTTTTGTACTGGAGCTCCAAAACTACAAAAGTGTGAAAATAGACCAAGACAAGACTGCCTTCTTCTCTAAAAAATTGGCAAAAAGTCAAATAAAAAAACAGTTTTGGGAATTAAATGTGCATGCGATATCTGAAATTTTACAGAAAATAAACATTTTTTTTTCTTTAAGTATTATATTTTTTATTAATTTTTTACACCTTTTTGACGTGGTTTATTTGGTTCACATTTTTTATATAAATACATTTAACACACTTTGACACCAATTATATTAATTATTAAAACTAGATGAATTACGTAAAAAGGTGTAAAACAAGAAACAAAAAAATGTTTATTTTATGTAAAATATCAGATATTGGATCCTCCTTTAACTTTAAAGCCCCTTTTAATTTAAAATTTTGCTGAATTATTTAAAATAAAAGCAGTCTTGCCTTGGTGGACCATTTTTACAATTTTGTAGTTTTTAGAGACCCTTTTCAAAACAATACAAATTTCTCAACGTGAATCATGTCTTTTTAACAAACAAAATCAGTCAGACATACACGACTTTCTTTAACATTTAAATTTTTGATCCATTTGTCCTATTGCAAAGTCCATTTGTGGACATACTGTAGAAGAATCTAAATTAAAATAAAAAAGAAGCCTATAAAAATAATGTTTTCAAGATACAGGGTATTAAATTTGAAAAAAGTATTGCTTTTTAAAAATATCTTGAATATATTTATTTTATTTAATTTTGTTATAATATAGCCATGGTATTTATTGTATTAACAGGCTAATTTATTACTTACCTAATTAAATTTATTAAGTCCAGTGGCGTCGCTAGCGGCACCTGAACGAAGTACGCCACTTAGTGTGGATGTAATTTTTTAGGTGAATAAAAATACAGCGTTTATGTCTCATTTTCTTTTATTTATTATTTGTTTATTTTAGGTGAAAGAAATAACATCAACTAATTTAATACCTCTGGACCATCCAAAAAACATTAGACAGTTTATTTCTGAAATTAAGTTTTAAAATTTCTTGTTAGCAACTATGTAACATCAAAAACAAATATTTCATAAATTGTTTATATTGAAACAAATTTTACTAAAATAAATCTTTTTAAAATGTTTAAAGTTTTCTTAAATGGTAAACACCCTGTAACTTAAGAAAAATAAAAATTGCGGACCGATGATAATACAAACTTTTTTCTATTCTACTACGGCAGTTTGGCTAAACAGTTCACGAACACCCTGTATAAGATGCAATGATATCGAGAATTCCTGTTTTTACTCAAAAATTTAACCCTTATAAAATTATAAATATTGTTTTTTGATAACTTAAAAAATTAAATGTTCAGAAACGTATTGGCTAGAGACGTTTACCACTAGTTTTTTTAGATTAAAATGGCTTTATGGTAATCCTCGACCGGCCCAACAAGATTTCTTCCATTTGTCTGTCATTTGTCAATTGTGGATTTAAATCTTTTGTATGAAAATCACGAACTTACTTTTTATTAAATTACACAAAAATTTTAGATCGGTAACACCTCAGCAAAACTAGATCATACGTTTTGGATTTTAGGAGAAATATTTTTGTTTTAAAAGGGTATACAAACCAGTTTAGTTTTTAGTACAAATAATAAAAAGTTTTAGTTTGAATGTTTTTTAAAAGATTTTATTTTTTATTTATTAAAGTCATTGGTTTTTATTTATTCTTGCATTATTTTGTACCGCAGAAATATATAAGTTAATCACGTAATTTAACCAAAAAACACAGCACACCCAAAAGAATAAATTATCATAATAAAACACTTTCTACCTAAAATGGTAGTGGCTTATTGACTTTTATGAAAATGGTGGAAGTTAAAAAAATATATACACGCACATCATTTTAAAGCTCCTGATAAGTTCTTTATAACCTCAGAATATAAAGTGAATACCCAAAGAATAGTGATACTTTAAAAAATTACCTGAATACCTAAGTGGGATGGCCATATCTCCAAAACTAACAAAGGTAGATATACTTATTGTGGTATTTTCTTAAAGCCTTTTAGATATATTTTATATACTTTTCCTCCCTGTATAGTATCAGTAATATTACTATTAAATAAATCCTGAAAAGAGTTTTAAGAAAATGCCACATTAAGTGTACCTAACAAAGTATGTTAAATTGGGACCGGAGACTAAATAAAACACTAATTTAGGAAATAAATTTGTATTTAGTTTTAGATAGTATGACAAAATATTTTAATAAAATATATAAACACAATCCGAAGTCATTCTGATGTAGAAGGTTTAATAAAATCTAACAAAGTCATCTGACGAGTCAATGATTATTTCTTCTTCCGTAATATCTCCTCGTAGCATGCTGCAATGCGCTCTTTATTGGAGTCTATGCTTTTTAAAATTGTTAACCTTTTTTAATCGAACTGAGGGCTTCTGTCAAATTTTCAACTGTCATTTGATTTCTAATTGAACTGAGTCCAAAGAATCATGATTATCAATGTCTTCCCCTTGTTTACGCATTGTTAAGAGTTCATCAATTGTAAAAAATAACAAAAAAGCTAATAGGTAAGACAATTGAATCGCGTAACTCCGAATTCGTGTAAGTCGGGGTAGCGTAAGTCGGGGTTTTACTGTATTCAGGTAATTTTCAAGGTACTGTCATTTTGTAGTAGGTGAAGGTATTGACTTTATATTCTGGAATTATAAAGTACTCGTCAGGAGCTTTAAAACGATAGGCCACAGAACCCCCTTCCCGATAGGCTGTCAGTTCGACATTTATATCTCTCATTTCGTGTCTAAAATTTTGTTTATGTTATCTCACTAAAGTCCTCAAATTTTCATGAAAAAATACCAAACAATTTAAAAGTAAGGAGGGGCTCATGAATTTAAATAAGCATTGTATATTATGTATACAGTATGTACCAGAATAGGTGTTACAAGAGGACAAATGGACCAAACATTTTAGAACTTTTAAACGTTCTTTTAGGAAAACTGGTTGCATGGTACAAAACTAACAAATACAAAATTTTACCTCGATTGGTTATATACAAGGCGAGTTAAAACTAAAAATATGAAAAATAACCAAGAGTAAAGTACCTTTATTTTTAAAAATAGGACAAAACTGTATAGGTAAATGTTGTAGAGAATTATATTTTATGTCAAAATTTATAGTTTAAGAATTAAATAAAAAAATATATTTGTTTGTCAAGTTTTAAGCCCATGCACCAATAGTGTTAATTCTTGGCGTAAGGCAGCGAATTTTAATAAAAGATTGAAAATTATTAAATGTTTGCTTACATTTTACGAACACTTGACAATTATTTAAGTTTTAATGCTTAATGTAAAAAATTGAAACTTTCGGTTTTTTTCTCTCGTGCTTTAACTTTAACTTTTGATATAAAATTCAATTCCCTACAACATTTACTTATACAATTTTGTTCTATTTTTAAAAGTAAAAGTAGTTAGCTCCTGGCCATTATTCATATTTATTATAGGTATAGCTCGTCCTGTATAATACCAATTGGAGTAAAATTTTGTTTTTATTAGTTATGGACCATTCAATTCAAAAAGGTTTAGTCCATTTGTCCTCTAGTCACACCTATCCTGTATATTTAAATATTGCATTAAATTTAAAAATAAATTATACCATATATTTTGTATTGTTTTGATGATATTTAGGTTTTCAATTTTTATCTATTTCATTTAAACCTTTTGTACAACATGTCAAATAACAATACACTTTGTTAAAACATATTTTTTGTTTTACTAAAAGACACACGCACAAAACTGAAACTTGTATATTTATACTAATTATTTTCAAAAGTCTAAATAACAAAATAAATTTATTATTTTTTCTAGAAATGTTTTGTACATTTATTCTAAAAAGCAGCTTGGTATTACAAAACTATAACTTTAAATTAAATAACTTTGTAAAACTTACAAAAAGTTTAATTTTTTTATCACTATTAAAGCTTTTTGTTAGCGTCCTATTTTTTTTTTTTTGGTGTATCTAACTCAAACAAGAAATAACAAGGCACTTACCTCCAATTATTTGTTAGCATAACAAAACAAGGAATTTTATTGTTCTTGAATATTTTCACGTTATAAAAATAGCCAGTGGCGTAGGAAATCTAAAAGTTATTTACAAAAATTTGTTTTCTATTTTTTTCTGTGATTGGCAGCATCGTGACAACTGATGGTTTTTACTAGGGGTATTGATTTACCAGTGTCTAAAGAATACTTATTCGTTATTTAAAACATACCCAGCAATTAGGTTTCATTTTGTAAATTCAGGTATCTTTTTGGGTTACAGTGTTAAATTTTGGTTAGGTCTGTCACCAACCTAATTAGTTTTTAATTTGGTTTAGTATAGGTAGTATTTTATTAGTTATTGCAAAGGCATTAAAATAATTTGCTGTTACTTTGTCTCGAGATGTGGTTTAAATTAACTGGTTTATTAATTTGTATTGCAACGTATTCCTAACACATTCGTGTAAAGCCGGCTTACGACGACATGCTAAGGCTTGGCAAATGTCCGCTCGTTTGGAAGGCATTGCAAAAGGTCCTAACCCACCCTACCTGCTTACAGTCCCAGAAAAGTTAGGTTTAGAAAAATGTATTTGTATTTTATTTTGCTTTCATCTTTGAAAAACTCTAAAAATTTTCTGACGTTTGTGTCATAAGTGAAAAACATAACTGGTATGTTAGATATCATCACTTTTTTATTAAAAATAATAAATACACCAGTTATGTATGTCACTCATGACAGAAATGTTAAAGATTTTCAGAATTTCCTAAAATTCAAACCTTAAATTTAAAAACAATTTAAAAATAAATATTACTTAACCTTTAATTTTTTTAATTAAATTTTATCTCGACAATAATCGCAGACTTGCTACCGAAACGTCAAATTTTATTAAGATTTTTTTGTTTTTTCTTTGTTTTGTTCAAGGCGACCAGCCAGTTTATAGGGCTAAACAGGGTCAGCTCTTTATAACCCGGAACCAGTACCAAAGATATTCCATTTTTCCTAGATTGAAACGTAAGCCCAACAACAATTTAATTACAAAAAATAGGTTTTAGCAACCTGCATGTCAAAGGGCAGAACTCAAGTACCAGTTATGCTTACTATATATACGAAAGAACACAGCAAGTATTGGATTTAAATATTGTTATTAATTAATTTAAATCCTGTATATATATTATTTCTTTAAAAGGTGTATAAATTTAAAGTTTTTAGTCATTTACAAAAACTATTTAGATTAGGTAGCATACTGGTGCTGACTTTAAGATCCCTTTTGATAATTTCGATTAAATGGTTTTTAAATTTTAATTGAAGGAAGTAGCACTCTGTGCTTATTAAATTAAACTTATTTATACCTAATTTTTTTGGTAAATATATAAATACATAACCCCCTTAAGCGTCTGCGACAGCGAATTCTCTAATATTTTTACCCATTATATACACCCTTGGCCAAATCAAAAGGTTTTACAGGCAGTGCGTGGAAAGAAGACGGCCTAACGCGTGTAGAGCTCTAACAGGTAAAGATTAAACAAAGAATGCATTGGTTTCGCTTTTTTATTGCTTTACTTGCCCATAAACCGTTTGAATTAGCTGAACGTGTATATGCTTTAAATAATAATACTTTACATTGTTATAATTTTATAATTGCCTTAAAGTTTGACAATGTATTTAAAATGAAATAGCAAATAGTAACCAGTGCCGTAGCATACGTTCTGTCATAATTTATACACAATAACGCACGTGGAATAATAATTAATTAAAATTTTGAGTTAGCTACCAAGGAAATACGGTTAGAGGCCGCATCCGCAATTGGGAAACCACATTACAGACACCCGGTGCACCATTACAACGTTTGGTCTCGGCTTCCATTGTTGTACACTGAGACGGGCTCGCGCCCGCTTCGGCTCTTCTTCTTTAAAATATTTGTCTCGAAATATATATGAAACGTTACACTTTAAATTTTAATCCATTTTATACACATTTTTTGATAACTAAAAAATATGAACCAACTTTATTTTTATTTACATAATATATAAATATGTCACTTACATTCTCTGGTATTTTTTATATCCCCAAAATTTTACTGGAACAACAATTTTAAGCGCTTACTTCTGTTTGTTGTTTTTCATATTTAATTAGCTTTTTACATAAAGCTTAAAAATGTTTGTTAACTTTTTAGTTTTTTACAAACTAGCACTTAAATCAAACATAAACTTTATTTTTTCACAGTGAAAAAATATCAGTTTTTTGGGTTGCTCCAGTCCAGTAAATAATGTCATAGTTTTAAAATTAAAACCGTGATTTTAACACTTAAGTAACCGCGTGCCTTTTTATTACGTAAACCCACAACCGTAAACATCCAATAAACACATTTCCTTTATTTATTTTTTTAACTGCTAAATTATATTTTCAGTTAGAAGTCTTTTTTCCAATGTGTGAATATTTAAGTGAAAAAGTTGCCCAGGAAAAAAAATACACGTATTAAAACTTTTAATTAATTTTTTAATTTTAATTATTATTAAACCATCATATTATAAATTTCAACACACCCTTAAAAAGATAAATGTAAAGACAAAAGTAACTACAAAAAACATCTAACGATAAAGTCATGAAAGTGTTTATTAATATTCTTTTAAATTACTCGTTTAAAATAGTAATTAAAAATAACTGCTGCCAAGAACTCTTTTTAAGGCAATAAATATATCAAAATTCACCAAGTTTCTTCGGTATTATTGGCTGATTTGGGTTAGCACGACAATTAAGAGCCAATTCTATCTTGAAGCTGATTATCACGAATGAAAAAGTTACTTTATAAGTTTTATCTCAAGGTTTATTATCCTTGGATACCTAAGCCGTGATTTTTACCCTTAAAAAGTTGGAAAAGCATGGAGTTTGTGTTGAAAAGAATATACATTGATTTTTTGGCAAAAGTTTTTGTATGTGGTTGTTCTGCTTTCTTATATTTAATATTGTAGTACAGAAAAATACTTTATTCGCGACGATATTATATTTGGGTATAAATTTAAATATAGTATTTAAATTTTAAAACATAACTCAAAGACAAGCACAAAACGAGATATTTGAAATAGATCGCGTTTTTACAATAACACTAGTATTTTTAGTTTATTATTGTTTTAAAATTATTTTAAAAATTATTTTTAACTTTTTAGTTGGTACTCTTTATTTGACCTTCAAACAGTGCGGTCGTCTCGTAGAAAACTATAGAGTTTTCCCGGTGATGCTGTACGAGCGTTTTTACCTTCGGGGATCGATTAAAGATTCACGCTAAACTGACAGCTAAAGCTAAGCGCTGTAAGCGAAGATTCCTATATCCTGATGTCTTCAAAGTTTGGTGGTGTGCACGTGTTTTCGTAACGGCAGGGGTCCGTGGCGCCATCCGGTTGATGCGTCAGTTTTGACAGTGACCGGTTATAATACTGCTGTTCTTGGTTGGACAGCTGTCAATTTATGCATCGCATCGATTATTATTTTATTTTGCATGTTTTGGATTTCTGGGAGCTACGAGCTTGACTATCCGGATTTTCCACCGACGAAGCCCTGGAAAGCATAGTCCGAAAGGGGGAGAGCTGGCAAATTGGACCAGAAAGAACCAGAGCCAAAAATAAATAAATGAAAAAGAAACTTTTAGTTCCATGTGCTTTAAAGCACAGTTTTTTAATATATTTATATTTACTTTTTATTTTGATATTCTATAAAAATTCGGGTTTTAGTTTTTGGAAACTATATTTATTTTTTACTTTGTAGTTTGATTTATTGGTAAAAAAAATAGCGTGGACAGGATTAGAAGCCACGATCGGTAAATCCGACGTCAGCGAAGTCTTGCGCCTTAGCCCTCTCGACCAACGACTGCAGTTAAAGTGGTGGAATATAATAACAGTAATAAGCCCCTAGCGTTTAGTCCAAAGGAAAGTTACATACAAACAAACTAACATACAAAGAGGTAAAGCTAATAAAAACGTGGTAAAAAAAAGAGTAAATATGATTGCCTTGATTTAAAGAAAAAATCTTTTATTTTACCTTAATTTTATAAAAGAGCTGCATAAATGTCGATATTTATACAACTTTTTCCAATCAGATAGGAATGGGCTATAAACTTTTCGAAGTAGGCCATTCATAAATGAGACCAATATGGCGTTAAGTACATGCTGACATAATAACAACTTTGTCTGATTATTTGGCGGTCTCCCCGTCTCTAAAAGTTCACTTAATATACTTTTTCGCCAGCGGTCAAAGTTTTTCAGATACGGATTCAGGTTGTTCAGGGTTCATGCAAGAAAATATTTTTTCGGCAATGCTTTATTGGTAATACATATACAAAAACTCTCACTGTTAAAAGAAAAAACTTAGCACACGATTATGTTTTGGAAAAATTGTTGAATTTATTGGTTCTTGTCTAAAAATTTAAATTTTTATTTTGGTTCTAGTGTAGAAAAAAATAAAAAACAATATTGCGTTTACAAAGTTAAACTTTATTTTAAAAATTGTGCAATTCAACACAAACATTTCTATATTTTAATAATTGTTTTGCTTCAATTTGGGATTGATCCGTTTTTGCGTGGACCAGTTGCCTTTGATCAAATTTTAATAGGGATTTAATAGATTTATCGTAAATCAGAAATTTTCGTTTAAAAAAACATGCCAAATTTATAAGAATTACTGTATATGTATAGCAGCGAATTTATCGCTTTTTGCATTTTTCCTTGTCAATTATGAGTATTTATTTAATGGTAATTTTTGGTTGGGTACACGACAAAAGTCTATCTAGAAAGAATGGGACTGCTTCGGTCCTGGTCCTAGGATATAGTAAGCTGACCCTCTTAAGCCCTATTAACTCCTATGAACTAGCCGCTCATCTGAAACAAAATAAAGAAAATTTCCCCAAAAACCAAAAAATTCTAATTAAAAAACGACGTTTTGGTGGCAAGTTTGCCAATACTTTTGACCGGACCTCTTTATGTGTTTTGACGCGCTAAATCCGAATCTGAAGCCAATTTTGCCCGTAAACCCTCAAATTTTGAGTACATTGCAAAAAAACATAAAATTCGCCAAAAAATTAGTATTTTTTTTAAGAACAAAATTTAGCTAAAGAAATATAAGGGTTGATTCTAATATCCAAAATATTTTAAAAGTTTATATAAACATGGATACGCAAATTTCTCGTTCTCAAGATACAGGGTGTTAAACTTGCTTTTTTGAGGTCTAAAAATATAAAATTAAATCTTTTTTTTCTTTGAAACTAAATAAGATAGGAAAAAAATTAAGACATAAAGGTTGTATTTCTTTTTGCTTAATCTAAAGGAATCAAAAACTTTACACACATTTTCACGGTCACTGGCGCACTTTTGTTAAAAATTCTCGAATATTCCTTGAGGTGCCGCTCGAGACGCCACTAGACTTATTAAATGCAATTAAATTAGTGATTAACTGTCTCTCGGCCATAAATAGCATTGCCAAGTTTAGGCAAAATTGGATATAGGCTATTTAGGATAATAAAAATATTTTTTTACAAGTTTAACACCCTGTATCTTAAAAACGAGAAATTTGCCGACCCAGGTTTATATCAACTTTTTAAAAATATTTTTAATAGTAGAATCTAATCTTATATTTTTTTACAAATTTTGTTTTTAAAAAATTACAAATTTTTGGCAATTTTTGTTTTTTTGCAATTTACTTAAAATTTGAGGGTGTACGGGCGAAACTGACTTCAGATTCAGACTCAGCGCGTTAAAATACGCGAAGGTAGGTAAGTCTGCTCAAAAGTACTGGCATGTGCAGTAGCGGCCTTGGGGTAGGGCGCGGTTGGGCGACCGCCCCAGGCGCCAAAGAAAAAGACACGCAACAGAAAAAGGGCGCCGATAGTGCTAAAACCGGCACTGGGCCTGTGAGCCTGTGAAATTAACTGATATTTAAATTAATATTTAATAAAATTTTAAGCTTTTTAGTTACGCAAACTCTGAAAATAGTTTGACATTTGTATAAAAAGACCATTGAATAAATGAATTCGCCTAACCAATATAGAGCATATTTTTAAATAATAAAGTTTTAATAAAAATAGCATCTGTTTTATATTATTTAATAATAATTCTACTTTTTAGGGCCAAATTTTGTTAATGTTAAAATAAGTTTTTCGTGGTTTACCAAAAATAAGTAAACTTAACCGGTTTCTAATATAAGCGATTTAATTAACTTTTGATACCTAAGACAACATCTAATAAATAATTTTTTAGCAATCGCTGGTGAAATGTACTTAAACAAAGCACTAAAATGCGTTCGAAACCTAGGCGGGCGAAAATCCAGGAAAAACAAAGCTTTTCTCGTGCTCCCCGACTGAGTGTGTAAACGTGGATAAGTGGTAAACAAGGTAGTAAATTTTCAGACTCTAGACGCGACAGCTCTACGTTTCAATTCCGACCTTAGCCGGACTTACCCGCGAAAATGTTCACCTACATTCCAAGCTTCTGCTGGATTACCCAGAAATGGTGTTTGCATTATAAAATATTTAATTTTCCAAGGCTTATATCTAAATTGTATTGTGGGAATTTTAAAGTAAGATGTATTAAATAAACATTGTGTAAAATGTATAATTTAGAAGGAAAATTTCTGTTAAAATAATACAGCACATTTTAATTTAAACGAGCCACCTCCCATAATTTGGTTATTTGTACAATATACAACTTTTTATAAAATAATAGAATTTTGGGTTCAGTTAGTATTGTTAGCTATGTAAGACAGTCTTTGGTTTTTAATACAACTTATTTTAATAAAAACCAGCCACCCCTAATATTACATAATTTATACACTTAAAAAATCCTTAAACACGTCAATTTTTAATTTTAGAGAGACACATTTTTGTATTTAAATTTACTTGTTTAAACTTATCCCGTCCCCCCACCAACACAAACGTCAAAAAGTTTAAATGGAAAAGGAGGTTAAGTAGTACCTTATCTTAAAGGGTTTTAAATTATTATAGCTTTATAAAATCGGTTTAGTATAGGTAAAGTACCTACCATAATTGTAATAAAATTTTAAATTTTGGACCAATTAGTCATGACAAAATAAATAGTTATATCTATTTTTCCGTAACCTCTTGGTCCAAAATTAACAGTTTTATCGTATTGATGGCACTCTTAATCAAAAGTTAAAAATATTTATAAGTTAGATGTCAAAAGGTAGTAAATGGAGTGTCATAGTACTTGGAATGACGCCTCTTATGCAAATAAATAAAAATATACCGGATGTCCCATTTTAAATAAGAAGCTTAGGGTCGTTTCCGGCAAAACCGAAAGTAACAAAAATCCATGAAATATTGCACTTTAAGTAATTTACCTACGTACTAAATTTTATTTTGATATTCTAAAAATAAAAAAATTACAAGGGCTAAAAACTAAAGGTATTTAAAGTACATTTTTTTCAAAAACTACAAGGCTGATTTTAAAAACTTAAGTCTGTTAAAGAGGGAATTTAAAACCCTTTAAGATAAAGTACCACTTGACCCCTTTCCCATTTAAACTTTTGACGTTTGTGTTGGTGAGGGTACAAGTTAATTTTGACACAAAATGATGTCCTCGTAAAAATAAAAGTTGACGTGTTTTAGGAATTTTTTTCAAGTTTACAAATAATGTAATAATAGGAGGTGACTCGTTGTTATTGGAATGCACTTTGATAAAAAAAAACAAAGACTGTCTTACATAGCTAACAATACTAATTCAACCCAAAATTTTTATTTTTAAAAAGTTGTATATCTTACATAGAGGGATAAACTGACCTTTAGCTAGAGCTTAACATTATTAGTAATTACAACACCCAGTATTTTATTTTTGCTGAAACCCATTAGCGCCTAGAACTGTTTTTGTTATTTTTGTATAGTATATAATATGACCCTTCTTTGATTATATAAGGCAAATTTACTTAATATTATATGTCAAATAAAAATATATGCTGATAGCATATGGTATCACTGGGCGCATATGAGGTTTTGTTTATTTTGCAAGAGGTAATACAAAGGTCTCACTTTTAATCTTAAATATGGTCGTATTTTTTAAACAAATTTAATTTCATAATTTTAATGAATATCACACACAACTTTGCGAAAAATAGAGGTATATCATTAAGTGCTAAGTAGGTATGCACAGGCTACTTTCCTTCTAAATTCTGAGTTGAAAACTTAATTGTAAGTTTTTTCTGTACAAAAATCAGTTACCTGGAATCCAAGTAAAAATTGGCAGTACCACCATTTGCTTCGTATTTCTGTAACTTCGTCATATTTGCGGTCCAAACGGGTCTTATCGGCTAGTTTTATAAAAATAAAACGAAAATAATTTTGCATTTGTCAGCAAAATCTTTATTTTTGTTTACATTTATTTTAAGGGGCTTATAAATATTTCTTTTATTTGATAAAAGCTCCGATAATAAATTACAAAAATATTGAAAAGTGGTAGTGGAAGCACCCAGTGATACCATATGTTATCATGTCAATTTTAGGTCGTTTTTTAAAAACTAAAATAATTTTAGAGAAAAGTGTTGCTTTTCCATTCTTAGTCTATAAAAGTATTTTAAAACAGAAAAATGCAGGGTGTAGTTAAAAATTGTACTTACTCAAAGAGAATACCCATGTTTTATAATTTTCCAAATACAAAGTTAAAACACGCTCTGGGAATCGAAAAGTAGTACAATTATTATACAAATGCGGTTTGAAGTGGTTTAGCCAAAGCTAAAATAATTACTTAAATTTTTCTTTTTACCACTTATGGTAAAATAAGGACAACGTTAGTGACGTGATACCATATGGTATCACTGGGCGTTAATGGGCCAAGTGTTATTTTTATAAACGTATCTTAATTTTATTTAACCCAACTTTTTTAAAAGTAAAATTGTATATTTACTACAAATATTTTAAGGCAAGAAAAATAAAACTGTCGTATTTTGTACAAACGTTAATAAAATATCAAAAAGCCTAGCAGAACGTAGAAGAATTATAGAAAAAAGTGTAATTAGTCAAGAATGCTGTGCTCTCGGCAGGAAAGTTTTAAATTTTAACACTCCGCTTTTAAAGGACATATTTTAAAAAAATGGTAACATGTGATTTTTTTGTTTGTAATGTGAATTGCTGTTTTTAAACAATTTTTTGACTTATTTATGCACTTGCTGCTATGGGTTCTGTTTGTTAACAAGTAGCACTGGTGATGGTTGTACCGAAAGCCCTTTGCTACGCTTTTTAGCATTTTATTTAAGTTTGCACTAAATAAAACAGTTTTAGAACGAAAGAAGACTTTCCATAATTTTACGCGTACACAGCCACACCCTTTTCAAGGATTTTAGGGGCTTATTTTTAACTTTTTTGAGCTACAGTCAACGTGAGTTGAGTAAAAAACCTCATTTTGAGTTGTGACTATATTTTAGGTTAAAATGTCATGGTAATTTGTACACTTATTACTTAAGACAGTTATTTTTTTCCAAATAAAATAAAAATCAACTTTTAGACTAGGATTAAGGAGATAAACACTGATAAAAATGGGATGTTACTGCTTTTTTAATAAAATATTTGTTCTCTTGTATTTTTGTGATATAAAAAACTTTAAACTAGTTCCTAGACTTTTCTAGACAAAGGATTTTTGTGTTTGTGTTTTGTGTTGTTGTCATTGGTTTTAATTAGGTCCATTTAGTGATATTAACATTTGTAAAATAAATAAAGTAAACAAAAATGATTTTATTAGTTTCTGTAAAATATTGTAGTAATAATTTTACCCAACTCACATACTTTCAAAAGATACTTCTAGACCCCCTCCCTATCCATAAAACCTTTTTTCCCAGTCCTAGATATTTTTAATATAGGAAGTTTGGAACGTAGCTTTTTATATGTTGATGCACCGAGTTCAGAAATTGGTAGGTTGAGCGAATTCTGCTTCGGCCTACATTTAATGTAAGACTCTCTCTCACTCTCTTTTTCTCTTCCTCGCTCTTTCAAAAATACTATACAGAAAAAAACAAAGGAAATAAGTTTCGAGAGCTAATAAAAAGTTACAGGAAATAGAACATGTGAAGGGTCAAAAATGGCTATAAAACTATTAGGAAATGTAGCGAATAAATGATAAAATAGCAATAAATTTTGATTCTTTATTGTTAAAAACTTACTGTAAAAATGGCATAAAATTAAAATAATAATAAAAATTATTTACATCGTTAAATTTCCTTTCTAATACAGGGTGTGCGGAAAACACGTATTAAAAAATATAACAGAACTAACCAGATCTAAAGTAAAAATTTTAGAAATAATTTCTTTTAAATTTCCTAAAAATGTGCACATTTTACTAAAAACCTGCAATTTATTGTGGAATACGAACCATATACGACAACCGCTTGGTACTTTTTAACCTTAATATCAATGATACAAAAGCCACTGGTAATGCACAACCCAGTAAAATTTTAACTTAGGTACAGTATCAAAATACCTAATTTATTTTCATATTTATATCGAATTTCCCTAAAAACTTTTTGGTCTTTATTATCGTATTTTCGTCAGTTCATCTGGTTTGCTTTTAAAATTTTCACAAGCTTGAGGCTACTCCCAACAGTGGAAAATTTAACGGAAAGACTGAAAGAATGAAGTCAAATCGCTAATCACATTATTTCCCTTGCAAAAACAGAAACGACAAAGGCATGACGCTTTTCTTTTCAGGATCAGTGAATTTTTGGATTGAAAGCGAAGACTTGTGTTTATTTTTACAATGAATTGTTAAAATGATGAGAAACATAATATTTTTAAATTTCCAAAAGAATAACTTCAGGAAAAAAGAAAAGTAATTTAAAAAGCTTATAACAAATCAACCAAGTGTTAATCTGAAAAAAAATTAAGTGGATGAATAAAGTTATTTAATAGAGTTATTTACTTATTTTAATTATTCGGTAAGACTTTTTGAAATATTTAATTTTAATATCTTCATTAAAACGTAATCCAGTTCTTCTTAACCTAGTATCAACCTATATCCACTTATAAACAACATTAGAATTGCGTAACCAAATAAACAAAGAAAAGCATACTGGAGACCACCGAATCGGACAGTTAGGCTATCTTAAAAGCTTAAGCATTTATAAACTTAACGTACCGTTGCTGTCGCTGTAGTTTGCGATTTTGATCGATTATTTAATTTGACTAAGACTAACCTTTGTGATCAAATAGTAGAATTATTTCTTTTAACAATTTACCAACTGCGGTGACGGCAGAAACAAAAGGGTAACGACAACGGTACGTAAAGTTTAAAAATCCCACTCCATGCTGCTTTGACTGCCTGGAAATGCCGTCAATTTCTTAATCAACTGGCAACAACAATAGACTCTAATGTGGGTGCGAGTAGGGATGTAAAATTACCGGTAATTTAAAATCGGTAATATTACCGGGAATATTGCGAAACATTACGGTAACATGGTAATTCATAAAACAAGCTTTTAAAGTAATACAAGATTTGATTTTAAAACTGTAAAAACATTACAAAAAAACACAAAAAGAACGTTATTTTAAAATAGCCAGAGTCAGAATGGACTACGTAATAGAGTGGATAATGGTAAAACATATTCATTATCATCTCAAATTTCGTTATTCGATTCTTCTTTCTCTTTCTCTAATTGACTCAAGTCTATAACTTTGAAACCAATATCTTTTCTATTTTTTCTTTAATAGCTTCTACTATTTTGGGCACTTACAATCATGCCCAATTACAATACTAGCTCACATCTCTCACCACGCTCCCCGTGCTTTAAACGGGAAAGCTAGAGGAAGCAAGTTATAACCATTGGCAATGAATCCAGATCAGTGACTAAATTATTTCTGCCGCGGAAAATGAAAAAAGGCAAAATAAAGTCTTTTAAATTATGCTCCATTAAAGTTAAAAAGAAGTACTCAAAATAGTTACTGACTTTCTAATAAGACATTCGTCTTTGTGGTATTACTTTAAAAAGGAGGAGACTGACAATAAACGCTGAAAGTTTGCTTTGCTTTGCTTTCTCTGCTGGTGGCCCCATCGCACGACAATTAGTTAGCTCTCCCCCTTCCGGACTATGCTTAAAAATCAGGATGGTCGAGCTTTATCGCTCCCAGAAATTTCAAATGTTTACTTTGCTCGATGCAAAACAATAATCGCTTCGATGCATCGTCTTCTCTGTCTATAAAGCTGAAGCTGTCAAACCAAGAGCTGCTGCTGGTATTGCGGATAACCGGTGCCACCGCCCTCGGCTATAGGAATCTTCGCTTGCAGCGCTTAGCTCCAAAGACAGATGTCATCATTTAAGCGTAAATCTTTTCTTAATCCCTGAGGTGAAAACAAAACGCCCGTACAACTTCTTTAGTCGCCACATCCGGGAAAGATATGTGGCCCTCTATGAACGCCCACACTGTTCGGAAGTTGAGGAAAGAGTGTCCCTGTAAGTTTTGTGACAGATCAAGAACATCACATGGTAAAAGCTAAAATGTGAAAAATGAGCATGTTTAACTTCCCAAAAGTTATTATTTGTCAGTTTTATTCAAAAATATTTTTTTCCATAATTGAGGTCCGCAGAGTGTAAGATTAGAGGCTTTGCACATATTCAGCTAGTAAGCTAATTCGTTTAGTAAACACGTAATACGTGTAACTATAATCATCAGTTATAAATTTAGCTAGCGTTTCACTTCAGCTAAGCATTATTCGAACTATATTCATCGAGTTAAGCCGTGAATGGTGTAAAATGGTTTGTTACGTATGTTTGCGTGTATGCGATTTACTATTAAAGACCGCTCTCCACATGCCACGCTGGTTATCCCACTAATCTGGAAATTCAAAATATTTACTGCTGCAGTTGATTTATTAGAGGTATCCCATTAGGGTTAATGCATCATTTAGAAGAGGTTTTTGTTTAACAACGGGGATTTCATCAAGAAATAATTCAATTCGAATTAAAAGTGTGTAAGCTTAGAAAAACATGTTGTTGTCCAGATTTTTATTCTAGCCGGTTGTAGTTTTTATTAGCCAAGCTAGGTTTGCCGTTTTATTTAAGTAAATTATATAAAAATATATATATGTTAAACGGTTTTATTGTACTAAAAGCTAAAAAATAATTCGGTAAGTCCAAGCTACCGAAAAACTAAAATTTGCGGACTCATGTTTATATGAACTTTTCTTTTATTTTTTTTTAAGCAGAATCTGTCCCTAAATTTTTTAACAACATTCCGTAACACCCTGTATAATGGTTTTAAATTATTGGTCAAAATCATGGCTACGAGACCTACCGAGAAACTAGAGGGAGACAAGAGATATTTTTTTTGGAGGATCAAACCATAAATGCTATTCATAGCCAGTCTATCCTTTAATTTAAAAGAAGTATTTTGAAATAACGCCTTATAAACCAGTAAACAGTAAAGTCAAATCATATAATCAACTTGTAGATTACCAAATAAAATTGGAGAATTTAATCTTATAGGCGCAATAGAGGTTTCCAGATTTGATTTTAAACTGCCTTCTCGTAAAATTCATTTATTATTACTGAAATAAGATTTCCTTACCTCGTTCCTTCAAAGGGGCGAGCAGGATAGTGTATTAATACATAAATCAGCATATTAATTCAAAAATAATTAAACCGTGTAATTGCAAAATTGTATACCTTCAAACAATTATTTTCCTTAAAAACAAATTATGTTTTACCAGGCAATTAGGATTAATGGGAAAACCTGTTGAATAGGGTATGAATATGTATAATACATACTAGTAGGGTAAAAAACAGGGCAACGGGGCTAAAAGGACATTTTACCAACATATAAAAATTACATGCCTTAACGCCTTTATGCCCCGCCAATTTTAATATTTTTCATGAGAATGCGTTTTTAAAGAGTAGACATTGTATACATAAAGGATTTAAAATGAATAGGGATTTTATTACATTAAGTTGCTATTTACAATTTTGTTTTATTTTAAAATGCAAATTGTATTACTGAAATTATAAATGAAAATATTTTAAAGTTAGAGGGAGTATGGCAGCTGTAAATAATTTAAGTTTTATCCGGTTGTAAATGTTACAAACAAAGAACAAATCGATTTTAGGGGTTTTTAAATCAAAAAATCATATTGATGTCTAATATACAGGGTATACCAAAATAAGTGTTCGTCATTGGTAATTTCGTTCAAAAGAGTTTTAGCAAACTAGTAGCATATTTGACGCACTTTAAAATTAAAGATTGGAAAAAACAATTGGCAATCAGGTTTTTGAGCTAAATAGCAAAATACCCTTTTTAATGGAGCATCCTATATATTTAATGACCATTAATTTCTTTCAAAATAATAAGAAAAAAGTGTACACACATGTAATATATCCAATTCTTTAGAAATATGGCCGTCGTCAGATTTATGTATACACTATACAGTAAATAGGTCTTGATTTTTATATGCAAGACCCCGTATACTGTATTGTCATTAAGAATGTATTTTTAAAAGCTTTAAGAAAATACCACGTTTAATGTTTTTTTAATACTTTTGAAAATATGGTCTCAGGTACCTACTAAACAATCGTGACCAAGTTTTGTGGCATAAAATGAGCTCTGGGTGTTCATGTTGAAGCGCTACATATATAGTTTAAAAAAAAACAGTGTTAAATATCCCTGTATATTCTCTTTGACCAATCACTGCGACCGACCGGCTAACCGTGACCAATTCGAAACCAATTTACCATTACATGGGCACTAAATGTTGATATTGAGGTGCGACCTTTGAAATAACCTTTCTAGAGTCTATTTTACCGCTGACCAATCACTGCAACTCATTGACCAATCATGAGCAATTTGTGACCAATTGATATCGCGTTTGATAGGATCAACTCAACTTCAGTATTGAGGTGCTAAATATTCTTATGTAGAGATTAATGAATTTAGGATAACTTCTCCTAATTCTTTACTGTTAAACAATTACTGTGACCTAATGACCATTTTGTGACCAATTGCATCCTTTTTGTTGTTTCTAATCCATATTTTTTTAATTTCTAGGTTTTAGTATATTAAGTACAGGGTGCAGTTTTATAATGCAGCTTCTGATTCACTTAATCGGCTGGAAGTACTAAAGAAATATTATCAAAATGGTAGCTTAGTTGTGGCTACCTAACGTTAATTCACTCGAAAATTGGGTTGCCATCATCGGTACTCTGCGCAGCTTATGTAATAGTTTCTGGATGAGTTTTGACGTAAAGTTAACTTACATTCAACCTTTTTACAATGCGGCGTATAACCCTCGCAGACTACCCTATCATGGCGATCCACTTCTTGAGTGAACGTTAAGTAGCCACAACTGAGCTATTACTGATAATATTTCTTAAGTATTTCCATCCGATCAAAAGAAACCAGACGCTGCACACTATACTAAATATATTAATACCTAGAAATTAAAAAAAATATATGTATTTGAAACCGAAAAATCTTCATTTGAAATACTATAAGTCTCATGGAAAAACCCTTTATAAAGCGCGCGAGGTTTTAGAGGATTATATAGAAAACTACAAAAAAAATAGGGGAGTAGCAATATTTTGTGTCACCAGGTATAGTCGCTAAAGTTGTAAATACCAATCTCAATAAATATTGTGTTAAAGCTTAATTGAAGTCAACGTCTTTCTAAAAGGCATTGGTTTTCTTTAGGCGACTTTTACAGCACGTCGAGAGTTGATAATGTATGCAAGTTTAAATCATAGTTGACGAACTTTTTCCATTATCGTGAACAGACAGACAATAAAGAACGATTTAAAAATACACCTTGCGTCTTTTTACAATTTATCGCCTCGCGAGACCTTTAACTTTTAAACTTAAATTTCTTCTTTTCAGAATCAGCTATTATTATCTTATTGCTTTGTCGACAAAATTAAAATTTAATTTTTTGTTTCTTCTTAAAAGAATTTACCTTGTTGAGTATGATTTGTATCAATTTCACATCAAACTGTTAACTACGCCTTACTTTACTCACATAATTTAGTATATCAGATTTGTGACACGTATGTATACTTTAAGGCACTTTCACTTTCTGCGTTCGGCTAAAATTAAATATTTTTTTTTTTAAGATTTCAGTATCACGAAAAATTGGAATACCAACAGCAAACAAAACTATAACCTGGTATCCTGAAGTGCCCTCAGTAAGTAGATTGCACTGTGGGAAAATGCACAATCTTCTTTTGGGATTAATTATAGATTACACTCTTCTACATCGAAAATGTTTTCCCCAAAATAACTTATTATTTCTATAATGTTAACCTATATATGTCACCCTTGTTTCTTCTTTCAATGTCATTTTCTATTTAAAGCGTAGACGCCCTCTCCGCACATATGTGTGTTGCGTGCCAAGTTTGTGCACAAATATCAGGATCATTGGTTTAACGTGCCTTCGAAAGCACAATTTAAGAGAGTTTACTAGGCACAATACCACACTGTGGTTTGACATTGTAAACATCAACATAGTTTTCTAGCGTTTTCTATAAACCCACTACAAATGGCGACTGTTGTTGAGGCCTTAAGGCGAAAATGAACAACTTCTAATCTGTTTTTGTGAGTCATAATGTAAATATTAAAGAATTTTACAAGAACATGCGTATATTACGAAAAACACAAATGGAATATATGTGTATCTGTTCTTTGTTAATTTAGTTGCAGTTTTTAATGAACACAGTAAAAATTAAACTTAAACATTTCAGCAAATTTTATTTTAATTTTGATTATTAAAATGGCCACGATAAAGGTTTTTATGAACTTGTAGTATTCCATTTATGTGTTTTTTAATATTCCGAAAATTTTCCTTTTTCTTTAAACACCCTGTATACCGAACCGATAGTTTTATTCAGCACATTAAAATAAGCACAAAAATATATAAGGGACCGAAAAAAATTAAAATGCAGAACAATTTACTTGCTTTTTATTTATATTTCTCTATAATCTAAAAGTCTAGTGGTTATTAACTTTCTATACTTTTGATTGGTTATTATAGAAAGAGCCTCTATCACGATGAAAATCTATAGAGTTTATTGCAACGAATTTTACTATCCTTTCATAACCGACAATAAAATATGCATTTTTCCAGTAAAAACAAATCCATAAATTCTTGATTTACTTCCATAAAATGCGATTTGTTTTTAGTTTAATATTTAATCAGATTCCATCAAAATAAAATAGTGGGCAACCGAAAGTGTATCATTTTAATTAAAGAAAAAAATATAGAGTTTAAATATTTTATCTATATGCATCCTTAAAAATACATGTATTTTGCTGAAGTGATTAAATAAAAAACATACCGCTATCATCAGCTAAATAGCATAACACACAGGCAATCTAAGAAAAAGAGACAATTTAACGTCACGTACCGGTATGAAAACATTTCATATTGGATGATTCATTATACATCCTTTTTTGTTGCTTCACTGGCCGATATACCTTTAGCTATTGCCTATACAGCATACAGTGTCACGAGTCACCCCTGTAATTCCTGTATTCGTACACTGAAACACGTCGATTTTTATTTTTGAGGGGATACATTTTTGTGTTAAAAATTTAATTTCCAAGAAAATGTACCCTAAGTACCTTGGATCTTTAGCCCCAGTAACTTTTAAATGTTTAAAGAAAAAATGAAAAAAAATGTACGTAGCTATATTACCCAAATGTGCATTACTTCATGGATTTCCGGCTAAACCAGAAGTAACAGAAAGAAGCTGAATCCACAAAATAGACACATTTAGGGGATATTTATAAGCACCAAATTTAAATTTGATATTTTAAAATAATTAAAGTTAAAGAGGCTAAAGTCACCAGATATTAAGGCTCCATTTTTTCGGAAACTACTTACTGATTGAAAAAGACAAGAGATTTTAAAACGCTTTAAAAAAATTACTTGGCCCCCTTTTTAATTTGAACTCTTGGACGTCTGTGTTGGTGGGGGAAGGAGGTTACCCTGGAGTGCATTTTACCACAAAAATCGACGTTTTTTAGGATTTTTTATAAGTGAACAAATAACGGAACTATAGGGAGTGGCTCGCTTTAATTGGAATGCACTGTATATGTTCCAGAAACTTAGGGATTTATAGATCCTAGTTTAAGATCGACCTGTGTATCTTAAACTTGGGATTTGTCGGAATTTATCCTTCTATCTATTATGAAAAAAAATACATAGACAAGTCGCAGTACTTTTTGTAAAAAGCTATTGAAATTGTAACGATTTATGTTTTTACAGCAACTACTGCCACCTAAATATGACTCTTACACAGGGTTTTTACAACTTATCCGACAAACTTTAAGGGCTTATTCTACAATAAAAATTAAATGAAAAAACTTTATATAAATATATGTTTTAAACCTCTTAGTTTTTGAACTACAGGGTGTTAGTTTTTTTTTAAATATTGTTTTTTGAATATTAACTTTTATACAAATTTAAATATTTTTTAAATAATTGTATACACCTTCTATGCACCAAAATACATTTTTTTGGTTACAAAAAAATCCATTGTCGTCAATGAGAGATTTAAATTAAATGTTTTTTAATAAAAAAAAGGATCGCCACTGCATTTTTATAAAATAAAAATTATTTTTTAATACCCATTAGGTTTAAAACAAATTTGATTTCTTGACTTGTTTTAATTTGATGTACGGTTGTCGCGTTAATAAATAAAAACCATTGCTTGACATGGTCATTTCGTATTAAAAATATCAATTTATACAGTAAAAAATCACCTTTGCTATTTACTCTTTAATTAGATAGAGACTGACATGACAAAAAATGGTTTTAATTTATTTACGCAAAACTGTGCACCAAATAAAAAAGTAATGGTAGGTTTACATTTGACATTTATTGCATGATATTTATGTCAGATAGTAATTTTGGCTAATGTAAACGGTAAAAAAATTATGTCTGATAGAAGTTTTTTATTGTTTACAGTAGTCCGAATTTCTGTCTGGCATAAATATCACATAATAAAGGTCAGAAGTAAACCTACCAAAGAGATCAAAATTGTTCCAATCCCAATGGAAATTTTAAAAGTTATTTTTTTTTAATGCATTGGCGTACATTTTTAATCAAAAAATATTTTACTTAAACCTTTTATGGACGACACTAGCAAAATTTTTTTTTCTGTAACCAAAAAAATGTATTTTGGTGTCTATTTTTTTAAAAATATCTAAATTGGTATTAAGGTTATTTTAAAAAGCAATATTTTTTTTAAATTTTTAACACCCTGTAGTTCAAAAACTAAGACGTGCAGGACATATATTCATATGAAGTTTATTTCATATTTTTTATTGTAGAATCAGCCATTAAGTTCTGAAACACCCTGTATTTTATAAAACATTGATTTGGGTTGTAGTAGGCTTTGTTAGTTCTGGTTAGTTTAAGCTAATTTTGTTAATAAAAAGTCTTTATGAAAACATGCTTTTTAAAAAAATAAGCAAGTTATGTATAAATTATAATACTAATTAAAAAATAAACTAAAAAATAATACTTTTTCAAACTTCTGAATTTTCTTAAGTAACTGTTGGAATAAAAATATTTTTTAGATAAAAAATAAAATTCAGGCATTTTATAAAACCTCTTAAAGCTAACTGGTGTAATGTCGCTTGTTAAATCCAATGAGGGTCATTCAAAAACCGTAAAGAGGGCAATAATACCGAAACTAAAAACACGATTCTTTCTCCATGAAATTTAAACAGTGCATTTTTATTTTAGAAACTTTGATACTGTTTCCAAAGAAAGTAAATATTTTTATCCTACATCCGACCTATAGTTTTTCATAATTTAGATATTTAGAATTTTTGTTTCTGACTTATGGTACTTTGGTTTAAACTGTAAAGAGGCCCAAGAAATTGAAATATTACTTTTTAAACTTATTGTTTTTTTAATTTTGCCCCGTATTTTACATTTTAACATAAACTACCAATCTATTACAGTCTTTTTGTTTCCATTTTTGCCTGGAATTTCTTATCAATAAGTTACTTGTTTTGAAAGTTCTAGAATTGTAAGAAATAAAGAAAAATCGGGGAACACTTAACTTACCGTCGAACTTTTGAAATTGAAAAAGACTCGCATTTTAATATTGTCCGTTTTAGTTTATACTTATCCTCAAAACTTTTTCCCTTGCCGCATACATAGTGTTTAATTCAACTTTACTAGAATAAGTTCAATACCTTAGCAATTTCATTTTTAAAATAACTTAGTTTTAAAAGTTGTTAACAAGAAGTACTTTTCTTTATACTTTAGAATTACTTATTTAAAAAGCAACGTATTTTGACCAAATACGTCACCGGGGGTGCGTAACTCGGATGGGTTATTGGACACTTTAAACTAACTTTAAGAAAATAAATTATATAGACACTGGAAACACTCAGTATTTTTTAGTCAGGTTTCTACTACCTAATTTTTAAAATTGTGTTGTGTTTAAATATTTATTTATTATTTTAAGTGTAACCTAAAAAATTGTTTAAATTATAGTTTTAAACCTTGGCACATCACGACTTCAATTGACGTATAGTGCCTTATAAATTTCTGATGTGAAATTTAACACAGAGTAACTTTTGTTAAAATATAGAGGTTTTCCGTTAAAAAAATACCTACTTGACAATAAAAATTATGTTTTTGAGACACCTTGTATATAAACCAGTACTGTCGATTTAAAGGGTGTATTTAAATAAACATTTTTTATTTTAAGTTTATTTTTGTATCTTGTACAGGGGAAAAGATAAATCTTGGAAAATAAGAGTTGGGTCACCCTGTATATAAAGAAAGAAATGTTTGTAAAAGGCAAAAAATGAATAAAATTCATAGTACAAGATTTAATTTATTTCTGAAGAATACAGCTCCTGAAGTATTTTTCTTTAATATTTTATTGAGTTAATATCAAAGACGTTTTTGCCGTTATAACAAAAATTTTACAAAAATGAAAGATAAATATACTTAATTTTAAATGTATCATGACTTGTTTTATTTGATCGGTGTTTTTAACATTGTTTTTAAATAAAAATCTATATTGTGACTAAATATTGTCTTTTACCTATAATCTAAACCAAAAAACTATTTTACTGATAGCTCTGATTTCCACCAAACATAAATTACTGATTTCCTTGGTAAACCAAATCACGGCTTGGTAACTGTGACATAAAGGTAGCCGTCCACTAAAAACGGACCGCAACGGGTCAGGCCGGGCCAAGCCGCACTATTTTTGCCTCGCATCGCAATTTATCTGAATGATTGTAAATAAAACAGAGTGCGTCTATAAGAAGCGCGTCACATAGAGGCGGAAGGCACAGAAATTATGTGTTGAAAACATTGCGGCTCGACTCGACATATTCCGGTCCCTTCTCTAATGGACGCCTACCTAGGTTTGTATTGTATAACTTACTCTTTAACCTATTGGGTAATTCTGCTCTATGTACAAAACTGAAAAAATACTGAAAACTTGTACTTTTTGCATATAACGTGCACATTGTGAGACCACAAAACACATACCACCACGCACAAGAGGCAAAATCATTTAGCTGAATATGTTGGACCTAGTCAGGACTACGCACTGACTGCGGATAATTATTACCATTATCAGGGTGCGTGTCAGGAGTACTCACAACAACACATTACATATTCAGCAAAATAAATTTAAAACACAGAAATTCAGACTACTGGGACTGTCTTGAGAGACTTTTTTACTACCTTTGTGATGCTTTCTTCCAAATTAAAACAACAATTAAACTAAGGTTAATGACCTTAAACCTTTCTTAGATCTTTAGTCTTAATTAACCTAAATCTTTTGATAAGGACCACTTCAGGTTTTTCTAATCGACGTACCAGTCTGGAAGCGAAACCGCTGATCATAGGAAATACGTGTATTTAATCCCTTCTACCAATCTGCCATGTACTCTCCTACAACTTCTCTCTGTAACAAGCACGCTGGTCCGAGCCGAACGAGATCAGGGGCTGCTGGCTCAGCGCTTTCGCATTTCGTCGGATGGCGACACGACTCAGGTACACCCCACCTCGAATATTGCCTATGCTTTAACATACTATCTAATCCCTATGGTCGGCGGTTTCGTTTCCAGACCTGTATATTGTATTTTAATATTTTAATCTTCAAGCGTTTACCAAATTAATGCTTGGGTACCTTATGGCTCAAAACTAGCACCATCACTTTTTCTTGTTGTTAACAATATTTTTAAGTTAGCTTAACTGTTTCCACAAAAACAATCTAAAGAAAATTATCTTAACTTTTCAGGTAGCCTGGATGCATTTCGAGCAATCCGCCATCTTGACGGTCCATAATCACGTGATCACGCGTAATCCAAGAATCAGCGTGTCCCACGACAAGCACCGCACTTGGTTCTTGCACATAAGCAACGTGCAAGAAGAAGACAAAGGAAGATATATGTGTCAAATTAACACTGTTACAGCCAAGACTCAGTTCGGTTATTTACATGTTGTTGGTAAGTTAACTACTAGTGTAATTTCTTGAATAACTTTATGCCAATACATGTACTCGTACACCTTTTAATAAAAAAGTTTCTTTCAAGAACCAACTCGATTCGTATTAGAAGTTCTATTTCTTTAAGTTTTTTTATGAATAAACGAAATAACACTTTTTTGGTTGAAATATTTACTTTATTTTGCTAGCTGCCTTTACTGGCTTAATACGAAACTAAAATGCATCTATTGACTCAAGTAAAAATGTAGTTTTTTTCTGCAAAATAGGAAAACGGGCCATACTTCGTTATTTGTTGTTGGTATAACGCTTGAAAGGAAATTAATGTTTTAATCGATGCAAATTTAAACATTAATTTTCCAAAAAAAGTCCATATTTGTTTTTTTAAATTTTGATTGCTCCCACATGTAATGCCCTTAGCAATTGCTTAGTTTGCTTATAGGTCAATCCAGTACTGTTTACTCATCAATTTTATTAACTGACAACTTTTTTTTAATACTTATTCTGTTTAAAAAAATAGGAGAGGGATGGGGGATATAAAAAATACACTAACAGTATCTATGTTTTAGCTAAAATTAAAAGATGGATGACAAGTCAATTTTAATAAAACTGAGTAGGAAATGTAAGAACGTAGATTAAGCAATGACATCAGTCTCAGGTAAAAAGGACTGCAGCCAAAAGTTAAGGCTTTAAGCAATTGTATAATTTGCGAACTGCATTGTCAAAAGTATCGCAATTAATTACTAAGAACGACGGCAAGTTTCATCTTTTTGTTCCAGGGATCTGTAGGAACAGATGAACAATAACTTATGAGGTCACAGTTGTTAATTAAGAAATTAATGTTTGTAACTTATAATTTAAGAGGATTGTTCAGTTTTAACAGCGGTTTTTCTCATCACTTTAATTATAGCGCTGCTGTTTGCCGCCCATTTTTCATTTAGAAATTAAATGTTTTTAACTTTTTTATTTATTGCCGCGCTCAAAAGTTTTTAACTTATTAAACTTCATTCTTTACCAGCTCCCATTTTTTAACCCCGTAATCTTAAGACATATCCCGGTTATTCTGGAAGAAAACAAATTCACTTTTTGGTTCAGCAATATTTAAAACCTGTTAAAGCAGGTTAAAAATATTGCTTTAAATCCTTTTAAAGTACTTTAAGCAAAACACACAAACCATTGATGAGATAGTAAGTTTACTTTAATAAAATATATTTTTTCAAAGTGTAAAATAAGATGTGTTTTAAAAAAGAATACAAATATATAGAACATTTTTTAGTACTTAACTTTTTTAAATTTGATTTTGGCAGTTTTAGAAGTTAAAATATAACAAAATAATACAGGGCGAGTAAAAACATATTCCTAAAAATTTGTACTCTTTTATCTTAAGAAATTAAATATAGTTAACACGAAACTTAAAAGATTTGTAGATAATGTAGAATAAATAATAGTTTAAAAAACTAAAAAACACGCTTTTATATGCAACCGAACTAAAAATTAGAAAATAATTTTTCATTAAAAAAAAATATTGTCACTTCAGAGTAAAAAGCGTGGGGTGCTTAATATATTAAATGTTATAATTATTATATTTGCCAATATCTATGAGGGAAAAGTTATGAAAAAATAGTAAAATGCACCCCACGCTTTTTACTCTGAAGTGACAATATTTTTTTTAATGAAAAATTATTTTCTAATTTTAGTTCGGTTGCATATAAAAGCGTGTTTTTTAGTTTTTAAACTATTATTTATTTTTCATTTTTAGTTCGATATGCATGTATGTATGTATGTATGTAAAAATGCTCCAGTTTATTCACTAAAAAATTCCTTCGCCATTTTGTCAAGAGTAGCTAAAGTTCCTGAGAAAAGTTTGGGATGTTGCCAAAAGATGGCAACACAGGTGTTGTTTTTATAATATAAAGGATTTTTTTATCCTGGCGATCCTAACCAGGATAACGGGATACTGTTTGCAGGTTATTGCATTGTCATGGGTCCTTAATACGTGTGCAAAGTTTCAAATAAATCGAATAGCTGGAAGTTGGTAAAAATTAGGCTCAAAGATTCCGTTACATAGATAGATAGTTACAACGCAAGTTAATAAAAGCGTGTTAAAAACACCTCACCAGCCAACAGGTTGAACGGACTAAACCCTCTAGGGAAAAGGACTGAACAAAGTTTGGAGCTTCCGCTGATGTACTGTAAAGTGATGCATAGGAGTGACAAGAAATTTTACACTTCAAGGAGCTGCTGGGAATAATATTATGTTTTTTTTCGGAGTAAAAGCCATACAACTGCAACAGCAAAAATACAGGTTTCATACAGCTCATTCGTAAACTGGTCATCAATAAGACAAACGACACTTCCTTGGATGTAAGAGTTGTGGGAGACTTTATTTCTCAGACATGGAAAGAGCTTGTTTTATGTTGTATGTATTTAAGGAAATGTAGGGTTTACAATAGCAAACACTAATATGTCTTCAAGGCATTAATCAAAAAAATTATATAGCTTGTAGAATTTACCGTACAATAACTAAAGAATCATTGATAAAGGACGTCAAAGGGCAAAAGACGTGTAAAAAGAATTCACTAGTGACCCACATAGAGAATATTTTATTATCTTTTTTGGCTGAGATCACAAATTCTTTTTTTTATCCTACTATCTTACACGATTGTCTAAAAGTCGACTAAATGTAGATTTTTATGACCCCGACGAATACATCCGATCCGATATTTTACAGGACTTCTGAGTCAACCTTAAGATAATCGTGTCCTTGGAGGAATTAAAACGTACGGCCTGCCTTATCTGTTTGAGAAAAGTAATAAACACCCTTCATTTAGCTATTTATTTTTAAAATATCAATATTGTCATTAGTCTTTTTAATGCCTATCTATCTAACAAAAAAACTATATTTATTTTTGTCACTACTCAAATCTATATCAACGCAATTCATTAAAACGATGCTAGGTATTGAAAACGTTGATATGTGTAACGCGAGCCGAAGCATGCATTCTCTTTAATGGGTTTTTATTTTCGCGTTTCTTTCTAAAAAAACAGGTAAATAAATCGGATTTAAGTAGATAAAGACACTTTATTTGGTAAAAAAAAACTGTTCATTAAACGCGATTGTGACGTTTAGGACCAGAACTGATGTCAAAAATGATAAAGTTTCAATAATACATAAAGTGATTAAGGGAAGAATTACTAAACCTTAGAAGAACAAAAAAACTATCTTAAACATAACCTCACTTTAGGTTATCTACTTTTGGCGCTTAATCGAGTCGTCTGTTTCTAACCGAAGTTAGTTCTAAAACGATTAAAAAACTGGTCTGGTTGTATAATTGATCAGTCGGCCGATTTAAAACCAACTCCGGCTTATAACCGACCCATCGTTAAGAACAAGAAAAATTTCTTGTAATTATGGTAAGGTCAGTAGCGGCGTTAGGGTAGAGACGTAAAAAGCGCAAAATGATGGAAAAAGGGCGCGAGCAATAAGGGGAAAAGGGCGCGATTTAAAAGGTGGGGACCTTTTCTTTCTCCAGAAACCTAAAATTTCATTTTTTATGGGCGCCGCGGAAATCTCGCCCAGGGCGCCGGTAGTGCTAAAACCGGCACTGGGTAAGGTATACATTAAAAAAACCACTTGAAATTAGAGTTAAAGAACATTAAAAACATACGGATCTACGTGAAACGTCAGGGTCAAGGGTTGCTAAACAGGTTCGCTCAAAACAGCATCGTATACAATGGTCTAATGCAAAAATTATTTGTAAACTGATGGAAACGAAAATTTAGAGGGGTTGCAATATTTAAAATTTAATAGACCATACTCGCCGTGCTTGCTTGATACGTTTAAATTGACTTGCAGTATGTTGTTGAACACTAGCAGGTAAATATTAGACAAAAAACGCCTGCATATAAAAATTTCGGATGGGATTACTAATCGGGTTCGCTTTGTTGGTGCTTTAAACTGCCGCCTTTCCACGCATTGGCAAAAATTCGGCACTAAACGTCTTGAACATTTTTAGGTCTCAGAAAACATGGAAATAATCCCGTACTATCGCAATAATACACGAAGGTAAAATCTCCCTTTTTTAACAGTTAAGAGAAAAAAATCCTGTAACTTATTTCATTCGCCTTGACTCTCTCCACTGACTAGTTTTGCTTGTCAGAAGGGAATAATTAATAATTTCCATTTGTTTTCTGAGACATGAAAATCTTGCATGCTTATTTTAGTAGATCCTGTATATTTACCACAGGATGTAATTAAATTTTACCAGTAAAATTTCGGAGTGCACAATACACAAAACTACCAATAAAACATTTTATAAAAATGTCGTTAGAGCAAGTAAAACAATTTTCATGTGACATTCGTAAAGTTTCGTAACTGCTCTAAAAATTTCATGGCATGTGACTATTTTATAGCCAGCCACTTTTAAAAGTAAATTGGTTTCTAAATTAAGATACATGTTTCTGTTTATTCGCTACATTTCACTTAACATAACTTAATTATTTTAGCGTTTGTAAGCGGAATTAGAGGAAATTAGGTGATAGATATGCACAGCCCGACAAATAACTTGTCACTAAATTCGCCAACAAATTGCAGAATATGCAATGCCATTATTTAGTGAGCTATTGTTTATTATTCTCCAGCAAGGTTGTGCACATTTAACTTAAAATGTAGGTCAAGAAAAATCATATTTTTAAAGTGTTTTCTTTATGTAAAAGTATGAGGCAGCTTATCTGACAAATATTATTTAGATTTATATATCTATTTTCCGGTCGGAAAAATTTAAATACGTTTAAAGAATTACGTCTTTAAGATAAGAGGAAAATCAGTAAGCAAAAATATATTTTCTACGGGGTCATTCAGTTTAGTTGTCCGCCATTATAAACTTTTATTAAGTCAAAATACAAAGCGTAGGCAAACTGGTGGCATTTTTAAAGCCTCTTGAAATTAAGGATTACAAAAAACCAATTGACTATCGGGTTTTTAAGGTTAATAGTAAAATAGCGTTAATAAAATACCCTAAAATTTTTTTCACCCTTAAAAAAATCTCTAAGAGACCTAAAAAGTACCATATTTGATATGCCTATCTTTAGTAGTTTCGAAAATATGGACATAGAAATTTATAAAATAGTATATATATTCTTTATTACCTTCTAAGCTTTGTACCGTCGATATAGGAAACTACGCTCGGTGCTTATACTTAAATTATTTCTTTTTAGATTTTCACCACCTACCGTGTGTCAACGAATCTATTATACAAGCCATACCTTCTAGCGTATTAGACATATCAAAATAAAAATTAGTATAAGTAAAAGGTATAAAAGAGGAGAGTTTTTGTGTTAGATAACCTACATTTAGATCCGCAGTGGCAGGAAGCATTTTTCGAATTTTTACAACCTCGCGCAGTAAACAAATAGACGGGTGGACGAACATGCGCACTTAAAAGCCGTGGCAAAATACAAACACCGGCACCCTGTACCCTCCGTCCGCGGTCTGACCGTGACGCTCATTAGCTACCGTACTCCGAACAGAAAACCAGGACACCGTCGACAAATTCTTTCCGATAATGCGGATAGTCTGTTTGGCGCCGGGTGCCTTTATCCTCGATTTGCTTGCCCACAAACCCGTTTTTCGCCCATGAAATGTAACTTTTGTTTCGCGCAGGTAATAACATTGGCAATCCATCGAGATCAGTGGTTTTCATATATTTCTCACTTTTGGTTTCTTCCGGTTTAAGCGGAATTCAACCTAATTTTGTATTTTTAAATGAAGCACCCTGTATATTTTAACATTTTTGGATTCCTAAAACATTTTTCAATAGTAATTTGGTGTTTTTAAAAGTTTTACTGCCTACCTAATTTTTTAAGAGCCATTTGTAATATTTCATTGGATGGCTACGATCTTTTAATTATGACAAAATAAATTGGGATTGTTGGATTCCTATTTGAAAAATAATAGTTAGACACGAAAATGTCAATTTGCCAAATTATTTATTCGTATCTTTTACATTGGACAGTAAAACTTTGCGATTATATTTTTTTTAACACCACCTAGGATCATTGGATAAATTTGCATTCAATCATGGCCACCTTGATGCATTATTAAAAATGGCTGAAAAAAATAAATAGACTTAAAAACTTTTTAAAATGTCATATTCTAACTGAATTGTTTTAAAAAATGTAAAAAGTGTTTCATTAAAAAATTTCAAATTGGAGCCATTTTCGGTGAAACCGGAAGTAACTAAAAAGTGGAAAATATGCTTAAACTCTCCTCTGCTCGTACCATTCACCTATTCCAAGTCTTATTTTGATATATCCAATGCTCTAGAAAATATGGTTGGTCTAATAAATTCGTGGATAGGAAAAAATGGCGGTACTTGATTGTCTTTAAAAGTAATCTATGGTCGCTATTATAAAAAGAAACACCCTTAAAATTTTATAGAGAACATAGATATAGTAGGCAAAATATTTATGGTTCTTAATGTTAAAATGGGAGTGATATTAAGAAAAAAATATGAATGTATGCTTTTATTATACTATTTATTTATAATACTTTTAATATTCTTTCTTAAAAACTCACACTCACGTTTAGCTTATGGTTTACTCAAACCGCGGTCAAATATCTTACATGCTATTTAAAAAGGCATGCGCGTACTGAAGCGATTTGCCAAAAATTTAATATTTAGCGCTTATCTTACGGTACGTTTATTTAAATTTTAGTAGCATGTTAGCATGTAAGATATTTGACCGCAGCGTGAGTTGACCGTGACCTTAACAGTGAGTGACCCAAGCTTAAGGTTAGCATACACATGAAAGAACATTTTTTACAATTTTCCCCAGTTCCTATATTTTTAAATAATGTATATATTAATTTTTATTTCTCCTACATATATTTATTATTCAAAAAATTTATAGGATACCGATATTACCATGCAAATTATTTGGATTAAATTTATAAAAGCGGAAGAAGCAATTTGGCCGTTTTTTGCCAATAGATGTACAAAATATACCTATATTCGCTCTACCTTATATTGGATTTTTAATGAAAGAGAAAATCAAATTTCAAAATCTCATAATTCGTAATCACAAACGTCTTTGAGCATAAACAAATAATTTATATGTCGAGTTTTATCAGGACTTTACCGGGACTGACAATTTTGATGTGTATATACAGGGTGTTTTAAAACAAAAACAATTTAAAAAGGTGATTTCTAGTTTAAAATAAAGAATAGTGTGTTGCTAAATATGGGGTCAAAAATTTAGCCTTGCAAAGTTTGGAAGAAATAAAAATTATCATTTTTATTCATTATCATAAAGAGGAAAAAAATATTTTATTTAAACTATTAAGTAATGTCAAATAAAGCAATTTTACAAACGTGTCTAACAACAGACAACTAGAATATTTTCCTAGAATAAATTTCGCCGTCTCGACACGTAATAATTTACATTTTATTTTGTTATTTCAAATCGGTAAGTTTACCGAGTAAAACCTAAAAGACGAAAAAATTTCTAGATAAACGAGACCATCCAAAATTATTTTTTTAGCCGTTATTGTAATTTTTATTTAAATTAGTTAACAATGACTAAAGCAGATTATTTTAACTCCTTATAGGGTAGAGGTACCGTTTGCGGCCACTTTAAGCAACTTTGTAACTTTTAAGAAAAATTAAAGTAACCTAAATGAAGTATGCAATAACGAAATATAAACTAATAACATGATAAGTGTATTAATAATCGAATCATAAAAACTAAAAACCCTTAGACTTTAGTTTAATTTAAAAAAAAATACTAAAATTTATTCTTACCTATTATTGCACCAGTAGTGGCCATAGACGCACTAATTTGGGCCAGTGGTTGCACCAGTTTTGGCCATAGTAAATATTTTTGTATTATTGGAGAAAATAATATTAATATTTACAAAATGTATTATTAAAATATTAATTTATTTTAACAAAATACAATACAACGGCATTCTAACCTATGAAAAAAAAACTAATAAAAGTTCTTAATTAAATGATAAATTTTTTAAACTAAAAAAAAAGGAAAACATCTGTTTTATATTCTTTGTTTTAGTTTTTAAAAAAAAAAAAGGTAAAAATAGGTTTCTCCTAACTTTATTCGTTTTGGATATACAAAGTGTATATCAAATTTTATCAATTTGGCTGAGCCCCAATAACTTTTTGTTATACTAGATGAAATAAGATGTAAGTTTAAGGGATTTGTATGTAGAATTCAGTGGTACACCTATAATTTTTCATTTTTTTTTAAGTTAAAAGACATACTTGTTATTTTTTTGCATGAAGCACCCTGTGTTATAAATCTTCACTAAACATAAATTTTAAAGAGTTTTTAGAATATACATATCTCATTTAATATGTGTTTCTTTAATAGTTATAAAAATGTCCGTATGCTACAACTATCTTTAAGCACTAACCTTTGTGCGTTAGATGTGTTTAATTAAAATTATATGTACCTACTACTTTATATATAAACCCTTCCAGGTAATCCGTGTCTGCCTGAGCCGTCGGGCCCCTGAGCCCTCTACCTGTTTATTACCAGAAACCAATATACTTATGACATTTCTGGGGTTGGAAACCGATTAACATATTAATGCGGCTTTATGACCACTTTTCTACTTGGGAACGAACTTACCAACACCCGTCCATTTTAACTGTAAAATAATTTTAAAAAATTAACATTAAAAAACTAAACCGACTTAAAATTAAATAAGGAAACAAAAAATTTTAAAATAATGAATAGAAAAAAGACGAAAACATGATGTCCGGTAATAAGATGTGTGCTAAAGTACTAAATGTTAAAAACTAATAAAACACGTGCTTTTTTAGTACTAAATGTTATTACACGACTTTATATTTTGATTTTATTTTTTTCATTATTTTTAAATTTTTAGTTACTTTATTTATGCGGTTGGTCGTAGCAAGATTTATCAAGTATACTTTTTTGTGCAAAAATTATGAAAGAAAAAAGTTATTTACTAGAATTATAATATATCGAGGCAAAAAAACTAATGACACTTAAAAAAACTATGTACTGAGTTTGATAGAATATTAAATAAAATATTTAAAAATAACTAAGATAAAATAGAAACTTTGGCACCCTGTATTTCGCAAACGATTAACTTTTTGACTATGGCAAATTGCGTTAGATCGTTGTATTTTGGCCCAAGGAGTCTATGGTAGCATTTTGTACAGACCTTTTAGAGACACCCTGTACAACCTTCTTACAAATGGGGACAAAGCAAAAATATGCCAATAAAAATTTTAAGTTTTCAAAAGAGCTTATCTGTAAAAATTCACGAGTATTCTCGTCTCCTAGTCAGCAAAAGAAGTCGAGATCTCGCGGTGGATTTAGTAGCAGACAACGCTAATCTGAAACGTGCATGGCATCGCTACAAGACCGCTTTCTCGATGACACCAATATGTAATTTAACAAGTTTACATCATATGTTCGTACTTAAAATCTTTTCTTGATCGGGATTTGGTATCCCCAAGTATTGGATTTTAGGATAAAGTAAACAAAACATTTTTTTTTTAAATTTGGTAAATAGCTATTCAGGGGCGGTCATATCAACTTTCCGAGGGGGGCATATCATTATTAAATGCCCATATTTGCAATTAGGTATGTTTAGGTAATAAAAAAATATCGATTACAAAGGATGTGGCACGAAAGGGGGGCATGGTTCCCATGGCTCCCTCCTAATTACCGCCCCTAAGGCTATTTAGTAAATAAATAAAACTTTTTTCTTTACGTATTCGTATGGGTGGCGCACCACATACGCCTCGATCTTTTGTACAAAACCTGTATTTTTTTATTTAATATTTTTTTATTTAATATTTTTTTCTACAACCGGTTAAACAATGCTGTTTTTTTATCGTTAACATGAAGGTAAAGTACTCCATTTTGGTGCATAAAGTGTTAAAAATAGCATTTTTTTAACACTTTGAAGCTTTTTTCACACCAAAGTGTGTAATTCAAGAATTAGTGTTTTTTATTCATCTCTACTATAATTTATTTAAATATGCATTTATGCAGTGTAAGCATCAACTGAACTGCAGGTTACTTTTGATTTCACCATTACTTCTTTTAGTTTAAATTTGACAGCTTTGCGAATAAATTTAAAAGAATTTATTGAAATTTATATTTAAGATTATATAATTAATTTGGATGACTCAAAATTTAACTGTTTTGGTATTATTTCTGCAAAAGTAAGTACTGGGTGTCAAGTTATAAATTTACACCCCCCTTAACTTTCTTTTGTCGTACAAAATAAATAAAAATAAGAATTTCTAATTAAAAGATATTTTATAGAGCTTTAAGGAAATATTAAATTTGATGTATCTATCTATGTTAGTTTCAGAAATATGATCTTTTAAATATAAAGAATACGTGTAAATTTTAATTATTATGTAGTTTGGTTAATTGCACAATCATCAATTATTGCAATATTTCCAAAACCATTAAAAAAATACCCAATAAATATGGTATTTTTGTAACGATCTTATATTTTAAAAAGGTTATTCAATATACAGGGAAAAATAAATTCTCATGAAAGATACAGATACTACAGAATCATCCTAACAAAATGATGTGTCTATTTCTTTTATACGTTAAAAAAAAAGTTAGGGGGATGTTTATTACGTTTCTCATGGAAATAAACAATTATTCTCTAGATTTGCATGGCCATATTTAGAAAACTACTTAAGATGTATATATATATATATATATATATATATATATATATATATATATATATATATATATATATATATATATATATATATATATATATATAAAATGCAATTTTTTAAAAGTTTTTAATAGATATTTTTAATGGTTAAATAATTTATAGAGTGTTCCATTTAAAAAATCATACTTTTTAGCGTACCCTATAAACCTTAAAAAATCATAAATTTTACTTAAAAATTAACCCTTCAAACTCTTATTTTTATTAATTTTGTCCGATAAAAAATAAAAGAGTTAAGGGGGATATAAATTTATAACTTGACACCCGGTACATATAATTTTCTAAATAATCCTAAATACATATGTAAGTGCATAATTACGGAGCCAATAATTATTATTGTGTTAAAAAAAAAGGGGTCATATTTTTGGTAACAATATAATGGCCTTGCTACAAAAATTAAAATTTTATAATCGCCTGTATATTTATTGAAGTTTTATACCTAAATGTTTCAGCCAAAGGTTGTAGGGAAATATTTTATAAAAGTTATTTAAGCACATTCAAAACATACATTTAACAGTTCTGGAGTTAGTTAATAGACCTAACTGACATTTCCACGGTTAAATCTTTGAAGCGCAGCTAAAACTACTTTGATCGAATTTAGAGTTAGGCGACACAAAATTCGAACGAGAGCGAACACTGTTTGATAATAAAGTTAAAAGTTTTATAAACTTTCGTTTTACAAAACCGTTTCCGCATTTTTAATGTATGTAAAGTCATGTATGTGAGTGCGGTGCCGAGACCCCTTCCTAAACCGATGTGTTTGTCTGCGAGAAAGATTCATTGCTTAAAAGTAAATTGGAAAATCGACTTTTTACCTCGTATACATAAATTTAAAAATGTTGTCACACTATGAATTTTAATTTTGAAAGTAAATAAAATTAAACTAAAAGAACGCATTCTTAACATTCATAAATTTTTTTATTTATACACTGTTTGCAAATAAACAGCATTAGCTTAGTCGAAGGTTCACTGGCAATGCGTGGAAAACAGATGGTTTAACGCGAGTAGAATACCAACAGGTAGAGATTAAATAAATAATTCCGCAGTGCGTCGATATGTGGACAAAATTGCTAAAATTAATATTTTTAACTTAATATACTGGGTTAGTAAAAAGTACTGCAAATCTTAAATATCATTAAAACCTCTAAAGTTACATTTACCAAATTTGGTCTCTAAGGTATTTTGAATATGTGGAATTGAACAGTGATATAGGCACTGTTGTAAGTTTTATTAGTTTTGTGCCACACGTATTTTGTTCATTTTTTTAATGGAATGCCCCATTTGTTTTTATTTCATTAAATTGGACCGATAAAATTTAGTCAGTTTCTAAATTTTACTTAAAAAAAATAAGTATTTTAGCACCTAAATATCTTTAAAACCGCTAAAGCTGTGTCTGCCTAATTTTGTATTTGGAGGGCATGCCTAATTGATCACTGATAGCAGCTTGTTGCCAAATTTTATTAAATTGCGGTGTTGTCATATCTCGGTAACGAGTAAAAATTGAATTTTAAAAATCTGGAATTTTACGCCAGCTGGAACGCTTTTTTATTGCAATTAAAATAAATAGGTTATTCCATTTAAAATATCAATCATATCATGTTACATGTAACGCAAATTTAAAAAAATTTGTACCACTGTTTAATTCTACTAGCCCAAAAACCGCCAAATACTAAAATTTGTAAATGCAGCTTTATCGGTTTTGGAGATATTTAAGCGCATCGGAACTTTTTACTAAAATGTGTCATATCTTAGCAACTGGTAAAAATGGAATTTTAAAATTTTGTGGACTTATTAAATTTGACCTAAGCAATTAATTGAAATAAAAATAAATGGAGCATTTCACTTAAAAAAACGAAAAATATACGTATAGCACAAAACTGGAAAATCTGGCAACGGTGCAGATATAAGAGTTCTTCATACCGAATACTTTTCAACTACCAAATTTGGTAAATGAAGTTTTAGCGGTTTTCAAGATATTTAAGAGTTGCAGTACTTTTTACTAACCCAGTATGTATGTGTTAAACGTATAATAATATTTATTTAGTATTTATTAATCCCAACTATCTTATGAAAGCTTATTATAGGGATTGTCTAATCTAAATAAATAAACTTAAAGATAAATATTATAAAAATAAACAATCATTAGAGTCGTTAAAGTCAAAAATAAAACTTAAAAAAATAATTATATTAATAATTAAAAATGTATGTTTACATTCCCGTATTTTTTTAAATAAAAATAAGTTTAAATTAATTTAAAGAATGTTTTTTTATGGCTTTTTAAACAAATATTTTGGACTACTAATAATTTTTTTCTGGCAAAATATTTATTATACAGCGGGTCTTCGGAAGCTCTTTCCAAATGGGAAACTTTTTAATTACTTTACGAAAATAAGAAGCTCTTTATAAAAATTCTGCTTGATGAGAAAATACATTTTCACAAAATTATTTGTAGATTAGATGTACAGGGTGGTCTTAAAATAACTTATACATAAGATACAGGCTATTTCCTAACAACGGTACCAAACGTTAAAGAGTGATTTCTTATGTCATTTTATGAAGAAATGTTTCTATAAACAAATGTCCAGAGTTGCTTCATTTCTGAGATACAGCGCGGTAATTATTTTTAAACACTCGGTATTTTATAAATATCTTAAATACGAAGCCAGATACAAGAAACATGTACGATCCTAAAAAGTTGTATTTTTAGTTGCTTTATGGGAAAAAAATATAAAATATAAAAAGTTTATTAAAAGCCAGTGGCGTGTATTTTTCTCTCAAAAGTATTGGCTGTTGTGCCCACTGAGACGCTACTGGACCCAATTAAGTCAATCAAGTTAAGGCTTTAAAGGCGCCTTATAACATTAAACAAATGTACCCAATTTCAACCAAGGGTATTTAAAACTATTTATAAAATATCGATTGTTTTAAAATTTTTAACGCCCTGTATTTCAGAATCGAAGCAACTCCGTACCTATGCCTATGAAAACTTTTCTTTATAAAATTACATAACAAATCACCCTTTAAAGTTTCGTGCCGTAGTAAGGATATACCCTGTATATTAATTTGGTGACAATTTTTTAGGCCACCCTGTACATCCAACCTACCGTTTTTTATAAAGAGGCACATTTCTTCGTAAAGTTAAAATTTAATATATTTTTTTCATTTGGTAAGAACTTCCGAAGACACGCTGTATAGTGAGGATAATAAAAAGTTTCCACTACTTTATCTTTTGAATGGAACAAGATATTGAGATCGGGTAAAATTTGGGTAAAAGGGTGTCACTCTTTGACATAAAAATAACTTGGGTCACGTGGTCTAGTGCCAATATGGCACTAGCAACTTTTTTAAATGAAAAGGGGGATCATGTAGCGTCTTGTTTTAAAGGACTTTCGATTTTCTAGTTATCGCCCTTTTATTTTTAAAAATCGGACCACGTTCTAGAGCTAAAAGCGTTTGAAATTTAGCTCCAATTTATACATACATTTCGGTTGTTAAAAGTTTTCTCCCCCTTAACTTTTTAATGGGTCAAGATATCGAGATCGGGAAAAATTGTGTCACTTAAGCTACTTTTTGGCATTAAAATAGTTTTGGTCACGTGATCTAGTGTCAAGGAAGCACAATTAACTTTTTTTCAAATAGAAATGGGAGTTATGTAGTACCTCGTTTTAAAGGCCCTTGGATTCTCTACTTAACGCCACTTAGCAGAGCATTGTACCCTACTCAATCATCAATAAAAAAAAGTAGTGCAATAAGACTAATACGATCTCTTAACGCACTGTGCATAAGTCCCGCTTTGATGTTGCTTTGCTGGCCAATATACCTTTTCACTTAGGTTAACGTGTATGAACTTGATACTGTTTGTAATTGATTCAGCATTATACAGTATCATGCGGTAACTTTAGATCCGTTTTTTATTCCTTAAAATTAAATCAGATAAAACCTCTACAAAATTCATCCCTTTCTTTTTATAGGCGCATATACTCTCTTTGGCAACGATCTGTCTTTTGCTTAAGTTGTTATCCTTACATGAGGTAAAGTTGACCTCAACTTACCTGTAGATTGTCTCCAAAGTCCTCCGATTTTATATCTCCACACCAGAGCAGCTTTACATTCGGTTATTTGAATCCTTTGCAGTAAATTTTACCTAACTATTTATATTTTTGTGTACATAACGACGATTGGAGTAAAAGTTTTTTTTGTTTCAGGAATTATTTTCACATTTTTACCCATAATTTAAATTTCTATTTTTATCTCTCTTTTCTATAACATGTCTGTCACCAAATTAATGTTGCTTAGAACTTGGTGCTTCTTTACATCAGCGACCTTTTTATTACATAATTATAATATTTTGTAGAAATTCTGACAATATATCCTAGCTTTAACCAATTTATTAACGAGGTACCCCAAACTTAGTACTTTCACTATAGTTTTGCTGTATATATATATAGAGTACAGCACACAACATTATAATTTTTAAGCCTGTCTTAAAGTTTGATTAAAAAAATTAGCACGGAGTAATGTAGTACTTTCTTTTAAGGGACTTTTATTTAATATTATTTTTTATATAATTATTACTAAATCAGACTTTAGTAAAATAAAACAAATATTTTTTACTCCAGCCTTCGTGGCATGTAAAACAAAAAATCTGTATGCGGATATCCGTTCTAATAATAAAAATCTTAAAAAGCAGATTTTATCGTAGTGCATCCCTTTTAGAATACCAGTCTGGACAAATCTGCTCCGCTGGGGGACCATGATTATTGTCCACCGAAACGCTTCACTCAATAAGGGACTCGAACCTAACAACAGCATTATATTTCTGTCCGCTCAATCAAAAGCATTTTATATATTTAAATTTTTAGAACTTTCTATTTTTCGTTTTACTGCCAATGAAATTTGATTTTCTCTGGGGCACTTTTATTAACAATCTAAGTATTTTATGTCTCTTATCGGAGTTTACTTTCCTCCATATTTTTTTGTTTAACGGATCCACATCTGAATTGGATACAATGTTTTCAATTCCCCGAAACATAAAGATACAAAGCTTTTCAAGTTTTTCTAAATGGAAATCGCATTTTTTCGACAAATAAAAAAAATATTTACCTTATTTTCATTTTATCATTTAATATAAATCAAAGTAATTTAATGTTAAAAAATGTACCTTTTATTAGTTTAAACTGTATGCTTATAAAGAGATTTAATTCTTTTTAAATATTTATAGGATTATTGTTTATAATCTTCATTTTATAAATTATTTATTTATGAAATATAACAAACCTATACCTCCCCAAGAAAAATATTATAGTTTTTATTGGTTTATGATTTTAAAAAATTAAAGTAAGTACATTCGCTATCTACACAGTAAGGATATTAAAAGTCCCTCCTCCTCCCTTAAGATTGGGTAAAATTTGGTTTAAAGGATGTTACTTAAACTTTTTAGCAAAAAATAATTTCTGTCACGTATCAAAAGGGCACGAGCATTTTTTTATAGAAAAGGGAGTCATTAGCCCCTTGTTTTAAAACAGCTTTGATTCTCTACTCAACGACAATTTGTTTTTAAAAGGCACTGTATCGCGGCGCGGCCATTCCAGACTTGGAACCATTTGAAATTCGGCTTTTATCACTGTACAATTTTTCTATGCAAGATTTTCAAATGCCTTTAATTGAAAGAAAAGGCAGATATTTAATAAAATTTGTGATTTGACGATAGTAGTTGATTAATCTTACGAAAAAAAATTAAAAAATCTTTTTTCTTTTGACACTTGGATTATTCGGGGGGAGAGGGGCAATCCAAAACTCAACTTATTTATCAACTATTTTATTCTATCAATCTATATATCTATATACGTCATATTGTTATTTACCAACAAAAAAAATAGTATTTATAAAAAGGAGCTGATTTAAAAAAATATGTTTCCAATTCTTTAATAGATATGTAAGTTTCTAGACGGCGGCTATAGCAAGAAAACTTCCGCGGATAAATACCTATTACTTCGCATCTTTAAAGTTAGAACTCTCCTTTACTTAAGTCCAACCCTAATTACTTTAAAAACAAATAAGTTTAAGAGCCACATTAATTTTTTTCCTTTTTCTGCTGTTATAGATTGCTTTCCGTAAAGGAGGAGAAAAATCCTTTAATGTCTTAATTCATTAGTGCTTTAACTTTTCATTTGACATTTGTTAAAATGTTGAATGGCTCGTCATTTCCAATTAAAATATTTAAACATATTTTACTTGTAGTCATAATTTTAAAGTATGATTGACAATGTTTTTAAATAAAAATCTACATACTGGGTTAGTACAAAGTACCTCAACTCTAAACTATATTTGGGTATGTGGAAATAAAAATATCGGCACTGTTGCCAGAATTCCCGGACTTTTGCTAAACGTGTTTTTTTTTTAATAAAATATCTCTTTTATTTTTATTGCAATAAATTAAGCTTTCCAAACTTTGTAACTTCCAAATTTTTTAAATCATTTCACTATAAGTTGCTTAGATATGATCCACAAAAAGCAAAATACACTTTAGCGCCTACATATCTTTAAAACCGCAAAATCTGTGTGTAACAAAAATATTACGTGTATAGCAGAAGACCTAAATCTGGCGACAATGCCAATTCTACTTGCTTAGAAACCTCCAAAATATCAAATGTTACTGCTTTAGCCGTTTTTGAGATATTTGAGCGCTTAGCTTTGGGCATGTTAAATTAATTTATTGCAATAAAAATAAATGGAACATAACATTTAAAAAAATCACAGGTAGCACAAAAGTGGAAACTCTGGCAACAGTTCTGATATCACTGTTAAATTCTACAAGACTACTAACTTTTAAATACCTAATTTCGTAAATGCAGCTTTATTGACTTTAAAAATATTAAGGAGTTGCATTACTTTTTGCTATCCCAGTATTATACTCAGTAAACAAATATAAAAGATAATTATTAATATTTTTTACAGAAAGTAAAATTAATACATGAGATAATAAAATATTTATATCACAAACTATATATGTATTCCCAGTTTATGGGTGGTACGTGGAAAAAATTCACGCAGGAAGTAGGTCGATATTAAAAAATACCTGGTTGTTAACGGGCGACTTAAGGAATTCGCAGAGCCAACAAAGGGCCGCAATGACCTCTAATGGCGGGCCGTTAATGAAACCATCGCCTCCTACGGAGAAGAAATACTGAGGTAATCAGGGATTTTTAATAGTGGAGTTTTTGACCGTCTTGTAATAGTTTTTAGCTTTAATAAAGCATAAACAATAAATAAATGTTTTATTTTTTAATTGTGACAAAAATTTATTATGAAAAAAAATAAAAAGGGTTTTTTGCTAACACAAAATTCTGAAAATAACACTCAGTATAAACATAAATACAAGAAATGATCAATTTGCCGCTTTTATAACCTATTGTTTTTATTAAATATGCTGTAATTTTAATTTTTTAATCTTAAGGAACATACAAATACTATGCAAATTAATTTAATCTGGACACCAAATAAATAATAAAATAACCAATTTTTATTGTCCAAGAAGACAAAAAAGTACATAATACTAGCTGCCGCATGTTTCTGTGGCTTAGCAGTTAAAATAGATTTTTTTGTGTTCGTCGGCTTTATAGCAATACTCTTTTAAACAGTTTATAACAGGCTTACGACAGACCGACCGACTCACCAAGTGGCAGACCAACCAACCGGTCTAGAAACAGATCGACCGATACGCCCAACAATAGACTGACCGACCTGCCTAGCAACAGACACACTGACTTACCTAGCAACAGACCGACCGACCTACCCCTCTTACCAACAGACCGACAGGCTGACATGAGATATAAATATCTTTTTTTACCAAATTACACCTAATTGACCCATCAAGCGCTGGGTTATCTCTCTTTAAACTGATAAGTTAAGTGTTCTCCCTAAGACTTGCAACAATTTGCCGTGCCGCTCCACGCCGCATACCCCGCCACATAGCGCGGACGTGGACGTGAACAGAATTCACGCCGTTTCAAGGGCTTGGCGAATGATTCGCCGGTGATTCAGCGCTTATCGATTTTTTGAAGTCAAAGGAGCGCGCAAACAGGTTGGTTAGTTTGGAAGGATGTTTGGCGAATTGTTGCAAGTCCGAACGTGGCTTTAGGTACTACCAAATCTGAAGTTATAATTATATTACGTTTGGAAGATATGACAATAACAGATAAACAAATATTTAGTAATTTACAAATTTTTAAACTTATAGGTTTTTTAAAATGTTGAGATGTATATTTTTTAATTTTAAATCTTTTGCTTATTGCACAGATAGTATGACCAAAAAATAAACAACATTTTATTTATATTTTTAACCCTTAAAGCTTCGTAACAAGCATTTATTTTATTCTTATATTTTTTATAAGTCACACTTTACGTAAACAAAAAATAAATTACTACCTTTAAATAACACCTACAAAATAAAAGATGTATCATATCTACATATTATATTGAATTGTCTTAAGTTGTATTTTAATTTAAACTTTAATATAGTTCCCAAAAATTATCTAATAACATCAAGTTTAAAATTGATGATGTGTAAGGGTATAATTTAATTACAAATGTGAATATCCCTTCCCTTTTAACAGCATATCATACAGAGCAATTAAACATATTTCAGTTATTTGAAAAAATTAATCACCCTCTAGAATGTACTGTTGACAACATATGTTATAATAACGGTTACGTCAAAGTTATAGCTTGATTTATTTCTTAATTTTTTTAACGTCTTGGTAATTTAACTAATAAAAAAAAAGATATAGGCAATTAAATTAATGCATTTTTGTATTGAAGCTTATAGAAATAATTCAGAATATGCCATAATTTTTGTAGAAAGTGTTTATTATTGTACGTTACTTTTAAGGGAATATTGCTAAAACTTTCAAATGCGTTACACCACACATTTAGGACCTTTCCTGTGGGCCAATTGTTCGAAATACAATGGCGATAAAGATTCTTTTCGACAAGTCCTTAAGTCTTTTTACACCCATTTTACGATGTCCGTTTTTCTATAATTGATTGTCCTTGTGCAATCGCTTGCGTCTTGGCTTTTATGTAACAATTATTATTATAAAAAGGTAGTTTGTACTTGGGCAGACAAAAATAAAGTTTTTGGAAAAATTGTAAAAAAACAAGTATTTTTATTTTTTTAGTACAAAGTATAATAAATTGACCTAATTGAAATAATATATTAATTGTATTTGTCCAAGCGCAAAATTACTGTGTCTCAGGTAAAAAAAAACAAAAAAATGTGTATGAATTCAATTATTTCATTAGTAACTTTTTTATTTATTTTATTTAAAACAAATCCTTAACTAATAAGTACTGTTATTATTTTTGCAATGTTTTGCTTTTTTTAGTAGTTCTTTAAGTGATTCAAAGTAACGTATTTTATAAAGTTGCTCTTGGTCACCATGCAACAATAATATCAATAACTTCATATTACTAAAAAACGCTTCCATTTCATTAACTGCAATTTTAAATAATAATTTATGGGTATATACTTATTAATAAATAATATGCTACGTTTCTATAAACTGCGTAGTTTGGCAAAACATTTGGTCCCAGAAAAAGTCCGTCGAACCGTATGTCCGTCCGTCGAACCACGATAATGTTTAAAATCAAAATATAAATGGCTTGGTGTAATAACTGTCAGTAAGTCGGTATTCTTGGTAAATAATTGCGACCATTCTTCGTTTATTTCTATCATAACTGCGGGCTCACTCAACGAAGATCCGTAAAAGAGAGTGGTTAGCTTTAATGTGTATTCATCGGACAACCAGCAGAAATACGTAAGTAATTAATATTTTTATTAAATTATGGGCTTTAAGATCGTATTTAATCTAAATTTTTCCATGAGCATCGGAAAAAATTCAAAAATAAAATATGTTCTATCAGACAGTTCAAGATTTTAAAAGTTTGAAAAATGTCCGTCGGACAACAAGTCTCTTGGAAAATCATTCCTTGGATAACTGAATTGTTGTCCGTGGGACAATTTGATTGGTCCTTAGGATATGGTAATATGGCTTAATGTTTGACAAGTTAGTTGGATATGTTGGTAGTGATCTTGCCTTTTGATCCTGATATCTGGGCTTAAATTATGTGTATATGAGACTTACCAAAAATGGATTTTTCTGGTTTTATCATTGAAACTGTTTGAAGTGCTCAGTCCATTACAGATTACAATAAAGAAGGTAATGACCTAATATTTAAACTAAATAAATATTACCAAAGAAAAAAAAATTAAAAAAATCGAAAAAAAGTTGATTGACCCATATAGAAGAAACTGTACGACCCTCTAAGGAATGGTTAGTTACATATTCATTTACTAAATTATTTAAAAAATGTACGCAATAGCGTGTAACAAAAAACTCTTTATGCGTATTAAAAATTAGCATGCTTATCTTAGTCCACATGACATCGGTTATCCATTGTGTTTCAAAATTTTTGTATGTATAGGTAAACAATCCTGTATGTAATGAAAGTATTTATTTACTAAAATTTTGACCTAAAATTCTATTTTAAATAAAAACACAATAAGTGAATGCAATAAAGACTGTTGATTTTACTAAGACAGGGGATGAATTAATCAAAAGGCTAAAATACAGAGTCTAGATTCAAAGATAGAACACACTAAGCTTTTCTTTACTATAAAACATTATTGTGGAGCCTATTTAAACATCACGTATTCCGGGGTATGGGACTTTAATATACCCAGCCTGATTTTGAGCAAATTTTACCTTTTCAACCTTTTTAAAGCTTTTGTACCTAATTTAAATATCCTTATGTTTATTTTGGAGGTAAATTTGCTCTTGAACATGAGGCTGCAGTTATCTAGTATGCTTGTCTTAAAGAAGATGAAAATGTTTTGTTATGAGTCACACCGTTCTGCAATTCCTTTGAAGCTACTTAATATTTTCTTCTCTGTTTTTTTGTTTTTATAAATGTAAAAATGCTCTATAGTCTTTGTTAAATACACTCCAAATATTTTTCTTTATAAATTTACAAGTAGATCGGTTTAGTCGTGGTGTCGAGATACTAAACTTACTCTGCTCAAAAGTTTACAACTAATTAAAACAAATTTTTAAGCACATTCCCAAACACCTAGCCCCCGCTAGAGTACAACCTGTCTAATGTAGACACATGCTAATCTGGACAACCAGTTATCCGAATGCCTTTTGATAATCCTCAGGCACTTCGATGATCCGGACGGACTATTACTAACTCTATTATAAACTTATTATTTTCTATTGAGTATTTAGATAGGTAAAGCAACCTTTAGGTGTTAATTATTTTAATAAAATAAGAATATGCCGCATGAAATAACTAGCAAACCTGTCATTGTTTTCAAAAGTGTTAAACGATTTTGAAATTTTGGTCGAATAGACATATGGTTGGTTAAAATGCAGATTTCTTATGTTTTAAATTTTATGTGGCACATTTGGTTTAAACAAAAGTGCTACCAACTTTGCTCGTTTAAATAGAACACCCTATATATTTTTCTAAAAATTAATTCTTAAGGCAATTTCAAGAAAATACATGTACCACATGTTAAACCTATTTTAATTAGTTTTTAAGAAAATTTCATGTTAACCGCCATTTTTATCGATTTGTTAAAAAACAAATGATAATAGAAAAGGGCTAATGCGATTTTTAAAACATATTTTTGAACCTTATCACCGTAAAAATACAATTTCTGGTTTTATTTCTAGTGCCACAAAAATTGGCTTTCGAAAGTAAAGAACTTTAATAATTCAAATGGAAACCATCATCTTAAGCCCTAAATTTAAACTTAATACTTATTATTTTTAAACCATTTTTGTTAATTATATCCTATCTTTAAACCTAATAGTTTTTGAGATTAGTAGTAAAATGATAGGCTGCCTTGAAAATAGCGAAGAACATTTATTTTTAAACGTTTCAATATAATTAACCTAAAAACTACTGAGTTTGGAGACATGTCGGTTATAATTAACAAAAAGATTAAGAAATAAGTGTAACATAAATTTAAAGTTTAAGGAAATGGTTTCCATTTAAATTATTGAAGTTCTTTACTACCAAAAGTCAATTTCTGTGGCACTTTCGGTAAAACCGGAAATTGTATTTTTACGGTAATAGGATAAAAGGTTAAATAAATATGTGCAAAAATCGCTTAAGCTATCTTTTACCATCATTTGTTTTTAACAAATCGTTAAAGATGGTGGTAAACATGACATTTCCGAACGCCATTTTTCTAAAAACTAATTAAGATAGGTAAAAATGTGGTACATGTATTTTCCGAAAATTGCCTGTAGAATTAATTTATAGAATCATATAGAGTGTTTCCTTTAAAATGGCAAAGTTGAGAGCACTTTCGGGTAAACCAGATATGCCAAATGAAATTTAAAACATTAGAAATTTGCATCCTATCCTACCATACATCCAATCAAAATTTTAAAATCGTGTAATTTCTCAACAAAAGAACAGCCTTGCTAGTAATCTAGTGGGCATTCGGTAGAATAGCAAATTTTGACATTGTTTTAACTCTTTTTAATTACATGAAAGTGCAATACCTTTTAAAATCAATATTGAACTAATAATTTAAAGAACACTTAAGTGGTTTGTTTAGTAATTAATCCACAAGATAACTAACCAATAGAGAGAGAACTGGCGTTTGAAATTTGAGCGTTATCGAAGCCACGCGGTTAGACGCGAAAGGGGAAACAAGAGTAAGAAGGGTAAGAAGATGAACTTTAACCCCCTTTTGCCCAGGGGCTTGCATTATTATTCGTTGCAGCACCTTCAATGTTCGGTTGCTGCAAACTTTTTAACTACCAGAATTCATTAGGAATTTCTCTTCTGATAAAAGTAAGATGTTTCTACGTTTCATTTCACTAGATGCGCTTACGTATCACACATATTAAGCAGGGCATTAACACACAAAACTAAGACAGGCTGCCATTACGTCTGAATTCCACATCACGTAAATTTTACCACAAATTTCATTTCGTGTGATATATTAATTTTCCAAGTTTAAAGTTTCCTGACAACTTCTGTTTTAATCCGTTTACTAAAGATTAAACTTTAAAACAGTATTTTTCACAAATAACAGAATGTCCCTTTTGACTTATTAATTACAATAATAAAGTATAAGTCTGCATATTAATTAAAATTTTCTATGTATACAGGGTTCCTCAGCACTATTTATACACAAAATATTTTTGTTTCTGTACAAGTTACAAAAGAAAACTTAAAATAAGAAATGTTTGTTTGAATACACTTATTTTATTGACAGTATCAGTAAGTATACAAGGTACCTTAAAAACAAATTTTTTATTGTTAAGTAAGTCTTTTTAAATGAAACATCCTGTATATTTTAACAAATTTTGTCCAATTATTAAATTCTACATAAAAATGCATTATACACCATGCGTCAATTATTGCAAGTTTTTAAGATATGTACAGCATGTAAATAACCTTATTACTGAAATTAGTAAAGATAAAAATTAGGTTTTGATTCTAATTATTTTTAAATAATTCTGACACTGTCAAAGTGACAATTAATATAGTATTAATTACTTTTTATTGTAAGAATTATCAATAAGTGGGTCAGCTATTTAGTTTATTTTAGATACACGTCAATTTTCACTGGTTTCTAGGTTAAGTAAGTAAATAACAATCCAACATAAACTAAATTGGTAACCTTACCATTAGTAGTTCTTACAATAAAAGGCAATTAAATAAATGGTATCATATTACTTTTCACTCTGGCAGGGACAGAAATATTTAAAAATTATTAGTATAAAAACATTTTTTTCTTTTTTACAGTAATCGAGTACACTGATATGCTGTTGATATCTTAAAAATCGGCATTATTTGACGCATAACGTATTATATATATATATTTTTGCTGAAGAATTAAATAAAGAGTAAAGCTTGTTAAAATATACATGGTGTTCCATTTAAAAAAACTACTTGACAATAAGAATTCTGTTTTTAAGTTACCTCTGATACTGATACTCTTAATAAAATAAGCGTATTCAAATAAAGAATTTTTATTTTATAAAACAAAGTTAGGTTGTCGTTTTGATTTTAAACGAACAATAGAATAATTTAAAAAATATATATATATTTAGGCTTTAAGTAATTAAATTTACTTTTTATTACTAACTTTACTATTATCTACGGTAAATAGTAACTTCATTTGATTAATAAGCTTCTCTTGCGTTACAAGCTGTGGACGATTTTAAAATTTTATATTTATTTTTTTGCCTTCTGCTTAGACGAAACAGTTAAATGTATTTTTTTAAGTGCTTTCTAAAGAGTAACGCAAAGCGCCATTTTTATGCATCCCTTTACGGTCATCAATTTTAGGCGTTCCACCAATTGTAACCGCGGTAATAATTGGTGACAACTTTATAATACATTTACATTATTAAAGTAGTCCATACTTGCAGTGGAGTGTTATATGTTACATTTCGAATTAAAACAGCCATAAAGTAACATACCTACGGATAAGAGAAACCATGGCATGCTAAAATTTTCGTACCGCTTTTGCGGCAGGCTTGGCGACAGGCTTGTCATTTTTCCAGTTTACACTTTAAATGCGTCGGTCGAAGCCTCGCCTCGTGTAACATCAGCGGTGGGGAGACACGTAAGCTTACTGAAATAACTAACTGGCGGTATTTCAACGAGAAACGAATAAAATTATATTGGGAGTTTTCGCATGACCTGTCCTTAAATCGGCTATTCCATGATAACTCTTATAATTTCCTTACTCTATGAAACAGCTTACAGTCATCTCCACAGTATATATATTGTGTATCACACCAAACAGTTATGTGGACATGTTTCGATTGCTGAAGCAGTCATGATCAACGCAAAAACTCATAATATTAAAGAAAAAACACAATAAGACATTTAGGTGACCCGTACATACGTAAAAGCTACACAAAGAAATTAAAAAATAAAGAATTCTTAAAACACTATAAATTAATTAAAACTATCTATTATTCCTTCTAAAAGGACTCCTTAAAAAGCAATAATCCCATTGCTCTTACGGACATACCATATGGTGTTATACACAATATATATAATGTGGAGATGACTGTAAGTAAGCTTTTTCAATTCAAAATTTAGTATAATACATTGTTTAAGCGTTAACATAACCTATTGGTAAATACCGTTTTAGAATTGGTGCCACGCCTAAAATTGATAGGTCTAACTGGACAAGCCCCAAACTTCTTGCTTTGTCTGTTTTTTAATTCGGATTGGAGATGTCTTTTTCTTTACAGATCTTTTATTTTCCTTCTATAATTTTATGTTAAAAGTCTTTACTTTTTTATTTGGAATTTTACAGAGTACAGGAATACACTTTAAATCTAATAAAGCACAAGTCTGAATATTTATATACGAGGAAACGAGTAGGTTTTTTAGTTAATAAAGTATAATAATATATTTTTATTATGCTAAAATGCAAAACTTTCCTGCTTGCTCATTTTCTACGTAATATGTATAAAAATCGAGTTATTGTATGAAATATGCCTTTATTCTATTGACAAAAGTTTTCAGGCTTAAAATAAAATTTAATTTCGAGGAAAGCGCACCCTTTATTTGCGTTTGTTGATCAATTTCCGAAATGGCTTTTATCTAAAACCTTTAGTGTAGCCAAATTGAAAAACACATCTAATTAATAACTCAGTAGTAAATTAGCAAGACAATTGAAGCTTTCATGACCTTTAACATAAGCCATAACACATTTTAAAAATTAAAGATGACGGTAAGGTTTTAACAAAATTATAATTAACAGCTGCTAAATATAAAATTTAACTTTTTAAGCTAGTGCGATAAATTTTAAATAATTAAAAATAATAAAAATCTTTATAAACAACGTGTGTATCATACATCTCTAAGTGATGCTTTAAAGTTAAATTTACTTAATATTAAAATAGCGTCATAAATTATATAAGTTAATCAACTTTTCTTTGTCCACGCTTAAAATGTTTTTTTATTATTATAAACTTTTTATTTGTAATGTTTACTTATTTTAAATAATAGGTTACTTATTGCTTAATTGTAATTTGCAACTCGCAGAGCATTTAAACACTTTTAAAGATAAAACCAAAGAAATCCACATTATGTACGTATTATGTACACATAATTTAGGCACACATCACCAGGATCAAAAGGCAGAGCTAACTATCTTATCAATCATTAACCCATATTACCATAACCAAGGACCTTCAAATGGTTCTACGGACAATCATTTAGTTATCCAGGTGACTAGTTTTCCGACAAACATTTTTTAAACTTTGAACTGGCTAATTAAACAAAACAACAGTTTATTTTTGTTTTATTATGCTTACAGTAAAATTTCAAATACACTCTTAACCATTAAAAAATATTAATTACTTACGTATTTCTGCTGTTTGTCCAAGGGACATACATTAAACTTTTTTATCAAATATTGGTCGACTGAGGCCGCAGTTATGATAGAAAAAAATATGTTCGGTCGCAATCCTTTGCCAAAAATACCGACTTCTCGACAGTGTATACACACCGCCATGTACATTTTGATTTTAAAAATTATCGCGGTTGTTCCAGGGACATACGGTGCGACGGACTTTTCTGGGACCAAGTATATATGCAAAAAAAATAGAAAAACTAGACGTATTTCCCGTCAGCGCAGCGCAGAGTACCTCGCCTGTTGATGGAAAGGTATTTTTAGGGAGTAGTTATTTAAAAAATAACGTCCGTGGAGGCTCTACCGCATTCTCTTAATGGTGCTGTGAAATGTAAATACTACATATTTTAGTACTTGGACAACGTTAACGAAACACGGTACTTTGGTACTTAGGCATTCGAATTTTAAATAATAACTATATCTAATAGATTATATTATTACATTTAAAAAAGATATATATTTTCAGTATACAACGAGAAAACAAAGGTAAACTTAGAAAAATTAAAACCTTATTTTAATTTTGGTTCTGGCCTTATAAAACCTAAAAATTTTTTTTAACATGGCCCTATGCTGAATTTAGAAAGTTTTTGCAGTATTTTTAATATTATTTTTTTATTCACAAAAATATTAGTTTTAGTGTAAATTATGGTATCAGGTAAAAATCATCCAACACAAAATAGTCATATTATTCAGAGTTTCTGTAAAGTTATTAAAAAATATTTTTCAAGATAAAGTTATCTGCTATAGTTTATATTATCAGTAAAGCATAAAAAACGGTTGGTAGTTTAATATCGTTTAGTTAATTTTTCTAATGTATTTCTGCTAAGTTGTCTTTAATTGGAGAATTGCATTTTGTATAGTTAACATGTGCAAAACAGCTTTTTGTGCTGCTATTTTTTAAAAGAAAGTAATAATATTGCAGAAACTACTTGATTTAGGTATAGGGCAACCGTAAGAAAATGTAGGAATAATAAAAGTGTTGAAGCAATAACTAAAGAAAATACAGGGTGTCCCATTTAAAACAAATATTTAAAAAAAAATACTAAAAATATGACGAACACTACTTAACTTAGATATAGGGCAACATTAGGGATATGTATAGGTATTAAAAGGCCTGAACCAATGATCAAAAAAATTAAAGGTTTTATTTTTTAAGTTTACCACTGTTTTCTTGACTCCCTGTATAATTAAAATGCCAATTATTAACATAATGTGCAAAAATAATCCATAAGTTAATTGCTTACCCAGGCAACTTAAAAAAAAGATTTTAAAAAATAGTAGCGTTATGGTAAATGTCCTGAATTTTCAATTTTTCCAAAAAAAAAACTACAATATTTCCTAAATTTGAAGAATAAACCCCATATAACCAATAACAAAAAAGTGTTATAATTTAAAGAAGAATTTTATAAAACATTAAAAATATAGAGTGATCCATTAAAAAACATAACTTTATACCGTCACGCCTTTGTAAGCATCAAAATAAAAATTAAAAAAAGTTTTATAGATAACGAGCAAATAAGGTTTTTCAGACTTCTGACTCGCCCTGTAGTAGTAAACAAATAATCCAATAAAATGAAATTGGTATATTAAGTTCTAAACAATGGGAAACGAGAAACAAACTGATACTCTCATAATTAGGTCAAAATGATTTAGAATGTGCTGCGGAGACAAATAGGTATTCCGGCCCGTTTACAGCTGTAAGGTGAAGCTTTCTGTAAAGCTATTACCTGGTCAATTACATTCAATGGAATTGAGGTTTTGGATTATAATTGAAATCTGTGGGATGGCTGAAATTCCCTTAAATCTAGTAATTGTCAGTCCTTTGTGCTCTAGTACGTTTCTACCGTTGCTCTCTGTGTTTATTTCTGCTTGTCAGTGACAGTTGTTATTTAGTAATAGTATATTATATCTATTTTTTTTATTTTACTGTTTCTATCTCGGACATATATATATTATGTTATATACATATTTGGTTTATGAATAATCCAATATTCCTTTGAAAGCTTGCTTTGTTGTCAATAACAAAGAGCCACAATGTTGGTTAGATTATTTGAATAGCTATTTTAAACTAAATTGCATTTTGTATTTTGATTTTTAGGTATTATAAAACTACTATATAATTAAGATATTTAAACAATAATAAATTTTACAATGCGCATGTCAATATTTTTTAAATTTTGTTACAATAACTAAAGCAAGTGTAGTTTTTTATAGATAGATATTAGTACAGATTAGGGTAAACGTACCATCGCGTTCAAAAAAACTCAGACACTCAAAATATTATATGCTACTAGCTCCCTGACTATTATAATTTTTTTTTTTGACTGACAACGTAATACCTGTTAAGTTTGGATAGTTTTATTATTGGGATATAGACAATTCAGGTAATTTATACCAGCTAGGTTTATTTATTACAGAATTAAATTACTTAATTATACAAGTGTAGGAAATCAAGCAAAACAAGCTTGTGTGTGTTTTTTTTTAAACGCGATCCATCGCTTTCAAAAATACACAAACGCAAAAATTAAATAAGGTTTTTTATTTAAATTAAATAAATCAAATAATTATTACATTATTTAAACAACAACAGGTTATACTCTTAAAAATAGAAACTATATTAATATTTTGTAATAGAGCCATTATTTTCTAATACACTCCGCAAACGTCGGGGCATACTAAACACTAGATTTCGTGTAAGCTGGTTATCAATATGATCCCAAGCTTGCATAATTTTTTGCTGGAGCTCTTCTTGATTTCTTGGTCGAAAATCATGTTGGTGAATTATTTTTAACATAAGCCCCCACACATTTTCGATCGGGTTGAGATCAGGGCTCTTTGGAGGGAACGGCAGCACATTAATATTATTTTCGTCAAGGAATGCATTAATAATTCGGGCCTGATGGACTGGCGAGTTGTCATGCTGAAAAGTAAAATCATCCCCATATACAGCTTCCACCGATGGTAGCATAACTTGCTCTAATATATCCCTATAAACGGGCGCAGTAAAACGTCCTGGAATAACTCTTAAAACCCCTGGTCCTCTGGCACTAATCCATGCCCAAACATTAACCGAAAACCTACCGCTTCTTGCAACCTTTCTAGTATATTGACTATTATATCTCGTTCCAGTGGGTCTATATACTCTAATTTTTCCATTATGACACGACTGGAAATTTTTCTCATCAGAAAAAATAACTTTTGGCCACAGATTATCTGCATTTAGAAACTCCCTGGCAAACCGCATTCGTCTAATTTTATTTTCTTCCGTCAAAAAATTTTATTTGCTGCGGACCTATTCCTTATAATTTGGGAATTCCGAATTCTCCTTCTAGCGGTTTGAATGGATGCCGGAAAGTTAGCGACTTCTTTGGCTTGGAGAGCGGTGTGAAATGGATTGGCCTGTAAATATTGTATTAAACCGGCATCTTGCTCCGCATTTGAGCTTTTTTTCCGGCCTGAGCCTGGGTTTCTTCTCATATCGCCAAAATTATTGATTTTTTTCTTTGCAAGTAGAACGGTGTTCTTGTCTACGCCAATCTCATTGGCTATATTCCTTATTGCAACTCCTTCAATAACTCTTGTATGTAGTATTACTTTTTGTTGCTGGTTTAGACGAGGCATAATATCAGCAGATGCCAAAACTGAATATTTTTTTTGACTGACAACCTATACTGACAACTAAGTACCTATTAATTTTTGATAGTTTCATTATTATTATAATATAGAAAAATCAGGTAATTCATAAAAGTCCGGGAGATCAAACCAAATAAGCTTGTCTGAGTTTTTTTGAACGCGATGGTACATATACAACACAAACACTTTACTTTCGAGGCCGGAATTTCAAGACCCGATAATAGAAATCGTGGATTACATGCTTTTAAGGATAATAATAATATTAATATGAATAACTACAATCTTTGGGTGTAATTAACAACAGCTTAAAGAAATAGGGCTAAGAGATACAAATGCCTAAAACTTCAGATTTCTTGAGACCCAGCACCAACGATGGAAAATCCGTCACAAGCAAATATTGCGGAACGGCTCTGGAATGATGTCTACGAGGACTCGAAGCCGTTACGATTGGACACTTCTGCTTTAAACAAATTTAGCGCCTACTGGGCCGACAAGGAACTTGACCAGCATGAAATTACGGAATCTACCGTACCAAATAATAAAATAAAATAATAGGTATTTCATTTAAATTTAAAAACTTTGAATTGATTTCTGCGAAACTAAAGTTCTGGCAACATCGCTGATATCAATACTAAATTCCCAGTATAGTTTAACCCTGAAGTACCGAATTTCGTCCAGTTTGATTCAAAATTATCTGAGGTATTTAAGCGTTCACAGAATTTTTGGAGGCACCGTACATAAACAAACTGTATTAATTTCACTAGCATTAAAGGCAAAATTTAGACATTGTCGTGTATTTGCTGCTATACTTTTAATAAAAAGAAATATCACATGGCTACTGCAGCACCTTAAGTAAATGAGTTAAGAAAAAACACTGATTTCTGTTTGCTAGTGCCATCGATCTGGATGGATTGCCAATGTGCACATGCGCGAAACAAGTTACGTTTCATTGGCAAACAAACGGGTTTGTGCGCTCAAGTACCAGTTATCACTCCGAATGTTCACGCGCGGGGGTCAAACGTTCTATTGGCCTTATCGGCCATAATTTATCAACGCGTTGTCTGGGGTTCCCGTCCAGAGAACGGGGAGCACGGTGAGAAACGGTAAACCAGATTCGTATTTGGCCATAGATTTTAAAATGTGCATGCTCATAAACGCACTGCGGATCTAAATGTGGGTTATCTATAGCGCCCTCTGACTTTCATTTCGCCTTCCAAGTGCCTCGGACTATCATTAAACAATTACATTTTTGGATAACTGGAAGTCCAGATTTGCATTCAGAATAAAGAGGTTGTACCGAAAAAGCTTTAGTTTCCTTACAACTTAATTAATGGTAAACAAGACACTGTTGCTTTCCATGCTGCACCGTTTAAAAAAAGGGTCATTCTTTACCTCTAAAAAAAATGTTCATTAGAGAGATAACTCCTTATTTAAAATTAAACAATTTAGGGTCAAGTGGGTAATTGCGAGTATGATAACTCAATTTTTAAATTCAAACTCATATAGTTAAATTACATTTTGATAAACCAGAATTCATGAGGCTCGAAACTATGTACCATGTCTGATTATTGCAATTGCCCCGTTAACAGGGGCAAATGTGATAATCATGTCTAATTTTGTTAAAGTGTACATAGATTGGAGACCAGGGCAATAGTAATGAAAGAGAAATAATGATTTTTATTTTAATGAGATCGAACAATTATTTCAAAAGTTATGAACTTTAGTAATAAAACTAATGTTTTCTCTCTTAATTACTAGCTAAGTTTAATTTTTCTCAGAATATTGGAGGCCTGTTTTTTAATCATAATTACGCACGATCCGGAAAGAATAGGTATTTTTAAGTATGGGCAAATGTAATAATGCCCATATTGCAATTGCCACAAGGCAGCAAAATTCTGGGGCAAATGTTTACAAGCAGCTGTATCATGCAAGATAAAGAAAATGTGTTATAAATACATAATTTATGTAACTTTATAACCCAAACCATTTCCATTAAACAAAAAAAATAAAAAGTTATATTGGAAATACAAATAAAACTCGATGATTAGTTATTTTATAAACTTAAGTACTTCGTGTTTTGAAGGCCTTCCGCGAAATGAAATGTCACTTATTCGTCCGTCGGTAAAACGGTATGTACGTTACATGTATCCAGCTTCCAGTTAAAGTAATACTAGTATCATATAAATGTTGACAGCACCGGTCGGAAAGCATTATATCTGCACACATATATGGTATTGTATTTACCCCGTTATTGCAAAAACTCCACTTGACCCTAAGTATAATTCTGGGAAAAATTAATAATAAATATTAAAGTACTAACCTATTTTTGGTTTCAGTAAAACCACTATAAGACATAGTTATAATTCTAATAGCGTAAAAATAAAATTAAATAATCACAATACTATTAGATATACCAAACATTATCATCATAACTAGTTTATTTGTTATGTTTTATAAAAAAAATTTCAGTCAATTAATTTTACAAAACTGTGTAAAAACTATACTTAAATATTTCTAAAACAAAAGATAGCTTACCATTTTTTCATATGTCTTTATAATTCTTGGTATTTTATTTAATTTAAAATAATTAAATATTCAAATAGCCAGAAATACTTAACCAATTTTTTATTTATTAATCATTGTTGGTCCTTCTCAATAATTTCCCAAAATTATACTTATAGATTACGAATCACCCTGAATTTTAGGTTTAAGTAGTACAATCGCTAAAAATAAATGCGTTACGTAAAATAAAAGAAAAATCATTTATAATTTAAAAGTAAAAAAATCTAGTAGCTGCAAAAAGAAAATAAGTCCATTTAAATTAAAAATAAAAAAACCTGAAATGCAATGAAACTTACAGGGTTCAGTTTTTAAATGCGAAAGAATCCTTAAAATACAAACGGAAAATTCAATCATGGACTTTCCATTTTCTATAAACTTGCAATTGTTTGGTGTAACACGAAAAGAGCTTTTGTTAAAATATCTGTTTCAATTACGGAACTTTCTATATCATGGGCTAATTTTATTCTGTACGTCGCGTCGTTCTATTCTTGTTTTTTTAAGTTCGATTACATTGTCCGGTAGACTCTCTAGGCATACAGAGGAAAAAGCGTTTTTAAAACTAAATATATTTAGGTTTTTGTATTAAAAGGGCTTAAAACTGGTACTTTTTTTACGCTGTTAAATTTTTAAGCGAGAAATTAATCCAACTAAAGAGAAGCATGATATTCAAAGTCGTTGGCATTAAATAAGAGAAATCATAAAAATTTTGAAGTCCTCGTTAACTCAAAAATTTTATTACCCCACTTGGCGGCGCCTTTTTGCGCTGATAGTAGGACAAAGCGGAGCGGTAGGATAAAGGTTTTTTTATATAAAAACGAGTGGCGATTATTGTGTTTATGGTTTTATTGTTTTTTTTATTTATTTCCAACGACTATAGTTATTTTGTTAGGCAGCAAGATTATTAAAAAAAATCGGGAAAAATGTATTTAAAAAACTTAACTTCTGGAGTTATTAAAAACACTTTGAAAAATTTTAGGCAAATTCAAAATGTGTACATAATCAACTCAAAAAAGTTGTAAAATTTAGGAATTTTAAAAACAAAAATGTAAATAATAACGAGAATAAAATTGTGGCTGTTGTTTGTCTGCCTTATAAATGTAAATTTTGCGCCATTTTGTCGATTCCATGACGTTTTAAGGAGCCATAATACATGTACTTTTTCTTGTAGTAGTCTTTTTCCTGCAAGTTCTCGGATTCGACACGTTCCACAGATAAATTTAGCATTAACGGCTAAACGTTTATAACCAAATTTTACTCTTATACACTACATTCATTTATAGGATTATTCAGGGTGTCCAAGAATTTGTAGGCAATCTCTTGGATTTATATGGAAGACACGACAATAATGTGGCAAGTTCTTATAAATTTATTTCTTAAAGTCCCCATTTACAGAGATATGTGCCCTTTAAAGAAGCCTAAATTTACTACTATAATAATTAAAATAGTGCTTTAATTTAAACTAAGTAAAAAAAGGAAACATTACGATTTAAAAATTATCAAAAATTCCACTATTATTGCCTATGCCTATATGCTATATCTTTTAATACTAAATTTGTTGCCTTATTGGCTTAAGTCTTATACGGTATAATAAATAATTATTGTTACGTAAACTGAGTCTCAAAAGCATATGAGAGTTAAAATATTCATTTGAAAGGCTGTCAAAAAAGAAAAGGAATTTCTTATAGTACTAGTTTACTTTTGTGTTAACTTTAAAAACACACAAATTAACATAAGTAAGTCCAAAACTACGTTATAACGTTACGTTAATATTAACTGAGCTACAGAAAAAAAAAATATTTTTGGAAAAAACGGTTCTTTTTTAAATATCCAGTAAGCCATAATTTTTTAAAAGAAAAAGAAATGATTTAAACTAAGCTCTAATTCTTAAATTATTTTACTAAATATCGAAAAAACTCACCCTGTATATGTAATATAAAAAAATAGACAGGCCATATTCTGTGGCGTTACTTGTCTTTTGCCACGTAAGTTAAAAAAGTTAGCACATATATTTTTTAATTAACATAAAAAACAACCACATACTTTGTTATTATTGCTTTTAACTGTTATCATTTTATTTTTAAAGCTTTTAGTAATTTAATAAAAAAAGGCACTATAAGGTTAAGCAATAATATAGAAAAATATTAGGTCTGTTCGTAGAGAAATCACAAACTAGTCAGCGCCAATCAGATTTTACAAATACGTCTGGTGACCAGTTTGCAACCGGTCACCTGACGAACAGGCCTATTAATAAACCAACATTTTAATGTTTAAGAGCTAATAGTTTACAATTACATTATGTATTTAACATGTTTTTATAGACAAACCAAAATAATGAGTAAAAACATGCAAAAACTAAAAAACCTTACCCAAGTAACATTTTTGCTTTATTATTTTTGAATATTTAGTATTCATATTATATTAGTGTTATAAATTGCTTTAAGGTTTTGGTTTAACAACACATAATAATAATACATAAGCCAACTGATAAACACCGATAAAATCAAATATTATTTAATAAGATATTTTTTATAAATGTTCTGCCAGCTGGTATATAATATTAAATTGTTAGTTGGGTAAGTATGGGTTTTCATTTAGGTCCTGATGACCCGATAATACTAACCATTTAGATTAACCCCGTGTCTACTGTAATTTTTATGTGTTCGTTACTATCCACGTTGTAATGGTTTAACTCCGATATATTTTTAAATATATTCTATGTTCCTTGCTTCTTTTTTTCAAAATCATTTTATCTGTACATTACTATTTTATTAAAAAGGTAACTTTAAATTCTTCATGCTTGCCATAAATTAAATGATACCATATTTAATATAATGGATGGGTTAATAAGGCCACAACACTTTAAGATAAATGTTAAATTAAGGAGCGCAAATGAAACACTGGACTAATATTTAAGGACGAATATAAATAATAAGTTAATTAAATGTACTAATTTCTGAGTTGTCGAAAAAAATTAGGCTCTAAGAAAGAATTAAGAGCCTAATTACACATCTTGATTTTTATTAACTCTCTTATTAAAACATTTTTTTGACAATAAAGCAATCTGGACAGATGATTTAATATACCAATAATAAACCTTTTTATATTCCATAACGAATTAAAACAAGGCTCAATATAAACCTAAACTTTAATAGTTAAAATTTCTGAATAATAAATTGTTGTTTATATATATTAAACTTTTATTGAAGAACAAAAGAACAAGTTATTGCTATCGTGACATCATACTTCGGACACATAATATTCTAAACTTAAAAAAACATATTAAACATTACTTTTATAAATTAGATTTGGTCAAACCCTAAATTCTAGCACTAAGCAAATACAACTGAATCTTAAAGTCTTTTACACCAATTGCTTCTCTTAACTTTTCAAAACTACTTTTAGGTAGTGCTTTAGTAAACAAGTCTGCTAGTTGTTCACTAGATTTAGCATATTCTGGAAATATTTCGCCACATTTAAATTTTTCGCGCACAAAGTGAAACCGAACTATAATATATTTTGTACGATTATAAAACACGAATAGGACTTTGATTGTCAATATAGACTATAGTCGGTTTAAATACGTCTTCTTTAATGTCACTTAATAACTGCTGCAATCATACTGCTTCTTTGTTGGCGTTGGAAGCTGCTATATACTCTGCTTCAGTCGTTGACAATTTTACACTGTGCTGTATTTTACTAGCCCAAGTGTTTGGTCCACTGCTTAATTTAAAAATGTAGATTGTTGTTGACTTTCTCGTCAAAGTATCTCCAGCATAATCAGAGTCAGCATAACCAATTAATATGCCTGATTCTGAACTATCATATTTAATGCCAAATTATATAGTACCTTTCAAATATTTTATTTTTTACAGCGTTCCAATGCATATTTGTGTAATTTTCTATGTATCTACTCACAACTCCCACTGCACAATGCATGAAATATTACCTCAGGTATCACGCTTCAGTTTGAATACCAATTTAGAGCCAATTGCCTTCTTTCCAGATGGTAAAGTAACCATGTCCCAAGTTTCATTTTTCTCTAGAGCTTTAAACTCTTCTTTAATGGCAGGCCTTCACTCTTACGAATTGTCACCATTTACAGCATCACTGTACGAATTTGGTACATCTGTTTCCACTAAATAAGGTTTGTAGTCTTGGTATATTAGAGGTACTTTGATCAAAGGTCACTAAAATCTCCGTTTCCAGGTTTTGTCTTCTTATGTAAAGTTTTTTTAAAAGGTAATTTGTGCTGCTTGCCATATAGACATGATTCACAGAAAAAGCTTTTGCAATACTAAAGTTGACTTTTTTAACAAGTCCTTTACTAACCATTTCACGTAGAGTTTTAAGATTGAAATGTCCAAGACGCTCATGCCACACTCTTAAACTGTTAGTATGTACTACATTTACACTAAGAGTCACTGGACGAAACAATAGTCTAATACAAATTGTTGCATAGCGCACTGCACAAGCTACGAGGCTGTCCTTTTCGTTCATTTTTGCAATCTCATCTTGTTTCATAAATTTCATGCCTTTATGAGTTATCACACCTTCTAAAAATAGGTTCGTTTTTAAGTCTGGAATGTACAAAATATTGTTTATGGTAGCATTACGCCATTCACCATTTAATGGCTCCTAGCTTTTACAAAATCTTTTCCATGAACTTTTAAACTCTGGACACTTCTTTAAACTAATCGAAAAAGTCACGTCATTATGTCATATGCTTTGATGCACCACTATCCCTAATCCATGCATCATTGTCAAAATGTAGGTTTGAGTCATCTATATTAAAAGCTGATTCTTGTTTGGTGGCTAGGACACTGTCCCTCTTCTCACCTTTTTTGTGTTGTGCAGGGTGCTATTATTATATCCACTTCTTGGTGTTCTGCAGTTTCTTGCTATATGACCGTTTTTCTTTCAGTTATAACAAGTTATTTTCTTTGAAAACCTTAGGGTTTTGATACTGTTATCAAACCACTTTCATTTGGTTTACTTGCTATCATCCATCGAGAGCCATGCCTGCCTAACATTTCTGTATTTTGAGGATAATGTTAATAAAATCTTAGTCATCACTGCAGCCGTATTAAATTGTCTCATCTGCCTCTTTGAGTACCTTCGCCAGATTTTTTAACTTTTGATACATGCTGAGCTACACTGTCTTTTAGATCCTTTTTATACTGATGGAATTTCTCGTGTACCAGCATTTTACTAATCTTCAAAATCTGTTGGTAAATTAAATCCAATCTGCTTAGGATTTCTTTAGATGTCTCACAACTTTTCACTAGGGTAATTTGCTTCAGATCCATCGCACTGGTTAACATAAACATGGCGAGTGCGACCTGCCTGTCCCACTTTGTAATTAAATCTGCATCTGACTGTGGTCTGGGCATTGTCCTATTAATTTTTCTAAAAATTCCCTTTGCTTCTAAAGGACATTTTATCTGGAACTTCCATTGGACAAAGTTTTCTCCGGAAAACTCACTGATTTTCGCAACATCAACTTGGTTCGCCATCTTGCTCATCTCCCGTACAAACAACACCGACCGCTGTCGAAAAGAAACAAATTCTTTCACTAAACACGCTCTTCAACAAACCCTTTAATGTTTTCTATACCTTAAGCGGTACCTTTATTGAAGAACAAAAGAACAACTTATTGCTATCGTGACATCTTACTTTGGACACATTATATTCTAAGCTTACTTTACAGCTAAACTTAAAGAAAGTAGTAGTGATAACAATCCTAACTTTTATGACAGAATGGCGAGGTAAATTTAAAAAACATTACCCTCCACAAAGTGTTTTTTAAATATATGGCTCAATAACTTTCTTTTCTTTTTGTTACAGTTCCACCTAATATAGATGATTCGCTAAGTAGCAGTGACGTAATTGTAAGAGAAGGATCAAATGAAACATTAACTTTGTAGAGCAACTGGTTTTCCTGAACCTAGTGTTAAGTGGAAAAGAGATGACAACACCAAAATCTCCATTAATAAGACATTACAAGGTAACTTAAAATAGGTACAAGTGGAAAAATATTCATGCCTGTACTTTATTAGGGACATAATATATCTTTTAATGAAGCTTTAGGCAACTTAAATAATGTTAGCATGCCCAGATAAAGTAATTATTAGTATGGCTTAAATGCAATGGTATGTAAAAATACAGGGTACAGTTGGTACTATTGCTAACTTTCTTATTATAGGAGATACGAGTTTGGTTAAATTAGCAAAAAATTATTTTTTTATGCTGATTAACATGGTAATCAGAAAAACAATGGAACATCTAGGTCACATGATATGCAGCAAAACGTACTTTTTTCAAATGGAATGCTACAATTTTTATTTTACTTTTGCATTTCATCTAAAATTCTATTTAAAATAAATTATATCAAAGTTGGTAGTTTGTTAGATATTAACAGTTGAAAATTGCCATTGCATTATAAAGTACTGACTAAGTCGGCATCGTTGCTAACTCTGTTATTATAAGAGATACGAGTTTAATTAAATTAGCAAAAAAATGTATGCTGATTAACTCGGTGATATAAAAAAACATTTAGGTCACGTGATATGCAGCAAAACGTACTTTTTTAAAATAAAATTCTACAATTTTTATTTTACTTTTGCATTCTACCCTAAATTCTATTTAAAAAAAGTTATATTAAAGTTCTAAATTTAGTAGTTTTTGAGATATTAACAGTTAAAAATACCATTGCATTATTACGTTCTGTTTAAGTCGGCACTTGTACTAACTTTCTTATTATAAGAGATAAGAAATTGAATTGTTTATTTTTATGCAAATTAACAGAGCAATGTCAGAACATCTAGGTCACGCGGAAAACGTACTTTTCTGCATACCACCTGACCTAGATGTTTAATTGTTTTTCTGGTATTGCCATGTTATTCACCATAGAAAATACAATTCTTTGCTAATTTGACCAAATTCGTATTTCATATAATAAAAAAGTTAGCAATGGTGCCGACTTAAAGAGAACGTAATATTGTATTGCAATGGAAATTTTTAAGTGTTAATACTTCAAAAACTATCAACTAGTCAACTAAGTTTGATACAACTTTTTTATAGAATTTTAGACAGAATGCAAAGGTAAAATAAAAATTAAAGCACTTTATTTAAAAAAAGTACGTTTTGCTGCATATCACGTGACCTAAATGTTCAATTATTTTTCTGATATTACCTTGTTAATCAGCATAAAAATACAACTCTTTGATAATTTAACTTAACTTGTATTTCTTTAATCAGAAAGTTAGCAATAGTGCCGATTTAACCTTGAACACCCTGTATACAACGTGTCCAAGATAAGGAGGGCCAGTATGGGCATCTTGGAAATGGTAAGAGATACGAAGTCGGTTAAATGAAAACAAAGTTGAGGTTTTCTATGCCTAATAATATGCCATTTAGAAAGTTTTAAAATTCCGAGTATTTCCGGAGATATCCAGAAAAAAACCGCAAAATTAGAAATTTTGCTTTTTTCCTGGTCTTACTTAAAATCGGATTTAAAAATAAATTTTACCTTTGTATTGCCACTTTTTCTGCTCTATCTAATGGTGGTATTTTATTTGAACTGCGACGTTTTGTTTTCGTAGGACCATCATCAACTTTACGTTTTTAAATACGGTCCTGATATTCTAATATCAAAATTTAAAAGCCCATTTTAATACAAATTCAACGATGTATCACACATTAGGGTTTACCCTAAATACGGACCTGTATTTTTAAAATTTAATAAAAATAATTAACTTTACATTTTAAATTATTAAATTACTTTATTAAACCAAGAAGAACATAATAAAATCCCCTAGCATCACTTACTTACATTTTTCAAATACGGTCCTGATATCTAAATATTAAAATTTCAAAACCAATTTAGTTAAAATTTACATTTTTCCATAAACTTTTAATATTAAAGTTGATAATAAATTATTTGTTTTTCTTAACATTGACTATATGACGGTATGATCTATCGCGGAATTATGCAAAATTCCTTTAAGTTGTTTTGCATTTGCGCAGATTAAGGATCTTACCATCATACCATTAATTTTAGGAAAAACAAATGATCTATTACCAACTTAATTATTTACTTTTTAAGGCTTTTTTATATTTTAGATAAATTACAGCTAAAAATTATTAGAGATGCTTGCTTTGTTAGATTAACTTAAATAGAAAACAAGTTTCTTGTAAAAATTGTTATTTTATAAGTGAATCATTTGACCATGTATTATTTGAGAATTTTTTAGGTATTGTTTTTAAATTAATTTATGTATTATTTTAAAATGTAGAGCTAACCATTTTTATCAAATTCTAAAAATACAGGGCCGTATTACGGTTAAACCATAATGTAAATTTAAAATAAAATTGGCTTTAAAATTTTAATAATAAAAATATCAGGACCGTATTTAAAAAATGTAAGTAAGTGATGCTAGGGGATTTTCATTATGTTCTGCTTGGTTTATTAAAGTAATTTAATAATTTAAAATGTAAAGTTAATTATTTTTATAAAATTTTTAAAAATACAGGTCCGTATTAAGATTAAACTCTAATGTGTGATACAATATTGAATTTGTATTAAAATGGTCTTTTAAATTTTGTTATTAGAATATCAGGACTGTATTTAAAAAAATAAAGTTGATGATGGTCCTACGAAAGCAAAACGTCGCAGTTCAAATAAAATACCACTATTAGATAGAGCAGAAAAAGTGGCAATGCAAAGGTAAAATTTATTTTTAAATCCGATTTTAAGTAAGACCAGGAAAAAATAAAACAAATTTCTAATTTTTCGGTTTTTTCCAAATATCTCCAGAAATACTCGGAATTTTAAAACTTTTTAAACGGCATATTATTAGACATATAAAACCTTAACTTTCTTCTCATTTAACCGACTTCGTATCTCTTACCATTTCCAAGATGGCCATACTGGCCCAGCTTATCTTGGACACGTTGTATATTTGCTTTTATAAATTTTAACAACCCTTTACTTTGCAACCACTGTATTTGAACAATTTACCAACATTGGATTTACACCTTACTATTAATTTATTGATTACTATTTAGGTTACTACACATTGGAGACAAATCTGTCGATAAACTTTATTTTTTTGAACTAACCAGAACTAGTAATTGCACGTTTTAAAGCGTAAATGGTAATAGTTTAAAAATTAAAACAATAACTTATTTATAATAAGTACTTTAAAGCTAAACTTGAAATTGGTATGCAGAATGTAATTTTTTAACAATGCCTTAGAGCGACAGCTAACTTATTACTAACACATTACTAATATTGTATTTTAATTATGGAATTTACCACTACCTTAATTTATGTATATAATGTTTAACAACATCTAACCCTTGCAACGACTGTCTGTTTATAATAAAATTATTAATTTGGATTTAGCCAACTTCTTTATCGTAAAACACAAACATTCTACCTATGTTTTTAGACAATCAGAAAGGGATTCCAGTTTTAAAACAGTGAATTATAGAACAAAGTAATAAGTAAATATTAAATAAAGGATTAATATTAAACTCTCTATTCTCTATTCTATTTTAATCTAATAATATGTAAACTAGCCACCCTAATTTTGCATGTAATATATTAAAGATCAAAAATAACCTTTAGAACTAGAACCATTTTTTTCTTACAAAGCTCAATGAGTATTTTGCCTAAGGCAATAGTAAATGACACAAATATGATTCACAGGGTATTGAATAAGTCAAATAATAATTATTAGGATTTAACTTACCAATTTTTGGCATATCATATGTTTCTAAATATCACATATTTTTCACAGTATTGGAATGGGAAGGAGAGAAACTGGAACTTACTAAAATTTCCCGTCTGGATATGGGCGCCTATTTATGCATTGCCAGTAATGGGGTTCCTCCGAGTGTTAGCAAAAGAATCAAAGTCAGCGTAGATTGTAAGTAATTTTCAAGTATATTGTACTATTTGTACTGTATTTTTTATTTTTAGAAAGTCGTAAAAATTATAATGTGTGAACGACTTTGCTTATTTCTTCAAGAAAAAAAGGTTTAGGCAAAAAAGTTAGAAGGCTTACTTTTTAAAAAATTTATAAATATATTTAGATATTAAATTAAGTCTTTAAGGTATTGGTATGTAAACATTTAAATTTATGCTTACTACTAGGCTAAATTGGGTGAAATAACATATTTTAATTAATAACAATTTGTAAATTGAACATAATTTTGTTTGGTGTATTTTTAATTTTTTAAGGATACGTTCTAAATTACCCTGTATAAAAACACGCAGTACGACATCAACAATTTATTTGCCTATTGTTTGTTTTATATTTTACAGTCGTTGTCCCAATCCCAATCGGTATAAGTATTTTTATCACAAACTAATATACAATATTTTAAAAACGATTTTCTTTCTTTGCCATTTCTATCATTTACATTTACACATTAATTGGCTTTTAAGACTTCGAAACACACTTAAAAAGGAAAAGTCGTCCAAAAGAAGTTGAATATTAATTAAAATAGAAAATACACTTTGAACGCCAGTTCGGCCACCGAAATCCTACATTACCTTCTAAGTAAGGGATTTGATTAGGTTTTTTATCAGTCTGTCCCGATCTCCAATAAAGAAGTTACGTTACTTTCGAAGAAAACCGTTAAGTTTTAAGGGACATTACCGGAAATTTATTTGAATTTAGATTGTAGCATTCGTAATATGAAAAGTGCATAAAGATATCGAACTAAGACAATAGGTGTTTAAACCTTTAGTTATAAAGTGTATTTTTATTGTCAGTTCATTTTTTAAACTGCATAATTAAAAAAAATAAAACTTTGGGATATCAAATTAATGCACAAATACGATATTTAGGAACAATATAAATACATGAAAATATTTTAGGTGGCTGCTGGGGGTCATCTTGGAAAAAAGATTATTGGAAAGACCTCCTTTCCAATAATTTTTCGGCACATTAATTAAAAGCTCCTGAGGAGTAACCTCAAAATATAAAGTCAACATTTTCACCTACAACCAAATGGTAAAACTTTTATAATTACCAAAATACTTTCGAAACTACTTAATAAAGTTAGTTATAAATGCTGCTTTTTTTAAAGTTCTTTACAAATCTTTTAATTTGGTAATAATATACACAATTAGAAAAAACTTTTTTATGAAAAACGCTTATATTATATCACCATTAAGAAGATCTTTAAAAACGAGCTGAGATAATTATTAGGGTACCGCCATTTTGCAGTAGTTAAAGGTATAGAGTTCATATTCTAGGGTCATAAAAAAGTACTCGGAGCTTGACATAGTACAATACCTAATAATACTCTATTTTTTCCCAAAATAGCGCCCGGTAGCCGTCTTGAAATTTTCGTATATCAATTTTACCTTAAAATGTAGTATTTATACATTAATTTTACTTTTTAGTTTAAATTGATCCGTTCCAAAAATAAAAAAAAACAAAATGTGAAAACAAGATATTTTTATGGCTACAACTTTGCAGTTAGTATTAGTAATAATATAAACATAAAAACTATATTTTACTTTCCATTACCCACATAAATATACAGGGTTTATTTTTTTTTTTTGTAGATTTAACAAGATGCTAAAACTTTAGGCCTTTTTTAGAAGAAGTATATATTGTTTGGTTTTAAAAAGTTACAAAAAGAATGGTTTTAATTCGGGAGAAAATTTAACAGAAGGCTAAATGCGTTTAAGCCATCTTATTAATTTTATTTTTATTTTTAACGTCAAAAGTAAATATTAAATATAGTTATTACGTACGTACACACACACACACACCTACAAAAGTTTTTAGGCTTTTGTTGGTACCAGATTTTACATAAAACTATGTATTAAGCCTCTGTTATATTTTTTTTTTTAGTTTTTAAGTAATAAACCTAACTATTGTACTTTTTACTTATTTTTTTTTACAACGCATTAATTTTACCATGGGTAACATGAATATTCATTTCTACTTTCTTGCAAATCTAATTTTAAACATCCTGTACTAGTTAAAAATTAAAAGAGACTGTTTCAAATAATAGATAGGTAAATAGGGTCCTAAAATTTAAAGGTAAATGTTAAATTAAGAAACACAAATGAAATGCTGGGCTAATATTTAAGGACAGCATAAATAATAAGTTAATTAAATGTGCCAGAAGCTAAATTCACGAAAAATTAGGTAAGCTCGACACTTATTTACACATTCTGATTTTCATTTACGCTTATAATTTTTTATTAAGAATATTTACTGAGACAAAGGCAATCAAGCAATCTAAACAGATAATTTGGTATGCGAATAATTACATTATTTAACGACGTTTTTGCTTTTAAATTCACAATTTACCGACTAAAAACCTTTAATCTTTAGGAAAAATTACTAGGTATTAATCTGAATATATCGGGTGCCCACGAGATTGTGAAGTGCTCTTAACTTTGCTATTCTAAATGGAACATTCTATACATGGTGTTTCCTAACTACGGTAAGAAACTTAAGGGGATGATTTCCCAAGCAGCAAGCTGACGTCATTATGACGTCATTTTTAAGTCATTTTGGTCATTTTTGGTCATAGGACATCATCAGACCAAAATTATGACGTCATTTTAACGTCATTTTAATGACGTGTTTTTGACGTTGTTGAAGTGACGTCTATTCGACGTCATTTTTTCGTCATACTAGCTCATAAAAATCTAGTGACGTCATGTTTAGAAAACCCGCCAGAAAAATTTTGTGACAATATATGATTCGTGTCAAAATCCCACCGAAATATCATATGACTAATAATTTTACAAAATTGAAATAGGAAAAAACTCTACCGATAGATGGCGCAATGGACAATAAACTACCACGCTTATTCAACATTTTCGCTTTTTATTGTCTAAACCGTACCGCCGTACCGACGAGACCAAAATATTTCGAGACTGGTCTGCGGTTGGTTATCTCAATTAGCTTTGAAGGAAATATCTTCGGCTTGTGTAAAAATCTGCATCTCCAGGTTGGACAGTGTCCCCAGAGATGCGACCTTGCAGTGCAAGGAAATTGCAAGCAGTAAGGAGTTTTTTCCTATATCAATTTTTAAATAGAATGTATCATTTCAGCTTTAAAAAAAAGTATATGCGCCAATTTTTCGTCATCTTAAAGACGTCATTATGACGTCATTAACGGGACGTCTTTTGTCTGTGACTTAGGGAGGTCAATTTAACGTCATTTTGTCGTCATCTTATGACGTCTTTGCTGAACAAATGTGACCAAAAATGACCAAAAAGAGACGTCAATAAGACGTCAGCTTGCTGCATGGGTTTCTATGTCTTTTTATAAAAAAATTCTATTACCATAGTTAGGTCCGGACTTGCTTCATTTATGAGATATTAGGCGATAATGTTTTTAAAAAAGTCGGTATTTTTAAATATCTAAAGAAACCTTTATGCGGTTTAGATAAAATTTGTACACTTTTTTAAGATTATTAGGTCCAGTGGCGTCTCAGTGGGCACTACAGCCAATATTATTAAGAAGAATAAGTACGCTACTGACTTTTTATAATTTTTTCCAGCCAGTAAGCCAGTTTTGTATTTTGCCCATGGCTTTTAAAATACGCATGCTCGTAAACTCACCTATTTGTTTACTGTGCGGATCTAAATGTATGTTATCAATGGTTGGCATACATTTATTTCTCCAGCCCAGCAATGAAACTCTAGTTGCCTGCTTACCATTTAGAGCCACTAAGCATTTACAAAATTAATAATAATTGAAGCATTATAAAAGTAATAGTAAAATAATAGTTAAAAAATGAATAAAACTGCCCAAAGCTAGAATCTTGTTATAAATATATTTTCTTCAAATTAAGCAAACACACAGCCTTTGTGTTTCTGAATGTCTGAAGCTTGCTTAGTTTTAGAAAAATAAAAGAGCCTAAATTGCTTATTCCTGGACCATAACGTAGGAGATTTTTTTCTTTTAAAAATTAGGTTTTATACTTTCTTATAAGTAATTATGTATCAATAACAAATACCTACTTCTAAATTTTAGTTTTTGGGCTATTCGGCCGTCGTTGTAGATTTTGTATCCTTGACGTTTCGCCAGCGCGAGTGGTTGGCATCCTCAGAAGGTTTCTTTAAATTTAGAAGATGGCCGCAAAAGCCTTTTACACAGTATAAATACCTACTTGATTAAATAAGGTTTCTATCTAATCTAACAAATTTTAGTTAAAATAGGTATTTTGGAAATTTTTTGATTTTTTTTAAGTATAACACCCTCTATCTTAAAAATTTTATAAACCCATATTTATATAAACTTTTTTTTATAAAATTAGCCCATAAATTAGGTCTTATTTTTTTACCGCAATTAGGAAACACGCTAAATAACTTTTTATTTTTTAGCCATAAGGATTTTTGCATGTTTTTGGATCACCTTATCAAGTTGAACGATTTTTATAAAAAGATATGTTTCAATATTAGGCTGCGTTTATGCTGGAGCTGCGATAGGCAAGAAGAGCGGCGCACCGTGACCAAGGCCGCTCTATATTAATGTATTATAAAGGTGCTTTTGTAGCGCCGCACCGCTCTTATCGTTTATTGTCGCTCCAACATAAACACACCCTTAAACGAAAACCTTTCTTCTAGGTTAAAACCATAAAACATAATTGCATCTTTCATAAAAATACCATATTAAATATTTAATATATCCTCTGCAGCTTTTTGCTTTAATAAAATATAAAAACAGGCTTAACGAGAAATGTTCTTATGGAAAACCTTTTGAGCAAAAAAACTAGGACACCCGAACAAACGTACGAACGTGAACACATGTATACAGTGCCACTGGAGGCAGAATGTGGAGTCCTTTTGTTGTATCTGGGCCCATCAATAATTAATTGAAATAGGAGACTGTAATGCGACGCGCCATTTTGCTACACACCACCATCATATTCAGCCGTGATTAATTGATCTCGGTTAATGGTCAAGTGGCCGTCGGGTTGTCCCTAAAAACCCTATTAATGCGAAAAATGCACGACGAGTAAAGTCATTACCTCTATCAGTTTAGCTGCTTATTATTTACCTCAAATTAAAAACACGAAGAGTTTTTTGAGGTGGATTTATTCTGTTGGGTATAGAATTTTTTATTTTATTCTTACGATATATTAACGTTTTTTTCGTAGATTTTACTTAAAATAATGCTTTAAAATCTTGACCTTTTATGGCTTTTATTTTTTTAATGCCACACTGCAGTTTTATTCTATTATTTTTACTTTTTTATACCATATATTTAAAATACTGCATTTTTTTAAACATTTTTGCCAAATCCACCAAATTGCATACCGGGTGTTTCTCACAGGTTCCCCCTAAAACAGTTTTACCCTTTAAGTAAGAAAAATAAAATTTGGTATGTTGTTATTTGACATAATTGTAGATTGGTTAGTGTACTCACTTGTTTTTTATTTCTTTCCATTTAACCGGAAATGACTGCTACTTTCAAATTTTAAATAGCACCACCGGTATTCTTTATGTTATTTCGATAAAATATAACGTTCTGAATACAACGATACAACACAGGTAATTTTTTAACACTTTTTCTGTCAAAAATGTTTTTTTTTCTTTCTTAAGTGCCATGACTAAGCTAAAACGGTTTATTTCAATTCAGGTACCCATGGACAAATAAAACCAATCATCTTTTGTTTTTTACGACTTCTCAGAGCGGAGTCAAAGTTTGCAAAATCCTATTTATGATCATACCTTCAACTAACTACATGCGAACATAGGCGCCGGCAAAATGACTTTCAGGGGGTGCAAAAGCCCAGAAATATTTACCGCGCCGCGGCATACAAAAGCCAAGAGGCTCCAAAATCTTTTAAAAGCAAAGAAAAATTGATTTTTATGTAACTAAACGTACCTTTTCATACAATTTATGACACTATCCTAAGGCCCCGGTGCTCATGCACGCGAAATATTATCCAATAACATTGCATAATTTAAAAAAAAGCTTTCTTTTTATTGGCGTAGTCACAGGGGGTGTAGGGGGACGGTTACCTTTCCCTCACCCCCTTGGTTTGGCGCCTTTCTGTCATTAAAATTATTATTGTAAAAAAATCCATTATTTGATTTTTATAATTATTTTTTTTAACAACACCTAATAAAAATATATTATTAGAATTACAAACTCTGTAAAAGTCCACATTAAAATTAGTTTTTTTTTAATATTTATTCTGTCGTCTGTCGGTTGCCGGCTTCTAAAAATAGGCTTAACCGCTACCCAATGCAAAAAATGGTTTCATATATCACAAGTTTAGTTTATTACAATTTTTTATTAAAGAAATCATATAACATATTGACTGCGCAAATATTATAAGTAAAAACCGAAAATAAAATGTGCTTTATTGCGGGTAGTAATAGATTTTAAATTTAGTATTTTTTAGATATTATTTTAAAGTATCCTAGAAGAAAGTGACAAAAGGTTAAAGAAAATATTTTTTTTATATTTATTAAAACTAATACCAGTAATTTTAAGCAATTAAACAAATAATATAAATTTGCTTAAGCTTATTAATTAGATATTGCATCTGCCAAATAAAATTATTTAAATAAGTAACTTTGTTAATAAAAGTTATATACAAACTTTTCCAAAAGTATAGAAACGGTTAAATATCTTTAAAACTAAGAACCACAAAGAAAGTTTTAAATAAAAAAGTTGTACAAACTCAAATGAAGCATTTTGTGGTAATCTTAGCTTTAACCTTAAAAGTTGCATTTAGAAATATTTAAGATCATAAAGCTTTTTAACGTAGAAATATCCGTTATTTTTGGCAGAAATAAAAAGTTAGAAAAATCCTACATACTGGGTTAGTAAAAAGCACCGCAACTTTTAAATATCTTTAAAACCGCTTAATCTATGTTTACAAAATTTTGGTATATAGGGGTTTTTGGCATGCCTAATTGATCAGTGATATCAGCATTGTTGCCAAATTTTATTAGAATTGCGGTGTGCTTTTTTTATTGAAATATAAAATAAATAGAGAGCATTCCATTTAAAATTTATAACTGCTGAATTCTACTTGTCCAGAAACCCAAATGCCAAAATTTGTAAACGCAGCTTAAGTTGTTTTGAAGATATTTGAGCGCATCTAAACTTTTACTTAAAATGTGGTGTTGTCATATCTTAGCAACTAGTAAAAATAGAATTTTAAAATTTGTGGACTTATTAAATTGAGCCTGCGCAGTTTATTGCAATGAAAATAAATGGGATATTCCATTAAAAAAAAACGAAAAAGATACGTGTAGCACAAAACAGAAAAATCTGGCAACGGTGCCGATATTACTATTAAATTCTTTATGCCCGATACCTTCCAGATACCAAATTTGCTTAATGTAGCTTTAGCGGTTTTAAACATATTTAAGAGCTGCGGTACTTTTTACTAACCCAGTATATTAAGTCATATTTTTGTAGACTTAAAATCAGTAGTTAAAAAGCCAGGCGGTCATCAGTTCTGTCTCACTTTTTAATTAATAGGAAACTTGTAGATATTTATCATCTTAATGAAAACCAGAGTTAAATATGACATTTTAAAGGAGGCCTTTTTATAAGCTTTATACCGATGTATACCAAAAATTACTTTAAATAAAAAAAAACGTAGTTTTGGAAATAATTATTTTTAAATTATTTTTTAAGTCATTTTGCCCTAAACAATTGAATTTGTTTAATTGACAATGACTTTTCTTTTCATCTCATCAGTACTATAAATGTTTTAAATATATCAATTAAAGAAGAGCATTTTTATAACTTTTCAATAATTAATTGTAGAAGCTAACCCTCAAAAAAATTATATTTAAGTTTTTAAAACGTCTAACGAGAAATTAGTTGGTCTAAAATTTGTTAAATTTTAAAAACAAACTAAATTTAATAAAATAAATAACAAAAACTGACAATAACCAGAAGGAAATAATTTAACTACTAAATTTCCTACTATAATAATTGAAATAGTGGTTTAAGTTATAAAAATAAGTAAAAAAGAACCTCACTATTCAAAAATTATTGAAAATTCCACTATATTATGCTACATATTTTAAAGCCAAATTTGTTACCTTATGGACTTAACTCTTGTAAGTTATATTCATAAAAAATTATTGATACCTACGTGAACTTGTGAAGTCAAGATATTTATTGGAAAGGCTGCCAAAAAAAAGAAAAGGAATTTTCAACCTTACTAGTTCACTTTTTTGCGGCCAACTAAAAACACAAAAATTTAAAAAGTAGTATGTCCAAGAACTATGTTATTTTTTATTTAGAGTATATCTAGCTATACATCGTTAAAGTGCTTATAAAAATGTCTTTTAAATTTCATACCCAACTATGGTTTCCATTAAAAAGAATGCAAGTTTATGTCGTAGGTCGAAAATGAATAACTACATTTAATATCTGATTATACTTTTCTATTAGGAATATAAGTATCTGCAAGTTTTCTAATTAAACTTTTTTTCTATTTCAAATATTAAGTGAGCTACAGAGAAAAACAATTTTGAAACAAGAACGATTTTTTAAATATTTAGTAAGCCATAATTTATTTAAGAAAACCAATTCTTTCCCTATTAAACATCGAAAAAAACTGACCCTGTATAGGGTTTTACAGGTCCTATCATTAGAGCTCTAACAAAGTGTTAAAGAAAACTTATTTACAACCTTTTCTAATTTAATAAATAGACTAGATTGAACCCTGTCGAATATCGACGGGTTTTTAATAAGAAGAATAAAAATGCAACAACACAACAAAATAAAACAAAACACACCAATGATACATCAAACACGGAAGATGCAACATGCCACGGGAAATACCGCTTATATAAGATTTACCACATAAAGCCCGCTTCAAGCTTGATCTCGCACTATAACGTGGTTTAACCGATAATAAGAAGAATTACAAAAGCCATTTTTTGTTGTTAATACGGTCAAAACATTTGAAAAACATTACATTTTCTTGTTAAACGGTGACGTCATGTACGTCGCGTTTTTAACCGTGTTTAAATACATCCCGGATAATGGTTTAAAAACAATATAGTTATCTTTGTCGGGCGGGCGAATGCATCGTACTCTATAAAGACTTTCATCAATTTTAGGCGTTCAACCAATTATAACCGCGGTAATAATTGGTGACAACTTTGATGTTTAATACATTGTTTAAACGTCAACATAACCGATTGGTAAATACCGTTTTAGAATTGGTTCTTCGCTTAAAATTGCTGTATGTTTCGGTAATTTTTCGTAAACTTTTCACATGGCTGTGTATGGCAAGTGAAAAATGTTTATATTTGATGTAAACAAAAGTTCATATTAATTCTAAAAATAAAAATCATAATCATAACCTAAAAGTTTATGGAGCTGTGACGAAACGGCTTGAAAACATACATTCTTGATTTTCATATTTATATTGTAATTTTCAAATACGGTTTGAACCAGTGAGACGAATACGGTTAGCAAGAAAATTTGACCAAAGTCAAGTCGAAATTTACTTTGTTTTTAATTTGCGACAAAAGTAATTTTGTTTTTATAGAACAAATGAAAATTAAACAAAATAAGTAGCGTTATAAGGTCTCAGTAACCAGACCATAGATTAAAAAAAGTCATGTTAATTTGTAAAAGCATGAAATTGCTGCAAAATGTGGCTTAGCGTTTTAAATATAACAAATCTGGATAAAGATAAGAGCATAACAAAGCCGTCTACCGACCCTCAAGACGACCAAGCAGAACTAACCCTTTATATTTTCTTCACCACACGGTACAGCATTTGACAAACTGAAGGGGGTACCAAAGCTGACTTGACTCTACTGTTTTGTTATCCAAAATGTGTTGGTACGTATTTAACCAAACAACTTGGGGTACCGAATCGAAATCGCTTATAATCTAGCGACATGTACAATAGGTAACCCACAATACATTTTGCCTCTTTGATGGTTAACGACCTGCTCAAAATATGCATATTATGTATTTTAATTTTAAAGAAAAAAAAAGGAAATGAAACATTAAAAAAAGTAGTGATGTAACTTTTCAGTAACCAGAGAATCATTAAAAAAAATTGTAAATCGATACAGTAGAAGTCTCTAACCAAAATTATGGCTATTTTTAAATATACTGGTTTAGCAAATAGGTATTGGGATATCGGCCAGTAAAGCAACAACAAAGGGTGTATGTGACTAGTCCAATCAGAAATGTTTACATGCGGGTATTCACGTTAGATTGTCTCTTTTTCTCACATTGCCTATGTGTTAAGTTATTTAGCTGATTCGGTATAGATTTAAGATATACTTTAAAGTTAAAATTAAAAACTTGTAAGAACAACAAATTATTGCAAATTATTTTTTCGTTGCCAGCAATTTATTTTATTATTTATATTATAAGTCTTTGAAAGAAAACGAATAACAAGAATAAAAAACTGCATTTTAAAAAGCAATTTTTTAAAATGTTCTCATTAGCAATGTAATTAATTCAAATTTTATTAGAGAAAAATGAATACCCACTCTCGGGCTATTACTATTCATTAGAACGAGGAACCTGAAAGTTAGCCTTAATTATTACAGACAGTCGGCCGACAGAACCGGGAATATTTTAGAAAAGTTCCGAACAAATGTTTTACAAAACTGTAGGGAGCACCGGGTGAAATTTTTAACTTATTTGCTTAATATTTATGCCTTGGGTTGTTCACAGAAGAAATATGTTCATTAAGGTATGCAAAAGAAGCAACCGGAGTATAATGTTGCGAAATATGCTAACTCTCATTTTAATATTTTATCGGGAACGCTGCTGGAATGCCGGAAGTTTAAACGTCGAAATCTTTTAAAAATAAAAATTTTCAATGCGTTAAAAATAACTTTTATGTTTTTTACCAATCCGTGGGAGAAGACGGTCTAAAATAGCAACTAAGCAAGACCAATCATACTTGGAATACAGGGTGTCCGCTAATTAATGGTACACAGGAAAACCACAGATTCCTCATGCTATTAAACCACACATACCTATATCCAAAAGTTGCTAATAAGAAAGATACAGGCTGTCAAAGTAAAAAAAAATATTTTTTATTTATTTCGATAACTTTTGATACGTTTGGACTATTTAAATAAAACTTGGTATCTAGGGATTTTTTTACATGAGCTATTCAGATATGATATTCATTTTTATGTGTATACTAAAGGAAGCTAACTATACTGTTAAAATTTTTCCAAAACGTCCTATTTTTTGGTGCTCCACTGTGGCCGCGGTCCGAATTATGCTTACAGCGCTCATATCGTACCAACACCCGGTCCGATTCGTGCTTTTCACGATTACTGTTAGCGTTGTGGAAGCTATGACGTCACATGTGACGTCACACCCTAATGCCAACAGTACTTACGGGTCGGATCGTTAGCATCGACCTTTATTTGAATCAAGGTATTGTGTCCGTGATTTTAAGTGTCCTAAATAAAATGTATCCATCGTCACTTTCCTTGATTGCGGAAAATGCTTGAAATAAAAGCATTTTCACATGTACTCCACTAATTTTTATATCAAAAAGTACTTTGTTAGGTAATGTTGAATTCGTAAGCACAGTCACAAGTGGTCCGAATTATTAATACTGCAAACAGACGTTAGCGCTCTTAAATCGGACCGTACGTTAGCAGTCTATACGTAGTAAATGTTGTGAGCACAATTCGGACCGCGGCCTGTATGTGCCATCTAAGTAAACTAGTAAACTCCAATGATCTAAAAATTAAAAGGATTGCTAATAGAAAATGATCCGCATATATTTTCAATAGACCTGCTTACGAAATTTTTACCCCTCACTGGGAGAATTGCTGTACACCTTTGCACATGCGCAGTTCTTATTAAAGTTAGCATTTCTCATTTAAAACCCAATATAGTGTTGGCAACATTGACAAAATTTGCAGTATTTTAATAAATATAGTGGTTGCAACACTGAAAACGTTTACCTCTACATTGACAGGGTCACACTCATCCAAATTTAATTTATAATTTGGGATTTCCCGATCGTAAAATCCAGATAAAATTGACGTCGCATTTGGTACTTGGTGTTTTATTTGTGCGTTGTGAGTAATTCTTGGTGTTTTTTTAACTTTTGTTTAATTTAAGTTTTGTATAACTAAAACTAAATAATGAGTAAGTAGCAAATTTTCTGTTTCAAATAATACTCTTTATTGCCATGCAGTCAATTTTTAGAGATCAATAAATCCATTATTTTTTGAAATAGTTATGGTTTGGGTTATTTTTTTTTTAAACAGGAAAAATTGTATTTAACGATTATAGAAAAATATACATGGCGGTCCATTTAAAATAACAAACTTGCCCTATATACGAAAATTGGCCGTTTTCGTAAGAAATAAATGTCACAACCAAATGGCAAGGATATAAAAAGAAACTTTAAAAAAATCTAAGGCCTTTCATGAAAACCGCATTTTGATAATTTTATTTCTTCTAAAATTATTCGCGGTGAGAATGGGTTAAAATATAGTCGGACACCCTGTATTAGCATTGGACTGATGCATTTATAATCACACAAAATAAAATATGGCAGTTTAATTAAAATAATTTGACATATTTTCAAGTTATAATACGTAGCCATAAGCAATTTCGTCGGCAATATCACGAAGTGGCGTATCTCAAAAAGTAGGAAAATTGACTAGAGCTGATGTAATTGCTTAACAAAAGTTGCTTCTTAATATTACAAATTGGCATATGTTAGATTCTGATATCTTTAAAAGTTATAGAAATATAATACTAAGCCTATTTCATTTTACTAAGAAAAGAGTAGTACAAAAAATACCTATAAAGCACCCTTTGAAATTTAAACAAAAAAGATACGCCGCTTCGTGATATTGAGGACAATTTATACCATATAATATCTTGTAGATTGCTTATTGCTCTATGTTAAAAAAGGAACATAGGTATCTTTCTGTAGAATGTTTTGAATAAAATTAAATAGTCCAAGCGATTCCATTGCGCTTTAAGCCTAGTTTAAGATTATTACATTATCAAGTTTATTTCAAGTTGGCATTTGTAGGCAAATTAAATCAATAATTAATTACTGGGTCCTTTACCAATTTTAATATTTGTATTTCACGTTTTTTTTTTGTGGTTTCAATAACAAATATGAGGTCAGTTTGGCCTAACCACAAAAATTAGCAATTTCAATGGCATTACACGCCAAATTTAACTGAACGACAACTGCTACGTCAACGGGAGCGAAATATCAGTTTATGAATTGAGATTTATTCCTCAAACAAGTTACACCAAAAGTAATTGCTTTTATGATAAAATACCAACCATTCAGTTTTGTTGTGTCAAGGTAGTGTTAAGAAGGAAGATAATAATGCGAAAAAATTCCGTGCAGGTTTGAGGTTAAGTAAAAGTGGGTCCTCATGTATCAAAAAGAAGGTGTTTTAGCAATAAAATGGAATTTAAATTGAAATCAGTGCTTCTAAGCACTCTCGTTTGCTAAATCTTAATAAAATCGGCGATACGACCGAAAAATAAAAAAATATACAACAAAAAATAGTCCCCAATATAAAACCGGTTTACTTTTTAGGGACTGCTATGAAAGACGAATACAGACTTAAAATAAAATATTTAAATATGTATACCCCAAAATTACTTGGTATATTTTCTTTATAAATGAATCATATACAAAATGTTAAACCCGGTCCTGTTGTTTGTTTTCGGTTAGTCAGTAAATGTTTATTGCGCATGCCCACAAGTGTACTGCGCAGTGCCCACGTAGGGGTTATTGTGATTTTCGCTGCATTCATCCATATTTATTTTTCAGATCATTGGTAAACTCCCCAATAGTTTTTACAGAAAAAAGGTATATTTTGTAATAATGGTTTTAAGCAACCTTTTAAAGATATTTATTTTTTAATTAATAAACCCAAATATTAATAATACTGTGGCAACCGTATAAAAGTTATAAATAAAATATGTTTTTTAATACCTTTGTTTTGGCTTACCCCATCACTCCTATTATTTAATATGACCTTTTCAAGCAAGCTGTAGAACTATAATAAAAATGAAAATATCTCCCTACTGTCGAAATAATATTCGCAAAGATTTATACCTCTTCCAACAGTTAAGAGAAGAATTTCTGCTCAGGCTATTCACCAGTTTCGTCGCCTTTCACACGTTTTGCCTGCCTCACTGTGGTGAAGCAAAGAGGGGGCGGCGGGGAAGGCCCGCACCGGATGTCACCTTTTTTGGGGTGACACCCACCTGGTATCTCAACTTTAAGAACAATGTACAAACAAAATCGCTGGCACAAAAATTTCTTTCAGAAGAAATTTTAATGGTATAACAGTTTCTTTTCTGTCTTAGTTATTATTGTGTTTTGTTATTTTTTCAATATCATAAATAATAAGTGATCTATGACCTTTATCATATGAAATTTATTGCTTTTTTACTTTCGATGGGGTGACACCACCAACACCCACCTGGTATCTCAACTTTAAGAACAATGTACAAACAAAATCGCTGGCACAAAAATTTCTTTCAGAAGAAATTTTAATTGTATAACAGTTTCTTTTCTGTCTTAGTTATTATTGTGTTTTGTTATTTTTTCAATATCATAAATAATAAGTGATCTATGACCTTTATCATATGAAATTTATTGCTTTTTTACTTTCGATGGGGTGACACCACCAACACCCACCTGGTATCTCAACTTTAAGAACAATGTACAAACAAAATCGCTGGCACAAAAATTTCTTTCAGAAGAAATTTTAATTGTATAACAGTTTCTTTTCTGTCTTAGTTATTATTGTGTTTTGTTATTTTTCAATATCATAAATAATAAGTGATCTATGACCTTTATCATATGAAATTTATTGCTTTTTTACTTTCGATGGGGTGACACCACCAACTTCCGCACCAGGTGCCACCCAAGATAGCTACGCCAACCTCTTTGTACGCCACTGGTTGAGTAGTATTCGAATACTCTCGGTATTCTAAATCGTATTCAGAATACATTGGCCTGCTTTTCGAAAAGTATTCAAATACATCTGCGTGTTTGGTATTCGTTATTCGATTGAATTTGGGATTTAGTATCGTAAATACCGTTGTTGAATAAAAGTATTCGAATACTGGGACATCCAGTATTTGAATATGGAAATGTGAATACCAGTATATGAAACCTGGGATTTGAAGTATTGGTATACCGGGATTTTATATTTTTAGTCGAATAGCAAAATGTGAATTCTTGTATTCAAATATAGGGATTCTTATAAACGAATACCGAAATGTATTCATGTACAGTATTCATGAATACTTAATCTTAGTATTTCTAAATACCGGCATTCGAATACTTTTTTCTCGGTATTCAAATACTCAGTATGCGAATACTTTTTTATGCCGTATTCAGTATTCGTATTCGAATACCCGATTTTAGTATTAGACCCAATTCTACCGGTACAGCTACTCTGATAAAACCCTGTGTAGCAAACGAAGCACGTCAATATAGACGGTCCTAGTGAAAAGCATACCCTGTATAACATTTTAAACCTTGCTAGTCCTAAAATTAAAAATTCCATATAAATTAAATAGGGCAAGCAACAATATTTTTTTAGCTATTAACTAACATGCTAACTTAATAAAAACCAAATAATAGATCATTACATTAAACAGAGTTTCCCAAGAGTCTGCTTCGCAAAGTAAAATATCCTGAGTAGAAGTTTTAAAACGCGACAACTTAGGAAGTTATAGGGCATACGCTACGGTATTGTTGTTCAGTTCCCGTTCGAAATATCGTTTTCGACTTTTACCACTTTCCGTTCGTTCAAACTGCCAGCTGTTTTGCATGCTATAATGAAAAGACATTTTAGCCGGTTTGCCAGACCGTCATACAACGCAAACTGCCCTGATTATGGCCCTCGTTTTACTGCACTACTTGTAACTTTCCGCGCTCCTGTAATACGTTTAGATTTTGTCACGTTTCACGTGTTCCTTTAAAGTCATATCCTACTGTAAAACTGATTTTTCTTTTAAAAAAGAAACAATTCGCCAAAAACAGTGCAACTAAACATTAAAAATAATATTTTATACAATTTTAAAACATTGGACTGGACAAAAAACCAGACAAACTAAATTTTGTTCAAATTCAATCTTAAATAACTTTTTAACTGTTTTACCGATTTTAATTAACTTTTGGTCTAGTTGTAGCTTTTTTCATCAACATTATTATTATGAGTATTGCAAAAAGTTTGATAGATTTAGGTGTTATACAGAAAAGAGCCAAGTTATATGATTTTTAATAAAAAATTATAAATTAAGATTAAAAAATACTGATACGTAAAGCTTTACTTAGTTCAGTCAGAGCACAATACTGGTTCAGTGATGTGTATTTACAAGCAAATTATAGACCACGACCTATGAGTAGGTGTGTTTCCAATAAAAAAAAAATACACAATTTTTAAATTTAAAAGTCAAGTTGTTTTTATTTTAAATATGAACCCAACCAATTAACTTTTTTTTAAATCTATATATTCCCCGTTTTATATTAAGCATAATCCCAAGCATACAGGGTAAAATAAGGTAAAGAAGGGTAAAAATTTTAAAAAGCATTTTTAAAACTCTTTAAGGATTCTCTTTACTGGTATCTTATCTTAAAAGAAATCTGTTGAGTTTAAAGCCCTTACTCAGTAAATTAATATATTTAATCAGAAATCAATACGATTTTCCTTTTAAAATGGAAAAGCAATTCGACAAAGTAAGGCAGTAAGCATCGAGACCCGGAATGTTATGCATTTAAAGAGGTTTCAAAGCTAAATGTGCTTGTAAACAGCCTTTGCTTGTGCAAATACAACAGAGCTCAAAAAATCTATTATAAAATATGGACTAAAGGATATAAGAATTTTGACATTTTTATTTTCAGTCTATTTATATATTTAAAAGGCGTACGGCACCAGTATACATTTTTTTTTTTTATGATTTTCTGGTTACTTAGACTTCTCAACGCTATTTTTTTTAAATTAAATCAGGTATGGGCAACCTTTATGTTGAGAGCCAAACAATAATGTGCAAATACGTTCGCGGGCCGCGTTTAAAAGTACTACATTTTAAGGTAGTGTTTTAGTGTACATAATTTTTTGCGATAGTTACAAAGCAAATAGACAGCACCAGAGTGGTTCGCTAGGATTTTGCTCGTCGAAGTTATCACTTCGGTAGCTCAGATAGAACTGAACTAAAGCTCAAGCTATCCACTATATGGGGCCTATATTTAAATTAAATTGCAAATAATTTTTATTTTTATTTTTATTTTTATTTTTATTTTTATTTTTATTTTTATTTTTATTTTTATTTTTTTGAAATGTTCGTCGCGGGCCGGATCAAATTATACTGCGGGCCGGATACGGTCCGCAGGCCGGTGGTTGTCCATATATGGTTTAAATGGTCGGGGAATACACGATTCTGTAAAATTTTTATGCATTTAAAAATATACAGTGAGGATATTTAAAGTCCTTCCCCCCTTTTATCTTTTGAATGGGACAAGACATCGAGATCGGGTAAAGTTTGGGTAAAAGGGTATTACTTAAACTAATTTCTCACTTTTTTTCTAAATAAAAGGGGGTCATGTAGCACCTCGTTTTAAAGACCCTTTAATTCTCTACTTAACGCCATTTTGTTTTTTACAATCGGACCAGCCGTTTCAGACTTACAAGCCAATACCATTAAAACCGCATTGTTTTTACACTATTTAAGTCAAACTTCAAACGGCTCTAGGTCTGGAACGGCTGAACCGATTTTTAAAAACAACCTATCGGTAAGTAGAGAATCAAAAGATATTTAAAACGAGGTTCCACATGACCCCTTTCCATTTACAAAAAAATGTTGCCATTGCCCCTTGGTACTAGGTCACTACACAGTGGTTTACGTGACATCCTTTTACCCAAAATTTACTCGACCTAGATATCTTGTTCCATTTAAAAGATAAAGATGAGGGACGACTTTTAATATCCTCACTGTGTAGATAGTGAATGTCTTAATTTAAAATGTATTCAACAATTATTGTCATACTGTAACATACGTGTTTCATGTACCATAAGCGCCATCTAAAGTAAACCGTTATTAAGAAATGTATTACTAAACATGAATGAAAAGCGAAAAAATTAAGTTGATGCTTGTCGCTTATTTTTGTGCCACCCTGTACATATACTTACGAACTATCATAAAAAAATCGCAGCCAAAAATAAAGATTGGCGTGTTCTAGCGTTTTATTTTTAACAAACCACAAATTTTTTAATGAATTTGCTCTAACTTCGTGACAAAAATTGAAATAAATCTATAGTGAATTCTTTGATTACTGTTGACTTAAGGTATGAAACATGGAACAGGAAACATTAAAATTAAATGGAAAATTCAAAACTAATATAAAATAGTTTTTTCCATTTGCAAAAAATGTAGAATCGTGATAGCTTATTTTTGTGTCACCCTATATACATAAGTTTGTCATAAAATAATCGCAGCCATAAATAAAGATTGATTTGTTCATTTTTTTTTGTTTAGACAATCACTAACTTCTAAATGAATTTGAATTTTTTAAAAATAGTTAGAACTTGATGTAGAATTGACCGATAAAGTACTAACAATTAGTGGATATTCTGTATTAAAATTAAGGATATTTTTGTTACTTGTTAACCTTTTACAGCAGCTGCCAAAAAGCGTAGAGGTAAAAATTTGGTTAATACTTTATAAACATTAAGTTTAATAAAATACTTTTAATTTTAGTATTCTGATAACCTATAATAACAAAAATTATATATACATCCTATGATGTATTTACTTCTTCCCTTTAGAAGCAATTAAACTGTAATTTTCCCTCAAGCAATCTCTTATAACATACCACAAATTGAGGATTACGCATTGCTTTCCAGTTCCTTTAAAACCCAGGACCGTAATATTCTTATATTAGTTTATTCCACAAAATTTAGGTTTTTCTGTACATAGGTATTAAGTACCTACTAACCAAAACTAACCTGTTGATTTTAATTTTTTTCCTATCTCTCTGGAATATTGTTCTTATGTCTATGGCATTCCCATCCCCCACAACCCTCAGCATTCTTGATTCCATCAAAGAAGAGCTGTTCTTGTCTTGTCTTATTAATGATCATTTATTTACTGAAAGACTTCCTTCTTTTGCCCATCTTCGGGCCGTAGGAGATCTATCGCTTTTTTTAGAAAATTTTAGGGCCTCTGCTCCAAAGAATTATTCAGTAACACATTTCATTCACTTACAGCTCCCAACGAAGAAACTCGTGGTGCCACACGTATGCATCCCTATACGGTCCACCTAAACAGGCCCTGAACTTCCCACTTTGTTCTTTCTTTTATCCTTAAAGTTTCTAGAATATGGAACCTGCCCAGCGGAGGTCTTTCTTTTTCCCTCAAATATTCCAGTTTTAAGTCCCGTCTAAACAAACTTCCTCTTACCCTGCTTAAGACACCCACGGTACGTTGGTATTTAGGCCTTCAGCCGTCCTGGATTGTCCGAAGATAAAAAAAAACAAAATTCAAAACAGTCATTACATTGTTTTTAATAAATATCAAATCATACCAATAAAATATTAAATAAAGAGTTCTTATATTGCCTAGTCAGGTATAAATTAAATTTAAAATTACGTTTTAAATTTTAACAAAATTTGTATTATTATATTTTAATTGTATTAAAAACGATTTAACTTTAAAAAGAATTATATTTGCACCAAAAGAGTTTTTGCTGTATTAACAATACAAATAAAGAAACATTTGTCTCCCCTGTGGCGCAGTGGACAGAGCTTTGTTCTTCGATGCCAGAAGTCGCCGGTTCGATTCCCAGCGGGGGAGACATATTTAGGTAGTAGTTATTTAATAATAACGTCCGTGGTGGCACTACCGCGTCGTCTAAAAGGTGCTGTGAAATGCATAACTGCATGTTTCAGTGCTTGGACAACGTTGACGGAACCGGGGGAATGAGGGGTTAAACATCTAATAACCCGACACCCACGGTGCTCTGGTATTTAGACATAGGCCTTCGTGGGATGTCAAAAGATAAAAAAAAACAAAGCGATACTAATGGGACGTTTTTTTTAATTAACCTCCTTTCTTCCTAGTGATACTTGGTGATGTTTTAAACAAACCCCTTCCCCCATTCCATATTACGTGTATTTTTTGTGGTACCAAATATATTAATAATATTTTTTTACAATTTTATCTTTAAATAAGTAAGTATAATCTTATTTTATTCCAGAAAATAAAGAACCGTAATAAAAATATTCAGATACACATTCAAATTGTAAGCTTTTCGGTTAAAATCGCAACAAAAAAATATATTCGCGTGATATCTTTCCTACACACCCTTCCCCCATAGTAATTTTTAGTGATTTTTTCCGAACCCCTTCCCCCGTTCAAGCCTCATGTGATTAATGAACGACCCCTAAACATCATAATGGGGCAATGACAGGAATATTTTATTAATCTTGAAAAAATGAAGTGCTGTCTTACTTACATTGTATTTATTTAAAAAAAAGTGTTGGTTATGATTGGTAAGAAAAAGTCTATGCAGTTGTGAAGTTAGGCGCGGGCGAATTAAGCGGTTGCCCACGGTCTCGCTAATAAAAGGGGCGTTGCGAGAAATCTTTAAATGCGATGACACTAAACCTAAAATCCCTGTTACTTTTTAAATTTTACAAAAATCTACAAATTTTTGTCCACATTCGTTACATATTGTTGATTTACTGCGCTTGAGACGTAAAAACGTTATTTAAATAAGCATTACAGTGCATTACGTAATTTCGTAATTTGAATGTTGTAAAAAATAATTTGTGCCACCAATTTAAAAAGTACAGTATATTATGCTACATCGAAATTTAGGTATAAAACTTATATTTAAAATAAAATTGGGTGTTTACAAAATGGATGTACTAAGCAAAAACTGTTTTTTTCAAAGCTGAAACTATGGCCGCATTAAGATTTTTTTTAGGGATAAACTGAAAATAAACATCATGTTTTAATAAATCATTGCAAAAAGATTTTATACAGAATTTACGTAAAGCAAAAATAGTTAGCACTCTTACTTAAACTTAGCGACTTGACAGTACTTACTGTTAAACCGGATGTGAATTCTTAATTTCAATTATGTGAAAAAAAAATAAAAAAATATGTTGGAAATATAACGTACAACGTCTAAAAATTATACCGTGCATTTCTCTCTTGTCCCACCTCTTATTTTTTAAATAAATTAATTTAAAAAACCAAAACTTTGGGATTAATGCAGAAATATTACATATAAATTTAAAGTAAAATTGACAGATGAAAATTTCAAAATGACTGCTGTGCGCTATCTTGGGATAAAAATTGAATGAAAAGGAGGTTTTTACGTGATTTTTAAAGTATAGCCATTTTGTAGTAGGTGATTCCATTAACTTAATATTCTAGGGTTTTAAAGTACTCGTCAGCAACTTTAAAATTATGTGCCTAAAACCTCCCTTTCCATTACATTTTTTCTAAAATGGCGCACAGCCATTTTAAAATTTTAATCTATTAATTTTACTCTAAAATATAGTATTTGTGCATTAGTTTCATATCTTAAAGTTTAAATTTTTTACCTGATCTTTTATAATAATACAATGGGGATAATAAAAAGTGCACTGTATAAAAACTAAACAAATAAATATGGGGGGCGGGTAACAACATCCAGTGTGGCTCGATATCTTAAAAAAAACTTAGTAAGACCTACAATTATTATTTTAATGAAATAATAAATTAGTCATTGTTCTTTAAAAAAAATATTTACTTAAAAAATGAATTTCTGCGACACTGGTCAAGAGTAAATTGGGCAAACAATTAGCTAATTCGCAGTTATAATTCGAGAGGCGATTCAAATTCGGTTTGGCTTGGGTCAGAAAGTAAACGATGCAAATAATTAAGTATTCTGGAAGTCCTTCTGTATGCTAAATAAAGCCGCCGGCTTGTAAAAGCAACCAAAAGTGGGAGAGCCCTTAAAAGGGGAACGTTGATCTCCCTAAAACTATTAATTTTTATGGAAAACGAAATTTCCAAATGAATATTTAAAGTAAAACACAAATTTAGAATGCTTTGACCAAAAGTGTTAAACACTTAATTTTTCATGACATTACTGGTCGTTTAATAAATTTTGACGTTCGGTAAAAATGGCGGACCCTTAGGTTTATTATTTTAATTTTCTAGAAATGGTGATACTTGCTTGAGCAAGCAGTTTTGGTACATCGGCGAGTAATATAGAAGAACAAAACAAGCAGTATTAGTCACGCATGTTTACAGGCCGGGATTTAGTTAAATTGTCTCTTTTCCTCACCTTGCCTATGTGTTATGTTATTTAGCTCAACCGGTATACACACTTTCCGCGTTTTATACAGGTCTTTTTATTTCTACTAAATGTACAATGTTGTAAGATAAGATTGGGATTGTTGGGATATGTAGGCAATATTTCGAATTCATATAGAATACATGAAAATAATATGACAAGTTCCTATACACAGCCCGCTTTACTGAGATATGGCCCCTTAAAGGACGCCGCTGAAAATCAGTTTTTCTTGAATAACTTTTATACCTAGTACTTAGTATAATAAAATAATGACGGATACTACTAAGGATTCCTTAAAATTGTACCCTCTTAGAACATTAAAGAACAACGCTGAAAATCGGTTTTTCTTAAATAACTTATATACTTACTTAGTATAATAAAATAATGACGGACACTACTAAGGACTCCTTAAAATGGTATCCTCTTAGAACATTTGCATTCTTTAGGGCGCCGGGGTGGACTCACCCTTACACAATAATGCCAATTATTTGTACACTCTGTATATAAGAGAAATATAAGTAGTATTTTTTTAATAGCTAAAGATACTCTTGTTTAGTATCGATAAATTGAAGTGTTTCCGAAAAATACAATTTTTTGCTTAAATAACCTTGTATTGAATAATTTTGTATGTTAGTTTAACATAAGTTTTCTCTAAACTTATGCATTCTCTAGCTTTAATTATCGAAAAATATGCAGCACCGCACAATGCTGCAACATTAATTCTTATTGTCGTGAAAATAAAAAAATCATTTCTGAAGAGTTTTTCAGTGCTAATTGCAACAGCATAACCTAATGTTTTTAGATATTCCCACAACACAAAAACTTGTTTACCCAAGGGTTTATGCTATCCAAAATTACTACTTTTATATCTTTAATATACAGGGTGTCCGGAAAGGTGATGTCAAAAATAATAGGGGTAATAAAGTGAGCCAAAATAATGTTAGTATTTCATATAAATAAAAGATCTATCGCGCTTCCTTAGGAAGTTATTAACCTGCAAAGTTAGAATTAAAAATAAATATTTCATTTATAACTTTTGAACGGTTGCCACAATAGTAATAATATTTTTTTGTTGCATTTAAATTGACTCATACCAATGCATATTTTCATGGGTAAATGATTGCGCAGTAAGTCATTATTATACAGGGTGAGACGATTGTTTTTCGTTAATTGTATTCATTTTTTACAGAGCTCAAAAATTTGAAATTTCCGGACACCCTGTATAAAAAAATCTTGCAATATTAACCCAGTTTAACAGATTTCCTCTGACTTCTGTCTGTTCTTACATCCTAAAACATTCGTTCCCGTAAAATTATTATCCCATGAAGACTTCGATAGTCCCTGGGATTTTTAATTTAGAAACAGTCGTATTATTAAAAATGTTGTTTAAAAAGTGAATACAGAAGAAAATACATTATTTAGTTTAATAGCCTAATTCAATTTTGAAAGTCGTAACGTAAGCATCAATACAGTTATCAAGTGAATAAAACAAATTGTCAACTGATTTGTTTAAATGGCCTTTACTGCAAAACCTTGTATATGAAATATGAAAATTGGGAATTTTGTCGTTATTTATAAAAATAAATCCCCAGTGTTACATATTTTTGAAAAGCTAGTTTTAAAAAGGTTTTTAAAAGACAAATAATTTTTTGACGAATATATAGGGTGTTTCATTCAAAAAATCAAATATTGGGCAATATTTCCAAAACAATAATATTTTAAAAACCTGGACACTTCCTGCATTCTCCGTAAATAGATAGGAATCCGTTTTTACCTTTTTGATATATAGTTAACTGAGATACAAGGAGTACCTAAAAATGCAAAATTTTCTACGAGAGCTATGACGGTTCTTATGGCATCTTCGTTTCACTAAAAAGTAGCTTCTCTCTATCTTTAATAATAACTGAGATACCCCAGTTTCAACCAAAATGGGATATACTGTACAATTGATTTTTAAAACATATTGCCTTTTTTAGACCATAATAGATTTTTTGTATTTAAGAAGAAACTAAAAACAGTAGTTAAATAATATCGTTAAATGTCTCAAGATGACCTTCCTTCCCCTAGATTGGCCTTCCATTGTAACACGGCGTGTATAATTTTCAGGCGGGCCAGAGCGGTGCCCATTGTAGTGCTGACAGGAATTGCTCTCAGTTCCTATTATACAATGGATACTAATTTATACTGTTGACTGTACCACTGCTGTAATATAAACAGTTCAGATATTGCTGCCCAGTTCACTACTATTTTACTCGAATAATAAAAATCCGGAATATCTAAATGTTTTATTTCCACTATAAATCATGTTTCTGACGCGCCTTTTTAAAGAAATTCGCTGTTGTTTAAGAATAAACATATTATTTATTACTTAAATAAACATATGGTGGAGTAAAACCATAGAAACCAAGCATTTACAACTCGTGATCCCAGGAAATGCCTTAAGGAAAGCCACTGGTATAATGATTTAAAAAGTATTGTTTTAAATACATTTTTCCATTATCTATTAAACAAAATATATATATATATACTGCAAAAAAAATATTTTTGCGCTTTTATATTTAATATGTATTTAGATAAAAATTGTATTCAAAAGCGCTATCTTTAGGGTCTGTTGTAACCATAGAAAACCCACATTTAGATACTCAGTGGCTAGTAGCATTTTCTCGGGCAGTCAACAAATCGATGCGTTTACAAGCATGCGTATTGTTAAAGCAATGGTCAAAAACGATACTGAGTCACCGTCATTCACCGTACTCCCATCTACGATAGTACTCCTGTGTATCGTACAGGAAAGCTAAAGGGCATTTATAAATTCTGCCCGTTAGTCCCTCTGGCGCACGCGCGTATACTGTCGGTGACGACGCGTAATGACTGATGCCGAGGCGCAGAAACCCGTTTTTTGCCCATGTAACGTAACTTTTATTTTGCGCAAGTTATAATCATCGGAAATGGATCTAGATCAGTGGTTGTAACCCGTGTTTCATCGTGGACATTAGAAATTTTATTTTTAGTTAAATCAGAGTTAATGCCAAAAACAGCAATCATGTTATTTAATAGAAGATACCACATAAGTTGGCGTCATGTGGGAATTTTTTATTATTTATTTTACAAAAAATAAAAAGGTATTCTTTATAAAAGTTATGCATGATCCAAAACCTAAAAGGCAACGATCTGATATTATATTAAACTGTATCAATCATCTACGGGGATTGGCCAGAAATATATTTTTGCTCAAGGGTAAAGTATCTGTATTTTTGCTAATATTAAAAAGTGTTACAAAGAAAAAATGTTAGGAATTTAAAATTACATACTTTTAAATGTGCGATTTTGTTTATGTACAAAACATTTTTTTATGCGAGAATCTAGATTTTAACGTTGGTGCAATACAATAAATAATTATTTATTTTATAAGGCAATTTTAAATACACTTTTTAAATTTACTTATATTAAAGCAAGAGCTATGTACAGGGTTTTTAATTTATATTTTACCACCCACTTTTAACTATAACCAAAAAGGATTAAAAACGTCCCGTATAAAAGTTTCATACTTTTTTATGTATCTATATATTAAAACGCAAAGCCAAAATTTTCAGACAGTTCGTTAGAGACTCCTGCTGCACCAATTTACATGGTCCTTTTTTAAAATGATCCTCTGGTTACTGGGACGTTTTAATCACTACGTTTTTTAATGTTATATTTCCTATTTTTGCTTAAAAACGAAAAAACAAATGCAACGTGTGTTGCCTATACCGCAGGGAATATTACGTCAAACGCAACATCGGCAGCTTTTGGGTAAAACAAACTGCACCAATTTTCTGGTTATATTTTTGGACAGTAAAAACTGCGCCAATTTATATGATCTTTTTAAAAGGATCCCTGGTTACTGAGACCTTTTAACACTATATTTTTATTGAATATATGCCTCTTTTTTCTAGGAAAGAAATTTATTTTTGTTGCAAATTAAAAAAAGTATTTGTCGACTTGACTTTGCAATTTTTTAGTATTGGCTTTAGCGCGTTAACATGCCAATTCTCCTTCGATTAATAAGTCAAGCGACGTTGAGCACGGCCAGTATTTAGATGGATAACCGCTTTGTAACACCGTGACCGTTGTTTTTCTTTGTTCAATATAAGTATTCAATTAATAAAATAGTATTTAAAAGGCTGAGCTAAATTTTTCAACAAGTACCTACGTGAGAGAGTTGTACTATAACAATTTACATGATCATTTTCCTTGGGCAACTGATTTCAATATCATTTTTTTCTGGTTTTGTTGCCTATGCTTTCTACAAAAATATTTTATTTACCAATGAGGGTAAATGCTAGTATCCCTAATTACTGTCTAAAACCCGTCGACTTCGACGGGGTGGAATCTAATTATCTTTTAAGCATAAAAATTAAAAAATGATCATCAAAAACTCAAGAAAAATGAAGAGGTAAACTTTTTTAAATGGAACACCCCGTATATTATATCACCAATAAAACAGTCTTTTAAAAAGCTTTACAAAAATACCACATTTGATATATCTATCTTTAATGGTTTTCCAAATATAAACACTTAGATCTAAATAATAGAAGTTAAATTTTCGCCATGTTTACAAAGAAAAAAATACATTTTTGTAAATTAGCAAAATTGCATATTTAAAAGATTTTTAATATTAAACATCTTTATAACAATTTTTGATATTAGAAAAAATATAGGTAATGTACTCTTGAGTAGGGTTGCCATCTGTCCCGATATATCGGGACTGTCAGCGGTATAAGGTCTTATGTCCCGTTCATAGCAAAAAGTCCCGATATACGATATGGAACAAATCGGCGAAAGGAATCGACTGACCCACCCCTCCCTCCGCTAACTTACCAGAAATCAAGGTATTCGGACATTGGCTATAAAATTTAGGGCAACCCTACTCTTGAGCAAACATCGTAGATACAATTTAAGATCCGATTGTACACACTGTAATTTTTAAATCGCAAAAAATATATTTTTTCTTTGAATAATCAGAAATTTTGTTTCCAAACTTAATTTGATGTTTTTTTTTTATTAGTAACAATAAATTTAACGCTGACAAAAATTGCATTTTCTACATTTTTAGGAGTATTGACGAGGGAATCTAAATTTAACCGTTTTAAATAAAATTTAAAAATATGGGGTGATTACCAGACAATTTTTAACGTATAAAATGCGTTTATGGGGTTGTAATGTTGTTTTCATGTGTTCGTACGAATTTATATGAGTTTAAATTAAAATACTCACGCTTTAGTCAGAGTTATTTGATAAAAACTTGATTTTATTGAAAATATTTATTTTTATTTTTGGTTTTAGGTCTGTAGAAATGTAACTGATGTTCTATGTTTTTCATGCTCTGGGTCAAAACATATTATGGTATATATAAAATAATCTATATTTAATGAAGTTTTGACCGTTTTTTTACCGCTAAGGAAGGTATAGCAAAAAAATAGTAAAAAGGTGTTATTTTAGCTTAATAATACTGCCTAACTAAAACGCAAAATAGATGTTGGCTTCTGGGCTGAACAAGGTTAGTAAAATAATATACAAGGACAAGACAGTTTCGTACTTAAGTTCGCACCATGTGAAAAACGTTTTTATTAATCATTTTACAAAAAAGTTATTCTTTATAGAAGTTCTCCATGGTCTAAAACCTAAAATGAAATTTTTAGATATTCCTTTTTTGCAGTGATATACGTGGTATGTCAAAAAATACTAATTTTGCTCAAAGGCAAGTACTCTAATTTTTCATAATATCGAAAATTTTTATAAGGAAAAGATGTTTAGAATTAAAAAAAAACTTTTAAACATGCAATTTGGTTTTTAAAGACAAAAACTTTTTATCATTTTTTTCTGTGATAACAAGCGTTTCTGTGACTTTTTGCTATTTTGACAGTTCTTAAGCTTTCTTTACATATTACATTTCGAAATAAGTATACACTAACGTACAATTTTAATTTTCACCTTTAACACATAAAAATGGATAAAAAGTTTTTCTTGAAAATGAACAATTTTGCATATTTATATATTTTTTTATGTATAAACATCTTTTCTTTATAAAAATTCGATATAATGAAAAATAATGGTACTTTTCTTCTAAAAGCAAAAATATATATTTTACATACCTCGTATACCACTGCAAAAAATTAATATCTGATAATTGTATTTTAGGTTTTAGACCATGCAGAACTTTTTATAAAGAATTACTTTTTTATAAAACTAATATTAAAAGAAAATCCATTTGCCGCAAACTTAAGTAGACAAGCTGTATGTAAAAACAAACCAGAACTAACCAAATGCCAGACCAAATTAGAGCATTAGTACCTTTTAAGCTTTTCCGCTAACTATGTGTAACCAGAACTAACCAGAACTAACTCTACAATAAGAAAGGAACATTCTGGGGTAAAACCCAAAATTATTGGAATATTTGATAATAGAACAAAAATTTTACCAATCGGTATTACTGTCTTGAATGTCAAAAAGATCTTTTTTTAAATCTTGATTCTTACTAGCTTTTATAATGTTCTTTTTTCATTTAATATCTACGCAATACTAGGGTTCTAAATTTTAAGCTTTTTTTTAACTGGACCTTGTTGTTGGATATAACTTGTTTTGAGATTAGTAGATAATTTGATGTAAGGATGTAATAATACCTATTGCTGATTTGCCACGTATTAAAGTAAAATGTAACTTTTTTACAAAATTTTAATAAATATATTTGGTTTCGCATGCAGGGGTTTAAAATAAAAACAAGCTGTATTTAAACACAGAGTCTAATAATACTTCCTAATAGAAGCGCTAAAATAATATCCATTCGCCAGATTTTAGTTTTACATGTTATTATTAAAGCGGAGAATATTTTTATTAAATTTTAATAATAAAGTAATTAAATCAATTTTCCAGTTGACGTGCAGCGTAGTGGTTAGTTAGGTTAAAGTTGTGGAATAAAGTAAATGTGCCCGAGAGAGCAGCTGATGGGGTATCCATAACATTGAAAGGACTGTAACAATATCGGAGCTTATATTAGTCTGCGGCGATCCCAAGTTTTGTTTTGAAAACCGAGGTTTTGCTGAAGAGCTGGACGCCTAGCACCGGTCCGCCCTGCCTGATGGCCTCACTGGCTTCGTTCGGTCGCTATTCCCGATTTCGGGAACTAATAAGTTTTACGGATTTTGGAAATTGATAACGATAATTGATTTGTGTACTCAAGGGATATAATAAAGATAACTTTATTCTACACTTTATTTTTATATTTAAAATAAAACAATACATTGAGAGTGAAAAAAAAATTACTTACACAAAATGTTACCATACAATTTTTTTAAATGTTCTTTTAAAATTGCAAAAAAGGTTTATGAAGAAAATCTAGTTCAGAAGGTGTTTAATTACAAAAAAACGTAATGAAAGGAATACTTCGTATTACTCTACTGGGAGCTGCTAGAGAAGAAATGATATAGGATTTCTTTTAAGGATATGGTCATTAATAAGGCAAACGGTTCTTTTTTGGATTAAATCAAAAATGCATGGGGGCGCCGTTTTGCGGACATATGGAGAATATTCTAGAGTGTGTCTTATTTGGGATACTACATGACATACTGATAAAAAGAAGAGAAATATTTTCTGGTTTGAAAGAGGAATCCAAACTTTTTCACAGCTGTTGTAGCTATACAGGCTGTTAAAGAATGTTTTAAAGAAATTTTAAGGGTAACTTATAATAAAATGTCACTTTTATGCATGAGAAAATGTTACAAAATGGTGTTATAAACATGGGTCGGAAATGCTTTTTCATAATTGGGTAATTAAATTATGTCGTCTATACTTTGGGCACTTTATGTATATTTAGAGAAATACCTAGTAAGTAAATATAGTTACAAACTTTTAAACCTATATTATGTATTTTTTAATGTGCTTACTAGGTTTTCTGACTTTTTAAATGTAGTAAATTTTTTGTATTTTTCTGGATTCGAAGTGCTCAAATTATAAAATAGTTTATTTTACATTTGTTGAAAAGAGATAGAGATAACATGCTAATATGAGTTTCATTCACGCAAAAAAGGGTTTAAGGGTTACCTTAGCCTATACAATGTTTTTTATATGGTACTTACATCGTGCAGGTCAGTATTTATTCCTCTTTTAAGATTGTTGCTGCAAAATCAGGCTCCTTAATTTTTCTAACAACATTCGGTAAATATAATATGGTTGTGCCAAATAAGATCGGTCTGGGAATTAATGCAAATATTATTTTTATTTTGCAAAACTTGGCCGCTGATGCTTCGATTCAGATTTACTATTGTTTAACTTTTTTCACAATAATAAACATGACTGTGTGTAAACTAGGCAAAAATTAGTTGTAGGTCTAACCGCTTGCTTTACTTATCAGGCTTAGAGAAATATTTATTTTTAATACGCTTAAAGTTTAAACAACTTGTTTTTTTAATGGTTTTAATTAGCTTGACCTGTTTATTTGTTACTTGTTTGGGTCAAATTTAGTAATTGGAATTTGACCCCCTTCCTGATGACCGATCAATCTGAAATTTGGTACGCCTTCTTACTCTTGATGACAGTACAATATAATATTTTTTTACACTGTAAATCCAAGATGGCTACCGCCAGAAAATGAAAATATTTTTTCCATAACTACCAAAATTAAAATGCAAGATGGCCTCCATCACCAAATGGCGAATTACATATTTTCCACAACTACGAGGCATTAAATGAACCTAATAGAATGAGAAGTATCAACTAACAAAAAACTAACTTAAAAGTAAATTATATAAAAAAATTGGTAAATGGTTTTATTGTACTAAAAGCTTAAAAATAATTCAATAAGTCCTAGCTACCAGATTGTACCAATCTTCTCATCAATCTGGGGTATGGATCAGACAAATATTAAAATCGGTGGACTTCTATCATTTACATTTACATTTACTCTGGGTACGCTACGCACAACGTTTTTATTATTTGTTTAATTAATAGCCCAGATTGATGAGAAGATTGGTGCGATTTGGTAGCTAGGACTTATCGAATTATTTTTTAGCTTGTAGTACAATAAAACCGTTAACTCTTTTTTTGATATCTAGGGTGTCAAAAAATATGAGGGCAATCTCTTAGATTTATACAGATCACGTAAAAATAATGTACCTAGATTTTTTTTCTAAAGCCCCTCTTTACAGAGATTTATGTGCCCTTAAAGGACGCCACTGGAAATCGTTTTTTTTTATATCTTTTATAGTACTTGGTGTAATATATTTTTTAATGTGATAAATACAAGAAAGGACTTTAAAATGGTATCCTTGAAAATCATTTGCCCTTATTAGTTCGCCAGGGGCGGACTAACCCTTACAAAATAGTGATAATTATGTTTACACCTCGTATAAAAAGAAATAACATAAGAATTTTTAGGTAGCTTAAATCCTTGGCAAAAAAAGGTAATTTTGTAAGATGTCGATAAATTAAAGCGTTTTTGGCAAAAACAAGTTTTTGTTTATTAGGGACATCTAAAAACAATAGGTTGAATATGGAACTAAAAACTAATTAAAAAATATATTTTTTTATTTTTACGAAACTAAAAATAGCATTGTGGGGGGTTCCATAATTTTTAATAATAAAAGCTAGGGAATGCATAAAATAAGGGGAAGCCTATGTCGAACCGACAAACAAAATTATTAAATATAATCCTATTTAATCAAAATGTCGTTTTTCCCAAAAATGCTTTACTTTATCAAGATCGGACAAAAGTAATTTTTTTAGTTAAGCGTTTAAGCTATTTAAAAATGACATTTTTATACCTTTATTATACAGGGTGTAAAAATAATTAGTACTATTGTGTAATGAAAGCAAATCTCTTACAAGGATACCATTTTAAGAAGTCCTAACTGGTATTTATCATATTAAAAAGTATTTTATTATATCACATATCTCTGTAAAGAGGGACTTATCACATTATTTTTATGTGTTCTATATGAATCCGAGGGATTGTTCACATATTTTTGGCACCCTGTATAATTTATTTAGGGTCATTATTGTATGTTTTGTTTTAATTAACTTTCATTTAAATGTTACGAGGGTAGAGCATTTTGAATTCACAAATTTACTGATGAAACTGAATAATCTGCGCGAGACACGCATTTTATAGATAGGATACTTGCGAATTCAAGCCCTTTCGTCAAAGATCAGTGCAAATAATTTGAAATTAAGGCTGATTTGTTGTGCCCGTCGAAAAGACGTTGAATCAAACACATCGCTCTCTTGTTTCTTCTTGTCTTTAATTCTGACAAGATTAATGTCAGCCATCTTTCTCACGGCGTCTACATTACCTCCTATTCTCTTTTCGAATCACACACCATCCTGTTTTGCATTTAAATAATTTAAATAGGTATCAATCAGACCTCTGTTGTAGCTTGTTTCTCGCCGTTTATTCTTTACTTCACGATGTACGTGAAAAGCAAACTAGAAAACTTAGAAATGCTTTTATAAATTAACTTTTACGGTCTCTACATTAAGTATAAAATTAGAAACATTTCTTTAGTCATAAAATAAAGCGTTTTTAAATTAAAAATAAAACATAATTACAAAGTACCAACTCCTTCGAGGGGCACCTTTAGGATCTTGGACACGGTGAGAGATACAGAGTTGGTTAAATTGGGGCAAAGTTGCGAAATTTTATAATTAACAATATTCCGTTTTAAAAGTTTAAAAATTTGCCGCTGTTTCGAAATTATCCGAAAAAAACTTAATATTGCGAAATACATTTTTTTTCCCAGTTTATTTAAAGAGATATTTTAGCTAGTCATAAAAAATGGATGCATACTTCCCTTCGAGTAAAAATTTCTCCGACCATTTGTTATTAAAATACGAGTATATTAGGTTTAAAACCAAATAGCCATCTTATTAAAAAAACAAAGTTGATGATGGCAGCTCAAAGACGAAACGTAGGATCCTAATTATAATATCATCATTATATAAAACAGAGAAAGTGGCTATGATAATATGTAGTTTGGTTTAAAATATCTCTTTAAATAAACTGAGATAAAAATGCAATGAAATTTTTTAAAATAAACGGAAAATTGTAAAGCACAAAAATACGCAACTTTGTCCCAATTTAACCAACCCTGTATTTCTTACCGTCTCCGATATCCTAAATCTGGCCCTTCGAATTTGTAACAGCCTGTATAATTTTTAAATTATTTCGTCAAGGATTTACCCACTAAATATATGCACTTTTGCTATCGTTAAGGGGGTGTTATACCTATTTTAACAATTTTTTGGATGGGTAAGAAGTCAGCCACTATTCCCAAACTCGACAACATCCTTAATGTCTTAAAAGCCAATGAATTTATGAATTTGTAAGTGGTGCAAAGAGATTAAAATAACATGGTAATAAATCGGGATTATAAGGTGGATGTATTGTATGCATTGTACTTGCACAAAAACTTCTACATCTAGTAACGTAGTTATTACACAAAATGTATAGATTAATTTTCATTTTACGCCTATAGTATATGATTGTGACTTACCATGTAAAGCGAACTCCGTTTCGGTGACAAAAAAGTGTACTTTTTAAGTAGGACAGTTCATAAATGACTGATGCTTATTTGCCAAAGTACTGTACATGCTAGGTTTTTCAATGTTTGACCCATTTTTCATCATCATTTCGTATCACCCATTAGACAACGCGCTAGTGCCGCCACTGACGTAATAATATCTAGCTGGGGATTGAACCCAAGTCGCGTGACTTAAAGGCGAAAACTCTGTTTACTATGTGACCGGGAAAGATAGTTAATTTTAAGTTTTTATGAAATTACCTCAATCCCAAACAAAGAGAACAAGTTTAATTTAAATAGTAAATATTTTGGCCACTCAGTTATCCAGAAATGGATTTGCTGGATAGAGATTTGTTAACAAGTTTTCTTTACTTAAATACTAAAAGCATTTTAGTTACTAATTTGTAAGGGCACCATTGGACAAACTTAAAAGAGTATTAAAAAAGCGCACTTCTTCTTAAAAGTAACACAATTCCAGAGCCCCAAAGATTTTTTTAATAAATAAAATCTTAATAAATTTCTATTTTATTAAAAAAAAAACGCTTTACAAAAAAATGACATTTTTAACTACTGGAAGTAAAAACATTCTCAGGAACTTCAATGAAACTCCAGTACATAAAACAATACAATGTTTAAATAACTATTTTAACTGGAGCGTCATAAATCATAAGGTAATAATAAAACCCATGATCATTTACAAAACTTTGTTAATTTTTTACATAAAACATTATTACCATCCCTAATTGCTATCTCTATGGCACAAGAAAAACTTTCTTAATCCCATTCATGTACGTACTTTTTACTTTTTTGTTACTTACTTGACAAAGTACGTGAAAGGCACCCTAACTAACTAGCAGCTTATAAATTTACTTCGGTCGACTCTAAATACACAGAATTACGAAAAACTCTTCAGCCATTTGATTTAAAGTATTTTAAAATACCGAATAAGTCTAATATATTTTTTTATTAGTTAAATACAAGATAAAAATTTTGTAAAAAGATTTTTTTGGTTATTTTTATTTAATACATTTTTCTTTAGTTTTGTCAAGTACCGAACCATAAAAATATTAAAAATTCATATATTAGCAACGTAATGTTATCAGTTGCGGCTGATAGTGGCCATTTGGTGGGTCAATACCGGCACTATAGTTTAATTAATGTTCTAAAAATTTTTTTAGATCTCTTGTTATAAGTAATTAATTCATTGCAATCTACTAAAAAGCAAATATAATTGACAGGTTAAAGAAATTTAAAGGCTCTAAAAGTCGACAATTTAAATACTATATCTAACAGTGGTGCGGGTATTGACCCATCAATTCCCCTCGCCGGCCGCTGTTGGATAGTAAACCGGTTAGTTCAGGTTAATAAAAAAGGTTGTGTTGTGTTTAGAGATGGGTAGTATTCGAATACTCAGTATTCTGAATACTATTCAGAATACATTTGTGCGGTATTCGAATACTATTCGAATAGATTTATGTGTTTGGTATTCGGTATTCGACGGAATACTTTTTTGGTAGGTATTCGGTATTCTTTATTCTGAATATTGTTTTTGAATATTCTGGTATTTGAGTACCGATATTCGAATACCGGTATTCAAATACTGATATTTAAATACCCATATTCTGGTATTCAACTACTGTTTGCTTATTTTATGAATATTACGTTACTTTTTATGCATCTTAAGCGGGTTAAAACATAAGTCATATATATCATCATTTGCAAACAAACAGTTTAGGAAGTTAGTTTTACAAATTTAAAAAAAAATGTAATTCAATATGTTTTTTAAATCTTGATCTGTTGTTTCTATGGTCCTAATAGGTAAGTCATTTTGAACAGATATACATTTATTTTTGCAAACAAAAATATATCTAAATTAATTATTTTAACTTCTTTGGGGTTTTGCTATTAAAAAAAACAAGTAATTTGGTACAACATATAAAAAGTGACATTGCAAACTATGTTTTCTATGTATTAGGTTAGACTAATATGTATTTATCTCCATTTTACACAAAAGGGATGTGTATAATACATTTTATTATGTCAGTTTAAGTCATGACTATCTGGTAAATCGTAGATAGTATGTACATGTATCCCCATTTCAAAAGTGAAGTTAATAGTTTAAAAAATAGAAAAGTTATTTTTGGAAAATGTGGGAGAAATGAAATCCATGTTAATATTTATTGTGTCTACAAATCCACGATAATTAATTAAAACGTTTACAGTCTGCCAAGTAAACCAAAATTTATAATTGCCACTTTAAATTATTCCTATTTGTGCGTATATAATGAGTATGGTGACCTCCCTGGTCCCTTAAATTAATTATGTTATGCTAATGACAATGGTATATTTGTAATTTTGAAACAAAATAATTTATTGTGTTTATTTTCTAATACAAATTGCCTTTTCAATTAAATTTAACCTGAATTCGCTATTTTTTATAATTTCTAAGGCAACAAGTACTAAAATATATTACAGTTAGGGTTAAACCGACTTTAAAATAAATAAACTAATTAAAAATTTAAAAATAATAAACAAAAAACATGAATTTGGGTAATAACAGGTACGCTAAAGTACTTAATGTTACCAACTAACCAAACACATACTTTTTATACTTAAGTACAAAATTTTTGAAGTCCGTTTAGTTTTTTTTAATGTTTTTTTTTAATTTAATATTATAGTTACTTAATCGGTGACCATACACTTAAAAACAGTACTTTTTTCTCTTACATAAACTGTTCGTACAGAACGGTAATGCTTTCCACAATACGCATAAAATGGGTATAAACGAACACACCTGAAACATATTTTTTCTTTTATATACTCTCTTTTTTTATAGAGGTCGGTAAAAAATCTTCGAAAGACACCTGGCCGAAAAAGTGATCGTATGTGGCCAGGTGAACTGGATTTTTACCAGCTAAAAAAATTTCCCTTCCTCTTTAGGCTACGCTTCAACCACTGGAAACCGCTTTCGCATTATTTCAGTGGAGAAGCTGATCTTTTTATCTTAGTTCTTAATTCATTTATCTAATTCCTTGCTTTATCGACTTTCCATTTCTTTTGTTTGTATAATATTTCTTATTATTCCATAGACGTGTTCCCAGGTGTCCTTGGACGTGCATAGGCTTGTCATCATGTTTCTTACATTAAATTCTAAGCCTGTCTGCTCGGTATATGATCTTCTAGCCTCCTCCCATCTAGGACAGATGAATAGGGTATGTGCGGCATCATCGATGTTGTCGCAGTAGTTGCACATCTCCGTTTCAGCCCTTCTTCTATCATAAAGATACTTCCTGAAGCATCCATGGCCTGATAGTGCCTGGGTCAAGTAGTAGTCCACTTCTCCATACGGTCGTTCGTTCCATGTCCGTATTACTGGTATAAGCTTGTAAGTCCAGCGGCCTTTAGTTGAGGATTCCCAGCTATTCTGCCATCTTTCCAACATATTCTGTTTGGCTACATGTGACTCCACTCCTGTGTATTTTTCATGTCTTTCAGTTATCATAAACTCTATAGGTGGTATGCTTGCTATTACGCCCACGGCTTCTGTTGATATAGTGCGGTATGCACTACATATCTTTATAGACATAAGCCTCTGAAGTCTAGCCAGTTTCTTTATATGTTTTTTGTTTGTCGTAATTTTGTGCCAAACAGGGGCTGCATATAGCATTTGGGAGTGGACTACTCCTGCCATAACTCTTCTTTTTGACGCTCTTGGTCCTCCAATATTAGGCATGAGACATGCCATTGCCGCTACAGTCTTCTCGACTTTATCGCAAGTGCGTTTGATATGCTCTGTAAAGGTGCACGCAGTATCAAGCCATACGCCAAGATATTTAATTGCCTTGCTGGGTTTTACTTCTGTGTCTTGAATGTTAAAAACGATAGGTCTGATTTTCCTTTTGGTCGTTAGAAGTACCGCCTCCGTTTTTTCTGGAGCGAGGGTTAGTTGATTTGCTGTTAACCAATTTAAGACTCGTGATAAGGCTATGTTTGCTGTATCCATCAGACGTTGCTCACCTTTTGCAACAACGGTCAACGCAATATCATCAGCAAAGCCTATTAAGGTTACTCCCGCCGGTACATCAATTTTAAATAAATCATCATATAGGATGTTCCATAGTGTTGGTCCGAGAACCGATCCCTGTGGGACACCGCTGTTCACTTCTATGGTTTTACTTTTTCCTTCGGCCTCCACGATTATCTTTCTATTGGAGAAGTACGCTGCTATAATATTTATAATGCTTTTGTCTACTCCTCTTTTGCATAGATTGTCAAGGATGATTTGCCACGATGCGCTGTTGAAAGCGTTTTTGACATCTAAAGTTATTACAGCACACAGTCTTCTGTGCTGGTGAGCATACGCAGCAGCTTCTCTGGCTATTTGTATGACGTTGTTAACGGCATCTATGGTCTGTCGGCCTTCCACAAAACCAAACTGTTTTTGTGCTAAACCCCTGTTTTGGACAACTCCAGCTTAAGTCTAATCAGGATTAATTGCTCGTATACCTTTCCTTCCACATCTATTAGGCAGATCGGTCTATATGATGACGGTTGGTCGAGAGGTTTATCGCCTTTTTTAAGTAATAGTATTCTTGCTTGTTTCCATTCCTCTGGGAATATTCCACTGCGTGCTAACTGATTGTATAATTTTAGGACGTATTCTGGCTTATTGGTGGCTACTTCCTTTATTATTTCGGCAGGAATACATCCCGGACCAGGTGCTTTCTTGGGTTTAAGTTTGTTACTAGCTATAATTAGTTCTTCAGGTGTAAAATCTAAAAATATCACATTTTTATCACAGATAAAGTTTACAGGGTTATGCACAGGAAAAAGGTGCTCAATAACTTTTTCGGTCATTTGCATGGACATTTGAGGATTTTGTGGGAAACCGAGCATTTGTTTCCTCACAATCCTGTAGCCATCGCCCCATATATCACAGTCTAAACTATCACAGATATTTTTCCAGTGGGCCTTCTTTGCTGCCTTTATTTTGTTACGAAGCATGTATTCCAAATCGGTTTATTTTCCAATCACATTTCCCAGTGTCGCATACTTGATCAAAGTAATGTCGCTTAAAAATCCGGTTTGTTATGTGAGATAATATGGATGTTAAATGGGACCTTGGGTATTCTTTATTGGAGTCGCCTACAACTTTTAACTCTCTATTTTATTTAAAAAAAGCCGTTTCCTTATTAATGATTTCATTCTAACAAAAACTTCCTTCTTCTTGCCACTGATGAGCTTTAAGAGAGCTGCGCTTTTTATAAATATTTTTAAACTTTACCTTGAGTCCTTCCCAAGCGACTATTAAGTGCTACTTATTGCATTCCTACAGTCCAGCTAAAGAGGCCTCATTAGTATTCAAATTAGTTCAACCCTAAAAAATATCTAGTTTATATAAATTAAAAGTGCCTGCATAAATCGCAAATTACAACTGAAAAAAAAGTAAATATAAAACACTAACATTAATAATTAAAATTAATAAATAAAACAACGCAGGTAAACTGTCCAGTATTAGCACATATCGATCTATCCTTCAGAAAAAGCAGAAAAAGGTGTCACATGAACAGGACTGCTAATTGAAAACATTTAAATTGTTTTTAATTTGTTTGAATTTTTTTACGGTATATATGTTTTTATATTTAATTTTTTAGACAAATTTAAATAATACTTTGTACAGGGTGTTTTCAAACTACGGTACGAAACTTAAGGGGTAATTTCTTATGTCTTTTTACGAAAAAACCCATAGATAAACATATTTCCAAATTGCTTTAATTCTGAGATACAGGGCGTTAAACTTTTTAAAAAAGTCAATATTTTTTAAATATTTAAAGAAACCTTTGATCGATTTTAATGAAACTCGGTACACTTACTTAATGTTCTAAGGCGCTTGTAAAGCTTTACCTACATTAAGATTATTAGGTCCAATATCAACTGGATTGGTTAATAATTAATAGTTTAAAAAACTAAAACACGCTTTTTTATATGCAACTGAACTAAAATTAAAAAATAATTTTCATTAAAAAAATATTTTTACTTCATAGTAAAAAGCGTGGGGTGCTTAATATATTAAATGTTATAATTATTATATTTGCCAATATCTATGATGGAAAAGTTATGGAAAATAGAAATGCACTCTACGCTTTACTATGAAGTAAAAATATTTTTTTAATGAAAAATTATTTTTTAATTTTTAGTTCGGTTGCATATAAAAGCGTGTTTTTTTAGTTTTTTTAAACTATTAATTATTTTTCATTTTAGTTCGTTATATTGCACAAAATTTAATATATTGAAAATTAGAACATACTATTTAATTAAGCAGCAAAAAGAAATAACCAGCCCTTTATTAGTTCTGTGCCCCTGTATATCAAATTTGGTCAAAATGGGGTTGCTCCAACTTTCGAAACAAATTACCCAATTTGCATAAATAAGACAAATATTTTTAAAATATTACCTTCTTAAACTAAAAAGAAATTTACTATAAAATGTTTTTTTTTCTTTTAAATATGAGTTTACTTTAGTTTACTTACCTTAAGTGATATTTTAATGTAGTTTGCTAATCTCCATTTCCAGTCTTTGTCCTAATCTAACATTCGGTACAAGTACTCAACACTCAATAAAGGCCTTCTTTTTAGAAAGTATAAATGGAAGATGGTATAAAGTTATATGCAATAACTTGTTAGTTACTTTTATTTGCTTCTTTGTATTTCAATTAAAGTGTATACTTTGTTTTTAATAGCTTAGTTAACTGATTTTTTCTGCAACTTTACCTCACATTAAAGGAATTTTAGGTTATGTTATGACTGAATGACTGTGAATTTTGGCTGATGTCAGTTGGTAATACATATTTCTGTTTTATGACCGCTCGTTTTAAATAATTTTTCATTAAAAAAATATTGTCATTTCGTTCAGTAAAAGCGTGGGGTGCATTTTACTATTTTTTCATAACTTTTCCATCATAGATATTGGCAAATATAATAATTATAACATTTAATATTTTAAGCACCCTACGCTTTTTACTATGAAATGACAATAGTAGCAAATTTTAAAATTTTTCCAACAGATTGCAACTCACTAAAAAAATTTCTTCTTCATTAAGTAGCAAAGTTTGAATTTTGCCAACAGATGGCAATCCAGGCAATGTTTGGGACCGTTGCCAACATATTGCAAACCTACCAAAAATTTCTTCTTCATTTAATAGCAAAGTTTGAAATGTTGGCAAATAGATGGCAACCTAGGTGTTGTTTTCTTTATAATATAATGGAATTTTTTCCTGGCGATCAAAACAAGATAACGGGATACTGTTTGCAGATTATTGCATTGTCATGGGTCCTTAATACGTGTGCAAAGTTTCAAAGAAATCGAATAGCTGGAAGTTGGTTAAAATTAGGGCTCAAAGATTCCGTTACATAGGCAGCCAGATGGATAGATAGATTGATAGATAGATAGTTACAAACCTGCTAATAAAAGCGTGTTAAAAAATAAATGCAATATGGCGAAAAAACCAAAATAAAAATTAAACTTTGACGGCTTGTAACTTGGAATCACCCTGAATAACAATCTTGGTATAAATAATTGTCCTAGTCCCGTTACACATAAGACGTACGAACGCCCTACGCCCTACGCCTGATGCATTGAAAGTAATGTAACCTTTCACATACAGGCGCGACGCGTACGCGTAAAACTTCAGTTTCCTAGAACTGTCGGTAGGCGGAAACAGACGCGATTTACGTTTGCCGAAATTAAATATACACTTTTAAATAAAAACACATTCAAGTCACAGTTTGATTTGGGAGAACGTAAATCGCGTCGGTTTCAGCCGCCCGAAAGTCCTAGGAAACCGTAGCTTTAGCTTACATTAATTTCAATGCAAAACTTTTGTCGGGCGTAGTGCGTAAGGCGTTCGTACGTCTTATGTGTAACGGGACTTGCCTTATTCATATAGTGGTTCCACTTTGCGGTGCTTGTGAAACGCGCGAAAATGATCTCGCTTTTACACAATTTTTGATAAGTGGATTGGCCTTTTGACTGTAAAGAAGTTGTTTCGAAAGCTTTTAATTATTCCCAAATATGATATTTACTATGTACCATTTGTTTTTAATTGATATGAATTAACTCTTTGCAGTTCCACCAATGTTATGGATACCGCACCAACTCGTTGGAGCACCTTTGGCTTACTCTGTAACACTAGAATGTTTTACCGAAGCTCATCCAAGCTCTTTAAACTATTGGACACGTGAAGATGGCCAAATGATACACGAATCAAGAAAATATCATGCAGAGAATATAATTGGTAAGATGTCACCAAAATCATAAAATTGTAACAATATAATCATATTCGCTATCGCAGATTTTTACTCAATAAAAATACCTTAATATTTTTAAATTTCAGGTACTCCAAACTACAAAACTCACATGAGGCTAACGATAAGCAACATCCAGCAAAGTGACTATGGTACCTATAAATGTGTGGCTAAGAATCCCAGAGGAGAAACGGACGGTACCATTAGACTCTACAGTGAGTATGCACGGTGTTGTATTTATTTTTTTTGTCCTGTCGCCATTATTATGTAGAATATTTAGGAACTAATGTGGTGTCGTTATATTTGCGATGGCATTGTGATACGAGATAAATACTACGGTTTTTTAATATTTAGCCAAAATACATTCAAAATTGTCATCGGTCTATTTAAAAACTGAAATTTAAATTCTCAATTGAACCAGCAATCTTACGAAATATTTCCAATAACAAATAACAAATCAGTCTTACGTATGGAATTATATTGCATAGATCAAAGAAGAAGAATATGAGTAATATTTTCATTCGGGCATCCACAAAATCCACAAATGTACGTATTTACAGTGGAAAACTCGAAATCCCCTGACTTACATAATGTTTGGTCGTTGAACAAATATATAACAGAAATTTTGTATTGAATTCAAGCGATTTTTATGCCTTTCAATACAAATAATCCAGAAATTCGCGTAGACCCTCGCAATTAAATGGATTTGTTATTAAAAAGAAATTTTGTCTGATTTTTAAATAATATTTTAGTTTGGTTAATTTTTACGATGAGATTAAAACAATGATAAAAATCGTTCTTGTTTACAATTTAGGGTGGGCTATATACAGGCTAATGTACAGGGTGTGATTTAATTGATGGCTTAAAATAAAGGATAAGATTTCTTATCCCATTTTGGAAAGAAAAGTTTACATTAACCTATTTCCTAAACCTCTATCTTTTGAGCTACAGGGTGTTGAAGTTTTAAGAGAAAAATGTAATTCTTATCATAACTTTAAAGCTGTTTGAGATATTTTTATGAACTTTAGCACGCACCTACTAAGCACCAATAAGATTTTTTAAAATAAAAGGTTTTTAAATATTTCTACCAGTGGCCAGTGTATGGGATGAATACTTAAGATTTTTCAAACATGGTACGTCATTGCTTCTTTTAAAAGTCAAAATCATTTTTTTAATCCTTATTTATTTCGCAACAAATTTAACTAAACATAAGGCACTAGCCTATTAGTTTTAAATAATTTTGTTGTTACAGACATGCATCAAAAACGGTTTTTTATTTTTTACGCGAAAACGGTGCATCGGATAAAAAAGATCATGAGGTCAAATCTACTCTAAAATAAATGGGAATTTAAAAAAAATGTGTTTTTGGAAAAAGCAATGACGTACCTTTTTGTTAACCTTTAGTATATATCCTGTAGGGATGCCACTGGTTGAAATAATTAAAAATCTTTCACATTGAAAAATGCCTATTAGTGCTTAGTAGGTGCGTGCCAAATTTCATCAAAATATCTAAAACAGTTTAAAGTTATGATAAGAATACGATACTATTCTTAAAACTCTAACACCTTGTAGCTTAAAAGTTAGGAGGTTTATGACATACGTTAATATGAACTTTCCACTAACCAGAACTTTCGTTCCTAAAATGGGCTAAGAAATCATATCCTGTATTTTTACCCATCAATTAAATTACAACCTGTATAGTATACGCGTCGTGCCAGCTTGATGCGTTCAATTGAGTGTTAGTAAATTAAACACTAGCAGGTAAAGACTAGACAAAAAATGCATGGAAACATCTTCCCGATAGGATGACGCATCGGTCTCGCTTTGCCGTTGCTTTGTACTGTCTTCTTAATACGCATAAATAAAAATGCCTATGAGCTTTTTAAAAGGCACAACGTGTATATAAGATATTTATACTTCTTTGCATAATCCTGATGCATTTATTTATTTTATATTGACCGCATCCTTTTTTTCATAGTAAATTTATGTATACATGGTGGCCCCAAAATAAGCGTTTTTTCAAAAAAAATCCGCTAAATTCTAAATGTATTTGTTTAATCTTTCGTGTTTTCACAAATTTTAAGAGAAATCAATGATAAATTTTTAATTTACTAAAAATTTATTTTAAAAGTGTGATAAAAAGATGTTGCAATTAAAAAAGTTAATGGATGGTTGTCCATTATTTTTGGAACACCCTGTATATATAAATTTGCCGCCAAAAATATAGATAAAAATGTTTCAGTGTTTTTCCAAGAGACAAATTCTTGAATTAATTTATTCCAACCCACTCGCCTTCATTTTATGTCATTTAAAGGCCTTTTTACCGAAGAATAACCTAATATTATTTCTTTCGTAGCGGCTCCTTATAGAGACTTGTACTTACGTGAATCCCTTTAAGCTGAATATAGAGAAGCATACCACATTCCACTTTTCTTCATCTCAATATTATCTATGCCCATCCGAGACATATGTTACATCTAAATACCAACGACTCTTGCCACATTGAAACACCGCTTTCCGTGAGATCAGGGAAAATAGGTAACACTGGGCACGGTTGGTAATTGAATGGATTACCTTCAGTAAACAATGATTGCCGTTAGGTGTGCAGGTTCCTTTTGGCTTACCAATAACCTACAGCTAAAACTTTTTTTTATCCACGGAGGTTGAAAGCCTAAATACGAACGTACCGTGGGTGTCAAGCGAGGTAAGAGGGACTTTGTTAACACGGGGCCTAAATACTTGAAAATTTCAAGAAAAAGGGAAGACCTTCACGGGCAGCATCTTCTACATTCTAGAAACTCTAGGGACAAAAGAACGTACGAAGTGGGAAATTCGAAGCCTGTCATTTGGAGTATAAGGATGCATACGTGCGGCACCAGGAGTTTGGGTAGTGGAGAAATTATACTGGACAATTCTTCAGAGCTGAAGTCATGAAAGTATCTATGGGCAAGAGAAGGAAGCCTTTCTGACAGCGTGAGATCATTAATAAGGCAAACAGCTCTTCTTTGGATGCAATTAAGAATGCTAAGGGTTGTCCGGGACACCATTCCCCAAATATAAGAACAATATTCCAAAAAGGTCGAATTTGGAATACATTTAAAGTGTATAAATTAGAAGGGGAAAAATACTTTTTGGCTCGTAAGAGAACTCCTAGCTTTCTTGAAGCTGCCGTGGCTATAGATATAATGTTCTTATACCAGTTAAGGATATTCTCAAATGGGATGCCTACAAGATTAAATATGTCTTTGGCCTGCAAAACTTGGCCGCTTATAAGTAAAAGATTAGCATTTAACGACGCTACAAGGAACATAAATTGTGTTTTGGATGCATAAAATTGAACGATGGTCATGAAGAATTCCATTCCATCCATTTTTATTTTCCTTACTTAGAATTTAATTTTTAATTCCTACATTTTTAATAAAATACGTCTATTCGTAGTCCATGCTGTATACTTTAGTAAAAGTCTAATTAAAACCAACAAAGCTATTGTTTTAATATTTATCAGTTAGTCGCAAAAATGTAGAAAATTTAATGTCTTTTAAACTTTGAAGCTACTGAAAAGTCTTATGACGTAAACTAAGAGAAGCACTTATTCACTGTCGTTAAAACTTAAAATAATAAAACTCTGACTAAAAGAAATATAATATTATTCCCGAGAGATGTTAAGGTGTTATAAGAAGATTTATTCTAAAACACGTGAAATGAAAGAACATGAAACCAGAAAAATGAAAATGTTAACTTAGTTCGCAGGAGACGCCTGTAAATCACGGTCTTTTTCTGTTGCAATTTATATCAACATCGTTTTATTTTATTTTTTGCCACTGTAAAATATAAAAACCTTTCCGGAAACGTCTACTTTTATAGCGCTATAGATATCTTTGGCCTTTTAATTCTTGACGATTTTAATTTACGTGAGTGCTTTATTCTTTTCTTTAAGGAACACGCCGATGAATTTTATATTATTTAAACAAAAGTATTTTGGTCGAATTATATTTTCACTCCAAAATTTTTTTAAATGAAAAAACTAAGAGAAGCGTGCAAAATTACATTTAATATTCCAAAGTAAAAAAACTTATAATTACGATAAAAAGGAAAGTAAGAATTATTAAGAGAATGAAATATGAAAAGTTAAAGCAAAAAAATGTTTAAAGCCAAACAATTATGTGTTGTAAAATAATAAAATTAAAATACAATCCGAGACAATATAAATTGTTATAATAAAATAAACATAATTAAATATTCAAACAAGATATGTAAGGTACTCGTAACCTAATTTTATTAGAAATAAATATAGTTAAAAATAAATAATAAATAACACGCTTTTAAGGTACATCAAACTAACAAGTTTTAAATAATTTTTAAAATAGTCGTAAAACAATAATCAACAAAAAAATCCCCTTGAGTTCTTCAAGGCATCCTAGTACCAGCCAAGACGATACCTTGGGATTGATTAGTGCACCAAGGGCTGCTTGACTGTCCGTAAGAATGTCTAATGTACAGTTTGTGCGGGGCCTTTGCCTGTTAATTCTGGCACATTGTAAGATCGCAAAAATTTCTGCTTGAAATACAGAGGCGTGGTTTTCCAGTGGAAAGGTCAAACGTGTGTTTCCTATCTCACTGTAAACACCTGCTCGTGACCCTTCTTCTGTTTTGGACCCGTCCGTATACTAGGTTTGACCTCGAAGAGAGATTCCAAAATTTTTGTTTGCCCAGTTCTCCCTTGGGTGTATTGTCACCTGAAAGGGTCTACTGGGTACGATTTGTGGGGTCATATAGTCTGTCCTCATATCCATTATGGGATTCCTTATGATATTTTTTATTTCCATGTGTCCTGATCTAACTTTTGCGTTGCTCAGGTTATTTTTTAGTCTGTATACCCATTCTTGCCTCCCCTTGTACCACTATATGCAGTGGCGGGAGGTCAAATAGGATCTCCAAGACCGCTGTTGGTGTGCTTTTAATACATCCCGCTATGACAAGGCAGGCAAGTCTTTGCACCTAGCCCAGCCGCAGCATAGCCACGTGCTGTCTGGCCTTAGTCCACCAAACAATGGATGCATATGTTATGGCTAGTTTTACCACAGTGAACCATTTGTGGTCTCAGTCCCCACGTTTTGCCATAATATGTTCTGCAAGCCAGAATTAATGCTATTTTCGCTCTTTTGATTACTTTGTCCAAATGGTGGTTTCAGGTGAGTTTTGAGTCCAATATAACCCCCAAATACTTAACCTCTCCCATCATTGGTATTAGTGCCTTGAAGATTAACAGGACCCAGACCCTCTAATTTTCTTCTTTTTGTGAATGGCACTATTCTGGATTTGGTTGGACTAATTTTTAAACCAACCTCTTTCGTCCAAGTACCTACTATATTCAGAGAAAGGGAATTTTTATTCTAAAATAGCGTATCAGAACGCTTTCGGCCCATGGTCATCTTCAGTGTTACCTGCAAGTAAGAAATTTCATATTTTGAAACGAGGAAAGTGAGGAAAAGATAAAGAATATAAATTATTTTATAAAAAATTATTTTTTAAAAATTGTGTAATTTACTTACTTGTCAGGTTATGCACAGGAGAAAATCAACTTTGGACGACATAACTGGCCCTGGGCAATAAAATCGTTACATTAATTACATTGAACAAACAATTAAAATCTTTTAAACTTTTACATACGAATAAAATTCACATCTCAAAAACTGAACAGTCACGCCATGATGTCGATAAATGTCGATTTGCTATTTAAACATAATTTTTTTTAATTATACAGGGTGTAATAATAATTAGTACAATTGTAAAGGTAAATATTTTACAAGAATTTCATTTTAAGAAGTCCCAACTGGTATTTATTATATTAAAAATTATTTTATTATATCAAGTGATGTAAAAGTTATTTAAAAAAAAGATATTCAATGGCGTCCTTTAAGGGCACATATCTCTGTAAAGAAAGACTTTGGGAAAATATTTTATATTAACTTGTCACAATATTTTCATGCGTTCTATATAAATCAAGAGATTGCCCACTTATTTTTTGACACCCTGTATAGCAGGAGCGGCCAACTTGTTCAGGCCCTAGATCGACTTTTCAGTGACGACACCCAGTGCGATCTACCAATTTCATATTTCAGCAAAAAATAAGTCTTCACCCCGATTTTGTACTTTTCTTTTTAACAGTGTCCTATCCCAACTCCCATTGCCTTCTTGCCTTCGCCTCTAATTCTTTTAAAGAGCAAAAAAGAAAAAAAAGGTTCTTACCTCATTTTTTCAAAACCACTATCATTTGTAACTACCGCCCGCCCGGCACTTTTTGCCCTTTCTCCGACTTTTCGCCTTTCATTTTCACATTTTTCCGCTCCTGCAGCGTTGTGTCCTGGTGCCTTGCACCACCCGGTAGGCACAGCCCTGGTTCTGGGTATTTATATTTTTGACCTTGCTACGATCGACTGGACTAATAGTCGCGATGGACCGGTTGGCCACCCTTGCTGTATTGCATGTCTTCGAAAGTTCTTACCAAATGAGAAACTTTTTAATTAATAACTTTATGAAAAAAGTGCCTTCTTATAAAAAGTCCTGTTTGATAAGAAAGTACATTTTTACAAATATGGTGTATTTCCCAACTATGCTAAGAAACTTTAAAGTGTGATTTCTTATGCTATTTTATGAGGGAAACTTGTTATAAACATGTGTCCTGAGTTGCTTCGTTTGTGAGATCCAGTGTAGTATTTTTTTTTTTAAAAAAGGTCGGTATTTTATAAATGTCTTTAATACGAAGCCAGATAGGAAAAAAATGTACAATGAAAAGTTGTATTTTTAGTTGCTTTATTTGAAAAAAATAAAACTACCTTAAAGGTGGCTTACATTTTCTCTCAATATTATTGACTGTGGTGACCACTGAGACGCCACTGGACCCAATAAAGTCAATCTAGTAAGAGCTTTACTAGCGCTTTATTACATCAAACAAACGTACCAAATTTTAATCAAATCGGTTTAGGGATATTTAAGATATTTTTGAATATCGACTTCTCAAAAATTTTAACGCCCTGTATCTCAGAAAAAAACAACTTCGGATATATATGTTTATAGGAACTTTACTTCATAAAATAACACAAGAATTCAATCTTTAAAGTTTCGTACCGTAGCTAAGAAAATACCCTTTATAATAATTTGGAAACAAGTCTTTTTTAAGCCACCCGTACATCCAATATACAATTATTATTGTGGAAATATATTTTCTTATAAAGCGGGACTTTTTATGAAAAGGCACTTTTTTCGTAAAGATAATAATTTAAATGTTTTCGTTGGGCAAGAACTTTCGAAGACACGCTGTATTAACAACACTTTTTCTATAAATTATATTTAAGTCACAAAGCAAATTAACTTTTAATTCCAATCGAAAATTGGTTTACGGTTAAATCTGGCGAAATATTTCAGGTACAACAGATGGACAATAATGCCATTTAAATGTTTAATAGTTTGTAAAATGTATTATAGTGGAACAGTTAAACCGGAAACCAAATAATTGAGCGGTGGTGTCCGGTGCCGGTTCGACGTAGCCGGCAGATTATTGTCCCAATCTCGACATGAGATCACGTTCGCCAGTGGATCATTCAAATTATCTACTAAATACCCGGTCGAAGCGACACGAGACTTCCATTTGTCAAGTCGGCCGAGCCTTCGCATAAGCCGCTTCGGAGCTGCCGCATCATTCTGTTCCTATTACCCGTCCTATCACGAAAAATTTTAACGTTACCATCGTTTTTTATCATAAAGCCACTGTGCATGACGAAAAAATTGGATTCCTGAAACGAACCCCTGCGATCTGATTTAAGTTTGGCCGTTAAAAACTTTTTACATAGTTTTATTTTACGAGGGGAGTCTAAATATAATATAATAGTTACTTTGTTCAAAAGATTAAACGATATTTAAAAAAAAATAAATAAGTGTTTTAAGCAAAAAATAAAAATATTCTCAAGTTTCTACTAAAAAAATCAAATTGTTTAAAAGCTGAAATGAAAATATTGGTAGTAGCTAGCATTTGTAGAAAATAGTAAGTTTTTTTCCTCTTGTTACAAAAGCAACTACACGTACAAACTATTAGGCCTGTTCGTAGAGAAATCGCAAACCAGTCAGCGCCAATCGGGTATTTACATTTAGTCAGGTGACCGGTTTCCAACTGGTCACCTGACGTATTTGTAAAATCCGATTGACGTTGACTGGTTTCTTCCTCTACGAACAGTCCAATTATTTATTCAAATTTTACTGTACTGGGTGTTTTGTAACTATTTATTTCCTATTTTTATTTAAATATTTTAATAAAAACGTTTCACTTTGCTTATTTAGCACGTAACTGACTAAATTTTTGTTCGATAACCACACCTTTTCAAGGACAAACCAAGGTAAACCAATTCTCGTCAGGAAGTCGTCTGAGGCCCTTCTTTTATTAAATATTTGAAAAAATTTACTTAATGATTCCAGACTAATTTGTTGCGTTACCATATATGACGAATATTTTTCAAATATGTATAAATTAATCTGTAGAAATCATATAATATACATTAGAGCACGTCGGCAAATAAAAAAATATATTTTTTCTTATTTTAGGATCTAACCAGAACTAACCAGAAGCTGAATAATCTTAAATTTCAGGGTTTTCCTCGGCTTATTTCAAAAAATGCCTTTTTGGCCTATTTTCGACATTAAAACAATAAATGCCAGTTTTTTGTTGTTATTTTCTCCCAAAATAAATTTTAATTTATTAGGTTTATTAAGCCTATCAAGAATTTTGATGAAAGCGGCATGTCTAACTTAGTATAATAGTGTTCTAACACATTAAAATACAATCACAATAAGAATTTCCAAGCTGATCTGCATATTGAACGGCAAGCTTAAACAATTTATGCACCTTCCCTGTACCAAGTTAATTTGATCAAGTGCAGAGATCGATTGAACAGGTGTATGTCTATATACTGTACAATTGTGATACATACAAACGTGCTTACCCAGTTACCTTGGGAAAGCTATTTCCTAGGCAATGATTATTTTATATAGATCTAGGGTTACTCTGCAAATCTATTACGGTCCTACAAAACCCAAATCTAATATGTTGTGTGATTATTTCCTTGGAGTATTTAATTTGTAGGCACAATACGTCTATAAGACAATACACTGTAATTTAAGGGTATACAAAAATGTAATTAAAACCTTTAAAATTAATTAGATAAACCCAGTTTACTTATTCTTTTTAAATGTACTTCGGTTTTATATACCTATATCGTTTATATTTTTATATGTTATTTCTTAAACCCAAATAGAACTCACACAAGTGTTCTCTCCCGTATGTGTATGAATTTATGCTTTGTGCCTAATATTTTAGTAATTATTTATTCGGATTTCCCAAAAGGGTTTTTCATATACACAAATTTAAACTTAAATCTACCATTAAAATTAAAATTATAAAAAGAATATAAATAGTATCATATAAAATTGTAAAAAAATAAAAAAATGCGAATCATAACTAACAAAATTTTAAAAAACGTTTTTTTTTTATATTATATTAATAATTTTTGTGTAAATATTTTTTAATACTTTTTTGCTCTGCTAGATTTAATTTCTCATTATCTCCAGATTCTTTTATCTATAAAGATGATGAATAGGCAATAGGTAAAATATTAAAAAGGCATTTAAAACACCAGGCACGCTTAAAGCTATAACAGGAAAGTTCTAAAAATGTAATTTACAAGATTCCTTGGGAGCAGGAAAACTTTATATTGGTTTCACTTCTCACAGACTCGTGACATTAGTTTCACACCACAAACATTGTATTAGAAATACACAAAAACAAGTCTTTTAAAATATAAATGCGAAGGAATTATATTTAAAAAAATAAAAAACAATTTTAGGGTAAATAGTGTGGTGGATAAATTTAAATTACAATAATTCTTAGTACTAGGTAAACAGCGCAACTTATAATAGCACTTTTAATATGCATAAGTCTGAATTTAACTTGCAGGATCTGAAATGCGACATCAAACTTTACATAACACTTGAAAACAGCGTGAATTCGACCTTAGAAAGTTGTTGTTTAACGTCAGTGGCAAACGGCGCATCTTATGTAGTCCCAGACACAAGCTTCAAGCTAAAGAGCATTTAACACTGCGACTAATCTTTTGAATATCTTGACTTAGATGAACGTGTATATTATTTTAGTTGCTTCGAATAATATATTTAACACACTCATTTGCACCTTAACATCTAACTTAACGTGTTTGAATTCAAAATGTAGTTTTGTTCTGTATACGTTAATTATATATTTTTAGAAGCAGAGCATACAGTTTTCACACCTTGTAACCTATTTTTTTATTTAATCTATAATTTATTAAAAATAAATTTAGCAAGTTGACTAACTCTAACCCAATAGAAAGTTTATAAAATTTAATATGGGGTATTTAATTTTATAAAAGCAGATTATAAGTCAAGAAGTAATTTATTTTTGCGTTTTTTTTTCACCCAAGATTTTTAATATTTTATTACACTAAATGACATGAATTATTCTAAAAACATTTATTTGTGTAGTTTTTATAACACTTACTTTTAAAATTAAAATTATTATTGCAAGCAGAAAACTAAGTGTCGATTAAAAAGTAAAAACATACTAGAAAATACAAAAGGAGTAAAAAGTGAACAGCCATGAGGTCTGTAGAAATTTTTTTATTGATTTCAACTGCTTGTTTTTTTTTCAAAAAATTCTGGGAAGTACGTATAAATGAAAAATATGAAAAAAAAGTTAAAAATGTTAAGAGAAAATTTTAAAACTTTCTAAGAAGAAAGCATATTAAATTATTGGTAGTTGCTGATAAAGAGACAGGCAACATCATAAGTAATGCATATACAATTTCTAATAGTCTTTTTTACTATTTATATATTTCCAAAAACCTAAATAAGTTAATACTCAAATATAAATAATGTTTTTTAATAAACAATATGCTTTGAAACTGTTAAGTAAAATACAATAAAAGTATACCGGCTGGTGCATCGACAGACTAGCCATAATAATTCCCATGTAAGTTTTAATACCTTCAAAGCCGCGTTTGTTGCTGCTCCGGTGGGGTCGGCCTCGTGGATCACCGAAGTCAAGCATTAAGGAGCGGAGCCATAACTTGATGGGCTACCGGGCCGTTGTCGGTTTTGGGCAATGGCACGCGGTGTTCTGCTCGGGGTGAACGAACGGACCGAGCAGCAACCATCCAGGTTACCTCGAAAGGGCGAAAAAACTATATATATTGGCTTCCATACTGATTTTACAACCAAATTACATAAGACTATTTTTAAGACATTGATAAAATAAGCTTACACACTAAATTCACTAAAAAGTCAATTAAAGCCTATTTAAAAAAATAAATAAAAGTTGATAAGTTCATTAAAGTATGTATCAGGTATACAACGACTTCACAAATAGTTTTTTTATAACATTGAATTGGCTTACTATAAAATAACGAAATTTAGTGTGTAAGCTATGTAATCAACGTCTTTTAAAAATAGTTTATTACAATTTTGTATATTAAATTTTTGTAATATTAAAGGGTAATTTACATTTCTTATCACCAGCCTATCGATGCACCACCCGATGTATGCCATGTCATAATTAAATTTTACGATAAAGCGTTCTTTTCCAATTTGGAAAAAATCAAGAAAGCTGGTATTACTGTTTTTAACAAAATGCATATCATACCACCATGTAATTATATAGATAAATTCTAAGTAACTTTTTAGTTCAACAATATTACTTTCTTGCACTTTTCAAGTCATAACTAAAACTACCTTTCAGAAACTACGACATATATATTATGCGTTGTTATCTGAAGCTTGACTGCAAGCATTCTTATAAAGACGAGACCGAACAACAACACATCAAATAATAGAAAGAACTCTATCTACGACATATCCTGTAAATTATAACTATTTTAAAGTATACGTTGGGAAGGCAAAAAGACCACTAGCAATTAGAATAAAAAAACATAAAACACGTACGAAACGAGGTGAAACGTCGAGATCGGGAGTGGCCGAACATGCATGTCTGTCACGTCTTGACCACATCACCACATAAAGTGGTGATGTGGATTACTAGAAAAAGATTACTAGAAAAAAAGAAAATTTTAAAAAGCTGCTGGAATCTTAAACAACAAAAATGTATTTAGCAAACCCAGCATCGATATACAAAATATCTGGCAGCCGTTACTGAACCATGAAAAATTAGTCAAGCTTTGGTGAACGATAACTTGAAAACGGTTGGAGATAGATATCATTCGAAACGGCGTGTATCAGTTACAAATAAAGACAATGGAAGGCCAAAAAGTATTATTATTGAACGCATTACATTGTCTACCACCTTTAAAGAATAGTTTATAGTTGTATCGTAAAAAAATGTAATAAATTATCCATTTATAAAGCAATTTGCTTTAAAAATAGATACTTTAGACAAGCAGTGTGTCGTAAATATATCTGATATCAGTAGGAAAGAAAAGTAATTCATGAACAAAACTTGTATACAACAATAAGCCGAACAGATGTGTAGCAGTATTTCATATCTTATGAATTTTAGTTGCTTTAAAAGTCGAAAGACTGCTTGTTTGCCCATGGCTAAGGTAGTTTTTATCTACTTAGGAAACTTTTCTCTACAAACTGCCAAGAAATATACGATATAAATAATAAATAAAAGTTTTAACTTTTATATTATTTTAATTTGGTAGCGATTCCCATTTCAAACAGCTTGTAATATCATAGTGCTACATACAAGTGTTCTTACTTATTTTTTGTTATTCTAAAAATATTACTATTTATTAAAAACACACTTTTTTATTTATTTTAACATTGTAAACGAATTAATTTAATTTAAGAAATAAAAAGTTATAGACATTAAAAATGTAGACAAGTTAGATTGGACGCATTTTAAATACAATTTTTAAAATATTTCTAAATACTTACGTTGTGTTATGAAGAGGATAATTGTGTCACAAAAAAAAAAGGAAAGTCATGATTTTTAATTAAAGTTTTTTAACAAAAATACATATCTTTTTAATGGCCCTGTATCAAGTGCTGTTGAAAAGGGGGAATCTCATTTGATAACAAACAAGAGCCTTGCTTATTTGTAATATATTATTATCTAATATTTATTATTACAAATGTAATTACTCTTTTGAAAAGCACATCATACATGGCAAATAAAAATTATTAATATTACTTTTAAATTTTAGTAACCGTGTAGAATGTATTGTTAACAGTAAATCACAACGGTTCGCCGAAGTTATAGCTTCACCTTTCCTTAACATTTTTTTTATAATTAAAAGAGATATGGTCATTTAAATTAATGCATTTCTCTATTGAGGCTTACGGAAAAAATCCAGATGATGCGATAATTTCTGTATAAGTATTAGTATGGTTTTTATTTTTATAAATGACCGCCAGGGCTTTCTAAGGGCTTATTATTTTATTTATTTTTGTAAATCATGTTATGGCTATTGGTTTCTGTCTTACTGTTATGTGTTAAAAATGCTTTAAACATTTTTTTTCGCTATTGTTAAATCTGTAAAATCAAAAATAGAAACAGCTAAGACTGTTTTTTGTATGATTAAAAAATTAATTAAGAAAATAAAACAAGAAACGAGCAAAAATGAATAATATGATTAAATCTCATATAAAACATCTTAAAGACTGAAAAAGATTTCGAAGGTTTCTAACATTAAATCGAAGTAATTTCGGGAAGACAGCTTAACAAGATGACTTCGGAAAAATAAGAAATGCGATAATTAGATTTTAGTACGACAAACAAAGAACAGATGAGACCGTCTGCCCTTTAAAAAAGGAATTATCTCATCCAATACGAAAGGGGAAATGAACTCGTCACTGGAACGTATGAGAAGCTTTTGAAATTTACTTTTTGTCCTGTAAATTACAACGGGAGCTACAGGTGGTGGTATTCGCTTTGATTTACCTGAGTCGGCGGTTATCTTTTATTTTATTTCCGCGTATGAGGTTTTCTTGTGATGGAAACTGCGGAAAATAAATTGTTAAGTGCATGTCTAAAGATACATAATAGCATTGAGTTTAGGAAGGATAATATTTTCATTCAAGTTTTAATTTTTATTTTTTGCCTTTATACACAGTTCGTAGTAAGATAAGAGACTTCTTAATTGGGCTTCATAATTTTTTTAACTAGGTAAGTTTGAACGGATTGAATCAGATAGTGTTAGTCGAGAAAGAAATATGTGATATAACTAAATGTACCTAGCGTTTCCTGGGGCTAAAAACACGGCCTAAAACATATCTATAGGAAAAAACGCTTATTCAAATCTGAAGAATGGGGTGGCTGATCAATCCCTCGATTGGGACATGAGTCATATAAATATTGCCGAGCTAACAGTGTATAGAAAGTTCAATTCTTTTAAGTATTACTGAATGTATTTTAAAAGATAGGGCGAATTTTGCATATCTAAATTAATAATATATCCTTGTTACTAACTTGTTGTTAATATTTTTTTAAATATTTTCTTAATGTATTATTATTAAGTTAATCATTGTTGACAAAGAAGAGAAACGCGTCGTCCAGTGAATTAACTTGTTTATAGCTTATGAACGATGGTACAGTTGTTTAAAGTATGCGGTCCAGAAGCGTCTCAGTGTGCACCACAAGAAATAATATTGTAAAAAAGTACGTCACTGACTTTTTGTTTTTTGTTTAATAATAAAACTAAATATAAACTTTTTAGTCTCTGGCGGTGCTTTAAGAACAAAATTAAAAAAACCAAGGTTGTCTAACCAGAAAAAAATATAAAAACTTTTAAAAAATCACTGACGATCTTTTTTTTTTCCCAATAATATTGACTGTGGTACGTCAGGCTTGATATTGTTAATTTAGTTAGGGCTAAATAGGCGCCTTATTATTTTAAACAACACTGTGACAAATTTTAATAATTTAGCTTCAGGATATTTGGGATGTTCATAAAATACCAAAACTTAAACGCCCTGTATCGGAATGTAAATACAAAATAAACACATTTATTTTAAACTTGCCTAAAACGTTTTAAAAATTGTAATAAGCATCTAAAACTGTCTAGACAGTAAAGTAAATGACAAGGAATTTGTACCGACCGATAGAAAAACAATGGAAACATTAAGTTAGTGTTATTCCTGGCAACTGTATCCAGTTTCTAAAGCCTAACCAAAAGCCGAAACATATAAACCCATCTTAGTGCCTTCTTGTCTCGTTGTGCTTCTTCCCAGAGGTCCTTTTTCATCTTACGACGTGACAAGATTTACAAAATAACATCATGCTCAACACGTGTCGTTGCTATAGCAACAGTCTGACTCGGACGAACGTCTAAATAGTTTGCTCGCTGACTTTTACTCCTTACTATGATCATTCTAAAATAATGCGCCATATGTGTCTTTATTTCTCGATATTTTTGGGTTTTTCAGCTTTTTTAACAAAACGACAACAAGAAAATAACCGATATAGACCTTAGGATCATTTTGTAATAAATGTGTTTAGTACGAATGCATAGGTCTAAATGTTTTATTTTTAGATTTTTTAAATTAAATAAAAGTAAAACAGTTAAAAAAATAACCGACTTCAAACCAATAATAAAACTAGAAAAAAAAGATGTCAGGTAATGCCATATTATGGTAATAAAATATAAAAAGCTTTTGTTTATTTAATTATTAACATTGAGTTGTTTGTCACTTAGGTATAATATTACCTAACTTTTTTCTTTTTTACTTGTTTAGTAAGTTTCTTTTTTAAATCGGATAATTTTTTTAAAAACTGTACATTTTTCGCTTTTTGGTTTTATTATTACTATTAAATACGTAAACATACACTAAAAAACACAGATTACAGTAAAAAGCACAAGCAAAACAAGAAATTTGATCGGTTTAAAGCAAATTAAAAACAAAGGATTTAACTAACCAGAACTAACCATGTCCCCCCAATGTGACAGTTTTACATGACGGTTTGTGGCGCTTTCAATTATTCAAATTACACGTGCTTATGATTTTTACTGTAGTCTAAAAACTCTAGTAGTACCTCTTTTAGTTCGGTTAAAGGTTAATTTGTTGTCGATTCTAAATGCGCCCCTTTATTGTCGAGTATATTTTCTACCTAGAGGCAGGCTCTGCCGCACGAGCAACGTACGGTAGAGAAGAAAATAGGACTAGTACCTTTCTCTCTCGCGATCCTGAATTGCTTTTTTATGGAACCACCGAGGAAGTACACTCTTTTAAATAAAAATAGTTTTTTTTTTAAATCGGTTTCCAAACGCCGGAGTCATCGCGGACATACACAAAAAAACATACAGGCGAATTGAAAACCTCCTCGCTTTTGAAGTCGGTTAAAAAAGAAGGAAAAAAACGAAAAATAATAGTATACACGTCGTGCCAGTCCAAAAAGTTTATGGGATATTTTTGCCAATGAGTTGAAAGGAGACGGTTAAAAGCAACGACAAAGCGAGCTCGAGGGGGCGTTCTTTGTCGCAATTGAACAAATCTAGCTTGCATCTATAAAATTTGGCAATAAAAATATTGTTTTTTTTTTACCAAGAGAATTGATTTCATAAATAAATCGATGCGAACCAATTTTTAAGGTCAGTAATGTTGATTTAGCCTAAAAGGTCCTTATTTGGGTACACGAACAGTAGGTTCTGCAATGGGACGGTTTTAATTCTAGGGAGATTGAATGTGCTTAGCTCTATAAAAGCAAAACGAAGAAAAAAAACAAAAAATTTCAAAAATTAAAGCTAACCATTTACGTATGGGTGACAAGCATGTCACCATTTGTAAGATAGCTTAAATTAAAATATAGAAACTAAAAATTTAATAAAGCTAGACTTGCCACAGATGTAGAGAAATAATTTAAATTTTTTCCGTTTTTTGGGGGTTTTTCAGGCGATTTCAAGATCAATAGGGCTGAGCACACTCAGTCTCTATACGACGGTCCTATTACAAAAACTATTTGGCGTGTAAGTACACACTGCGCAAAAAATTATCGCATATTTTCGATTATTCCTATAAGCTTAACACAAAAATACTTTAATTTAAATGGTCAGAATGTCTATTAAAAATTCGTATTAAGACAAAAAAATACAAGGAAAGGTGGAGCTATAAAGACCGTTTTGCATGGTCATACCCACTTTTAGTTCAGTTTAATTTTCCTTTCCAGTTTCATTTCAGTTCTTAAGCGCAGTCCTTTTACACGATCCGCTCGGTTCTGGTTAGTACAATATTATCGTTAAAACTGATGAGCGAACGGAGTAAGACATGACACCTTTGTCTACATATAAGAAATAAGGAATGAACCAAAACAAATAGTTCTTTTTATATCGTCAGTTCGCAGTCTTTTTCTTTTGTTTTTTTACACATAGGGAGTAATAACAGTTTGACTGAAACTAAAACTAAATTGAACTGAAAACCGATATGAACGTCTTAAGGGCCTTTTAGTCATGCATCAAGCACAGGAACCGATAATTTGATTGGTTGAAAGCGCCACAGACGGGCATGCAAAAATGTCATGGTTAGTTCTGATTAGTTAAATCTTTATTTTTGATTCCCTAATAAAGCGAACTGGATTTACCTAACCAGAACTAACCATGATTCCCCTAATGTGGCAGTTTTGCATGACGGTCTGTGGTTGGTTCTATGAATATTATTATCATTCACCATTTTGTCAAAAAAATATTATTTGTTTCTATGATTTTTCACCTATTCACCACTTTTGTCAAAAATGGATTTATTAGTATTCGTATCCATTCGATGATTTCAATTGAGTTTCTATACTCCTCTCATACTACCAGCACTCACTGAGCACTAATTAGGAATGCCTAAGATTATGTATTATTTATATATGGCGTTTTAAAATTAATTTTTGGTGTACCGTTTTTCGGGACCTGAAAATATTATACGGTTAATATGTCAAAATGTTCAAAGATGCTATTAAAAAAAGTATTACATCTATGAGTAAATTATATAATAACTCATTTTTGATATTTATTTTACTTTTTGTGTTGCTACGTTAATTAATAAAAAAGAAAAAAGAAGAAAAAATCCTGAGATTATGAGATAATTTTAAGACGAAGTGTAATTTTTTAGTATCTTTAAACACCATCCATAAGGAGCCAATTATATATTTTTTTAAATTCCAAATTCAACATTTGTTTTCGGTGCATCAACTTAAACTCTCGGACTATAAAACAGGATATGAGCAAGCGTGTTAGCAGCGCGGCGTAGTCATTACTTTCTGAGGCCGAAGACCGCAGCGTATCTCGTTATACAAGAGTTGCATGATGGTTTATTACTTTATTTGTCGTCACTGACGTTAATGTTATAGGTTCAAGATGGTTAGCTCTAATAACGTCGTCGTAAAAGGTTCTCAAGTCGTTTCATGCGATTATTTTTCTATAAAAGGGCGATAATTGAAGGGAAAAACAAGTTAAAATCAAATGTTACATTTTGCCTTTTAAAAGTTTAATGCAATGTTGCGGTCACACCATATTGTGGAATTATTTAGTATGTCTGCACAAAAAATATTTACTTATAGCTTTTTTTTGTGTGCGAAGTATACAAATTACAAATTTTCGTTAAATAATTATATTATATGTACAGGGTGGCGCCTTTTCGTTGACCTTGCAGTGTGTACCGAAAACTAAAAGAGATAAAACAAATCTGATTGGACATTCTCGATTTCAATTTTTAAGACAAGTTCAATGGTAAAAGTAAATAATGTTAACTTGATTTGTTTTGAAGGTACAGAGTGTTTTTCAAATTTTCTCAATTTGGACAGGCACTTGTAACTCGCTTGATATTAGAAATGGAGAAAAAATGTAAATAGAAAAGTTTTAGGGATTTTAACGAAGAATTCAGTAGCGTACCTATGTTTTTTCCCTTGACTTAAATGTTAAAGTTATAACACAAAGATGTTTTTTTTATGGAATACCCTAAATATTTTATCACCATTAAAAAGACATTTCAAAGACCTTTAGGAATGTACCAGATTTAAAATGATTTTCACTTACACTTTTAAAAATATGAGCTTATCTTAATGCGTATTTACTATTTTTTAGGTTTATTTCCAAAACTAAGTGATAAATATATCAAATATAGTATATATTACTTTTTCAACGGTAATATAATAAACAGGGTGTTTCTTTAAAAATATCCTGATGACGACCATATTTTTGAAACTATTAAAAAATGGATATATTAAATTTAGTATTTCTTGTAGCTTATACCTTTCAACCGATAATAAAATGTACAGGGTGTTTCATTTAAAATAACTTTGTATTATAATTTTAAAATAAAAGTATGAAAAAATATAGGTACGCCACTAAATTCAACGTAAATATTCCTAATCCTTCTTTCTTTACATTTTTTTATATCTTTAATAACAAGCGATTTACAAGTGCCAGGCCAAATTAACACAATTTGAAAAATACCTCTATCTCCAAAACGAATTACTAAATTTGTTTTTAAAATCCTAATCGCGATTCTGTAATCATATTTGTTATATCTCTTTTAGTTTTCGCTATACCCTGGAAGGTCAACGAAAAGGCGCCACCCTGTACATACTGGGTTAATAAAAGAAAGCGTAAATTTAAAATATCTTTAAAACCTCTAAAGTTGGTATCCAAGATGTTTTCGGTATGTGTATTTGAAAGTGATATCGGCACTGTTGCCAGAGTTCCCAGTTTTGTTCGACACTTCTTTCATTCATTGTTTTTTTTAACAAAATGCTTTATTTTTGCATTGCCATGTATTAAATTTAATGGGTAAAATTAGGTAAGTTTCTAAATTTAAAACTTTTGTCTCTATAAGCTGCTTAGAGATGAGCCACTACATTTTTAACAAAAGTACGTAAAAACCGCTTAAGCTATATTTACAAAATTTGGTATCTGGGATTTTTAGACATACCCAATTGAACAATTATATTATAAAGAACTTTTAAACAAGGTGCTACATGATCACCTTCTCCATTAAAAAAAAAGCTAGTGCTCCCTTGACACTAGACCACATGACCGAAATCACTTTTATGCCAAAAAGTAGTTTAGTAGTTAGTTACGTACCCAAATTATACCCGATCTCGATATCTTGTTCCATTAAAAAAAAAAGAGGGGGGAGGACTTTTATGATCTTCACTGTATTCATCTCTTAACGGGTGTACCTAGAATGTGGCTTACACTTGTAACTTTTTTAAATCATAAAAAGTTGTAACGGTATTGTAAAGACCGTCATCTATATTTGCATGACTATTTGATCCAAAATTTGCCATTTTATCGCATTTATTACAATTTCATTAAAATTTAAAAAAAAATTTGATGGCAAAGAGTGACAAATAAAGTATTATGCTACTCCAAATGTCATTTCAATTCAAATAAGTAAAACATTTTGGGTGTTATTTTTAAAATAAAAAGTTAGGATCGCTTCCGGCTGAATTGAAAGTTACCGAAAACAACGGAATACATGAAACAATGCATATTTATGTGAAGTACCTTCGTACCAAATTTTATTTTAGTATCCTAAAAATAACAAAGTTATTGAAGTGAGTAACCGGCTAGGGACACGCTAGCGACACCCTGTATATAAAAGTTATTTAACACCTACTTTATTTTCTTTTTTAAAGAAGTAAATTCCAAATAAAGTAAAAGATTTAGGTTTTACTTTGTTTATAGTTTATAATTAACTTTACGAAATCGGGAGTAATGTCAATAACGACGTATTCAGCGGCTAAAAAGATTTTCTGGCAATACGTTCTCTATTCACGTACGAAAAAAGTCGCTAACTAACCGCGATTCAGAAAGTCGAATGTCGAAATTATAAAATTTGCGGTCTAGGCACATATTTAGCTGATCTCACGATTTTTCTACAGCAAGCAAGCTGCTTCATCGCCATTTTGCTAACGCAATTTTCTTCTGCCACTTTTAAATTGAAAACTTCGATACTTGATTCCAAATTTTGTTTCAAAATATAAAATGTAATATAAAATTTGAACTTTTTTTTAACTAAGAGCAAACAATTTAATTTCTTTATAAGTTTTAAATAAGGTTTATTTTTTTAATTTACAATACTTTTTGTTCTTAAAAATATCGTTACTTTTAGTACATAATACGTAAATGTTACTAAACATGTATTATTATTTTTTCAGTTATATATCATAATAGGAACTTATGTATAATAAAGTACGGTTAACAATATAATATGAATTATAGTAAGTTGGTTACCTCTTTTTTATATTTTTCGAATAAAAATTGTTTTCTTAATATAAAAACTTAAATTGTTGTCCATAAAAAAATATTTTTAAACTGCAATGGATGTAAACTTTAACAAAATGTCATATCAATTATTAATTATGTTGAACTAACTAAAAATGTAAAAAAATATTATTTTTATCATTTTTCTTTCGCAAACTGCTCGAAATTTTAATATAAACTGCAACAGTTTATAAATACATATACTTTTAGGAATGGCTAAAAGTCATGTTTCGTAAAGCAAAACAAACTATGATATAAATTTAAGGGCAGATTTTACCATTAAGAGCATGAAAAATAATTGTATAAACATGGGTTCAAAAATGCATTGCTTCCCAAATATAGAATATTTTTTTAATATCCTAAATATACTTTCCCCAATTTTGTTTTAGTTTGGTAATGGTATCTATGGCATTAAAAGGCAAGTGGCAACTGCGGGAATATTTCTAACAAAAAAAGTATACGCCACTGACTGCGTAAATGTATAAAGTTTTTAGCAAATAATTTTAAGCAAATAATATTTCAGCTTTTATGTTCTTTAATTTTTTTTTGTATCTTGTTCAGTTTTACATAAAATAAAATCAATTTAATTGCATACTTCTTGACCATAAAAAGCATTGCGGAAACTTCTCTGTTAAAAATTTAAATTTATATTTTTATTAGGAATTATATAGCAACAACAAAAAATCCTATTTAATTAGGGTTTATATTCAGTCTAACAATTTTTACTAAAAGAAGTATTTTTTTTTTGCTTTTGAAAATTTTAACACTCTGTATCTTGAGAGCCAAAAATGGTTATATGATTTTATTTATATTTTCTGATGTAGAATCTGCCCTTAAATTTTTTAACAACATTTTGTAACACCCTGTATTATAAAGATTATTTAGATGATTTTAATTTAATATTATTTTTAGAAATATTTTTTGTAAAGTTTAACTTTTTACTTTTATATTACCCGAATTAAACAAAATTTACAAAATGTGTCTCATACATAAACAAATTGTAAATCAATACAAAATTTTTCGGTTGCATATCCTGGCGTCTTTTTATTCATGTGCTTTTACATTTTCTTAAAAGATTTATTTAACGATAAGTTTTTTAAATATTTTTGAATATGTCTTTAAAATATATATTAATTACTTTTTAAGAAAAGTTTGTGGCTAAGACTTTTCTGTGTTTGAACACAATAAAAACAATATTTTGCTTCAACGTTTATTATTATGTTATCGACATATTTTGATCTATATCTTTATGTAAAGAAAAGATAATTTAAGGCTTTTTACTTAAATAACAAGGCCCATTTTTAAAGTGTACAAACAATCCCTATTTATACTTTTTGATACAACAGTGAGACAAAAGTCCTAATAGTTTTTCAGCGCTGAATTTGAAAAAAATTTTCATGGCATGGCTACAACTCTATCAGAGCGTTTTTACCCTAAGAGTGCATTAGATTCAGGGTATACCGGGTGTCAACGAATTTAATAAACAAGCCATAATGCCTAGAGTATAAGACATATCAAAATGAGACTTTGTATAGGTAAATGGTATGAGGAAGGAGTTTTCGCATATGTTTTAACTTCCAGTCACTCCCGGTTTGACCGAAAATGGCTCAAGTTTGAACTTTTAAATGGAACACCTCTGTATATTTTGACATTTTTGGATTCTTGAGACAATTCTTAGTCAGAATATGACATTTTAAAATTTTTTGAAGCACACTTGATTTTTTTGGAGCCATTTCTTATATTGCATCTAGGTGGCCATGGTTGGGTGCAAATTAATATAGTGACCCTAGATGATGTTGAAAAATACAGTTGCAAAGTTTAAATGACTAATAAAAAAAATAGGAATAAAACAATTTTGCAAATTGACATTTTAAGTCAAAATGTTATTTTTTAAATGGCAACCATATTTAGGCAGGCACTTTTTAAATAAATGAGTTTTTGACGACTCTAACGATACCAATTTATTTGCGATCGGCTTTATTAATAAATAAAGGATCATAACCACCTAATAGCAATACAACAAATAGCTCTCAAAAAAAAAACAAGAAGGGGTAAAAACGTATTAAAATGTCAAAATACTATTTAGAATTGTCTTAGGAATCAAAAAATGGTAACGTATACAGGGTATTTCATTAAAAAAATCAAAATTAAAGTCACTTCCAGGTAAACCGGAAGTAACCGAAAAGGAGGAAATATGCGAAAACTCTTTTCTTTTTATACCATTTATTTATAGCAAGTCTCATTTCATATGTTCTATACTCTACATGTTATGGCTTGTCGAATAGATTCGTTGACACCCGATAGGTTCTTTATTTATTTTTATAGAATATATCATAACAATTTTATATTGGAGGTTGTACATCTTTAAACTAGCCTCCTTTATTAATATCTTATATAAAAACAATTGTTTTCACTATTTTTTTAATAAATGTCTTTATATAGTAAATATGTTAAAAGCAATATTAAACTACCTTTACAAAATAAATATAAGGAATGCCAATGTTAAAATACCGACAAACTGTCGGTCGGGCCGATCTGCATAATTATGGTAAAATAATGCCAGCGTTCGGTTGGTCACAACATGTTGACATGCTGGTGTTTGGAACAACATCGTGTAACACCTGCCGCAATCGCTCCGGCTATAATCGAGGCACGGCGCGTTCCAAACTTTGCGGAACTAAAAATGCAACAAAACTGTGCCAGAAAAGCACAAAATTTGATGTATCGTTCATTCACTTGCTCACTTTATGTCCACGGTTTGTGCTTAACACGGTTTGTTCGTAACAGGTTAAATTATTAAACTTTATTACAGCCTTGTTTAATAAAAAGGTAGTTCATTTTTAGCTTTATTTTAAATACATGCATGGGGTTTTAAAAGGATTGGTGTTTGGCTTTGAGTTTTAAATTTCTAACAGAAACTAAATTACGAATAAAAAAAATGAAAGCAACTACTTAATTAAGTTTACTGTTTTAAGGTAAAATTATTCAAACAAAAAAAATAGTAAAAAATGTATGACATTTAAAATTTTTTTGTGTGTTAATTTGATTCAAATTTTAAAGAGTTCTGATAAATTTGATATTGGATAATAGTGGTACTTTCAAAGACATGAATTCGCAACAACAATAAGAAAAATTTCTACAACAACTGTTAGCAACCACTTTTAACCTAAATAAGTAAATCTTTGAATGGAATTAAGTCAAACGTCACCAAATACTAGATTTTTTACCAAGTGTCAAATAAAAATTATATTTAAAATATAGTAACTACTCTCTTTACATAAAGTATGCAAAACTAAATTTTATTACAAAAAATTTAATCAAACCTGGAAATAAATGTAATTTTAAAATACAGGGTGATCAAACTTAAGTCGGACTATTGCTAACTTCTGTATTATTGGAGATACAGAGTCGGTTAAGTTAGTAAAGTTGTAGCATTTTTTTGCTAATTAACATGTTACCAACAGAAAAACAATTAAGCAGCGGGTTTTTGATTTATTGCAAGAAATGTGCTTTTTACATGAATTATTACATTCAAAAGATCTATCAATATCATAAAAAAAAAAATTAAATAGATATTTTACAGAGATTTAACAAGGTACATATCACATTTAATATGTTTATTTCTTATAATTTGGAGATATGGCCATTACAATTTAGAAAATAGTAGTCAATTTTAACTAAGACAATAAACTTAATGTTTTATAACTGATGCCTTGTTCAGACACGGCTACTAATTTAGCCAGTAGCAAGTAATTAAATATTCTTGTGCGTGTAAACAGCTACTACACCAAACTACTTTCCTAACTTTTACTGTCCACACGCACGAGAATACTTAGTGCTCGCTCTTCGACTAAATTACTAGCCTTAATCTGAACAAGGTATAAGAGATAAATTTAATGGAAATTTAACATAATTTTCAGATTTGGATGGCCGTATTTTAAAGTATAGAAGATAGACATACCAAATGTATTTTTAAAGCTCTTTAAAAAATTACTTTTAATAGCAATGCAATATACAGGGTGTTTTATTTAAAAATGCCAGTTTAATATTAGAGAGGTACTAAGGATGGTCATAATGCCAAACTATTAAAAATTGGATATATCATATGTGGACTTTTATTATAGCTCTTTAATAGATCTTTTAAATAGTAATAAAAAATACGTGGTGTTCCATTTAAAAGTATATTTGTGCAATAAATTAGAAACCCGATGTTTAATTGTTTTTCTGCTGGCAGCGTTAATAAACGGAAAAAATACTACAACTTTACAAATTTACCCGTTATCGTATTTCAACAATAAAAAGTTAGCAATAGTGCCGACTTAAGTTCCTATCACCCTGTACACAGTGGTTTCATAATGAACCTACCTATACCTGTCATTTTTTTAATTCTAATATTTAAAAAAGATATTTGTCATAAAGTTTTTGTATGATCTGAAATGCTTAAATCTATAATAAAAATCGTCCTATGATATACAGGGTAGTTTAAAATATCAAAAATTGTAAAAACATGATAAAAAGCATAAAGAGTAATAAAAGATACTGTTTTTCTCGTGTCATCTATGATCACCGGAGAAAATAGGGTGTAAACTAAAAAAAATCTTTATAAAAAATAGTCTAAAACCTAAAATAAATGCAATCATTACATATTTATTTTTTGCAGTGGTAGGGAAAAGTGGGGAGGCTTCATACAGTTTTTATATTTTGCTTTGTGGAATGCCGTGTTTTAGGTATATCTCTTTTAATTTATGACACACTAGTAGCTTAACTATTTTATATTGTAGAAGAACCTTAATATTATTGAAAATCTACATGTGCGAGTTTCCGTAAGACTTTTACAAAAAAATCAAAATTTATAAATGTACCCCATTAGTAGGGTACAAGTAACGATTAGTGAACAGAGTGTTATTAAACGGTCTTAACGTTACATGTATGGTTATCTACCAAAGATACTTATTAACATTCTTTGTTTTAATCAGTTATATTTATTAAAACTAACAATCTTAAAATGTAAAAAATTATTGCTTATACATGATTATTTATACCAAATAAAAAAACTCTAGTTAACACAAAGATACCTTAACTTACAAAACATAAAATTAATATGCCTATGTTATTAACAGATTATGATGTAAGATATGTGGTTATATCATCACTATGTCTGATAAATAAACTGATTCTTGACATCTAAGGACACAAATTTTATAAAGCACCCTGTTTTTTTCGTAAAAATAAAACCATTACTTCAGTTAAACTACTTTATATAATATTTATAACTATAATCGTCTGTGCACCAAAAAATAGTAATTAAAAAAATATTCATAAAGGGCAAGGGGTACATTTATACAGTATGAATGTACCCCATATATGTGTATAAATCTGCCCCATCACATGCTAATTAATGAAAAAATATGAAATAGAAAAACCGTCTTCATCAATAATAATTTACAAATTAAATAAGTGTCTTTGTATTATTATGATTAGGATTAAATAGCAATAACTAATCCAAAAATAGTAACTGGCCATAAAATATGTCCAAAGTTACGTTATGAAATTACTTACGTGAGGCAAAACACGTTCCGTGTTATGCACTCCATCTTACAGCACCGAAAATTCTGAAACTTACTAGTCTGTAAACACACATTAAAACTGTGCAGACCCACTTACGCTACTATTTTACTTCGTGTTTAACTTTAGATAAACTCAATGTATGTAAGTGCCCCTTGTATGAATCCACCCCACTTTCCCCTACGGGTATATGTATATGTGAAAAAATGTGAATTTTACTCAAGAGGAAAGTTCCTTTATTTTTATAATATCGAAAAAAATTTAAGGAAAAAATGTTTAGGATTACAAATCCCTTTTAAATGTGCAAATTGGTTTATTTGAAAGAATTTTTACCATTTTTTATGCGATAATTGGCGTTTCTGTGACTTTTCTCTATTTTGACAATTCTTAAGCTTTTTTACATATTACATTTCGAAATAAGTATGCACCAATGTACAAAAATGTAAGTTTTTATATTCAAATAATTTTTAATTCTAAACAGCTTTTCTTTAATAAAATTTTTGATAATTGATTAAAAATAAGGGTACTTTTCCCTCGAGAAATATTTATATTTTTTGACATACCTTGTTTGCTGCAAAAATTAATATCTGATGATTCAATTTTAGGTTTAAGACCATGCAGAACGTTTTATAAAGAATAACTTTTTTGTAAAATTAATAATAAAAAGGTTTTTATATGATGCGAAGTTAAGTAGACACGCTGTATAATGTAACTTTCATGGGTCCGTGAGTCACCGGTAAAATACTAATTTCATAATTTAAAACATCTATAGGTACTTGTTTTGTGTCGCCGAACGACGGTATTATAAAAACAACTACTCCCGCGGAACGGACCCTATATTGTTTAATATAAATTTTCTGTTTGGCATTACGGGTTTCCAAAATTGCAAGGCAGGCGCCCTATACAGCGCCATCTGCAATTAAATAGAATATTTACGTACGTACATGGCTGTGTTTACTAACTACAATTGCCCTGGCTGTGTTTACTAACAAGAGATTACACTAAAAAGCACAGAGATGTGTAATTTTATTCGTTTGACAGAGATCATGCGTAACTGTCACATTTGGGGGGTCATGGTTAGTTTTTTTTTTTATTTACTTTATCAAGAAATTTAAAAAAAAAAGATACAACTAACCATAACTATTCTTGACGCCCCCAGTGTGATAGTGTTATATAAGCATTTAAACCAAATAAATTACACGTCCCTGTGCTTTTTAGTGTAGTCTACTACCTAGGATTGCGTACGGAACGACCATAGTACTCTTTTAAGAATAAAGTCTAAGCAGAATATTAGTAAAGATGACTTCTTTTACCAAATTAAATTATAAAATATATAAAGATGGATTAAACCATTTTCATATAAGCAAACTATACAGTATTTTTATATAGATAAATTAAATACATCATCCAACATTTTAAAACAAAATAAATGTAGTTTAAAGAAACTTAAAAACACGCCTTCATAGCATATCAAACTAAAAAGCAAAGAATAATTATAGTTAAAAAAACTCGCTTTAAAGCACATCGAGCTAAAAAGTAAAAAATAATTTTTAAGATAATCTTAACACAATAATTAACTTAAAATAATATTGTAAAAAGCGTGGGCACGTTGTGCCATATTTTTCGTATATAAGGCGCCCGACGTTTTTACAATAAAACTAGTATTTATTGTTTATTATTGTTTTACCATTATTTTAAAAATATTTTTCGCCCTTTAGTTTGATGTTCTTTAAAAGCGTGTATTTTAGTTTTTTAACTATAATTATTCTTAAAATCATGTACTTTAGTATTTTTAGTATAAATATATATATATATATATATATATATATATATATATATATATATATATATATATATATATTAGTATATAGTATTATTAGTATTTAAATATCGCGCGCCTCTGTGTTATTTAAGTATAGTAATCACGGCGGCTTGCATCGACCTCGGCAGAACCGCGATGTGACAATTTGCAGCGCACGGCGACATATTCATTTTCATTTTATCGTTGATGAATTGCTGGATTTAAACAGTGACACTGATTGAATGGTACAACTCGATTAGATACGGTGTTGAACGACTGGCTTGAACGCCGCCAAATTTGTCGACGATCCTTTATGTTGCCATCGGAAAACAAACGATATCTGATCGACGGTTTTTACTCCTGACATACTCCAATAAAAATGTATTTTTATATATACACCCCTTTATTACATACTTTAGTAAATACAGGGTGTTCCAACTCTATTTATTTACGATATACCTTTGCACCTATAAAAATACAAAAAACTTAAGATAGAAAATCTTTGTTTACAACAATTTTATTGTCAAATGGGTTTTTGCTATTGACGCACAATGTATAATTAAACAATTTGACTCTATTGAATTCTACATACATTTAAAACGTGTTATACACTATAGGTCAATTATATTTGGTTTCTGAGATATCAACACAACATTGCAGCAACGTATTTTCTAGACCAAATACGATGCTTGGGGTACGTTACTCAGATACCAACCCACCTAATAATGGTTTTAACAATTTTAGGTTAATAATAACACGTTATCATAATATTGGTCACTCTGACAGTGACAAAATTATTTAACAATAATTAAAACCAAAATAATATTTTCTTTCTCTATTTTTTACCGTTTATGGGTAAATTCACATGTTGTTAATATCTCAAAACCAGCAATAAGTGACGTAAAGTGGATTTTACATTTTGTTGATGTAAAATTAAATTAGTGTCATTATTTTTAGGATACACAGGGTGTTTCATTGAAAAACTAAATAAGGAAAATTCTGTTTTTGATACACATTGTCTATTTTCCAATACTGCCAATAAAATAAGTGTATCCAAACAAACAATTTGTATTAAAAATTTCTTCTTGTGTACAATTATTTCGTGTATAAATAAAGTTGGAATGCCCTGTATATTTTCATTAGATAAATAAATCCCTTATTTGTTAAAACTTGCAATTTTCCATATTAGCACTTGATAAAAAAATTAATTTAAAAAAATATCCATTTATTTAAGCAACGTAAACGATTGTAAAAATATCTATTAAAGATTTTTTGTGTTAATGTACATCTAATTAAATATAACGTTTTCAAACTGAAAGAAAATTAAGTTGAACACTCGCTTTGGTTTAGGCCAAGATAACACAAGCGTGCTAAAAGAAAACGCAAATCATATCTCAATCGGTTGATTTGCATTGTTAAAATGCCATTTGGAAACATTTTAAAATCTTTTTAGCAAAAGGTGAAAAGCAAATAATTGTCATTGTAGTCACCGTATTATAATTATATTAAATATGAAAATATTTGAATATAGCGACGGTGTGTAAAAATAAAAACTCATAGATAAAATAAATGTTACTTGTTATAAAAAGTATTTAATAATTTTACGTTAGTTTATTAGGTCCCCGGCCATAGCTTTTTAACAATGGTCTTTATTATTTAAATGTAGAATTCTTTTAAAGTAATAAAGTAATATCTTATAATTTTTAAGGAAAAGGGGGCAAAAAACATTTTATGAGGTAAACCATTTTTAATTAAAAGATGACGTCAATATTTGCTAATAATTTGTACAAAATTAATTTAACGAGCGGGGTGAGCTAATCCATGTATTAAACGATTTAATTTTTGTGAATATTTTTGACAACATAGTTAAAATTTAGTAAAGTAAAAACGCGATTTTCCAGAAAAAAAAACATTCAACAAATAGTCAAAAACAGTTTTAATACCCTGCTCTTAATATACCATTAAGTTTATTTAATTTTGTCATATGCCAAAAACCTTGCAATAAGAAGAATGACAAAATAAGTTTGTGCGTATCTGTTTCATATAAGTTGGTATGTTAAGTGGCTTATATTATTGTTCTTAGGGTTCGTTTTGATCTAACATCTATAGGCACCTTTAAAACATACAACTAAATAGAGTAATTAATAAAAAACAAACAGTTATATTATCATATTAAATATGGTCAATTACTGATTACATTAAACCGATATAATCATAAATAAACGACATTATTTAATTCCAACAAACCACATACAACAATAAATAATTTCCCAACCATTATTATCCCGGCAGATAATATCGTTTACATTGTACCAAAATTAAAATATTTGATACTATATTAATTGATCAATTTAAATATTCCCAAAATCAATACGAAGTAATTAAGGTACAAATGGAGGATTACATCCGCTCCCAATCGTCTAAAAGTGAAATGCCCACGCAAATATAACCACAAATTTATTATGGATCTATTTTAATCATACAATCCCATATTAGTGACAGAATATAGTTTAATTACAAATTTTAACCAGAAATACAGAAAGGCAAACAAAATTAAATTGTTTTTGGTATAAGGATGTCAATAACTAACTAGGTTTGTTTGGTTTTTGTTAATAAATATTGTAGGTAAAAATTATGTGTCCAATATTTATACACAATTTATAAAATGAAGTATTTATTATTTTTGGTATTTAGTATTTATTATAATGTTATTTTTAATTTTATTTTAATAAGTGACAGTTATTTAATAATAAATTATATTAAACAGTGTGAGTGAAGAATAAGTTTGGCGTGGATTGATTAAAATTTAGATAGCACATAATATCATACATTTTTAAAACAATATACGATTTAGAGTGTTTACTTTGTTTAACGAAACTAAACAAAAAATACCACCTTTACAAACAAAAGCAATATACAGACAAAGCTACAGACAACATAGTGTAAGTATAATTATATAAAAGCTAAAATAATGGATAAAGAAGTGGAGTCAACATATATCCCTCAAATAAGTCTATCTAAATCAGATTGACAAAATATTTGCATTCAGTTAGGCCTAAGCCACTCCATTATTTTTAAGAAGCGACAATTATTCTATGGGCATAAACCAAAGTTACCATAGCCATCTTAAAAGAAAACTGTACAGATTATATTGTTTTTAAAAAGTGAAAATATCAGTATCTGTATGTTGCTTTTTGATCAAATAGCGTATATAGTTAATACGTATGTCCACGGATGGACTTTACAATAGGACAAATGGACCAAAAATTTAAATGTTCAAGAAAGTCTTGTATGGCAACTGCTTTTGCTTTTTAAGAAAAACAAGATTCACGTTGAGAAATTTGTTTTTTTCTGTACAGGGACTCCAAAAATACAAAAATGCGAAATGAACCATGGCAAAACTACCTTTATTTTTACTAATTTAGCAAAAAGTCAAATAAAAAGATGGTTGGAATTAAATGAGGATCCGATATCTGAAATTTCACATAAAATACACCTATTTTACCTAATTTACCTGGTTTTATATTTTTATATTTAAATATACATATTTCACAAACTTTCACAATGATTCTTGTGTTGTATAAAACTATTCAAATTACGTAAAAAGGATGTAAAACATAATTTAAAAAATATGACACTAAAAACTAAAATTTTGTTTATTTTACGTAAAATTTTAAATATGGGATCCTCATTTACAACTTTTTTATTTAAAATTCTGCTGCATTATTAAAAATATAGGTAGTTTTGTCTTGGTCTATTTTCACATATTTGTAGTTTTTGGAGCCCCTATACAAAACAAACCAATTTCTCAACGTGAATCTTGTTTTTTTAAGAAGAAAAGCAGTTGCCATATACGACATCCTTAAACATTTAAATTTTCGGTTCATTTGTCCCATTGTAAAGTCCATCCGTGGACATACTGTATGTAGAAAACCATAATCCTTGAAAAATTATTGTCAGTCTTTGCCCCAAAGTTTAATTTATTTAATGTTATATGCCTTTATTTAAAATATTTACAATTTTACTCTTTTATTTTTGGAACTTCAACCATAACATTTAAAAAGGTGCTTTAACGGACAATATTTTTGTGGCTTACAGGTTCTGGTTAGCAACAATATTTTTAGGACGTGTTCTTTTTATTAAAATTAATCCAGAAATGGCCGTGAACAGCATATGAAAAATAGTTTTTGCTTCATATCAATAATACTGTTTGTAATATTTTTGAGGTCCATGATCATATTTTTTTCGTTTTTTATTTTGATATCCTAAACTTTGCACTTACTACTTGTTTAAAAAAAAAATTAAGATTAATAAATTATGTGACATGGATTAATGGAATTTAATAAAAAGTTAAGCCCAAAACAGTTTAAAAGATATCGGCACAACTAATGTTTAAAATATATTTGCTAAGAAGGCTATTGTCATGTTAGAATATGTTTCAGAAATATTGTATGCTAATGTCCAGACACCAAGTATAATTAGTATTTCGACAAATATTGCTTATGGTTTTATACAGGATAAACCAAAAGGTAGTCTTTATAAAGTTTTTTTTTAGTATAAAAAGTGAAAGGAAGGAACAAAACAATAAAGCATGTAAAGAGCATGTAAAAGTGATTTCTATTCGATTTAATAAATTTTGATTGTTGCAACGAATGTAGAGTGCTGTTTTATAAGTTTTTGCACACTGCCAGCAGATTTTTGCACCAAAATATTTTCCCCACAATATTTTATTTTTAAAGCAAGCTTTCCGCTGTACTGGAAAAACCAGGCTATATTTTTAAACTTCTTTGTGTAACACTTAGCTTATGTTCCTACAAAGCACTATTAGATAATAAGCTTTGATAACTCTGACCTTACTGGTAAGATAAAATTTGCTTTTAAACCTTATAATTTTATAGGCGTTTTACGACTTGTACTTTCTGAAAATCTTGGTATACTAGTCTGTTTGGCAGTATGCAAAAACTGAACAAAATCAGGTTAAAAAATTAAGGTTTACTTTAAGGATTCATAATAAATATTTTCTAGAGTTATTGAAGCATTATCAGATATGGGACCATCTTAAAACATAAACTAGATATGACGTTAAAATTACACTTGCTCATATAGTTTCTGTTTTTCCTATTTTTTAATGCAAAAATTAATTATATAAAAAAATATATACTTTTTTTTATACCGGTAAAATTTAAGAGATTTTTTGACTTTTTAATTTATTAATTTAGAAATCTGTAGTAAAGACATATAAAAGACCTATAAATAAATTAACAATCTAAAGAGTAAAGTTCCTCAAATATGTGTATAGTAATATTATGTATATTTTCCATACATATAAGCAGGACGTGTTATATTAGTTATATTACTTTGACAGTATTTTGAAGATCTTGACATTGATTACAACTGCCAAGTTTAAAGCATCTGCTATTAGTTTCGTTAATATGACAGCTTGACAAAATTTTGATTTTTATTTTTTAAATGTGTAATATTAATTTAACAAGCTGTCATATTATTGGAAATATAAATATAATGTAAAGAACTTATAATGTAATATAACACCAAACTAATCCAACAAAGTACAGGGTATGACTTTTTTCCATGAATTTTCGGTGTGACAAATGGTGGTAAATAATGACAGGAAAATCTATCATTTCTATAGTTTTTTTTTTCTTTGGGTTGTCAAAGTGGATTTATTCTTTATTTGCCATGATTGCCATGCAAAAAACCTTTTTATCTCTGCAAGCAACATTTTATATAAAGAAAACTGGCATTTATCATTTCTTGGGGTCAGTTGATTAAAATCCCAATTTCTCTGATTTTTTACGAATTTTCACTCAGTAATGCTTTAAATTTCTATGTATTCGTACACTTCGGCCTTGGGACTACAGTAACTAAAATTTTTATAAAGATAACATTTTATCGTTAAATCAATAATAAAAAAGGTTCCCATACGATGCAAACTTTCGTAGACACACTGTATAAATTGGTCACGAAATGGTCACGATTGGTCAGTAGGTCACAATGATTGATCAGTGGTTAGAGAAATTTTACAGGAATAGACTAAAACTAGTTTTGGAATTAACCATATTATGTAGCACCTCATCGTAAACATTTGGAGCTCATTCAATGCTACATAAATTGGTTACGAATTGATCACAGTTTACCAGTCGGTCGCGGTGATTGGTCAGAGGTTGAAGAGATTATTCAGGTGACAGTAGTTTTACACTTTTTTTTATTTTAAATTTTTTATATGTATTTCATTAATATATATAAGTACCATTTATTTACATACATATACAGGGCGTCCAAAAATATGTGGGCCATTTCTCGGATTCATATAGAACACATGAAAATAATGTGACAAGTTTCTATTATTTTTTTTCCTAAAGCCCCTCTTTACAGAGATATGTGCCCTTAAAGGACGCCGCTGGAAATCGGTTTTTCTTGAATAACTTTTTATGTACTTGGTATAATAAAATAATTTTCTAATATAATAAATACAAGTAAGGGCTCTTTAAAATGGTATGTATTCTTGTAAAATATTTGCCTTCATTAGTTCACTAGGGGCGTACTAACACAATAGTGTTAATTATTTTTACACCCTGTGTAATTAAGAAATAAAATAAGTATTTTGGGTAAATTCTTAGCTAAAAAAACAAAAAGGTACTTCTGCTAGATGTCGATAAATTAAAGCAAACAAGTTTTTGTTTAGTAAGAACATCTTAAAACAATGGGGTGTTCTGTTGCAAATAGTACTAAAAAACTTAAAAAAAAGATTTTTTTATTTTCAAGAAACACAAAAAATTATGTTGCAGCATCGTGGAGGGTCCCATAATCTTCGATAATTAAAGCTAGAGAATGCATAACATAAGAGGGAGCCTATGTCAAACCGACAAACAAAATTATTAAATACAACCCTACTTAAACAAAATGTCGTTTTTCTCGAAAAAAACTATTGATATCGGACAGAAGAACCTTTTTTAGCTAAGAGTTTAAGCTATTGAACTATGATATTTTTATTCCTTTCTTGTACAGGGTGTTAAAATAATTAGTACTATTGTGTAAGGGTTGCCTGGCGAACTAAGGACGGCAAATGTTTTACAAGAATACCATTTTAAGAAGTCCTAACTGATATTAATCATATTAAAAAAATATATTATATATATAAGTTACTAAAAAAAACCTATTTTCAGTGGCGTCTTTTAAGCTATTGAACTATGATATTTTTATTCCTTTCTTGTACAGGGTGTTAAAATAATTAGTACTATTGTGTAAGGGTTGCCTGGCGAACTAAGGACGGCAAATGTTTTACAAGAATACCATTTTAAGAAGTCCTAACTGATATTAATCATATTAAAAAAAATATATTATATATATATATAAGTTACTAAAAAAAACCTATTTTCAGTGGCGTCTTTTAAGGGCACATATCTCTGTAAAGAGGGATCCTGGGAAAATATTTTATATGTCACATTATTTTTATGTGTTTTATATGAATCCGAGAGATTGCCCACTTATTCTTGGACAACCTATGACCAATTCTCTAGCTTACTAGCTTTCAGAATTTGTTTTTTTAATCTAAAATTTTTAATTTTGGTGCCCTCACAAAAATTTTTTCGTCTTTGAATAACTTCATTTAGTACAAAACTCCTTTAATCTTGCTGACAAGCTAATTAATCATACTGACCAACGTTGACCATTTTATGACCAATTGCATTCTTTATGATTAAGCCATGTTTGATTAATTTGAGGCGAATTTTCGATGACTTTGATATTTTAAAGACGGTGTAAAAGTTGGTGTATGGATGACCAATTCGTCAGACTTAGTGACCATTTCGTAAAAAAATCGAGGCTGTTTTTTAAACCTCAAATTTCACATTTTGGGCCGCTAAATAAATGAGACTTGTGTTAGTTTTTGGAAAGCCTTGCTGTCTATGATACTAATCCACACTCGTCTAAATCTGATGCTAATGAACCAGAAGACGTTATCATATGTCATAAACCTAAGTGGGCTCTTGTCAGATAATAGATAACCGGCATTTAAATACTTAGTGGCTAGTAGCAAGCGTAGTTTAAAGTCATGGCCAAATAGGATACTGCTTAAAAAACTAAAAAAGCGTTGACAAATTTTGCCCGTTAGTTCATTAGGCGCACGCGCGTCTACCTTCGGTGGCGACAGGTGGTGACTAGTGCCAAAGCGCACAAACATTGGCAATCCATTCAGATTAGTGAGTCAATTAAAAATATATATATATATAGAGGCTTTGACAAAATATTGTTAGCCATTGAATACACAATTTAATTTTGTTGTTTGGGTGAAATTTTTGTTTATAATTGATCCTCTACAAAAAAACTTTGTACAGCACATAGCTTTACAATATCTTATAGGAAAAATAGTTATTTAAGTAACTTTATACTGTCGTATTTTTTGCAATTTCTGATCGTGACTTTTTCAGAATATAATGAAAATTTTATGTATTCTTTAAGTAGAGAATAAAAAACAATCGTTAACAAGTTATAAAGAGTCGCATATCTTTAAATGTGAATAAAAGATAAATAAAATTTAACACTATAACTGGCAGTTGACGATTATTCTTTTTTTACTTTATGTACCTTTATGACAAAAACGTCTTGCTTATATTCTCAGTCTCAGATTTCATTATAAAAGAGCCTTAATATTAGATGATTTTAAATTGTCTTCACTTTAAACGATTTGACAAGGTGGAGGCTCTTTGAATTAAATTAATTTTTGTATGTTAAAAGTGTATAACAAAAACCTTACCACTACAATTTTAAGGAGTCTTATGATATTCAAATCGATCATACAGATAGGTCTGCATAGACTAGTAATAAGATTCGTTTGAGGTGCCCATATCCTGGGTTCATTGAGCACTTAATAACTAAACGTTTTTCAAATATGAAAAAAAAACATTTGCACAAAGATGGTCCCTGTTCTGTGTGATATGTACAGTCAAGAGCGACTGAAGCATGTTTTTGTCGCAGTATCATCTCCCCCACCACTTCTCCAAAGCCCACGACTACAGAAACACCTAGTAGAGGGAAAGATTGGGGATTCAACGACTTAAACAACTCTGTTTATGGCAACCCCTCATCTTTAACCATACATCTTGATAAAGGTACCGAGTTGTTTAGTTAAGAAATCGTTGGTGTATCAGGTTACATAGAAAATTATTCTTTGTAATATCATTCAAAGATATCCAAATATCCTAAATATGTATATAGTGTGTCCAAAATTGATTAGGAATGTATTGGGATATTGAGAACTATAAGAGATAGAAAGATGAATAAATGGGAAAAGTTGTGGGACATTTAATGGTTAATCTAATGCTGTTTTGATGACGGCTGTATCTTGTTTGGTTTTTGAGTTATTTTAAAAAAGTTGAAAAAGTACATTTTAGAAAAAGTGCTGTAGTTTTTTTTTATTTCAAAGAATTTTTGGAATCTGTGAAAACATTATTGGAGCAACTTTTTAGGGGCAATGCATTTCTGTATTCAGATTTTTATTTCGACGTTTTAGTTTTGAGATACCATCATCAACTTTCGTTGTTCTTACGGCGGCCATTTGGTTTTTTTGCATATTTTTAAAGAACGTTTTTTTTCTCTTTAAATAATGTATAGCACTTTATAAGTATTCTTAATTTTTATGTTAAAAATCGTCAAAATGCTTTTTGTCCAAGTTGGCCATGCAAGTTTATTTTTAACTTTTATAAACTTAGGTACCTAAACAAAGGATATTTACCTTGTGTGCATCGGCTCATTAAAATATGTGTTAATTATATCAAGCTGTAAACATTCTATCCGAAATGTGTGTATGTGCTCATGTTGCAATTAAATTGGTACCCATTAAGAATAATTGGAGAGAACATTGTTTTTTTAGAGACTAGCATGTAGGTATAATTTAGTTTTATAATTGTGTTTGTGACAATTTGGAGACTATGAATTAGGTTTTTGTATGTTATCGATAATAAAATTTTAAAAAATGTTTGTGAGCATATTAACTTATTTCTGGTAGGTTACAACTTGATATAATTAACACATACTATTTTAATGTGCCGATGCACACAAGGTAAATATCCATCTTTGTTTGGATACATAAGTTTATAGGACTGAAAAATTAACTTGCATTATCTTTTTTAACAAAGGTTCTTATTGAAAATTAATTGGCAATTGTTTCTAGAGCTAATGGCATCCGCAGTCATGGCCAACTCGGACAAAAAAACATTTTGACGATTTTTGACATAAAAATTTAAAATACCAATAAAGTATTGGACATCATTTTAAAGGGGAAAAACGTTTTTAGAATTGTGCAAAAAAAAACAAAATGTCCGCCATAAGAAAAACGAAAGTTGATGATGGTATCTCAAAACCAAAACGTCGAAATTAAAATCTAAATATAGAAATGAATTGCTCTTCAAAAGTTGCTTTTGTAATGTTTTTACAGATTTTAAAAATTTATTTAAAATAAAAACTACAGCACTTTTTCTAAAATGCACATTTTCAGTTTTTTCAAAATAGCTTAAAAACCAAACAAGATACAGCCGTCATTAAAACAGCATTAGATTATTTATTAATTGGCCCACAACTGTTCCTATTTAACCATCTTTCTATCTCTTATAGTTTTCAATATTATACATTCCCTACCAATTTAGGACACACTGCGTAATTTTTTTTTAAATTTAAGTACCTTTTGTTTATTTGTCAAGAATTTTTTATGTAACCCAGTAGATCTCTAATAAAAAATGAAATGCCTTACATACAATCTCCGGTTATTATTAGGCGTTTAGAAAAATGTATTTGTTTTTTGTTTTAACCTTGAACCTCCACTTTTGCTTTAAGTAACGTGTGATGACATTATATTTAATGGACAAACAAATATATAAAAAAAAAGATATACAAATGTACACTTTTTTAAAGTGTATACTGGGTGGTGCATTGCCTGACTGGTCATAGGAATTCTTATGTAAATTTTTATACCAATACCAAATATTCGACACCGTTTATATTAAAGCTTGTAAAAATCCAGCATACACTGGGAAAGAAGGTAACGAAACTGTGGAATATTTAATACCAGACAATAGTTTAAAATAAAACTTACCTTTAATTTAAAAAAAAAAAAAAAGAATAAGTTTGATATTTTATTATAACGAGTTCTAAAACTAGGCGTCTCATCCATATACCCGGTGACGGGGTGATATAAACATTCAAAAAAAATTAACCGACTTAAAAGAAAATAATAAAACCCAAAAAAGTTTAAAACAATAAAAAAGACGGGTAATAACATATGGTATTAAAGAAAAAAACTTTTGTTTATTTAGCAATTAACATTAAGTAACAAACAACACTTAATAAAAACTGGTTTTTGTCCAAACGCTTTAATTTATCAACATCAAACAAAAGTATCTTTTTCTAGCTAAGAATTTAACCTATCCAAAAATACTAGTTTTATTTCTATGTTATACAGGATGTAAAAACAATTATTTGTACATTAAAAATATTTTATTATAGTATTATAAAAGTTATTAAAAAAAGATATTTTTAGCAGCGTCCTTTAAGGCCACATATCGCTGTTAACAGAATTTTTAGAAAAAGAAATGTAAGAATGTCATAATATTGTCATGCGTTCCATATGCACTGGCGTAGGTGAGGGGGAGGTAATTACCCTCCCCCTCCAGCAGGATGCTTTCCCGAAGTCTTTTTTGCTTAGTTGTCATATCCACCGGAAGGTCCATTACCCCTCCCTCCCCAGAAAATGGAATTATTCACGCTACTGTCTATAAGAAGCTGGAGGAGAGCCCACATATTCTGGGACACTCTGTATATTTTAATTAAAACTTTTATTTTTTTTTTGTACAAAGTACCACTTTAATGCATTTTAACATAGAAGTTAAAATGGCGTTAAAAATTTCCAACGTCGTAGGTTAGTTTAATTTTGAATCCAATGTTCCATTCCAGTAAAGAGAATTTTGAGCTTGTTGTTGTTGGCATCTCTTACACGCAATAAGGTTTTATGGTCACCAGCATGTCAGTGCAACCCATATAACTCTCTGGTATGTACCTTGCAATTTTGTAGAATCTATAAGCTGCCCACCTAGATTCACCTCTCAATTATATATGAGACCTAAAAAGAATTTTATGGCTGCAATCAAATTGTTGTAAAACTATTTTTTCTAACGAAATTCGTAATAAAAATCCCTATTTATTGTCTTTGAAATATTGATAATTTTTTTTTTTTAATATTTAAAATTAGCTAATGATCCTAAATGTACATATTTCAATATCCCTTGCATAAAAACTATATATAAATGGCATTTTTTAATATTCAGAGCAGCCCATGCAGGCAGAGTACCATCCGTACCAAGCTATTTTACGAATACCTACTACTTTTGTGCCTTCCCTTCTCCCGATTATTTTTTTAAACATAAATACATATACGTCGTGCTAGTTTAATTTGTTCTATTGGTTTTCAATGTGTTGAACACTAATTGGCGACGATAAGACAAAAACGAATACATTTAAAGTCCGCAGCCAGCTTAAATGTAATACCTAATAAAATTTAGTTTTACTATGTTGTCCTCCGTACGGCGAAAAACGTATTTAGCAAAACGTTAAATACGGAATATTACCCCTAAGATGAAAAAGTTTCTCTTAATTTTAAAACGTAATTGGCTACGAATTAAATATACTTCACTAAAGAGCTCAAATAAAAAAAAATTAAACATTTGGTGAAAACTAAAAACAATGTTCCACTAGCGTACGACTAAATAATAAACAAATGTTGCTTCGCTGTAGGTCTTGGCTAGGATAACAAGCGGAAGCGACGAGAGGAGAGTATTAAATCTCTGTATTAGTAGCCGGTACTAGCTACAATATTTTGTGGTTAGCAGCGTTTTGAGACCAGTTTACATACATTAGAAATGCTCCGCTCATGATATTTGTTCGTTTCAAGCGACAGCGCAGGGCTTTTTGCTCACGTATATGCCAGCCGCCGGATTTAAAAATACAAGTTATTTTATGTTACCACAAAAATCAAAGACAGCGCTCTCAAACTTACCGCTTTCCGCTTGCCGCTGACGCTTGGTACCCTAGCTGTAACCTTAGATTATCTCCTTTTGACGTATCGGCAAAAATTGCCTAGAGAAGCTAAATTTGGAGCCTAATATTTTAAACTAAAACATAACAACACTGTTATTTATAAAATCAGGCAACACGTACCAGTATAGTCTAAAAACACTGATTAAAAAATACTTTAAAATGTAAGGTGTTTCATTTTTATAGCAACCTTATTAACTTTGTGTAGCTTAATTCCTTTAAAGGTATTTTTTAACTTTGTATGTTTTATAAATTTTTGTTGAGCTTTTGCTTTATTTTATTAAGCTTCATTAAATTTGCATGCATTACCTACACTAAAAATAAGTATCTCGTTTAAAAATATTTACGTACAAAATTTATAGGACGTCAAAAATCATAATAACATCTGCAACTGCACGAGGAGACATTAAAGTGTATATTATTATAAATTACAAAAAAATCAGAAAAAAAGTATTATGAAATATTAAGCAATATTTATAACCGACATACATTAAAATTACAACATAAGAGAGGGAACTTATTATCTGTTTGGCAGTCCACAAAGGCTTTATGCCTAAGTACCAGATTACCGTGGGTGTCGGGTTATTAGATGTTTAACCCCTTTTTCGCGTTGTTCCGTCAACGTTATCCAAGTACTGAAACATGCAGTTTTTTGCATTTCACAGCACCTTTTGGACAACGCGATAGTGTCACCATGGCTTTTTTTTAAATAACAGCTACCTGGAGTAAACAAAATACTACACAATGGTTTGCCAAGCCATCTGTGAAGTGACGAGCGATGAAAAATGCCAATGTATACGGTTCCGAGATTCGAACCCAGATCGCTGAAGTGAGAAGGTGGTACGTTACCGCTGCACCACTCTTGTTACAAATTAATGATAAACACTACGAATATCCTGACGTAGTTTTGGAAAAACCAAAATTTGCGGAACACACTTTTTTTCTTCGCTTTTGCTAAAGACATAGTAACAGAAATAAGGCCCAAGTATTTGTTTAAATTCGTTTTAAAATATACAGAGTGTCTCTAAAAGGTTGTGGAAAAAATGCTACCACAAATTCCAAAGGCTAATATACGACGATCTAACCCAACTTGCCTTATTCCAATCTTTGAGAGTAAAAATATTTAAATGATTTTAGGAAAAAGGTGAAAGTAACCCTATATATATATATATATATATATATATATATATATATATATATATATATATATATATATATATATATATATATATATATATATATATATATATATATATATATATATACTAGTTAGACGGCTCGGGCGTCCGACAACTCAGGCCTGATTTACTTATTTCCAATTTTGTAGCCCAAATAATTGTGAGTAAACAGGTAAGACAGTTTTGGTAGGCCTAATAAACACTCACACAATCCTGCTCTATTACTTATTCGATATTCGTACCAATTCGGTAGCAGTCCGGTACCGTAAACACGTTGAGAACCATTTTTCTAATAATTTTGATTCAGTAATCAATTTAGATGTGCCCATACAGATTTACTTTTTTAACTAAGTAATTTTAAATGTGCTTTTCATATCTGATATATTATAAAAAAATCCTGAAATATATCAATTTTTATTTTTAGGGGGACACATTTTTGTGTAAAAATTAACTTATTTAAGGTTATCCTCTTTTAAAGATTTTTTATTAATAATATAATATACAGGGTGCTTCATTAAAAAATATACACTTTTTATCCTACCCTGTATATTATGACTAGTGTTACAATTTAAAGATTTTTAAAAGAGCTTTAAGAAAATACCACCTCTAAGTACATCTAACTTTATTAGTTTTGGAAATTCGGCCATCCCAATCAGGTAGGGTAGGGTGGGGCTAGTTGAGCAATTTTTCACTTCATCGGTTATAGCTCCTCAAAAATAAATCCTAATGGCTTATAATGCATACTAATAGATTAGCAATTTATACCTTATTAATAGTGTCCATAGTAATTTCTTTCTAATAAGTCTACTTTAGGAGGTACATCTATTTTAATGTAGATAGTCAAGTATGCCCAACGTACCCCATAGGTGAGGTAAGTTGAGCAAAGGTATGGTGCTAGTGGAGCACTTAGAAAGTATAGTTAAATTATGGCTTGAATGTTAGATACGTTTCCAATAAAAAACATTTTGACAATTTGCTTTTTATATTTATAATCTTATAGTGACTAAACAACAAATCTCATTAATAAAACAGCAACGTACCTAGCTTATCTAAACTATTGAATTTAATACCTATCAATTCATCTTCGTTTTTAAACTTTTTAGGCAGTTTTATTTTGCTTCTCCTGTAATGTCTTCTGTATCTGTTAAAATTGCAGCTTTTTTCTATCTACTGTTTGATTTGGCTCCTTTTCTTGGACCAGCCTTTGTGTATGGTCGAACTATTTCCAGAGAAAATTTATAAGTTAGATAGGTCAGCTCGTTTTCTTTGTTGCTTGTACAAAGTTCGGATTGCAGCCTCTTTTAAATCTTGAGAAGACTCTAGTAGTCTTACTGTTATAAGTCCGTATCCCAAAAAATTAAAAAAAAAAATTAAAAATTATACCTAAAACCGTGGGGTTAGTTGGGCAACTGTAGCTCAACTAACCCCAACCTGAATTTTAAAGAAAAAGTAAATTTATTAGAAAACCGGTTAGAATTATATCCAATATCTTTAAACTGCAATAAATTTACTTAAGATTTACACTAACCTGATTGAGAACGGAATACATTTAACTATCACAGATAAAATCACAATCACAAAATAAACAAGGCGCACGGATACTTTTCTCGATCGCCGCGTCACCACTAGTGGTAGCACAATGAGTTCCCCTCGCGCAACCCCTTCGTTATGCTATTTGATGCTTTCGCGTGCGCTCGATAATTTTTGAGATATTTTGATTGCCCAACTTACCTCTATGCTCAACTAGCTCCGCCCTACCCTATTTGGGTAATTTAAAGTACCGCCATATTTGTAGTAGGTGAAGATATTGACTTTATATTTTAGGGTTATAAAGTACTCATCAGAAGCTTTAAAATGAGTTTACCATGAATACCTTTCCCATTTAAACTTTTTGACGTTTGTGTTGGTAGGGGGGGGATAACCGTGAATAAGTAAATTTTGACACAAACATGTGTCCCCTTAAAATAGAAATTGACGTATTTCAGGATTTTTTAATAAGTATACAAATAACCCATTTGTGGGGGTGGCTCATTTTAATTAAAATGCACTGTATATATGAATGGTAATGGCTTTATGACCACTCTTCCAATCAGGAACTAATTTACCAACAGCCATGCGTATATGGTCTTAAAGACACAAAAAAGCAAGCAAAACTTTCCAGGAAACTGCAAGTCTGTATCATTATTTAGCAAAAGAAACTCAAAAAACTTCGCAATATTATATGTAACGTAAAGACATATTTATAAGCATCATAGATTAAATTGCATCATAAAAACGGGCCCCACGAATAATCAAAATGAGTGGCCCGAGTTTTAGAACTTTTAGGTTGCCAAATCTGTTTGTGTTTCTTCGCTCTCTCCAAAGAAACAATAACCGAAATAGGGACAAAGTTTTCTATAAACTCCCCTTTAAATATGTTACATATCAATACCAAAATTGTCAGAACTTTCAAAGATATCAGTGGAAAGATATATTTTTATCTAGCAATTTTATTTAAATATTTTTATTTGCATTTATAGCTTTTTTTATTATAGATACATTTTTCTAGGTCAATATAATATATCTCTGTATTTGTATGAAATATACAGGGTGTCCCAAAGATGAACTGCAGCAACCGATTTCTCGAAAAGTACAGTTTGAAATTTTTGAAAAATTGGCAAGATAAAAAAGAGCATTAGGAGGCATACGGCTAAACTGGTATTTTACACTTCTCAGAATCTCCCGTTATACCGGAACTTAATATCAACTTTTCTGTTTTAAATGGAACACCCTGTATATAACTATTTTTAAGATTCTTAGTTAAATTCTAAGCTTATTTTATGTATGGCCCTATAACTTCTCATACCGTTTTGAATTTTATGTTAAAAATATCAACCGAACTAAAAATTAGAAAATAATTTTTCATTAAAAATAATATTGTCATTTCATAGTAAAAAGCGTGGGGTGCATTTTACTATTTTTTCATAACTTTTCCATCATAGATATTGGCAAATATAATAATTATAACATTTAATATATTAAGCACCCCACGCTTTTTTACTATGAAATGACAATATTATTTTTAATGAAAAATTATTTTCTAATTTTTAGTTCGGTTGCATATAAAAGCGTGTTTTTTTAGTTTTTTTAAACTATTAATTATTTTTCATTTTTTAGTTCGTTATATCAATTAACTTTGCTACCTTGACAAAATGGCGAAAAAATTTTTAGTGAACAAGAGTAGCAAAGTTTGAAATGTTGCCAACAGATGGCAACCCACTCAAAAATTTCTTCGCAATTGAGTAGCAAAGTTTGGAATGTTGCCAACAGATGGCAAAGAGTAGCAAAGTTTGAAATGTTGCCAACAGATGGCAACCCACTCAAAAATTTCTTCGCAATTGAGTAGCAAGTTTGGAATGTTGCCAACCGATGGCAACCCAGGTGTTGTTTTTATAATATAATGGAATTTTTTTTTCCTGGCGATCAAAAACAAGATAACGGGATACTGTTTGCAGATTATTGCATTGTCATGGGTCATTAATAAGTGTGCAAAGTTTCAAAGAAATCGAATAGCTGGAAGTTGGTTAAAATTAGGCTCAAAGATTCCGTTACATAGATAGCCAGATGGATAGATAGATAGTTACAACCCAAGTTAATAAAAGCGTGTTAAAAAGTTTTCTTTCGTGCATAGCCACCTTCCCAAATTGGCGCACAACACCGCATTAAAATTTAAAATATGACAGATTTGTCAAAGTCAAGCGTACTTTTCATCTTATGCAAACTCATAAATAGTAAAGTTTGATACCCAATTTTGATTTTATTACTAAAGTTAAAACTCATTTAAAAGAATCCAAAGATCTTTGCGGTGTAAACTAGGCTATCAGTCAGTGGGTAGCTTTGCGGTGTAAACTAGGCTATCAGTCAGTAGGTAGCTAACCCACAATACACCAAAGTTAGAGGTTAGAAAAGTTTATTACCGTTTTATGAAAAATATTAAATTTGTTGAAAATGATGTTTTCCACTGTAAACAACGTATTGAAAATGCTTTGGTTTATTACCTAGTGATAGTTTTCTTTGTCTAAATATGAGGCATCAAGTAAGTGTTTTATCATTTTTTACAAATTACAGAAGCTTGGTAATTTATGTATAAGTCATGTTGGGCATTATTATTTTGATGACCGCCTGTTTTAAAAACAAGTGAAGTGTTATTCGTTCGTTAAAAAACAGATGAAGGTTATACGCTCCCGGAACGAATACGTTCAGCGAACGAATGAGTTCAATTTAGCAGAATTGAGCCCCTGTCCCCAACCCGTCGGCAAATGTTGTCAAGTTCGATTATTCAATTGTCTAATCTTGCGCATCCGCCAGAACGGACGATTTTTCACTTTTCCGGTTTTCCTGGAAAATGCTGGAACTTAACGGGATACTGTTTGCAGATTATTGCATTGTCATGTTTCCTTAATACGTGGCAAAGTTTCAAAGAAATCGAATAGCTGGAAGTTGGTTAAAATTAGGCTCAAAGATTCCGTTACATAGCCAGCCATGTTAAAAATGGCGTTTGAGCCATTACATAAACATCTTTTTTTTATAAAATTTACATAGAGGAATAACTACTTTCGTTAACTGTATTGATGTATCGGCAAATACTAAATATAGGGTGATCAACAATTAACGTTAAAATTCCATTGACAAAATCCTGAAAAATCATTTTTTAAACCCTATCTTTTATTACCCCATCCTATTAAGCGTTTAAAAAGAGGGATAAGCTTGTATACGGATGTATATATTAAAAATTTATAGTTTTCAATTTACCTACTGAAAATTTATATAACTTATGAACAAAATATATAGAGCGATTCTTGAAGCTGCATTAAAATATTCTAAAAAAATATTCATAATTTCTTGCAGTATTGAAATGATATAGTCCTAAGATCCGAATAGGAAGCGACCTTCACCCATCTATTTACAGGATAAAAATTATTTTATATTAAATATATTATTTAAACAAAAGGTATTGCGACAAAGTTGCACCTAAAGAATTATGGTCTAGGCTATATTTTAATTAAAAAAATAACCTCAAAATTTTTGACACACTATGTATAATGGTAATTTTAATTTTTTTACTCTACATGATACTACTAATGTATACTTATTTTGTTTTCTCTCAGTTTTATAAATAAAGCCATGGGAAATAGTTTAAATTTAAAATTTTTGAAAAATTATTAAAATTTTTTGGTACATTCTTATTATTTAAACATAGATCTTTTAATAACTTGCCTTAAAATGTATTAAAAAGAATAGGGCGTACTTTATTATACAAGGTGTATCAAAAATTTTAAGGTTATTTTCAAATTCTAACGCTCTAGCAATCAGTGGCGTGGCCAGGGTTTAGGGGCATGAGGGGCGAAGTCCTTTTAAGGAGCCTGTATCTTTCAGAATGAAGCTTAGTTTTAAAATACCGCTTTAAGATTCCATTTTACATGGGGTAATAATACATCAACATATTATACCGTGTGTCCCAGGATGGGTGTTTCAAAGGAAAAATGGATCAACAATTTTTGAATTTTAGAACGGCATTTTGGAAAACGGATAGCATGGTCCAAAACTAAGACACAAAAAATACTTTGATTGGTATTATACCGGGCGAGTAATACTTAAATAAATAAAAATGCCAAGGTATAAATTACTTTTATATTTAAAAATAGAGCAAAATTGTATAAGCAAAGTGTTGTAGAGAATTTTATGTCAAAATTTCAAATTAAACCAATAAGGTATAGACAGCTGTTTTTTGCACTACGCATTAAAAACTGAAATATTAGGCAAGATGAAGCAAAGAAGTTAAAAGATATTTCTTATTTTCTCCTTTTTAAAGTTGTTTTTTTTAATTCGCTTACTTATGTTCAAGTATTTAAATGCGTAATGTTGAAAATTTGAAAAAACATGCTTTTATTTTAAGTTTTTACCTTAAATTCAATTCTTTACAACATTTGTTATACAATTTTATTTTATTTTTAAAAATAAAAGTGGTGACATTCACATTGGGTAATTGTTTATTTCTTTTTAGCTATAATTATTTATCCTCTTTTAAAATCGTGTGTTGACTTATTTTGGCAGATCTATTATTTTTTAGATTTAACAATGTTAAATTCCAAACTAAACACTCACCCAGTTTTATAGCATTTAGCAGGTATCAATATGCTATTGTAATTTTTGCACTAAGTAGCGGTTTAATTTAAAAAAAATGTAATTTTAATTTGTGCATTTACAGACTTTGTAATTGTGGTGGTATATTATTGGTAATAGCCATAGTTTTGTTCTGTGAAAAATATGCGAAAAATCAAAAGAAAGTATTTTTAAAGTAATATTATTTCATTAGTAGAGGGCGCCAAGTCAAGGGGACAGGGGGCGCCCCTCTTCACCCCCTGTGGCTAAACCACTGGTAGCAATACCTTTGTTCAAATACTATATTTAATATAAAATAGTTTTTATCCGGTAAACAGATGGGCTGTTCGAATCTTAGACTATGAGGCAAAATGAGCATTATATAGATTTATCTACATCATAAAGATACTCCTCAAAAATAACTAAAACAAAGTTTCCAAGATTAAAAATCTGTTTTTTTCTCTGTTCTCTGCAGATGAAACAATAAATGAAATGGGGTCAAAGTTTTTCTATAAACTCTCTATAAAATTCATAGATATATAAAATATATCAATATGTTCTCTAAACGATACTATAAACAAGCTTTTTGCTTTGTCGTCAGATCGTTGAGGAAGATATCAGAAGAAAGCATTTTTATCTTTCATCTATTAGTTTTCTGTTTAGTTAGATATTTTTTGGTTTACCTGCCATTTTTAGCAAAATAATTTCTAATTTACAGTCATTTATTCCGGTCGTCTATTGGTGAAATAAGGACTCATAAATTTATTTTTAAAATATGAATATTAACGGCAATTACATATTTTTCTTTTACATAAATTTTTGTCCTCTTAGCTTAGAATTCGAATTTTGCTCTCTAGCTAAAAATGTTGAGAGGATTAAGACCATACGTAGAATATGATTTTGGGGGTTCGATTCAATCTACTGTCAGCTTGTTGCCAGGTATACAGTCGTTACTATAACGTCAACAGTTTAAGCTGATTTCTTAGAAGATATCTTAAGCCGCCCGACTATCGCAAGTAGATGGCAAGCTTTGTTCTTTATAAGCGCCGTTCCACTGTTCATGATTCCGTGTTAAATTGATCATTTTTTTGGCTTGGAATACTACAAGGGCAGTCCGATAAGCCTACAAAACAAGAAACGAAAATCTTGGAAAAGTGACAATTTTTTTCAACATAGTCTATTGCTAACTTGAGACACTTGACCCAGTGATGCTTCAACTCTTTTAACCCGTCTGAAAAATAGGTTTTCTCGTGGTCTGCAAAGTAGGCCTCCTTAGCCGGCGATGACTTTCTAATTTGCCTCAAATTTCTGCCCGGCAAGTAACTTTTTCCAAGTTTGGAATCCAAAAGAAGTCGTACGGGGCCAAATCAGGAGAATACGGTGAATACGGCGGGAGTTCCTAGCCCAATTTCGCCGTGGCGACGGCGGAGTTGTGATCTGGTGCGTTGTACTGGTGGAAGAGCACTTTTCTTTGCCAAATGGGGCCTTTTTATATAGGGTTTTTAATTTTAGAGTCTAGGAATAAGAAAAACTATTGTAGGCAGTACATTTATTTAAAATTTAGAATTGGATTTTTAAACAATTCTTTCCGTATAGCCGGAAATGTTAAAACTGAATAAAATTTCTAAAGTGCCACGAAAAAATTCAGTGGATTAATCCAAACACTTCTAAAATTTCAATGATTTTATAGGTTGTTTTGAGGACTTCTAAAAGAGAGCTTGTAAAAACGCTGAAAAAAGAAAAGCAGCCCCTAATTATATTTTTATCAGTCATGTCTATTATACAAGGGATTGGTACGATTTAAATTATTGAGTGGGCAACCATAAAAGGGGCATCATCGTGCAATTAATGTTAAGTGGCATTCAAAGAAAATTTTATTAATGAATTTCGCCAAAAAGTTTTGAGTTTTCCAGTGAAGTTTTTTAAAAGCCTGCTGGTCAAGTTGCTCTTGTTTTTAATGAAGAATATTTTTATAATTGTGAGCCTTTTCAACAAAAAACAAAGCAGTCTACGTGTTTTAACTTTCAACTGCAATTAAAGAGGAAATGAAAATTCTTTTAAAAAGTAAAACTTTTTTTCTACTTAATATTACTTCTTTGCCGCGTAATATTAAGTAAACTGTTTTCATTTTGACTCTTTAACTCAGAACACTGAGATTCTTTTCGTTTTTGTATATCCATATACATTCTTTAACTGAGGTGGAATTATTAAAAACATTCCTTTGCCAACTTTTGCCCTTCCTTATTGCCTTCTTAGTTTATAGATACCAGATATATTTCAGTTAACAAAGATGCCTTTTCAAGAACGAAACAGGAGTTTTATTATTACGTGTTTTGTTGTAATTTACCTTATTATTGCCAATAATAATGGTAATAACTAAGCTAAAATATGTTAATGCTCTTAATCAGGGTTTTTTTATCTAAAACTATAAAAATATTTTTTCAGTATTTTACAATAAAAACATTAAAGTTATGAACTTTTGGAAAACTAAAATGTACCATTATACAGAGGGTTCTAAAAGTTGAGTCATAAATCCTAACAGGTTGTAGAACTCCTAACAAGTAGCCCATTTACCTTTTTTATTTTACTTCCTTTTCGAGTCCTAAAATAAGTGACACAAATTTAAGAACCCCTTTATATTTGATGTCCAATAAACTTCTCGTAACGTACAATCCTATTTTTAATTTAAACTGTTTTATTGTTATATCATCAGTCTTTACTCTTTTCTAAAAGGTGTATTGAGATAATTTTTTTATATTTTATACTTCTTTTGACGCACAATCCTATTTTTAATAATATCTGTTTTATTGTTATATCATCGGTCTTTACTCTTTTCTAAAAGCTGTAATGATCTAATTTTTCAGGTGCGAAGTATCAGTCCAATCTCAACGAAATCGACAAATCGGAGCAAAAATCGGCATCAGATAATGAAAGTAAGGGAGGAATCTTCACTGACAAAAAACAGTGCTGTTGCTTTTAAAAGTAAGTTAACCATTTGCATATAATTATCTGGAAAAATGATTTTTATCTAATAGTTTTATTTGGGCGTTTTTTTATTTTAAATTTATTTACGCTGTGTTTATGTTATCTAAAGTCATAAAATTCGATAAATAAATATAATAGGGGCATGTTTTCTAATGCTTACTAAAAAGTTCTCTTCTGTTAAGCATGCCTGACCATAACAACCGTGGTTTAAACAAAAGACATTTTGCATTCTCAGTTATTTACTTCAAAGGAAAATTTAATCATTTCTTTTGTATCAACTTATTTTCAAAACTCTAAGAAAGAGCGAGAAAAGTCTAGTTATTATTTTTAATTAAAGTAACTTGTAGCTTTACCCTGACAGCAAGTATACGATCTTTGGTGTATATTATTTTGTTTTATTCCGAATGATATATAGGATGTAGAGGGTAGTGTTCCGGCGGGGTAGCGACACGCTGAGAGACGTCAAAGGGCCAAGCCATAGGTCAATATGAAAGGGGAAATTGAGAAAATTCTATTTCCTTCGACCTTTTGACACGTTATAAACTAATGTTCATGACTCCATTATATACCTCGAAACGCTTTACACATGTATAGCACCAACAAATAGTTGTTTTGACAACGTTATATGCGATAAACGCTTCGACAGTTTTGATAAAAGAAAACGCGGTTGGTTTATTATTATGTTTTTATTTTAAGTGACAGGAAAATAATTGGAAATTTTGCTGATTCTAATTTTATACCGGGTTAGTAACAAGAACTGCAACTCCTAAATATCTTTTAAACCGCTTAAGCTACATTTACCAAATTTGGTATCTGGAAGGTATCGGGCATAAAGAATTCATAGTAATATCAGCACCATTACCAGATTTCCCAGTTTAGTGCTTCATGTATTTTTTTCGTTTTTTAAATTGAATTTCCTATTTATTTTTATTGCAATAAATTGCGCAGGCTAACATTAATAAGTCCACAAATTTTCAAAATTCCATTTTTACTAGCTGCTAAAGATATGAAACACCACATTTTAGGTAAAACGTTTAGATGCGCTCAAATATCTCTAAAACCACCTAATTTGCGTTTACAAATTTTGGCATTTAAGGGTTTCTGTGCAAGTAGAATTGAACAGTGATACTGTCATTGTTGCCAGATTTTTTAGTTTTGCGCTACATGTAATATTTTTGGTATTTTAAATAGAGTGCCTTATTTATTTTAATTGCAATAAAAGGAGCATGCCAACTTTAGTAAGATTCCAAATTTTCAAAATTCATTCTTTACCAGTTACCGAGATATGACATACACCGCAATTTTATTGGCATTTGGCAACAATGAAACCCTAAATACCAAATTGTGTAAACATAGCTTTAGCGGTTTTAATGATATTTAGGACCTAACTTACTTTTGCGGAAAGTGTAGTGTATTATATCTCAACAACTTATAGAGCCAGAAATTTGAAAATTTAAAATTAATAAATTTATTCCGTCCAATTTGATGCAATAAAAATAAATGGGGCATTTGATTTAAAAAACTGAAAAAATACGTGTAGCACAAAACTGGAAAATTTGACAACAGTGCCGAATATCAGTATTTAATTCCACATGTCCAAAACACCTTAGATACCAAATTTGGTAAACGTAGCTTTAGCGGTTTTAAAGATATTTAAAAGTTGCGGTACTTTTTACTTACCCGGCATGTAATTGGTTTCACGTTGATAGCTGTTTTTAATTAGAGAACTTATAAAGAATATTAAGAAACATGGCAACATTTTAAAACATGTTGTAAATCATAATAAAGGTACATAAATAGGTACATTCAAGGTAGAAAACATTTTTAAAAAATTGTTATAACAGTGTGTCTCAGGATGGGTGTTACAAGAGGACAAATGGGCAGAAAATTTTTGAATTTTTAAAACAGAATTTTGGGAAAACCGCTCGCATGGTCCAAAACAAATAAATACAAAATTTTACCTAATTGAGTATTATGCAGGGCAGAGTTATAGCTAAAAGTGTGAAAAATGCCCAGGAGCTAACTACTTTTATTTTTAAAAATAAAACAAAATTGTATTAGTAAATGTTGTAGAGCATTGAATTTAATGTCAAAATTTAAAGTTAAAGCATAGGAGTAAAAAAAGTAAAACAACCTAAATAATGGGCAAGAAGATGTAAAATTTTAAAAAATAATAATATTTCTTTTTTTTAATTCGTTGTTTTTAAGCCAAGTTTTTTAAAAAGTGTTAAAGCTAATTTAAAAAACTGAGCAAAAACATGTTTTTTTACTTAAATCCTTTAACTTTAAATTTTGATATAAAATTTAATTCTCTACATAATTTACTTATACAATTTTGTCCTGTTTTTTGAAAATAAAGGTAATTTACTCTTGGTTATTTTTATATTTTAAGTTATAACTCACCCTGTATATTACCAATAGTAGTAAGATTTTTATTTATTAGTTTTAAACTCTAAGACCAGTTTTCCCAAAAGGACGTTTAAAAATTCCAAAATTTTTGGTCCATTTGTCCTCTTGTAACACCTATCCTGGGACACACTGTAATAATAATAGCTTATAGTATGATGGGTATTTAATTTTTTAATATATTAATAATTCTAGAAAACTACTGAACTGATTCTGAAAAACTAGACTTTGTTGAAGAGAGAATTTAAAACCCCTTAGGATAAGATATCACTTAACACCCTTTTAACTTAAACTCTTTGACGTTTGTGTTGGTGGGAAAGGGGATTACCCTGGAAGTAAATTATGACACAAAAATGTGTCGCCCTAAAAATAAATAATGACGTGTTTCAGGATTTTTCTTTAAGAGTACAAATAACAGAATTATAGGGGGTGGCTCATTTTAATTGAAATGCACTACTGTGTATTACAGATGTTTTAAATGTATAAAAGGGTATAGGGAAACCAGGTTATGTCATTGTTCCGCACAGACCTTTGTGTGGACCACTTGCATTTTAAATGATGTATTTAGTGGTGTAGTAACTAAAATGCAAAGTGGACGGGCGGTATGCATAGCAAGAGCAAAGGGAATCCTATATGCGTTTGGGGAAAACACATCAAAGACAATATGTGTTACTACGATTCTAAGACGAACTCTAGGATTTTACTTTTGCCGGAACGGCGCTCTCATCTCGGCATGTCTTTTGAACCCTAATATTTTATTCCCACAGTCAACCTCCATTATTTTAACAAAGTAGTGTATTTGTAACCTGTTTTGCTTGCGGTTATTTATTTGCCATACGTTTGTCTAATTCTTAAATAAAACAAAGATTGTTGCAACAATGCAATAAATTTCATTTCTAAATTTTCTGGGTAAATAAATCTATTGTTAAATTATTAAAGTAAGTAAAATTGATCCAAAATACGGCTTTTTATTAATCTTATATATTACTTATCCCAGTTTTACAAAATTGGACAGTGTTATTTGGAACATTAACTTAAGGCTAATCAAGCTCTAACTTGATTAAACTTATTCAGTTCAGTGGCGTTTCACGCGGTATCTAAACGAATATTTTTGACAAAAAATGTACGCAACTGTCTTTTATTTAAATTTTAATATTTTATTGGGACTAGGCAATCTAAAATACAATTTTTTTAGCTTTTGATCTTGTTTCTATCTTGCTTAGTTTTTAATGGAAAAAAAATAAAATTCAAATTAAATACACAATAAACATAGAAAACATTTGAAAGCCGGATTACATGGAAACGGCTGATTTGACGACTATTTACGAAGAGAGCTTTTTGTAGGAAATTTAATTTTAAGAATGTGGTTAGTAAATTTTTTAAGTTAATGATTTTCGGGTTATGCATAAAAAAAATATTGATGACATAAAACTGTTATTCACGATATTAAACTTCTTAATATTGATATTAAGGGCTTTAAGTTTCATAATATATATTTTTTAATACTGGGTGCCCGACTATATTTTGACTTATTTTGATCACAAATAACTTTTAGAACAAATAAAGATATCGAAACGCGGTTTTCACAGAGAGCCTTAGATTTTTGTAAAGTGTTTTTATCATATCCGTGCTATTTTGTTGCAACATTCCGTTACCAAAAAAAAACAAAATTGTTGATTTTTTGATATAGAGGCAACTTTGTTATTTTAAATGAAACTTACAATTCATTCTGTCTGCAAAGTCGGTTTACTGACGATAGTTGAACGCGACAACGTCGAAAGAATCATTACCCATATCGTCGCAATTATCGTTGCTATAAACAATTGACACCACATTCACTTTTTACTGCACGCTCACTCAAGTAGGAGAGAAACAGATGTCGAACGACGCGGAGATTACGCCTCTTTGTCGCTCGTTCTGCGCTCGCTCTTGCATTTTAGGCCTTAAATGGAACGCGCGAGGTAACGCCGCATGAGTCATGTTTTTGGTGCGTGCAGCCGGGTCCATCGAGTTATAAGACGTTGTCACGTCAAAAATGTAACATAAACTATGGTTATTTCCAAATATAATGGAATTATTGATCTTTAAAAAATTGACTGCATAGCAACTTAGCATTATAAGGTTACAGAAAATAATAACGGCAACAAAGCTATAGGATTTTTGCAATATTATCAAAAGTTTTAAGAAAAGTAATCTAGCCTTACTGCAATTAGTTATTTGGTAAACAGCGTATAGCTTTGTTGCCGTTATGTTTTTCTGTAACCTTGTATGTAGCAAATTTTTCATTGTCAAATATTACTTTTAATTGGCATGCTGTTAATTTTTTAGAGACCAATAATTCCATTATTCTTGGAAATAGCCATAGCCTTTGTTACATCTTTTTGAAGGGAAAATATTGAATTTTAAGCCGGTGAAAAAATATACATGGTGTTCCGTTTAATATTGCAAAGTTGACCTATATCGGAAAATCGACCATTCTTTTTGTGTTAACGAGAATGTTGCAACCAAATAGCGGGGAGGTGATAAAGAAACTTTTAAAAAATCTTATGCTGTCCGCATTTTGAAATTTTTGTTTCTTCTAAAGTTATTCACAATTATAATGGATTAAAATATAATCGGACACCATGCATAATAAATGATACTTTTACAGTAGCGTTAGAAAAAAATATACTAATTTTATATGCCCAGTTTAATGTGCGGTATTACCGTTAATTACCCGTTATATTAACTTAGTGTTTTTTTTCAGGTTTTCCAGTACTTCTTACAATCGTCTTTCAATTAGCAACGTATGTATTACGCACGGTGAATGCATTAAAAAGACCTAAATGTTTAAATTTAAAAAATAAAAAAGAAATGTTAACTGTAAGTTGAGACAATGGGCGCTTAAGTGTAAAATTGTTTATATGTAAAATCTATTTTAACATAAAGACTGAGATTGAATAGATTGAAAATCTATGGAGATCACAAAAATATTTCAAAAAAAATTAGCTATATACATTGAAGTATGTTATTATCTAAATTAATCTGCACATGGTAATTGTTATTAAGGAAGGAATCAAAATTAAAAAAAATGTTAGTAGGCACTCCGCTAGGAAATTGTGTATCTTTCTGATGTCGTTAAAGTTTATTTAATCTTAAAATAATACAGGTGTTATTTTACGCAAGAGCTAAGTTCCCTGATGTTAAAAAAAAGACCATCGAGCTTTAAGTTAGTGCCAAAACTCCCGTATCAAGGACGAAAATACTGTATGTTCCTTTATTGTTCCACTCTGTATTTATCATATGGTTAAATCCAAAACGTTCATATTTTTGCAATGGTAGAGAACTAGACTAAATATCATAATAAGTAGCTTTTCTATATACTTTAGAAAAACATACCAACCGTATGATAAAAGATAAATACAATAAGTCATTTACTAAAAGTTTTTGTTGTAAAAACATAACAGGGTAAAATTCCTTATGGTAAAAGCTGTGGTACAGTCGTTCAAAAACAGATAGTTCGATATTATCCTCCAGTAATTACTATTCGATTTTAGAAGTTTTTGATAACTTATTTTAATTTATTAAAAAAATGCCTAATATAATTTAATTAGTGATATCTTTTTATTAACGCATATCTAAAAAAATATTTAAATTAGGACCCTAAACTGTTTTACTTTCCTACATGTTGGTATTAAATAATATTATTTAATCACCAACTAATTATTTAAAAAATTTCTTGTTTTATCATGATTACTTAATTGATATTAAACTATTTATACAAGATGTCTCTAAAAGGTTTACAAACGCTACCACAATTTCCTTGGACCAAAATACAAGGATCTAACGCAATTCACCTTTGTCCAAAAATTGGTCGTTTGCAAGATACAAGCAGGGCTGTGCCCAACCACGGAAAATTGTAAAATAAATGTAGAATGGAAGGGCGGTAGATAGGAAATAAAATTTGTACAATCGAAAAACGGTTCAAAATAAAAAAAAAGGTACCTTCTTTTATTGTTTTTAAATTTTGGTCTTCAAAATTGTAAGGAAGGGAATTTTCTTATGGGGAATACAGCAGAAAGTTGGGATTGTAAAATTGTGAAAGTGGGGACCTTTTTTGGGCCGGCAACATTTTTTTCACCACGGAGCAATAACCCTAGAAACGGCCCTGGATACAAGATTTCAGAGTTTTTGTTTTATTTTAGTTATTTTTAAAATATTTTATTTTACATAAGACAATTTTTACAAAATTTAGTATTAAAAGGTTTTGTAGAGTGGAGAATTGAAATATGCTAATGTTTTTGTAGTAAAATGTAAAGGGAGCCACTTGCAGTCTTTTGCTTAGGTTCAAAGTGTCATAACTGTTTTTACCCCGGTATATTATAATTTTAGTAAAGAATGTTTATTTTTTGCACAAAAAGGGAAACTTAATAAATAACGCTTTGACCAACCGTTTTAAGATATTTCAGATTAAACATTTCATGCTATGCCAAAGTTTGCCATTGCATTCATTCACGCTCTATCTAGAACACCTGGTAGTGTCCAAAAAGTTTGAACAACCACTAATTTTTTGGTCCAAAATACAACGATCTAAAGCAATTATCTAGTCGAAAGTTTGCTGGTTTGCAAGATACAGGGGGTCAAATTTTTTCATTAATTTTTTTCTTGGACACGCTGTATCTCGCAAACGAACAACTTTTAACAAAGGCAAATGGGGTTTAATCGTTGTATTTTGGCGTAAGGAAATTGTAGTAATTGTTTGCACAGACCTGTTAGAGAAACCCGGGTGGCCTAAAGAAAGCGTAAAGAAATGCGAAGGAATTTTTTTATTTGAAAAAATCTTTAACCTAAAATATCTCAGAATCGGTTACTTATTGCGATATTTATAAGGTATGCCTTTTTTGTGCAAAAAATATGGGAGAATAAAAATATTAAAATCATATTATACCAAGGCAAAAAAGTAATAACACTTTAAACAAGAGCAAAGGACTTCAGGTGGCCCCTCTACATTTAACAGTAAAAATATGAGTAGCTTTGATTTCTCACCTAAAAAGCCCTTTGTACTGAATTTGAAAAAAATCAATAATAAAATATTTAAAAATAGGTAAATCCAATAATACATAAAATATTTAAAATAGGTAAAATAAAATAAAATAAAAACTTTGACACCCTCTATCTTGCAAACGAATAACTTTTCGACTAAGGTAAATTGCAATAAAGTTGTTTTTTGGCCCAAGAAGTCTATGGTTGCATTTTTGTACAGACTTTTAGAGACACCCTGTAAAAAAATATACGTCTTAAAGCATAAAATAACTAAGATTTTTGACTGTTTTTGCATTGTTACCTCAAATCTGTAAAAAAGATTTTTTAAAAACTACCAGTCAACAACATTTATTTGATGCCGCTCCCACCACCTTTATTTTTTGAACGAAAACAATTAAAAAAAATCTTTGACGTATGAAATTAATGCATTAATACTATATTTTGAAGTATAATTGACAGATGAAAATTTTAAGATGGGTGCTAAGCGCCATCTTATAAAAAAATAATGGAAAGAGGGCTTATGGCACATCATTCTTAAGCTCCTGACGAGTACTTTATACCCCTAGAATATAAAGTTAATATCTTTACCTACTACAAAATAGTGGTAGGTACTTTAAAATTACTCAAATACCTGATTTGGATGGCCATATGTCAAAACCAATAAAGTTAGATGTACGGTGGTGGTATTTTCTTAAAGCACTTTTAAAGAACATTTTAATGGCATACTGGTAATAACATACAGGGAGGACAAAAAGTATATATATTTTTAAATGAAGCACCCTGTTTATTATATCAGCGTTAAAAAGATCATTAAAAGAGCTTTATAAAATACCACATAAAGTACATCTTACTTTTATTAGTTTTGAAATATGGCCATCCAAATCAGGTATTTGGGTAATTTTTAAAGTACCGCAATTTTGTAGTAAGTGGAGGTATATTGATTTTATATTTTAGGGTTAGAAAGTACTCGTCAGAAGCATTAAAATGATGTGCCACAAGACTCTCCTTCTCATTTAACACTCTTTTCCAAGGTGGCGTCCAACCCATCTTGAAATTTTTCGATTTCACTCTAAATATGTAATTTATGCAACAATTTCATATCTCAAAATTTAGGTTTTTAAAATTCATCCGTTTAAAAAATTAAATGCCGGGGGTCATTAAACAAATGAACTGTACATGTGGGAATTATAAGTCAGTTTATAAATGTAAGTTCCTTTTTTAAAGTTTGATGAATCTTTAGATTTTTTAGTTTGTTCATTAAAAAGGTCCGAATAAAAAATCTACCATACCTTTGCAATAACAACGAAGTTTCTTTTAAAATAAATCATTTGATCGACTGTACATTCTAGCAACTGATATTTTAGTTAAGGATCTGATAACATTTTGGGCTAAGACCCTATAGTGGTGTCCAAAAATGTTATGAGACTTCTAACTTGCCTGATAATTTTTATCATATGGTATAATTTATATAAATGCAATCTAAAATTATAATAACCTAATGTAAATATCCAATATTAAAATACTTTAGAAAATAACATAAAAAATAGCCAAGCCGGTGAAATTGGATTTTGAATGTTGGTATTGTTTTTTTATTAAAACTGAACGAAAAGAATAACTTTTAAAATTTCAATAAATTGAAACAAATAGGTATGTATTTTAATACTTGAAATATTATTACACAAATATTTTTATTTTATTTTTACTAACCTTATATTTAAAAGGCTAATTTTTGTTTTCCTTTTATGATGTTGACATATTTTTAAACTAATTTAATTATTTTTTCTTTTATTTAAAAATAACAAAATGGGTTTCAAATTAATTTTTAAATTATTTAAAAACTTTTTTCTTGCAAAAGCATTTTAAGAGTTTTATTTTTTTCCCATTACTATATACGGGATGTACTCAGGGCCGTGCCTGGCAGGTGATGTCGAGTGGTGCAAGGCACCAGGGCGCAACGTTTCAGGGTGGAAAGTTGTGAAATAGGAGAGGAAAAAAAAAGAAAATAGCAATGGGAAAATCTTCAATAGGGAATGGAGATGTTTTTGCTCTTCGAAAATTTGTATACCTATATTTGCATTTTGTCGTAGGGGCGGCAAATAATTAAATAATTTTTTTGCACCCTGGCGCAAGACACCGTAGGAAAGGCCCTGGGTGTAATAGCCTTAATTTCCTGGAGCTAAAATATGATGATCTAACCTAACATACGTTAGTTCAAAAGTAGATGATTTCCTAGATAGTGTCAAACATTTATTCTAGTTTTAGTTTTTAATAAATAATTTTGTCTTTAATGGGTGTATTGTCACAATATTTGGCTAGAGGGGATTTGAGAGGTAAGAAATTGAATCTGCTATCAATTTTATTGTAAGCGCTAAAGGGCGCTTTCTGCGAGATCTTGCAAAATTAAAAACAAATTTACTTTTAAAGCCAGTCTGTATGTAACTTTTAGATACATTTTTTTATTATTCCACATATTTTACGTTAAAAGGTATACGTGGTAAAAGTTAATTAAGGCAAGCGTTTTTAAGATACCCGGATTTAAAAACTTATTTCCTGTTTGGTCAGGTCTAAGCTATACAGTGTATTTTAGAATAAGATACTACTTTTTAGGAATATGGTAAAAAAGCATACATTTGTTTAAACTTTACCACCGTGTATCTCAAAAGTTAAGTCATTTAGGACATAGGTGTACTTGAACTTTTTTCTTAATGTCACCTAAGGAATCATACTCTTAAAGATAAGCATCTTATTCTTCTATAGTTTAGACCTGGCTAAACAGGAAGTGATTTTTTAAAACCGGATATCTCAAGAACGGCTGCCTAAATTACCTCTTATTACGTATACCTTTTTTATGTAAAATATGTGGAAGAATAAAAATTTGTATTTAAAAGTTACATTTAAAGTGGCCTAAAGAAGTTATTTTGTTTTTAATTTTGCAAGATACCGCAGTAAGCGCCCTCTAGGATTTACACTAAAATTTATAGCAGTTTCCTGTATTTCTCACCTCCCAAAACCCTCTCTGTCCAAACACTGTGAGATTACACCAATGAAAGACAAAATTATTTATAAAAACTAAAACCAGAATAAATGTTTAACACCCTGTATCTCCAAAAATATACACTTTTGGACTAAGGTATATTGGGTTGGATCGTCATATTTTAGCCTCAGGAATCTGTGGTAGCTTATTTTTACACCTATCAGAGACACCCTGTATTTGTTTCCAAAATAAGATTATATAGTAACCGCCAGAAATGTTGAACCATATGGAAAACTTTTTTTATTTTTAATTTTTTTAAAATATTTATTCTTGATAAAAATCTCTGCTTACAGCGAAGCTTACTAAACACTGATCAAAATTTAAATTAACCACATTCTTGATTCTATTCAAAGGAAAGAGCTATTCGTCCTCATTAATGATCCTTCACTTACAGAAAGGTTTCCCTCTCTTGCCCATCGTCGGGCTGTGGGGAATTTATCGCTTTTATAGGTACTTCCATGGCTTCTGCTCTGAAGAACTGTCCAGTATAGTTCCTCCACTCTACGGTTCCCAACAGAGAAACTCGTGGTTCCGCGCGTATGCATCCCTATACGGTCCAACTGACAGGCCCCGAACTTCCCACTTTGTTCGTTCTTTTATCCCTAGAGTTTCTAGATTGTGGAACCTGCTGCCCGTGGAGGTCTTTCCTTCCCCCAAATCTTCAAGTGTTAAGTCCGTGTCAACAAACTCCCTACCTCACCGCTTAAGACACCCACGGTACGTTAGTATTTAGGCTTTAAGCCTTCGTGGTTTGGCTATGGTTTATTTAAATTTTAATTGGGGTTTGGTGAGTTTCGCTGTATGCAGAGATTTTTATCAAAAAATAAAAAAATTTAAGATATCAAAAATAAAAAGATTTCCCTATGGTTCATCATTTCTGGCGGTCACTGTATATTGTCAATTGACTAGTTACCAAAATGATTTTTGGTTATGCTATACCCAAGCAGTAAGAAATAAAATTCATTTTTCGTATATGCACCAATTAATTTTGTAGTTATTTGGTGAAAACAAAAAGTTTCAGAAGTCTTTCTCGTTCTTAAAGAAGTTTTAACAGGGTATTAGACTTTTTAGTCAAGTCAAATTAAATTTATCAATATTTATCCAGTTTCAATTGGTCTGGAACTCAAGGGCTTATTAAAACAATACTTAGAAGTGCTTAATATAAGTTTACCAGTTTGATTAAAAAAAAAAAAACAAAAAACTCTATATTTTAGTATATATTTTTAGTATTTTTATTAAAAATGAGTACATAATGCTGATTAATTTATTTTTAAAGCTTTTAGGAGCAAGCGTTTTTGAAAGATAGTATAAAACATGAATACGCAAGTCATTATTTTTCAGATATAGAAAAATATATATATTTTTTATATAACATTAAGTCTGTGGCTGTGTCTTTTTAATAAGAGTCAATACATGGCTACACGTAAAAAGTACTGCAAGATGCAGCTTATTTTTATATTTGCACTTGCATTAGAATAACAAGAATCGAAAAAAAATTGAAAACACGATATGTCCTGAACAAACTTCCATCCTACGGTCTTCCACTTCAACTTTGTGCATGACTCATTTTCACTTCATCTTTTTCTAATAGAAGGACAATTCGGACATATTTTAACATGACCTTTACTTACGATTGGATTAAAGCACCATAACTTGCCCTAAAAACTTTTATATATATGTTTGCTGTCGCAGAAAAGTCTTAATCAAAGACCTAATTATGCAAAGCAAGGAGTAAGTTAACCCTGTACCCATATGTTAATGTGTATAATTAATTAAGTTTAATAAAAAAAAAATTCTGCATATGACTTAATCAACAATATGTAACTTACCTAATATACAAATAATTTGATTTTTGTCTTAAGAGAATATTTTTAATATAATGTGTTGCGCAAGCATTTAAGTTACGTAGAGGGTGTTTTTATATACCCGATACAATCTTCCAGTAAGTTAGTTTTTATTGTGTTTCCACATACAATACTCTTGCTCAAGCGTAAGCAAATTAAATTAAATAATTTACCCCTAGAATTGCAACCTACTGACAGGGAGTAAGCTTACCCCCAAAATCTTAAATGGAAAGGGAGTGTCAGAGTAATATCTTATTTTGAAAGTCTTTTGATACTGGTTACAACTGCCAGGTTTGAAGTGTATGATATTATTTATGTTGATATGACAGCTTGTCAAAATTTTAGTGTATTATTTATTCATAATATACTAATAAATTACCTGTAAGAGCAAGCTAAAACTAAAGGAATATAATAAGGGTTAAACGATCTTCAAAATTATTATTTCTGACGGGGTGTGATTTACCCCTAAAATTAAGAGGGTGAATCTCTTCCTCGCCAGAAAGATTAATCAATAACTAATTTTAAAAATCGTTTAACTCTTGTCATATCCCCCTAGTTTAAAGCAGCTTGCTCTTACAGGTGATTTAATATTATACATTAAAAAAATGACAAGTAGTCATATAAGCGGAAATACTAACAAAGACTTTAAACTTAACAGAAGATACCTGTAAAATAAGGTAACCATACTCTTTCCAAGTAAGATTTTGGGGGTAAGTCCACCTGTGCTAGAGGCCTGCAGTTCAGGTGGCGAAAAGTGACAAAAACATGTTTTCCCCTAAAATCAAACATTGAGGTGTTCGAGCGTTTTTCCTCAAATGACCTGAAGTGTCCAAAATTAGCTCTGTTTCGTTTTTAAATGGCCACTCTGTATGTTGGCTAAATTATTCTGTGGTTTAAAGCAATGTAGATAAAGGAAACAAAACACGTTTAAATTTTTATTAACATTAAAAAAACGTTTTTTGAAGAAATTAAGAATTTTTAAAGTCACAAAATTTCGACTTAACTAATAATAATACGTAATTTTTTATATACTATCTTAAGCCCCATCAAAAATTTGATTTTGGCGTATTCGTTTCCCATTGTGCTTCCAGGTACTATCAAGAGACAATTATAGCTTCACTATAAACTCCCAGAACAATGCTAAATTTTTGGTCATCATTTTGGACGCTGGCTTGGCTGAATTTATAAAACTGCAAATTATACGTACTGTTTACGTGTGGTACTCGATGGATACCCGCTTCATAAATTCCACGAGCGTCCAAGCTGATGACCAAAATTTAGCATTGTTCTGGGTGTCTATAGGTGAAACTATAGTTTATCTTTGGTACTACCAAAAGTTAATTTATAGATGCCGGAAAGGGGCTAAGAGATTAACCTAACTTTAGACGGTTCTAAAGGAAAAATTGGCAAAACTGGGTAAAGTCTCTATATTTTGTCAGCTGATGATCAATCCATGCGTCTAAATTTATGTGCTATATTTGTTAAGAAAATGTAAGGTTAATTCGTGCTTAAAAGGTACATTTTTATGATTTTTTTTTGACGACACAGTCAATATTTAGTGATTAAACTCAATGGCACATTAAAATATAATATTAAAAGAATATTGTGAAATATTTTTATTAAATGTTTTAAAAAAGACCGCTATGACGGCAATTTTCGGAAGCGTGTCAAAAAAAAGTGAATTGCGGAAACCATCATATCTCGGTACTGGATTATGTGAAATCAAAAAATTTAAGTTTGTTCGTAAGATAATCGTTTTCCCAGAGTAACGCTGAAAGGGTTTTTAAAATTTTAATGCTTCACTTTTTAGGATGACTAAAGTGAGAAACGCATTTTTAGAAAAATATCAGCCTATTAATTTTTTAAAAATAGAAATATTAAAAAACTTAAAAAAAAAAGTTTCCAACGTTACCTCAAAAATTATTCAAAGAAATAGTGGTAAAAATTTTAAAGAGATCGATGCAGTTGTTTTGAAGTTACAATGGTCACCGACTTTAAAAGGTGAGTTGTGGGAAAAAGCGCTTTATATAAGAGTCATGGATAAGGTGGTTACTACCTCCGTATCTTCGTTAATTTTGCTTCGATTATTCTCAAATTTTTACACAGTGTTCCTTAAATTTTTTCATTTACAAAATCTATTTTGAAAAATGTCAAAAAATAAGTTTAAAAACCTAACTCTTCTCTTAAGAGATGTGCTTCCAAATATTTTATATTTAAAGTTGAAAAAGTTGCAACATAATAATAAATTAAAAAGTATTATATAAACTGTTGTTTTAAAAATATTATAAACTTTACCTCTTTATCACTCCTATGGCATCTATGTCATAACCACCTGAAGATAAATTAATTTTGGGTACTATATTTACTTATGTGCGTTCTACGTCCATGATTTCATCAATATCCTGCTTATGCTTGAGCTGTAGTAATCTGTGCAGTATGTATAAATAGGCAAATAACATTAGGGCACATTTACGCCATAGGCATAAAGCCAAAATGCGTAAATATACCTTAAGCAAATATAACTAAATGTTGGTTTTCCGAAAAAATCTCCGATGTACTGTAACTGTAAATAATAAATAAATTAAAGTAAGAACAATCTGTGTTTTATTTTAATTATTTACCTACTGCGTTCCCGAACCTTTCCTTTTCTATAATGTAATTATTTTTTATTAACACGACACATGTTTTGATTACAATAACCTACTACATAAAACATACCCATAATATTTATAAGTGGTTTACTATATTCATATATATTCAATAATAAGGTAAGGATTACACGGAAAAAAATCGAAAGGCGTTGTGTGCTATAAGAGTGTAGCGCAAAAATTGTGTTAAATATGTTTATTATTGACGTTCTAAGTATAATTTTTGTCATTAGTTTTCTGTTATAAAAATCAACGAGTTCTGAAGTTTTGAAAGTGAATGACAGCAGCTAACAATAGTAACCAAATATGAATCTTGACTACATTATAGTAAATTGAAGATATGTTCTATAGTTCGGCGGATTCATTTAATGAATGGTAATTGTTTGGATACACGCCAAAAAAATTAAATTAAAAGTACCAAAAACCAAAAAATTAAAACAAGTAAAAAGATAACTAAAAATCGACGTTTCGGTGGCAAGTCTGCCACCGTTGTCAAGATAAATTGAATAAAAATATATATTAATATATAATATATATTGGCGTGTACCCAAACAATTACCATCCATTACATTATAGTAGTATTGAAAACGGTCATAAACTGCTGCTACAAAAGTATTAAATACTATTGCACATTATTTGCTACACAAACGAAGCGAGTTTTACTACAACATGTACCAGGTGCCCTAGTGCTACACATTAAAACTGTGTAGGTTACAATTGCATAAATATTTACCAGATTTTTTTCCGTGTAAAAAAACCAGTTGACAATCGTGTTGTTAATGCAGTTGGTAAAATAATATTTTGAAATAAAATAAACTATCAAGTGTTATTAAGTAGTTCTGGAAATGTGGTCATCGTAAGAGTCTCATAATAAAATAGCCTTTTATAAATACACAACCTGTATAGTGTATCATTTTTTAAACGATATTATATATTTTTTAATACAGCATTGGTATGTCTAACTCGAAAATATGGTCATCCGAGACCAAAAACATAGTAAATCTAACTTCTATTATATCTACGTAAATAAACTTAATGCTTTCAGGTTAGAGCTGTAAATATAATTAAAATTTAAAATAATTTTCAGATTTTGATATCCATATTTTTGAAACTACTGAGATAGACATAATTATTTGGTATTTTTTAACGCTCTTCAAAATATTTTTTAAATCGTACAATATGCAGGGTATTTTATCAATAAAATGCTATTTTACTCTAAAACTCTTGACGATGGTCAAATTTTTGAAACTATTAGGTAAAATTTGAATATATTAAACGTATTTCTTTTTATTTATTTCAAAACCGTTTTAACAGTAATAATTTAAACATGGTATTTTATTTTAAAAAGACTGTTTTACTATTTATCTCAAAAACACAATTTTTAAATGTTTTTTTGTAATCTTAAAAACATTTTGACTAAGAACAAAGTTACTTTTGACACCTAAATTGGATGACCCTGTATAGTACGTAATATTACACTTTTTATGAAATAAATTAGGTATGGAAGATATTACATATAAGCCCTGCAACTTCGTGCAGCAAGTGTAATAACTTGATGCATTGGACAAAAGGCCTAGATATGATTGCTGTTACTGCCCACTGGTTAGAGCTAATGCCTGCATAGTAAAAGCTGTACCGTGCCTGCATAGCATAGGTAGTAGTGTCAAAGCCTACCTGATGCATCCTGTTAAAATAACTTGGCAGATAAGGGGTACAAAAGATCAACATACTTTTCAGTCTGGTCATACATGGAGAGTCTATTTGTTTCTACGAGCTGATGGATTCTTCACCCTTCATGTTACACACATACATACATATTATAAAAAAATTATTTTTTACTTTATGACATTATGTTTAAAAAATCAAAATTTTGTGTACAGATAAGATCGCTCCTCTGATATCACCCAAATTAAGAGTTCTTTTGCGGGTTTTTCAATTTCGTAAAAATGGATTTGTCCGGTTTTGCATTTAGACTACTCAAATACTAACTTCTCTTTGGTGCCTTAAGGGGGAGTAAGGTATTTAAACTTCTTTTATGTAATATTTTTTTCTTTAATTTAATTTTTTAAATGAAAGGCAATTCGAAAATATTGTGTTAAAATTTGAGATGAATCGGGGAAAAATTTGCGAAGATACAACGGTTTAAGTAACCACTCCTCATCCATGACTCTTATCAACCTTTCACTCCAATTTTTTTGTTTAAAGTTAAAGTTTAAAGCACTTCTTTTAAAACCTAAGTTTTCAAAGTTTGTGCTCATTATAACTTGTATTTACTGTATTTACTATGGTATTACTATTTTTTACATTATTTACGAGGTTACGCTTACGACATTTTTTAAAATTTGTCAAGCATCCAAAATAAAATGTATCTATCGTCATTTTCCTTGATTGCGGAAATTGCTTGAAATACAACCATTTTCTCATTTTTGTCAGTTATACCAAATACTCCACTCATGTTTATATTAAAAAAATGCTTTGTTAAGTTATGTTGAACTTGTTCAATTCGTATAAGCACACTCATATGTGATCCGAATTATTAATACGGCAAACAGACGTTAGCGCGCTCATTTAATCCCTAGTTTCCAATATTGTTATATGGGGATTTTTAAGGAGCTGTTCACCAATCAGCAAGAACTTTAGTCAGAACTTTTTTGTAAAGCCAAAGTAGTCCAAAGTTATTCCGGCAGCTTGTGTTTTAAGATGGTGTTGTTAAGAGCAAAACATAGAAAATTAAATGTATTTATATATTTATAAATATATTTTGATTAAACCAAAAAAATTCTAGTTAACAGAATTGTTGTAAAGTTCATGGTTTCTTCTACTAAATTAAGTAAAAAAGTTTTATTGTGTGATAATGAAAGCAAAAATAATATACAGAGTGTTTTTAAACAAATTCGAAAAATTTTAGAAGGTGATTTCTTGTTTAATATTAAAGGTTGTTTGTTTTATAAACATAGAATCAAATGTCTACCATTAGGGAGATATCGCGGTATAAAAATGGCGAAAAAATAAAGTTTTTATTTTTTATCTCCAAAGCGAAAAGCGCTAGAATAATGAAATTTTACGAGAATATTTCTACTATAAAAATATACTTTCTAAATATTTTTGCACATTTTTAAAGTAATGGAAGTAGTTTAAAGAAGCTACTCCTATCGTTTTTGCTAACCAAATTTAAAGAAACAGTTACTCAATGACCCCAATATAAATTTGAATAAACTGGTTCATTTGAAAACCTTTTAAACTTTTGTATTTTTTCGTTAACCTTACCAATTTCAAATAAAAAAATTAAATGTAACTCATAACGTGCCGGGACGGAAAAATTAATTTTATAAAAATTCTATTTTTCTGCTAACACCTTTGAAGGCATTGGTAGTATGTCATCATTTGACATTACTTGGGGGTTTAAATACAATGCTCATTTTGTTTTTAAGCAACAACATAAAGAGATTTTTTGTTAATTTTTTCGCGATATCTCCCTAATGGTTGACTTTTGACCCCATGTTTATGAAGCAAGCTACCCTTTATTTTGAACAAGGAATCACCTTCTAAATTCGCATTTGTTCAGAAACACCCTGTATAGTGGGTTAGTAAAAAGTACTGCAAATCTTTAGTTTGTAACTATATTTACCAAATTTAGTATTTGGAAAGTATCGGGCCTGAAGAATCCAATGCTAAGATGAGCATCGTTGCCAAATTTCTCTGTTTTGTGCTACACGTATCTTTTTCATTTTTTCAATGGATTGCATCCTTTATTTTCATTGCAATAATTGCCAAATTTATTACGTTCACAAATTTTTAAAATTTCATTTTTACTAGTCGTCAAAATATGACACCACATTTTAGGTAAAAAGTTCAGATGCCCTGGTAGAATTGAATAGTGATACTGTCATTTTTGCCAAATTTTCCAATTTTGCGCTACATTAATTATTTTTAGTATTTTAAATAGAATGCCCTATTTATTTTTAATTGCAATAAAAGGAGCGTGCCAAAGTTAGTAAGATTCCAAATTTTTAAATTTAGTGTTTACCAGTTACCGAGATATGACAACACCGCAATTTTATTAAAATTTGATCAACTTATCAATTAGGCATGCCGAAAAAACCTAATTAACAAATTTTGTAAACACAGCTTTAGCGGTTTTAAAGATATTTTGGCGGTAAATTACTTTTTGCTGAAGGGTAGTGTATCACATCTCGACAACCTATAGAAACAAAATTTTAAAAATTTAGATACTTACTGAATGCGATTCGCCCAAATTAATGGATTATTACATTTAAAAAAACTGAAAAATACGTGTAGCACAAACCTGGGTGATCTGGCAACAGTGCCGATATCACTATTCAATTCCACATGTCTAAAACACCTTATATACCAAATTGGGTAAACGTAACCTTGGCGGTTTTGAAGATATTTAAAAGTTTCGGTTTTTTTTATTAACCCAGTATATTTAATATATGTACCATTTGAATGAAGTTTTCCAAAAAATCCCAATTTATTTGTTTTATATTTAGTTAGGAAACATTGTCTTAAAGACTTAAAGAAAAAATTATAAATTAAATTCCTACAATTCAAGTCAACAAAATTGATTCTCCATCTCGCAATTCTATCCAGTTTAATTACTTCTGCTGTTTATTTGCATTTCTTTTAAATTAAGAACAAATAAAAACCTTCATTTATATAACATTCATTTCTGATACAATTAATTAAAGAAATATGTAAATTTTCATAATTTCCAAGCTTAACTGAAAAATTTCGATGGCCTATGGTAATTTAAAACAAAAGATGAAACTCCGAGGAAAATTAAAATAATTTGAAGCATTTTTCAATCTATTTAAAAAGTCTTAAAACGGGTTATAAAAAATATATTTTTATTTATAAAGACAATTAATTAAACATGTTTAAGTCCAAGTTTTATTTTGAGCTTAAAAAGAAACATTTTCGCTAAATGTATAGAAAGCCTCTATTAATTATGTTATATATTTTTTTTACTTTATGAGATTAAGCATTTATTATTTCTAAAATGTTGTTTAAATTTTTAATTACTTTTATACGACGTACCTTGGCTATGATGCCAAGCTGAAGCAGCGAGCGGAAAGTGTCAAATCTTTGTACTAGTGTCCGGTACTGGCTACGATATTTTGTGGTAAGTGGCGTTTTGAAACCGGTTTTCATACATTAAAAATGCTTTGCTAATAATATTTGTTTGGTTTAAGCAGCAAGCGGCAGGGCTTTTTTGCTCAGGTATATTGCAGCCGCCTGTTTAAAAAATACAATTTTTTTATGCTAATAAAGATTAAAGGCAGCGCACCTTATCGTAGTTAGGGGATACATTTCGGGACTGGGCACGGACTAGCCTGTCCGAGATCCAAGATTTGAGGGTAGAGTACAAAAAATGCGAATATATTCAAAAATCAACTTTTTATTTTTAAACTTTCTTTAGGTGTAAAAAAATTTTTAAACTAATTAAAATATAGAAAAATTAGCTTAATCCAAACGTTCTTTCGTCTTGATTAGGTTCGTTTGAACATAAAAACAAAACTGTATTTCTGCAACATCAACATACCCTCTCATAACCTCTAATTAATAGCATTAAAACATTTGTAATTTGTAATACAAAACAACAAACTTAAGGCAAAAATAAACACTATAATTAAAAAAAAGTAAAATATCCATATTATACTTTAAATAAACATATAATAATGCAAAATACTAATAACTTGCGTGAAACGGAGTGTGGATTTTACATGACTGTCTTCAAGTAAGACTAAAATCAGCTGGGAAATAAAAATGGCCAACTTTTTATTTTTATTGGCATTGACAACTCGATAAATTGACAGAAAAATTAAGTGCGTTTTGTTTAATGCAATATTATTTTGAAAAAATGAAATTTATTTATTGATCCCCAAAATCCCGGGACTTAAGGATTTTAATCCCGAAGTTTTGGGACTGTAAACGGGGCGGGATCCCGGGATTATATCCCATAACCGTAGCCGTAGCTTTCTTAAAAATAAAAAATTAACTTTGTTTTCTATCACTGTATTTTTAAAGATTGTGAATGCAGTTTCAAAGCTTTGCTACTTTTTAAAACTGTATATTAGTTCGAAAATCAAAATAAAAAAGTTTGTAAATTAAACCGATAAGGCTTTAATTATAAAGTAAACAAATCTATGGCTGAGTAAACTAATTATTAACTGTTTAAATGAACAAAATTATGTTAATATAATCCTTTAAGACGCCACTGGACTTTCCACCGCATACCTGATATGATACAGAATATAAATCTGGCGATAATGAATCATTTTCATAAATCAATATGGAGAAAACGCGGCTTTGTGCAAGCAATTATTATGACAAGCAGTATAACAGTATGGTATGGTTTAAGTAGTGGATGCAAGCTTATTCTAGAAAATACAGAGTAAAAAATAGTAGAATTAAAATGTTTACTTATGTGTACACAACCACAGATTGTACGATTTACATATTTTTGTATTTTACTATATTATGCTATATGACACACACCAAGTAGAATACAGGATTTTTAAAGAATGTCTTTTTTTTACAAGGGGGTTTCGTAGATATGTGTTGCTTGAAAATGGTACATTGTGTTTTTTACTGGTTTTTCAAAGACTGCTAGTTTTTCTTTTTATTTGAGAGACCTATTTAGGAATTGCTCATTTTATACACCACACAAAAAAATTAAATCTTGTTATTTTTCTGTAAGTTTCACAGGTAGACAAGATACTGACATTAATTATATCCAATATATGTATTTAACTCATATCAGTATTTTTGTAAACTAGAATACTATTCATTGTCGATAGCTTAGTTAAAGACGAAACGTTGGGATGTCATCCCGAAATGTAACATACTCTAAAAAATCTGTACAAAAAGCTACCATAAATTCCTGGGACCAAAATACAACGATCTAACGCAATTTACCTTAGTCGAAAAGTTGATTGTTGGCAAGATACAGGGTGTCAATATTTCTTTTTAATTTTAGTTATTTTTAAATACTTCTTTTATTATTAGACATTTTCTAACGAAATTTGGTATTAGGGGTTTTTAGCCTGGGAAATCAAAATCTGCACATGTTTGTGTTTTAAAATGTAGAGGGAGCAACTGCTATCGTTTCCCTATGTTTAAAATGCCATTGTAACTCTAGTGAAAAAGAACTATTTTCCCATGTTTTTTAAACAAAAGATGTACACTTAGTTAGACTCGCTACGAGCAACCGATTTTAGAATATTCCAGATTAAAGGTTTTATTTCACACAAAAAAAAATATACCTTCATAAAACAGACCTTTTAGAAAAACCTAAGTAGCCTAAATTAAAGTTTAAGGAATACAAATTATTTTTTTATGTGAAATGAAACCTTTAATCTAGAATATCTTTAAAACGGTTGCTCAAAGCGATTTCCACAAAGTTAACAAAGTACCTTTTTGTTAAAACAATATAGAAGAATAGAACTTCTTCACTATAGCTATATTATACAGAGGCACAAAAAATATGGCATTTTTAACATAAGGAAATGATTGCAGGTGGCTCCCTCTACACTTTAAAAACACAAACAGATTTAGGTTCCCCAGGCTAGAGAACCCCCAATACCAAATTTCGTCAAGAAATTTTCAATAATAAAAAAATATTTAAAAATAACTAAAATTAAATAGAAACTTTGACACCCTGTATCTCGCGAACGATCAAATTTTCAATCAAGGCAAATTCGTTAGATCGTTGTATTTTGGTTCCAGGAATTTGTGGTGGAATTTTGTACAAATCTTTTAAAGACACCTTGTATAATAATTTTGGCACAGCAAGAGCATTTGGATTTGGAAATATTTGCCATATTTGAAGCCAAATTCCAACTTCAAAATTTATCACAAATACGTGGCAACTTTGAAAATAGTAAAATCTAATCCTTTTGAAGATAAGGCGTTTAATGACCTAATGGGACCTGACTAATCTGGTTTCTCGCAGAAACTTGAATGTTTACCTTGGCCATATAAAGGTGGATACTTTGTAGAGTTGTTTGTTTAAGTGTGTATATGTGTATCGTGTCTGATGGTTTCCTAACTAACCTTTTTGGTTTGCACAAACTCCCCAAGTTAGCCATGTCTATGTAAACTCCGTTAGCAAACTTGCCAGTATGGGTTTTAGGGTTGCTTATCAATTCGTCTTAATTTTGTCGATATTTTATAAAAACATGGTTCACGTCTCTATTGCATGAAGCTATTTGAAAAATTACACTGGAATTAAAGGTATAAAAGTCTAACGTAAGAAATATAAGAAAAAAGTTACGGAAGTTCATAATAAAAAACTAGCTGTTTGAAAAGAATAAATCATATTTTTGCTCAGTTTTGTTACAGGTTCCAAAAAATAACCATAAATATTTTTTCATAAACATTTTTTTATTTTAACATTTAAAATATAAAGAAACTTTTACTTGCAAAACTTTTAGGTACATTACGAACAAACACAAATTATACTGTAATTTAATTATAAGTTATAATCCAAATTTAAATTAGGTTATAATTTTATTTCATGAGAATCGGAGTTATGGAGCAGCTGACTCGTGCCCAAATTCCGTTATCTTGCCTTTCTTTTGACGCCATCACACCGTGACCGAATACCGATATAATCAAGTAGGATAACTAAGGGATAAACTTTTCAAGCTATCCCATTTATTACCTAATTTAGGGCGCCACCTCTTGATGTCTTAAATTTAAAATCATTGCGAAGGCTCTACTATTTTACCTATCAAAAGTTTTGTGTAAATTTTATAGCATTTTTCAAACTTCTTCTCCAATTATTTATTCGAATAAAATTAATTTTAATATGCATTATTAAAAAATAACACTTTAAATTAGTTTGATCTTTTAGTAATGCTACCGAGACTTTTGTCTCTTGTCTTGTCTTGCTTGATTTTTATCTCGTTTAAAGAGAGGGAATACATAAAGGCATAACAAATATCGGCTTATTTAAGAGCATCGTTTTAAATTAAATTTGAAACAAATATTATTTAAAGCTCTTCTTGTTCTAGTAAAATATTTTTATTAGAATATTATAATTGAGAATTTAACTATTTTATTTAAAAATCTTTTTACTTTGTGTCTTAAAAACTGTAACTCAAATAAAATTTAGATATATATTTTTGGAGAAACGCTTTTTGCAAAATCACAAATTACAAAAAGAATGCTAAAAACTACCTACGTCCTACTAGAAGTTTTTGTTTACGACTGAACTTATAATTGAATAAAACGACAGCACAACTGTAAAAAGTTGCCACTACACATACCGTTTGTAATGTTATCTAATTTTTACAAATTGATAACTAACACAATTTCAGTATGGTCTAGTCAAAAGTTTATTTCCTGCAAAAAAAAGTCCCCAGTCTCCTAAAAATATGGTTGATAGCTTAAACAATCCAATAAGGCATCCAGATAAAGACATATTTTAATTTTTTTGTGAAAAAAAATACAATTGTTATTAACAAAAAACTGAAAAAAATCCAGTGTTTTGCCAGAATTTCAAAAATAAGGGTGAGCTTAAATACTATACGGGTTTTTCACGGGCTTCGGTTCTTATAAAAGGCGGTATAAAAGTTTAAATTATTGACCTACATTTTTTTATTTCCGGGAGCTGTTTAAGTAATTATACTCAACAAGATAACGTTTTGAAAGTTAATAAAAAAAATTTCATTAATTATTAATTTTTAAAGTAGTAGTAGCTGGATTATGAGACAAAATTTCATCGATTGTTTTTTAATAACTTACTTGATATTAAAAGCTTAATAAAAAGGCTTTAAATGTACTGTTGTGTTAGCTTACCAACCAGAAAAAAACCCCATAACCTAGATACATATCCTGGGGACATCGATATTTTAAATAAAGGGGTTATTTCTGGTATGAAAACTATATTAATAATGAAATTCCTGCAAAATGGAAAGCGGTGCGGCGATACAAGGGTAATTTCGACTACCGGTAAAATGGCCAACTAACCATATTATACACCAATGTCGCGTCAGTTTAGGAAACTTTATTATAAGTTACACATTTGTTAATACCGATAGTATTTGTTAATGACGTATCTGCAATAACAGCAAATTTTCTTCTAGCCAGAAATATGCAAAATGTTTCAAAGTATCGACTGATATATTAAATGCAATACTTTCTAAGGCAAGTTTTGAAAGATCTATTATATTATTCGACTTTTTCATTATTAAAATAAATTAACGAATTTATTAGATCTTTAACAATATAAGGAAAACCTGGTAACTTTAAATATTATTAGACCACCTGTGTGTAAAAATTCATAGAAACGAACAGAAAGAAAAAAATATTACTCGTATTTATCATGACAACGCACCCTCTTACAGCTAAAGAGACTGTCACAAATTTCAGTGTCAGTGTCAATACTAACTGGTGCATTTTTCATCCTATTGGCCTGATTAACTTCCACTGACCTTGAGCTGTTCATACAGTTACATATGTAACGTACCCAAGACTGAGTTTTTAAGTATTAATAGTTTTCTTTTTAAATTTTGTTTAAAATAAAGGTGATTTTTTAAGGAGATTTTAATTTGTTGAACTTACCCTGTCTACCCTTTGACTTTTAATACAACTAACCACTGCATATATGTATACATGTCGTGCCAGCTTGATACTTCCAGTTAAGTTTCAACTTGTTAAACACTAGCAGGTAGCGATTATGTCCTCTTTTACCCGTGGAGATACGTATCAAGGTAAACATTAAATTCAGAATATTAAAAGATTGTGACCAAATATGGAATAACATTTGGTTTTTCACAAATAATGTTCATAGACACTATAAATAAAAAGCTTTTGTAGTAATTATTAACAATCATATATTTGTTCTTTATTTTGTAAAAATCTTTAGGTTACATCGATCAATTTTAATTAGGATTAAAAAAAACTAAAAAATTATGAAGGAAGCTAAACATGGAATAAGGTACCCCAAATATGGAATACTATAAACACCATTAAAAGTTAAACTTAACTAACCAGAAACTCTTTGTTAACATTGGTATAACATAGAAAGCAGCAAAAATAGTGGGAAAAAACACTGATCCAGGCGTCAGACTCTGGTCCAGCACAATTATTGTGCCCAGAGCCCACACCAATGCGGTTGTCTTAAGCGAGGTATGGGGAGTTTCTTGACACAGGACTTAAATAAGAGGGAGGAAGGAAAAACCTCCGCGGGCAGCAGGTTTCATCATCTAGAAACACTAGGGATAAATGAAAGAACATTCATTTCGGGAGGGCAGTTCGTGGCTTGTTCAGTTGGACCGTATAGGTATGTATACGTGCGGCACCACAAGTTTCTCTATTGGGAATCGCCGTAAGTGAAGAAACTATACTGGACAATTCCTCAGAGCAGAAGCCATCAAGTACCTATAAAAAAGCGATAAATCCCCCACAGGCCGACGATGAGCGAGAAAAAGAGGCCTCTCTGTAAGCAAAGGATCATTTATGAGGCGAACAGCCCTTTTTTGACTTGATTCTTTTCTTCTAATTCTTACCTCTATGAAAAAGCTTTTAAAATGATCAAGAAACTTAATTATGGAATAGTCCATGATAAGTTACTATGATCTGTTCATATTTGGATTTTCCGACGACTTTAAACTTATTTTTTTATTTAAGAAAGTAATACCGGTAAAACCTACAATAGAACATCTGAAATATCTTTAAAAGTTATAAATACCTTAAAAAGTTATGAGAAAGCGATTAAACAAAACGTTACAATGGCGACGAAAGGGCTGCTTCTACTTGCAAAAGAGACAAACCCCTCTAATTGCGTGGGTGAGTTTCCGTTTAAGAGAAATGCCGGTATTTATGTAGGGATACTATTCCATATTTGGTCACTTTTCTCTAACACTTAAGACAAAGAAGTTAATTTTTAAATTTTAAATACTCGTACTTACAAAAGCAGAAGTCCTAAAAAGTTTATGGGAAAAAATTTAAAACAATATTCTGCTTGCCACGTTTGACCTCGTTCGCGATGAAACGCAGCGATGAAAGAATATGCAAATGTTTTTTGCTTTAGACCATCTTCTTTCCACATATTGGCAAAAATTGCCAATGAAAGTTTTGAAGTGGTACGACGACTACGACGTGTAAAGTTTGAAAACATGCAACAAAAAATAAAATAAATATTTCTGATCACATTGTACAGGGTGTTGCAACTTTATTTTTACACAAAATAACTTTGCCCCTGTACAAGATACAAAACACACTTAAAATAATAAATGTTTAATTGGATACACATTTTTATTGACAGTACCATTTAATATACAAGGTGTCTCAAAAACAGAATTTTTATTGTTAAGTATTTTATTTTTAATAAATAACCTGTATATTTTTAATAATGTTGACTTCGTATTAAATTCCATATACAAAAATATATAACACACTATACGCCAATCATTGCAAGAAAATGATATTTGTATTGTAATAATTATTTTTAAATAATACTGTTACTGTCAGAGTAACAAATTATGTAATAATATTTAATTAGTTACCTTCCATTGTAAGAACTACTAATAGGTAAGTCAACTAATTAGTTTTTTTTTAGATAGATATTTACTCACTTAACCTAAACAACCAGCCATAATTGACGTTTACCTTTTTTTTAGTGCAATTAAGTATATGTGTGTCTAAAATAAACTAAATTGCTGACATACCTATTAGTAGTTCTAACAATGAAAGATAATTAATTACATGTTATTATATTATTTGTCACTCTGACAGTGACAGAATTATTTAAAAATAATTAGAACCAAAATATTATTTTCTTTCTTCACCTTTAATCATTTATAAGTATATCAGCATGCTGCTGATATCTCGCAAAAACCAGCAATAATTTACGTATGTTATTCATTTTTAATGTAGAATTTAATACCGAGCCAAAAGTTTTTAAAATATACATTTTCATTAAAAAAAAACCTTCTTAACATTAAAAATTATGTTTTGAAAACAGCTTGTATATTAACTAGTACTGTCAATATATGGAGTGTATCCAAAAACATTTTTTATTTTAACTTTATTTTTGTATTTTGTATAGTTATTTTGTGTCAGTGCAGATTATTTTAGGGGGCGGCAGATTTTGTACTTTATAAATTGTTTAGGTGATTTCGATTTTAATTTGGTACATAGAAAGGAAAATAAAGACCTTTTATTTTGCTCTTCAAAATTGTTTTTAAATGAAAAAGGCATAAATTTAAAAATAGGGGTGGCTAAAATAAATAGCCTACGGGCGGCAAATAAACATAGTTGGGACACCCCTGTTTATTGTAGTAAAAAGCCAAATATGCGTCTTTACTTAAACTGGCGTTTCCACAAAATAAAAGAGCCTTTAAAATTATCTTGTATAATACAATTGTAAAAGATTTCTTTATTTCATTTTTTACGTGGGTAGTGGCAATTGACACGACCCAACCGACGAAATGTTTTTAGGAATATTTGGGCATGAAGGAAGAGCAAAATCAGGATCATTGGTAACGAATCGTGAAAAACAGCGTTGTCTGGACTATTATATTAGGTTACTAAACGAACTAAATGGATAAAGCAAACTTGACAATATTTTTATACCTTTTCGCAATGTCATTTTTAACTTAATTTTATCAAAACGCTGAGTGGAAATATCGGATCCCGATTTTAACTGGCAAAACAAGCCGGAAATTACCTATGCGGACGAACGATGCATCATAATGAAGTTCTTTTACAATTTAAGGATTTTTGGAGTACTTGAATTTTTACACAAACAGCCTGGTTTTCGCTTTTTCTAATAATTGTAAATATGGGTGTTATACAGCAATACAAGAAATTTAAAAGGTAAATTTGCAAAAAAAAAGAAAATATCTCTGTATAAACGTATAGGTACTATCTAGCACTATCAGCTTTCATACCGGGTGCCGACAAAATTGCATTTCCCTCTTTTATTATCTTTAAACACTACACAAACGGTTAAAGCCTAAATACTAACGTACTGTGGGTGGTTTAAGTAAAAGGGAGTTTTTAAACACAGAACTAAAATACTTTAAGATTTGGGGGGCAGAGAGGGATCTCCGCAATTTTGAGACTCTAGGGATAAAAACGAACAAAGTGGGAAGTTCCGGCCCTGTCCAGTTGGACCGTATAGGAATGTAGATCGTCGGTATAAAGGTAAAACTAACAAAGTAATAATTTTATGGCGATATGGCAATTTTATATAAAATTTGCTTTAAAAAAAAAAGAAAAGTCTTTGCTGTCATGTTTAATATTGGTGTCAGAAGTAATGGATTCTATAAAGAGTTGCTTTTAATTTTAACAAAAAAATATCCAAAGAACGACAGAAATAACAGTTTTCGTACTTAGTAAATTTTACCTCTTGTGTAACCCAGTAATTTTACCATATAGTGCATAAATATAGTGATATAACTTTACATACAAACACTAGAAAAAAAAATGTTAGCTCACTAAACTTAAAACTAAATTAATGGTTTGACTTAATACACCACCGATTAATATCTTGTCTCGACCTATTACCGCAAGTAACTTGGGTATGCTTAACTTATTTTTAAGAAAAATGTAACTTAGTGACTTTTTCCTTTATACCGACGATATTATGTATTTAGTAGAAGACCCAAGAAAAATTAATACATATATTTAAAAATAAATTTTACATTGTGCCCTGATTGATCCCAGTGATCCGAATGACGGGGTACTTTACCTATGAAATATTTTACTGTCGAGTGTGCCATCACTTTTTCTTTATTTTGAAGTAAAAAAATAAAGAAAAGAAGAGAAAAAAAGGAAAACTGACTTACTTACCAAGAATCCAAAACGTCCGTTAAGACTTTACAGGTCCTTTAAAGGGTTAATGGGTGGTATATTATATTTATACCGCCTCAGGAGAGGAAAGCTCCTCTACCACCTACGGCAGTGGTAGTTGATTATTGAAATTTTATTATTGGGAAATACAGCTATATATTTAAAAAAAAAAATTAAGCAACAACATTTGGTGCACGCTATACCTATCTTAATTAGTTTTCGAAAAACTAGCGTTTTAAAATGTCATATTAACCGCCATTTTTATCGTATTGTTGAAAAAACTAATGTGATTTTAAAATTTATTAAATGAACCTCATATCCTAATACAAGAAAATATGTTACTACTTTAAAAATCATATTTAATTTTAAAACTTATTCTCTAATATTTTTTGTTAATCATATCTTTTATTTAAACCTAATAGTTTTCAAGATATTAATAGTGAAACGCTAGGCTGCCTTTAAAATAGCCAAGAGAAATTAAACATTTTTTTATTAATTCAAGGACTATTATAATTTTTTACAACAATCCTTATATCAGATGCCAAAACGTATACCCTTTACTTATCTATGTCGCAGGCAAATGGTTATTTTAGGCAAATGGCTTCTGTCTAGGCAAATGACTGTGATATATTTAATGACATATTAGACGCACAGTGCGTTTTGCAGACTACAGCAGAAAGCAAAAGCAAGTGTATTTTGATTGGTTTATAGCGCTATAGACGGTCATGCAAAACTGTCAAATTGAGGCGGTCATGGTTAGTTTTGGTAAGTTAATTTTTTTTTATTTGCTTTTTTTTAAAAATAACCAACCAGAACTAACCATGACCCCCTAATGTGACAGTTTTGCATGATCGTCTGGGTATGCAAATATGTATTTCCATTTACCTAAAAATTGCTTAGGCAAATAGAATAAGATGCTAAATAAATAAGCAAATAGCATTTGCCTAGACAAAAGCCATTTGCCTAAAATAACCATTTGCCTACTACACAAATAAACGTGCTTCTCACATTCGTATTTAAATGGCAATGTCACCTTGAATAAATTTAAAAATATACTTAATTTTTCTATGCCATATTTAAGGCAGTCTAGCAATTTACTGGTAATATCTTAAAAACTATAAGGGTTACGGATAGGATATGATTAGCAAAATGGAATGAAAAATATATGTTTAAATTAACTTTAAGGTTTAAAATAGTCGGTCAGCAGTTGTATTTTTAAAACATAAAAAATGTATCCAACAAATTTTGTATGCATAAAAGAACCGTAAAAACGTTTTTCCCTTATTTTAATACAACACGTTAGACGCATTGTCCTAAAGTTACGAGATAATAAATATTGCAACAATAAAATAAGGTTCATAACTAGCAGTAAACTTGCTTAACTATGGTGGTGTACCTCTACAACACAGATTAGGCATGTCTTGAGCTCAGGTTAGCGAATAAGCAAACATTTTTGCAACCTCCTAGGAGTCTTTCTTATTTTAGGACACGTAGTAGGTGTTATCTTTAAGATTATTTCATTCGGTAAACATCGTTGAAGAAAATTAGTATTACGACACCCTCAGTTTAAATTTTATTTTGTTGTTTTGCTTTAAGGCGTAAGTAATACAGGGATTAACAAAAACCTAGAAAATTCTTTTAATTGGTATTTCCCCTTCATCTTAAGTTCTTCTCAAGAAATATGTTTTTTTTTTAAATGTTATATAATAACTACTATTTCTAAACTACCCCGATCAGTACCTTCCTCTATAGTTTTGCTGACGATGATATCCTTTACCTATAATTTACAAGGAGAAGAGCTTTATTTAAAATTGACAGTATACAGTGACCGCCAGAAATGTTGAACCATATGAGAAACTTTTTTATTTTTAATTTCTCAAAAAATGTATACTTAATAAAAATCTCTGCATAAAGCGAGACTCACAACACACTGATCAAAATTTAAACAAACCATAGAGTATACGAGGTATAAGCAAGTTAACGATTATGACAGAAGAGAAAACTACCCATTTTTTTGAACTTGAAGAAAAATATTAATCGGAAAACTTTTAGAATTAATAGGTTTGTCATATTTTAGTAGTTCTACTAAAAAATTAAAAGAAAAATGTACTTTTCCAACTTACTCCGGATAGAGATTAGATCGAACTAAATTAACTGCCGTAAATTATCCTTATTACACCTAAATTTCGAAAAAATGTTAAAGCTTTGTTATTCTTAAAGCATTTAAGTACATTTAGATTAATTCAAATACAAACGTAAATATTAGCTTTTTGTGGTTCCGTAAGGCCAAAACCTAAACGCCCCTTTAGATTTATGTTTCACGTCATTTTTGCCTTATAAAAACAGCTTTACCTTTAAAAAACATAATTTTATTTTGATGATTTTCTATTACAATGTGACTTATTGGAAATATGGTAATAAGAAAAGAAATTCAAAAATGATGTGGCACATTACTCTAAAGAGGGTTTTAAGTTTTAATCTTGTTGAACCACAAAAAAGCAAAAATATACGTTTGTTTTTTGAATTGATCCCAATGTACTTAAATGCTTTAAGAATAACAAAACTTTGACATTTTTCGAAATTTAAAGACAATAGCGATAATTTACGGCAGTTAATTCAGTTCGATCTAATCTCAATACGGAGTAAGTTGGAGAAGTAAGATTTTCTTCCAATTTTTTCCGCTTTTAAAATATGACATAACTTTTAATTCTAAAGAAGTTTTCCAAATATTATTTGTTTTCTAAGTTCCAAAATAAAGCTAGTTTTCTCTTGTGCCATATTCCTTAATTTTCCTCTTGCCTCGTATACGCTATGGTATATTTAAATTTTAATCAGTGTTTTCTAAGGTTTGCTGTATGCAGAGAATTTTATCAAGAATTTGTTTTTAGAAATCTAAAAAAAAAAGTTTTCCATATGGTTCAACATTTTTGGCGGTCACTGTATATAATTTTTAAACAAAAAATAGTCGATTGTTTTCTCAAAAATCACATTTATTACTTTAAAGTATTCCCAAAATGTTAAAAATCGAAATCTGAAATAATGATTATCTATCGGGCCTAAAATTTATAATTTCTCATGATTCAGCTGCGAGATATGATGACCACAGCAATTTATCTTTTTTAGGCGCTTACGAATAAATGCTGCCATTGCAATATTTTGTGAAAAAATTGTAATTCTTGACAAAAATTGGACATAAAATTTTTTATACTGTTATACAGAGTGCTCTAGAATATGCCATTAAAATTTGGTGCATTAACTTCGGAACACTCCGTATTTTAACAAACCATTAAGTTTAACAAACGAATTTTGAGTGTAAAGTACATTTCTGAGCTCGAATTAACCCCGCCCCACCCCCTCAATTTTAGATTTTTTTAGAAATAAGGATCTTTAAGCACGACATTTAAGATTTAAGGCAAATAAATAATGCATGCTATTTTTAAATCACCAATGTAAAGTAGCTTAGCTTAAATAAACAAAACAATTTAATTGATGATGCATACTTACTAAACAAAATAGTCAGATACATTGTTGCTACTAATCAATTTTAACAAATTCAAAACATCTCATTGTAATGCGTTCAGTGGGATTTGCCTAATTACTAATTTTGCCAGCCATATTGTTCCCGGAATCAGCTAGGTCATATTTTGATATAAAATGGGGTCGTTTAGTAATTATTTGATATAATGGTCATTTTCTTTTACCATCAAAAAAATATACTTTTTTATTATTATTTTTTAAATTCTTGGATTAGATTTTCAGGAAAAGATGGAAATAACTAGAGCTAGACTACTCGTCAGCGTGTCAAGCGAGGTACAAGCGCGCGGAGTATTATATTACACGAAACACTTGGTGCCACTTTTGACTCTTTCATAACTCAAAACCTATTTAACGTAAATACAAAATTTTAAAAATATATATTTCAACAAGTTGAATACCTTTCTGAAATGTATAATGTATGTATAAAATGTAATGAAAACTGGCCAAGGTAAATATAACCTACTTTAAAATCTCACATTTTTAAATAACAGCAGTTCTAAATCTCTTCCATCCAACTATAGACCCATTTCACTCCTCTCAATGCTTTGTAAAGTAATGGAGAAATCCATTACCTCGCAAATTCTTAGGTATTTAGAAAACTATAAAATTTTACATGACAGGCAATACGGATTTCGCCACAAGAGATCTACAGCAGATCTTCTTTCCTTCGTTTCACACAACTGGAACAAGTCTCTTGAGTTTCTAGGTGAGTCCCAGATTGTTGCTCTTGATATATCTAAAGCTTTTAACCAGGTCTGGCATGACGCACTTCTTAATAAACTTCCCTTCTACGGTCTTCCAATTAAACTCTGCTCTTGGCTCTCCAGTTATCTTTCTAATCGACGTATATCAGTCATTGTTGATGGTCACTCTTCAAGCTTTCACGAAATTAATGCTGGAGTGCCTCAGGGTTCAGTACTAGCACCAACTTTGTTTCTTCTTCACATCAACGACCTTCTATCTTCCACAACCAATCCCATTCATAGTTATGCTGACGATAGTACTCTTCACTCCACTTTTCAGGTTCTCAAACCAACCTCTCAACTCGACTTGGAAAGCAAACGCAGGGCGATGCAGATATCTCTTTCACAGGATCTCACTTTCATATTGGATTGGGACGCCAAAAATCTCGTTGTGCATTCAAAACACAATCATGTTCCTTGTCGCGAAAAAATCATCAAACACTCACCCTTTGCTTATGAGTGGCCAGGTTGTGCAGAGCGAGGACACATTTAACCTTGTGGGCGTCACATTTGAGAATAACCTTAACTGGCATAAACACATTGTATCTATAACCACCGCGGCTTCAAAAAGCTTGGATTTCTTTTCCGAGCCAAAAGTATTTTTCTCCTTCCAATTTATACACTTTGTATGTGTCCCAAATTCGACCCTCTCTGGAATATTGTTCTCATGTCTGGGGAATGGCATACCCCACAACCCTCAGCATTCTTGATGCCATTCAAAGAAGAGCTGTTCGTCTTATTAATGATCCTTTACTTACTTAAAGACTTCCTTCTCTTGCCCATCGTCGAGCTGTGGGAGATCTATCGCTCTTCTATAGATACTTTTACGGCTTCTGCTCCGACGAATTATCCAGTATAGTCCCTTCTCTTGCAGCTCCCAACAGAGAAACTCGTGGTGCCGCACGTATGCATCCCTATACGGTCCAATTGGACAGGCCCCGAACTTCCCATTTCGTTCGTTCTTTTATCCCTAAAGTTTCTAGACTGTGGAACCTACTGCCAGCGGAGGTCTTTCCTTCCCCCAAATCATCAAGTTTTTAAGTCCCGTGTTAACAAACTTCCTCTTACCTTGCTTAAGATACCCACGGTACGTTAGTATTTAGGCTTTCAGCCTTCGTGGATTGTCCAGAGATAAAAAAATATTGACCTTGGCTTACCTTTTCACATTTTTTATGTTTTTGGTGGAATAACGGTTTTCTATTACTAACCACAACCAACAATAATTTTGGTTTTGTCTTCAATGGTAAAATTTTGGATTTACAATCTTAAAGTTGTAGGCCCAGTTCCGTATTGTGAAAAAAACAATATTTTATATAACGGGTTTTTAATATGTGAAGTAAAGTTAGTCATATTAATGAAATCTGTTATGTTTTTTTATACAAGTCTGATGATGCTTGAAAGAGCGAAACACATGTGACGTTTTTTAATATATGTTTATTTTTGACGACTGATGTTTTTCCTGTATTCCATTTATTTTATTAAAGGTGGGGAAAATGTATTACTTTTTCCAGTATGACGATGTTTGTTGGTTATAAATACAGAGTGTCCAGTAAATCTACCGACAATCTTTAAGGGGATATTCTATAATATAAAATAATAGACATATACATATAATGTCCTAAACGTCTTAGTTTTTAAACTACGGTGTGTTAAAAATAAAAATATCGTTTTTTTATTAACTTGTAAACCAACTTGGATATTTTAAAAAAATTAACACGTCTTCTATGCATAAAAGAATTTTTTTGATGTACAAGAAAAAATAAAGTTTTACCAGTGTCGTCCATAAGGGGTTAAGGGTAAATATTTTTTAAGAATAACGGAATGACACTATTTTTGCTTTAAATTTTTTGGATTCTTGTTTTATTAAGAAGAAATGAAATTAAATCTCTTGATTTTTTGTTATTCAATGTAAGATTTTCATCTACATAAATACTAACCATTTCTTGTCATAGACATCAATCTTAATCTACAGTAATTAATATCACCCTTTTTATTTACTTTATGGAGCATATTTTTTTAAAGATAAAAGTTGGCAAATATATCAGTATTGTAAATTGTTTTTAAATAATGATTGGTTAAACAAAATAAGTGTTAAGCCTTACTCTTAACATGTCTACATTAAACTAAACACTCTAGAATTAGATAGGCATATGACCATGCCAAGAAATTATGTATATTTATTTACGCGAAAACCGTATATTTAATAAAAAAAACTAAATAAATTAAATAAGTTTAAAACTAAACAGAAATCCAAAAATATTTTTAATAAAAAATATCAAGTTTTGGTCTTATTTTTTATCGTACCCCTAAGAATTGTCGGTAGAATTACTGGACACCCTGTATTTGCGTACTGGGTCCAGATAATTTTAAAAATATATTTGCTTAACTAATGCACATGATTAAAACCTACAATTTTATCGCTTTTTGCAAACTACAAACATAGACAAAAAGGATGAAAATCAAAAAATAATGTCCTTTGTACGAGAGAACTGTCAATCACAAACCAAAACTTGGCGCTTGGAAAATTTTAACTATTGAAAACACTCTAGACACACTCTCAATACCCTAATGAGACCCTCAAATCTGGAGATGTGAAGTGTGTTCGTCACATGCCCTTACTATATAATTTTGTTTCTAATGTGTTACTCGACATTGCAGTCGACATATTCCGGATTTGTCCCATTCAAAACACAAAATTTTACGTTACTTTTTTAAATCAAAATAATTACACCTCAAATATTGATTATTGTAAAAAATATGATTATAGAAATTTGATTTTCATATATTTGTTTATTTCGAATAGCCTACGACTTAAAAGCGTATACTGGGTAAGCAAACAAGTATTGGGATATCGGCCCTTAAAGCAACAAAAAAGGATGTATGTGACTAATCCAATCAGAAATGTTTACATGCAGCTATTCACGTTAGATTGTCTCTTTTCCTCACTCTATGTGTTAGGTTATTTAGGTGATTCTGTATACCCAGGCTGTCTAAAAAGAATTAAGAGGCAGTTTATCTGAAGGAGCTTAATATTTTTGGAGGCAAAGAACAGATTTATGTTTGCAGGCAGTAGGTACCAAGTCTAGAAGAACTAAATAAGCAGATGGGCTGCAAAGAGATGGATGAGAGTACCATTTTTGTTGCTCTATTGGGAGCTGCAAACGAAGTAACTATATTGATTAGTATATTTAAAACAGAGTTTATCAACTAAGAACAGTTAATTCACTCGACTACACGGCTCCGATCAGGCCTCTCCTACCCCGCCTTTCTCCGACCACTTGCTGGCTAAAACAAAGCCTGTTTTCCTTTTCTGTGCAACCATTTGCCGCCCGCATTCGCCAAAACTTGGTAATTATACAAAATATTTTTAATAAATGTTGCGCCATCTAGCGCTTTTGGCAATACAATTCAATAATGTAGGTAACTTTTTTAAAATAAGAGGTCTTTTGCGGAGCGCATTCATCAAAACATGCTAATTTTCCAAATGTACGATAAACGTGACCACCACGAAGCCTTATTTCCGCATGACTCAAATCGCCGTTCGGGTCCGTTGCTCATACTTTTTCAACGCATTTTTCGGCCATTTGCAACCGCGCATCTCATATGTACTATTCCTCTCCCCCTTAAAACCCCTTTGGTTAGAAGCCGCTTTTAAACGCGCCGCAAGAGAGTGCATTAACTATTCTTCGTCGATAAACTTTGATTTAAAATGCTAAGCCAAATTTTTCGTGTTCGTGTGAGAGTTGTACAACTGCAATTAACATGATCATTTTTTTAATGATTATCTTAGTTCTGAGACCTCTCATAACTAGTTTTTTATCAAAACAATTAAAAGTGGCTTTTTCATAGTTTATTTTTTTGGGGAATACAAATTTAAACAAAATGTTGTTTGGCTTTTCTTCAAAATAAAGATATTTGATAAATATTTTAAGAAAATTAAACTTTTCATATATAATGAAGAGCTATTCTGCTCCTGCAATAATATAATAAAAGTTAAGATTACTTTATAAGAAATAAATTAATAATAAATGATTTAATATGAAATAGATATATAAAAAAGTAATTTCTCTTTTTCAAAATTTGTACGGGTTTATTTATTCACACTCTACAAATTCTTTCACCTTAAGTATTCTTGTAGTGGGAATAATAGCAAATGAACTGTATGTTTTAATTTTGAAATTGGTTAATTTTTGTCTGGGAATACTTCTTTATTTAAAATCTTCTGATCCTTAAAACATTCTTTTATTAATATTTAGATACTAATTACAATTCTTGTGTTAATACTTCTTTAGAGTAATTTTACTATACTTAAATTATAACGAAAAGTGACTGTCAAAATATTTTGTGACTTATGTGAAAAATAAATAAATAAGTAAATTTCTTTATACAGGTTGTCTCTACAAAATACTACTATAGACTCCTTGTGCCAAAATATAACGATCTAACGCAATTTACCTTTCTCAAAAAGTTAAGTTTGCGAGATACAGGGTGTCACAGTATTTATTTTGTTTTAGTTATAGAAGAAATCAAAATCTACTCATATTTTTGCTGTTAAATGTAGACGGAGCCACCCGCTGTCCTTTGCTTTTGTTTAAAGTGTCATTACTTTTTTGCCTCGATATATTAAGGTTCTAGAAGACAATTTTTATTATCCCATATTTTTTGCACAAAAATATACTTAATAAATATCGCTACGAGCAACCGATTTTGAAATATTTTGAATTAAACGTTTTATTTTACATGAAAAAAATTATTCGCATTCCTTTTTCATTTATTTCGGCCACCTGTATTTCTTCAAAAGGTCTGTACAAATTGTTACTGCAATTTTCTTACGCATAAATTAAATGATTTAACCATATTTGCCCTAATTAAAAATGTGATCGTTTGCGAGATACAGGGTGTCCAAGTAAAAAAATAAATGAGTAATTTGACACCCTGTATCTTGCAGAACAGCAACCTTTTGACTAAGGTAAATTGCATTAGATCGTTGAATTTGGCCCAAAAAATTTGTAGTAGTATTTTGAACTGACCTTTAGGACACTACCAGGCGGCCTAGTTAAAGCGTAAATGAATGTAATGGCAAACTTTGATAAGGAATAAAATGTTTAATCTGAAATATCTTAAAAACGGTTGCTCGTAGCGATATTTTTGTGCAAAAATATGGAAGAGTAAAAATTTTATACTAAAATTATATTATACCGGGGCAAAAAAAGTTATGACACTTTAAACCTAAGCAACGGAGCGCAGGTGGCTTTCTACATTTTACGACGAAAACGTTAGCTAAATTTAGTGAAAAATTTGTTATAATAAATAAAATATTCAAAAAGTCTAAAATAAAATAAAATCTTTGACACCCGTATCTCGCAAACGATCAACTTTTCGACTAAGGTATATTGTGGTAGCATTTTGTACAGACCTATGAGAGACACCCTGTATATTTATTTTATATTAAATAATTCATTATTAATTTATTTCTTTTAAAGTAATCCTTATTTTTATTATATTATTGCACAGACAAAATAGCTCTTCATAATATATAAAATGTTTAATTTTCCTTAAATATTTATTGAATATCTTTATTCTGGAGGAAAAACAAATAATATTTTGTTTAAATCAAGAGTGGCTATTTTCACACTTAGGCTGTGTTTATATTGGAGCTGCGATAAACAAGGTGAACGGTGCGGTGAGACGAGAAGAATCCTTATATTACTGTAATATAAAGCTGCTTTTGTCGAACCATTTACATGGTACCTGGTAGATAGCCTGACACTTAACCGCAGCTAACCCTAGGATATTAGCTTAATGGCCTTAACAATAACATTTACTTACACTTGAGCATGAACAGCGATAAACTGGCCGAAACGTTGTGGGAATAATAGATAAAGACAATGGAAATTTAATATATTTTTTTACTCTTTGGAGCAATACCAAAATTAAAAAGTAAATATATTAAAAAGAAATATACGAGGTTACATTTAAATTATTACTTTCTTTTAACACTGTATAAAATGCAAGAAAATAAGAAAAAAATTAAATAAAATTATGCTCGAAAATGCTTTCTTTCCGAGATACGAGGTGTTAAAATTTTAGGAAAAAATGCCTTTGTTATTATAACTTTCCTACCACTTTAGATACTTCCAAAAAATTTGTATATTACTATTGTATAATTTTTTTTTGGCTGTAAAACTTAAAAAACACCAGTGTGGTTAGAACAGGATTTGTATTGAATTTTTTGAAGAAAAAATAGTACTTAGTAATAATAAATCTCTTTATTCAGAAGAATTGTACAGTATAAAACAGTGCACAATAAAATGAAATGGCGTCACAAAAGGCCCATAATGTGCATAATGTAACAAACTATGGGAAAATACAGAAATAGGTATAAAATTTGAACACTCAGTTACATAAAAAACATACCCTAAACATTTACTTAACAATTAAAACTTAATATTATTGGTAGACATATTAAAATTAGTAGTTTAAAAATTCAGTTAAAGTATATGGCTCTATATTTAAAATCAGATTAAAAACTTGTTTTTTATACAATTTAAAACTGCGCAGAACTTTTATTTCATTAGGAAGCAGATTAAAAAGTTTATACACGAATATGTAGTGAATTTTTCCGTTGCGGTCAGTCTATGTTGTGGCAAGGAGTAGCCAGTAAACCGTGTTTGATGATCGTGAGTCATCTCATATTGCCTAAACTTATCTTTATTTTTAAACAAAAACAACAAACACTCATAGATATACACACCAGGAAGAGTGAGAAAATTCAGTTCCCGAAATCTCCTTTTACCTTATTAGTAGACCCAGTATCGGAAGCAACTTCGAAATGAATTACTTGACCCGTATGATCAGATATATGGGTGTCTATTATTTCTGACCTGTACGCTTGTACATTTGTAAAAATGTTATCGATGCAGGTTTTGGTTGTGCTGCATATTCGTGTATATTCTAAAATCGACGGATTTAAGTTAAAAGAACTAAGCAAAGACAAAAACTCACTGCACTTAGCATCCCTATTTCTAATATCTATATTAAAATCACCAGCCAAAAATATTAAACAACCCTCATTTAGAATACTAGAGAGAACATTTTCAACCTTATTTAAAAACCCATTTACATCAGCTGATGGTGCACGATAAATGCTGATAATTATTGCTGGTTGTTTATTTAGTTCCACCTCAATACTTGCGCATTCACACACCCCAGTTTCAGATATACATGTAATGTCTTTTCTTTCTTTCCATTTCACTTTACTCTTAACATAGATGGCCGTACCTCCATGTGTTCCATTTGGTCTGCAGTATGCCGATGCAAGATTAAAACCCCTTACATTGTATGCTGACAGCTGGTCCTTAGATTTCCAATGTTCACTAATACATGATGCAATACACTGCTTGTAATCACATACAAATTTCCCAATCTGGTCAATAGAGTTTCCGATAGACTGGACATTATGATGTAGTATGCTCAGCGTTAGGTTTGGCTTAAGTTCTTGTTTGTTTGTTTTATTTCCATAAAAATTATATTTTTTGTTTTTCAAAGTTACCTTTAAGTGATTCTTTTTATTGTAGCCGCATTCGTTGTTATCTATAAAAAGACCCTGCTAAGAATTCTTGATGTTTTCGGAAGTCGAATCTTTTTATGCCGACGTTTTTAGGCCAAAAGTCTGGATCATACATTTCGTCTTTAAATGAAAAAGGTGCTGTCACTACAAATCTTCTCATACTGTGAGCTTCTGATGGCAGTTCTTTAACACTTATTTTTGTATTTTTGAAATTAGGTTTGTTTTTTATATACGTTGTTATAGCTTCTTCAGTTGCCTCACGTTTTACTCGGTATATATAGAGCCAAACTTTTCTGTCTGCTCCAACAAACCCTGCAGATTCGCTTTCATTATTTTCAGCAGTTCCCAAGTTCTTTCGCTTTTTGTTTCTGTTAACAAATTGCCATTCTTTCTCTTTGTTGGTGTTATCCTCGTCTTGATCACGAGTTCTTCGTTGCTGTGGGGCCACTTCCCTTTCAGCTTCCAAATGAATAATATTCTGCTGCCTTACATACTTATCCCTTCTGTTAGACTTTTGTTAGTATTATTATGATTGCTAATATCCTTTTGATTTGCGAGGTTAATGATTGGTCTATTACTAGAGTTCAATGGGCCGTTGATGGGACTGGTCGAAGTTATCCGAATTTTTGGGGATTTCAGTCCAACTTGTGGGATCATAGGTGCTTTATATTGAGTTCCAGCCGAAAGCATATGAATCACCTCCTTGTTGGTAGTGGAAATATCAGTAATTTGAGCTTTTAAAGAACTTACAGACTCATTAACGCTACTTTTAATATTTTCTAATGCGTTCATAAAATCAGGTTTAATAATGTCAAGTTTATCAATAGCATAGAGTAAGGAAATTATAAGAGTTATCATGGAATAGCCGATTTAAGGACAGGTCATGCGAAAACTCCCAATATAAGTTGGGTTTTGACTGGGTAGCTCTCTTAACGCAACAACTTTTTAATGACATTAAAGTTATAGCAATGTAAGTATTTGACCTCTTTTAATACAAATTAGACAAAAACAAATTTTACACACAAATCACCATATCAGATTTTAGCGATTCTGCCATGCCATACCATTCGTCGCAAGAAAAATATTAATTCGAAGTAAAACCAGTCGCGTGCTATTTTTGTCTTCAAAAGAATTCAATACAAATTTTGTTCAAACGCCACTGGTAATTTTTTTTAAATTTTTTACAGCAAAATATGAAATATAATGGTCAAAAGAAGTGTATTCAATTTTGTGGAAATATCTGAAGTGGTAATAAAGTTATGACAAAAGTGGCATTTTTTTCTTAAAACTTTAACAAAGAAATCATTTTCGGACATAATTTTATTTAAACAAAATCCTATTTTATTGCATTTTATACAGTGGCAAAAGCAAAGTTTCAACTTAAAAATAACCCTGTATATTTAATAAAATACAGTAAATATTTACAAATAAGTCATATACTTCTTCTGTTTTAAAACATACAATTCCTCCGGTAAGTTCTGAAAGTAAAATTTGTCCAACCATCTACTTATGTGAGTTATGTGAAAGTTTCTTGCCTTTGTAAAACTTTCACTATCATGGGGATTACTAGCCCTTAAGTCTACGTGGTGAGCTCCATCAGGTATAAGTACAGCCACAACTTGAGAATTGATGCTTTCTAAAACACCTCCACTTGACCAAGGATCCTGCAAACCATTGCTAAAGACAATATTGGTAGCTGTTTGTAGATCTTTTCCACCAAATTCTAGAATCGGAACATTTTCATTCCTTGGTCGAACAGAAAACTGTTTGAAACAGTAATCGGAAAATTTTTGAAAGTCCCATGGGGTGTTTTCAAACATGTCATTATCGGTGGAGCACATGGGCATTACCATATCAGTACATGACTAAAAAGAAAATATTTACATTACATTAAAAATATATTTATATTTTTTGGTAATAGATTAATGTTAAAACTTCTTTTTAATAATAAAAACAATTTTTTTAAATATATCCAATGAGTATACAGGGTGTCCGCTATTTAATGGTACACAGAAAATCACAATTTTCTTATTGAAGAAAATATTAAGATAACCAAACATATATCTAATAATGATAATAAGTAAGATACAGGGTGTCGAATTGAAAAAATATGTTTAATTCATTTTGATAATTTTTGATGGATTCTATATATTTTAATGGTATCTAGGGTTTTTTTGACATCAGCTATTCAGTTCTAACAGGGCCGTACGGAGGGGAGGGACGCAAATAGGGTATTATGGGTTCCCCTCCCCGGACAGTATTTTGCCCCCTTCAAAGGTTACACAGATTATATGTTTTGAAAGGTGAGGACCTTTCTTTTTGCTTTTTAAGTTTTTTCGGGTAGACTTTTTTCTTGCCTTATTTTGCCCCCCCTTCCCCCAAAATCCATTTCACCGTACGAGCCTGAGTTCTGATATTATATTTTATGTTTTAAGTAGAAGGGGATAGCTACACTATTTAAATTCCTTTGAAACGTCTCAACTTTTGTGCTACTCTGTATGTACCATCTAAGTAAACCAGTAACCCCGACTATGTTTTCTACACAAAAAAGGTATACTTTATAAGAATGGCTTCAAACCACCGTTTTTAAGATATTTGTCATTAAGTGGTTTAGTGCAACCAAAAAATATATGGGAGAATACATTAAATCTTTCGTTTATCATGAGACGTATGTCTAATACTTTTTTGAAGCATTTTTGGTTGCACTAAACCACTTGAATGCAAATATCTTGAAAACGGTGGGTCAGAGCCATTTTTACAAGGTATATACCTTTTTTATGTATAAAGTATAGGGATTTTACTGGTTTACTAAGATGATACATACAACAAAGTAGCATAAAACGGTGGGGGGCAACGGGGGTGTACATAGAGCGTTCTTGGCATTGCTTTTTTGGGGTATTGCCTCCTCAGGAGGGAGATGCATATGAAAAGTTAGGAGCTTTTTGTTTTACTGTGTTATTTTGCGGTTTTTAGACTGTTTTGATACGTTTTTAAAGGTAAGGACCTTTTTTTTAATTCTTGATAAGTTGACTTTTTTCTCCCCCTCCCGCAATCGATTTTTGCTACGGGCCTGAATATCAGATATGAATAGCTTATGTCAAAAAACCTCTAGATTCCGAGTTTCATTAAAATATTTAAAACCTATCAAAAATAAATATCTAAATAAATTAACACTACTTATTTATTTTACTTTGACACCCTGTATCTTCCTTATTATTAACTTTCGGATATAGGTATGTTTAGTTAAATTTTAATATTTTGTCATAAGGAATCTGTGGCTTTTCTGTGTACCATTAATTAGCGGGCACCCTGTATACAGGGCTATTGTTGAGTTCATATGTTTTTCTTAACACGGTGTAGAATGCAAGAAAATAAAAAAATTAAATAAAATTAAATTCGAAACTGCTTCGTTTCCGAAATACAGGGTGTTTAAGTTTTTTTTTAAAATGCCTTTTGTGTTATAAGTTTTCTACCACTCCAGATATGTTCACGAAATTTGGTATACTGCTTTTAACAATTACATTACATTTTTGCTGTAAAAGTTTTTTAAAAAATTACCATTGGCGTTCGAACAGGATTTGTATAGAATTTTTTTCAAAAAAAAATAGTACGCTACTGCTTTTTCTTCGATTCAATATTATTTTTAAAATATTTATTTACTTTAAAGTTAATTTGACCCCTTGATATTTTTCTGTACGACGTTTGTATGTAAAATTTGTTTTGACTTTATGAAAATTATAACTGCTGATTTTTTTTTTTATTAAGTTTAAATTGTATTAGTGTACGTTTTTGCCTTTTTTAATACAAATTAAACAAAAACAAACTTTACATACAAAAAACCATATTAGATTTTAGCGATTTTGCCATGCATCAAAATGGCTTTTATTTTTCTAAACGAAAACCGTTCGTCGTACCAATAAATATCAAAAGACCAAATTAACTTTAAAGTAAATGATTATTTTAAAAATAATTTTAATTCAAAGAAAAAGCAGTGGCGTACTGTTTTTTTCTTGAAAAAATTTAATACAGATCTTGTCGATCGCCACCGGTACATTTTTTAAAATCTACAGCAAAAAATGTAATGTGATTGTCAAAATAAGTGTACCAAAATTTGTAATAATAACTGACGTGGTAGGAAAGTTATGACAAAAACATTTTTTCTTAAAACTTTAACACCCTGTATCTTGGAAACAAAGCATTTTCGGGCATAATTTTATTTGAAAAGTTTTCTTATTTTCTTGCATTCTATACTGTGCTAAGAGAAATATATCAACTTAAAAATAACCCCGTATAAGTACCTGAAAATTCCAGCCGTTTTCTCCCAAATTGGTAGACGTTTTCAAAATGTCGTTACATTTAGTTTTTCCAGTATAGTTGGTATATATATCTACACCACTGGCAATAGATTTTAGCAAGTCTTCAGTACTATTACCAGCCGAACTAGCAATTTTTTCGCAAACTGCTCTTACTGGGTACGCAGGCAAGGGTGCCAAAAAACTTGTGGGGTACGGATAGTTTACCATTACCAGATTCGAGTAAATTTCTGTTAACCAGCCTAATAAGGTATTTATGTCATCTTCACTCTGCAAAGGTTTACAAAGTTTAAATAGGTTTGAAATATCAGTTTTTCCTTTATCCATTTTGGTTTGGTTTCTACAAAATAAAAAAAAAGGGTAACATTTTTAAAATCTAGAACAGTAAACAAAGAATTAAAGCCTAAAAGCTGCGATTTTTTATTGAGATAAATCAGTTTAAAATTTTTAATTTAATACATAGGTCAATCATCTTTTTTTTGTCAAGGTTTTAAAATTTTTATATTTCTATAAACTTTATTTTTTAATTTATTTTTTTTAAATAATAGGTAATTACTCAGCTTAATTATAATCTGCAATGAGCATAGCACTTTAATGTTTTAACGATAAAACCAGAAAAATTCACATTGGGTACGTCTCATGTTTTTTATTAAAATTATTAGATTAAAAGGCAGGGTCACTACCATCAGAGCTAACCATCTTGTCAATCATTAAGCCCTATTAACATACCTAAGGACAATCAAATTGTCAAGACAATTTGACAGACAACTATTCTGTTAGGCAAGTGACTGGTTTTCCGACAGACATTTCTTGAACTTTTTAAACTTATGAACTGTGTGATAGAACATAGTTTATATTTGTTTTTATACCTATGATAAAAAAAATTAGATCAAATAGTATCTAAAGCACCATAATCCATAATTTATTAAAAGATATGAATGACTTACGTATATCTGCTAGTTGTCCGAGGGAAACACAATAAAGCGAACCACTGTCTTTTCCAAAACTTAATCGTCTGAGATGATGATAGTAAAAAATAATGATTGGTCGCAATAATTATTTACCAAGAACACTCGACTTAAAGACAACACTTCGCCAAATATATTTTGATTTTTCAAAAATGATCGAGGTTGTTTGACGGACATACTATGCGACGAAGTTCTCTGGGACCATATACATACCTATACAGTGTGTCCGCCTAAGTCCGCCCGTCTCTACAAATGGGAAACTTTTTTAATATGAATTTTACGAAAAAAAGTTATTCTGTATAAAAGTTCTGCATGGTCTAAAACCTAAAATGCAATCATTGGATATTCATTTTTTTCAGTAGTATACGAGGTATCTCAAAAATTGTGAATTTTGTTCAAGAGAACAGTACTCCTATTTTTGAAAATATCGAAAAATATATTAAGGAAAAATGTTTAGAATTAAAAATAACTCTTAAATATGCAAGCTCGTTCATTTACAAGAAAAAAGTTTTCTTTAATTTTTTATGCGATAACGAGTATTTCTGTGACTTTCACTGTTTTGACAGTTCTTAAGCTTTCTTTAGATATTACATTTCGAAATAGGTATTTGCAAACGTTCAAATTTAAATTTTTATCGTTTTATCATAAAAAATAAAAAAACACTTTTTTTTAAATGAACGAGCTTGCATATTTAAAAGTTATTTTCAATTCTAAATATTTTTCCCTTATAATAATTTTCGATATTTTCAAAAATAAGGGTACTATCCTCTTGAACAAAATTTATATTTTTTGAGATACCTCGTATACTACTGAAAAAAATGAATATCTAATGATTGCTTTTAGGTTTCAAACCATGCAGAACTTTTATAAGGAATAACTTTTTTCGTAAAATTAATAATGAAAAAGTATTCCATATGTACAGAACTTAGGCGGACACACTGTATATGCAAAAAAATTCAAACTAGATAATTAAAAAAAACCTATTTTATTTTTAATAAGTCGTATACTCACATAATAATTTTAAAAATTCCAGTGTTTTAAATAGAAGCGTTTTTTACTAATATGAAGTTATTGATACTATTGTTGCACACATCACTTTGAATCACTTAAAGAACTATTTTAAAAACCAATATTAATTTTTATTATTTATGCAGTAATAATAACAATTATTATAAGAGAAGGATTACTTTTTATTAAAGTTAATAAAATAATGACGTGAATACGTGAATTTATACAGGGCGTTTTTAAACAACTACGAAAATTTTAGAAGATGATTCCTGCTTAAAATAAAGGGTATTTTGCTTGATAAATATGGGGTCAAAAGTCAACTATTAGGAAAAAATAACCTTTTTATTTTTATCTCAAAAACGAAAAGCGCTAGAATAATGAAATTCTACGGAAATATTGTTATTATAAAAATACACAATCTCACTTTTTTGTTGCACTTTTTAGAATCATTGAAAGTGGTGAAAATAGACTCTCTCTATCGTTCTTGCTAAGCAAATTTAAAGAGAGACTTACGCAATGACCACAAAAACTTAAATTTGAATACCCTAATTTATTTGAAAACTATATTAACTTTTGTATTCTTTTTAATAAACTAACTTAAAAATAAGTGTAAATCAAAACGTGTCGGGCGGGGAATTTATTTTATAAAAAAATCTGTTTATCTGTTGACAACTATTAAGGCATTTGTTATATTTTTTGTTTGATATCACTCTGTGGTTTAAACACAATACTCTTTTTGTTTTTAAAATAAAAATAAAGACAATGTTATAAAGAAAACTACCCTCGATTTTAAACGAAAAATCGCTTTCCAATTTTTTTCGTATTTGTTTAGAAACACCCTGTATAAATTTTTTGTTTCTTTACCAGGCACAGAGTTATTACGCGCTTGGAGAAATAAAAGCTGATTGACCCACATACAAAAAAAGTTGTCTGAAAAGCTTTTAATATCACTATGTTCCTGTTCTTACAACCCTAAATATTATTCCTGATAATACCTTAAAATACTCCAAGAATGTCTTATGTTATTCACGCATTTTTCGGATCCTAAGCTTTTAAAAACATCAGTGAGAATTTTGTTAAACTTATCACACGGTGTAAGACCCTTAAACTGCCAAATAGGAGCTGAACTTGCGATAGCTCCTGTGACACTATACGGGTATTTAATTTTTAACCACGCTGAAAGCATTCCTCCATAAGAGCCTCCAAAAGCTATAACTGGAAGTTTTTAAGAGGGCTTGATGGCTTAACATACTGTCTTTGAAGATCATCGATAAGGTAAACGTAGTCAGCTAGTGCCTGCTGGACACTTAAATATCCCAAATATTTCGGTGATGTATATGACAGGTTACCAAATGGTAGAGTTTCACCATAAAATCTGAAAAAAGTCATAGATCTATAAAAATAAAGTAATAATCTGCAAAGAAAAGTAACAGAAAGGGTACTGATGCTGTTAGGAGAGACGAAACGAGAATAAGAACTTATGTAACAAGTTTATAAAATGTGTTTTCTAGGACCGCATAAATATTCTTCTACATCATTCAAATTTATCATTATTAAAAAATTTCGATAATTTCCACTAAATCTCCACGCAAACACTCAAATTTTAAATGTAGTGACACATGAGCTAGAAGAAGTAATGGCAAAATTTACGTTAACTTGAACTGGTAAAAAGTTACTTTTTTAACACTTTATACACTTTTTGACTAAGGTAAATTGTGTTATATCGTTTTATTTTGGCCCAAGGAGTTAGAGACACCCAGCTATTGGGTGTTCTCCACACTTACTACCAACCTACTTGCATATGGAAGTTTTTGAAAAACCTCGACCAAAAGAGTATCAAAAAAATAATGAAGCTCGAAATAGAAATATTCAAGAATATTTTGCCGATAATCCTACATCTTCTACACGAGTTGCAAACGGCGAACTTAACATTCCGAAGTCAACCATACATCACGTTTTAAAATTATCCCATTATCGCCCATATAAACCCACCCTTGTACAAGGGCTTAATGAGGGTGATTTTCAAAGAAGACTTCAATTTTGCCATTGGTATCGTAATAAATGTGAAGAAAACCCAATTTTTTTAGAAAAGTTTTATGGACGGACGAAAGTCATTTTACAAATTGTGGCGTATTTAACAAACATAACCACCATTACTGGGCTGTAGAAAATCCCCAATTACGGGAACAACGTAGACTGCAAGTTCGATTTGGCTTTAACGTATGGTGCGGAATTTATGGTAATAAAAACATATTAGTTATTATTTTTATTTTTTTATAATATATTTTTTAGCAAATCACTTAATTGGGCCTTTTATTTACGAGCAGACACTGAATGGCCAAAGATATCTTGAGATGCTGCAAAACGAAATAATTCCAGCAATTGGGAAGTAGTTCCACCAAATGATTTTAACAATTTGTGGTTTCAATAAGATGGATGTCCCGCTCACAATTCTAGGGAGGTGCACACATTTTTATCGGAAACTTTTGGTGAGAGAATTATCTCAAACAATGGGCCTGTTCGGTGGCCTGCCAGGTCTCAGACATCACTCCTTTAGACTTTTATTTATGGGGTTATTTAAAAAATGAAATATATGAATTTGATCCTCCTGAAAATGTACAAGTTCTTGAAGACCGTTTGCGGGATGTCCTATTAAGTATAAACAGAAACACTCTTAACCGCGTTACCAGAACTGTTTTAAAGAAGTGTCAAAAGTGCATTGAAAAAACGGTGGACATTTTGAACTGTAGCGTTATTTTTGGCAAAATTATTATTTTTTTATTATTTTATTAATATTTATTAGTTCCCTGGTTGCAACTCATGTAGAAGATATAGGATTATCGGCAAAATATTTTGAATAATTCTATTTCGATTTTCAGTATTTTCTTGATACTATTTTGGTCGAGGTTTTCAAAACTTCCATATGCAAGTAAGTTGGTAATGAATGTAAAGAGCATAGTTTTCTTAGGATTTATATTTTTTCCAATTGTTAGTGCAAATTAAAAGAAGATAAGTTTGATTTTTGTATTGTTATAGGTTGAGTTAAACACAATAATATAAAAAAGTAAATATACTAATTTTTGGTAGAAAGTACAGCTTTATATTATTATTATTAAATATTTTAATCTGTCATTACAAACAAAGTAAATCTCCGTCTTTGTTTGGGTACATAGGCTTTTAAAAATCAAAAATAGTTTTTTAACATAGTTTATTTTTAGGAATCAAATGGCAATTGTTTATAAAGCTATTTTCCTATGCAGTCATGGCCAACTTAGCAAAAAATATTTTTTCCTTTTTGACATTAAACAAAAACATTTTAATAAAGTGTTGCACATCATTTTAAAGGGAAAAAAACGCTCTTTAAAAATGTGCAAAAAACAAAATGGCGGCCATAAGAAAAACAAAAGTTGATGATGATATCTTAAAACCGAAACGTTGAAATTAAAATCAAAATGCATGAATGTATTCGTCTTAAAAAGTTGCCCTAACAATGTTTTTACAGATTCCAAAAATTATTTTAAATAAAAAAACTACAGCACTTTTTCAAAAACGCACATTTTCAGTTTTTTCAAAATAACTCAAAAACCAAACGAGATACATCCGTCATTAAAACGGCATTAGATTAAGCTTTAAATGGTCTATAACTTTCCCCATTTAACCATCTTTCTATCTCTTATGGTTTCCAATATCCCAATACATTCCCTACCAATTTTGGACACACTTATATTGGTATTTTCATTTATTATATTTTTTATACGACGGCTATGTAAAACGCCTAAAAACGCACGACAAAGTCATTTTGAAAGTAACGTTTTGTACATACCGTGTTCAACCATTGCGCACGCTTGCCTGAAAGATAAAACGTTTACGACTTACGACTGGTAAGGTAGTAGGACACCTGTTAATATTATTGTTAAGGTTGTCTTATTTTCCTTGTTACCGTGTAACATATTTGTCACTGTCATATTATTTGACAAATAATTTTACCTAAAAATCAGATTTCCTTAATTTAGTGTTTTTTCACGTAATATGAAGCCACACCAGTGAATCTAACGACCATTTGGAAATAGCGAAGCAAGCTGCAACAATATCATTGAGCTTATTACCTGAAAAATCGCGAGAAAGGTATGAAATTGCCTATAATAAGTTTATGGCTTGAGAGACAACAAAAATATTATATTCTTCTCTGAAAATGCGGCGTTAGTCTATTTTGAAGAACTTTCAAAGAAATATAAGTCATCCACTCTCTGGTCTGAATATTCAATGTTAAAAAGTACGCTGAAGTTTAAAGAAAACGTCGATCTGGGTAGTAACATGAAACTGGTTGCTTTTCTCAAAAAAAATGAGAAAACTATGTTGCAAAAAAGTCAAACCTTCTTACAGAAAAGGATTTTCATCGGTTCCTATCTACTGCTTTAGACGAAAAATATTTGCTTATTAACGTATTTTATATTAGATAATAATAATTTAATAAATTAAGAGCTAATAGCAAAATCCATTAAGAAATAAATCGTTGCTGATAGCAAGTTTTAACTTTTAGACCGTTGTGGTAATTGGATTAACAGGAGCTTGTAGGCGGGATGAGCTCTGTGGAATAACGATTCAGAGACTCGATTCAGCATTACTACTGAAGATAAAACACACAAAGAATAAATAAGCTAGATCGTTTACCATTACAGGTACTTTTTATGAAATCTGCAAAAATATCTTAGCCTTTGTCCCCAAAACATAACTGAAAAAGGTTTTTCCTAATTATTGCAATCGGCAAAAGCACGTTGCAGAAGAATATATTGGCGAGTCGATTGAAAACAAACTACAAATAACTAATAAAATAATGGAGTCTGTAAAACCATCGTCGAGCAACATTTCCTCGAAATCCAGCAGAAAATTGCAGCCTTTGCCAAGAAGTAACATAGTTACACATTCATCAGAATATTCTTTAAACAATATTAAAAATCATCAGTGCAGTCGAATAAAAAGTATAGTGTGCAACACGTTTGAAATGGACTCATTGCACACTCGTGTGACTTATGGCCGATAAACTATCACACCACTATCACACCCGTGTGCAAAGAGCGTTTTTCAAAACTTGTTATACAATATACTATTGGATCTTAATTGCGATAAAAACGTGCTTATACTTCGTAAATTATTTTATTCTAAAAAGACGTTAAAAAATAAGCACCAAGACGCTGATGCATTTCTAATTTCACCATGGGGGACGGAGGGTCTGTGCAACTATGACGTAATTTTTCTTTCGTTAGAAAGAGGAAAAACTTAACGAGAATTGGACAGGTCCCCTCAGAAAAAATGTTCCCTTTGATGCAGTGTCACTTTTGGGTGTAGGGCCTTTTTTGCTCGTTATTTTGACGATAAAAAACAATTTTGGTTTGAGAAATGGTGCCTTTTTATATTCGCATTTATTTTGGGGCGTATTGTATTGCAATACAACGCACTTATTAACTTTTACAAAAACGCACGTTAGATTGGGCGATGAGTGGGGGTTAAAGCAAATATTACAAAATCTCACCGGGGGAGAGAGTCTCACGTAATTTATGGACGGCCCCAAACAAATCCGATTGCACTTTCTTTCCTTTCCTAATTTTTATATGTATACAGTGTATTCCAGGATAGGTGTTACAAGAAAACAAATGGAACAAAAATGTTGAAAAAAATAAAAATAAAATTGTATAAGTAAATATTGAAAACAATTAAATTGTATGTCAAAATTTAAAGTTAAAGCATTAGAGTAAAAAAACGTTATTGTCAATTTTTTACATTACGCATTACAACTTAAATAATGGGCAAGAGGGAGCAAAATTTAAAAAGAAAAATAATATTAAATATATTTTTTTGTAATTCGCTGCATTAAGCCAAGTATTTTAAAAACGGTTGTAATGTAAAAAATTAACAAAAATATTTTTTTACTTTAATCTTTAACTTTAAATTTTGAAATAAAATTTAATTCTCTACAACATTTACTCTTGGTCCCTTTTTTATATTTTTAGTTATAACTCGCCCTGTATGTTACCAATCGGGGTAAAATTTTGTATTTATTAGTTCTAGACCATGCGACAAGTTTTCCCAAAAGGACGTTTAAAAATTCCAAAATGTTTGGTTCATTTGTCCTCTTCTAACACCTATCCTGGGACACAATGTATAAGGGGTCAGTGGAAAAGTAGTAGCAACGTTTTTTTGTTTTTTTTTTTGTTTTTTTTTAATAAATGAGAAGTGTAGCAATATTTTATTTACATTTATATTTTTAAAATTTTATTTTAATTTATATTTGTTATGTTTTATATTTTTTCGGTTTTAATATTAGCAATTAAGTATTGCCTCAAGACTATCTAATTGTTACTTGTTATCTTTAAATTACTACTTGTACCATTTTTTTACTGCCTCTTAGTCTTTTTGGTCATAGGTTTGTAAAAGAGAAAAATCTTTTGAATTGTCTTATAACTTTTAAATTGGGTTATATGGGTTTGATGCTAATAGGTCATCAGGTGTAATATCATGGTTTGTTGGCCTCCTAAGCCATTTTTTGTTGAATACGGTTCAAAACATTTTAAAAACATAACATTTCCTTGCTAAATGGTGACGTCACATACGTCACGTATTTAACCGTGTTTGAATACATCTCCGACAATGGTTTAAAAACAATATACTTATCCTTGTCGGGCGGGCATATACATTGAACGAAATAAAAACTTTGTTTCGGTCATTTTTGTAAACTTTTAACATGGATGTAAATGGCAAGTGAAAAATCTTTATATCCGTTGTAAACTAAAGTACATATTAACCCTAAAAAATGAAAATTATAATTATAACCTAAAAGCTTATTGGGCTGTGACGCAACGGTTTGAAAACCTACATTTTTTGATTCCAATATTTATATTGTCGTCTTCGAATACGGTTTGAACCACTTCGACGAATGCGTTTAGCAAAAAATTTGACTATAGTCTGTAGTATATTTTTTTAAAGGAGGTGATTTTCTTTTTATTGATAGCGTTCTTAAAAAATTTCAAATTTGTGTTTGTGTGTTCAAATTTTAAAATAAGTTTATATTTTGTTGTGATAACATGCTAAAATGAATGTACCTTAACATTATTATGTTTTTTAGAAAAAGTTAGTGATGAGCTTATGCATACGTAGGTTTAATTTTTGTTTATTGTAATTATACATCGCTGCAACAAACCACACAATATCGGTTACCTTGAAAAATATTTAATTAAAATTATCTAATAGATGTTTGGTTGTTATTTTTGTTATTAGAATAACGAAAATTTATGCCGTTCTAGAAACTATTAAAAGTAAAAAGTAAATTAGAAAATTTAAATTTTGAACACAATTAACAGACCACACTGAATATGAGGTTTTAACTATCACTTCTAATATACGTAAATATAAAAATTACAACGCGGCATTAATTTAGGCTTGCGTTTTTTTATCATTTACATTACACAAATAATATGATATGAAATAAAAATTAAATTATATTGATAAAGTGTTGTAAACTTCAAAAATCATATTTTAGTAAAATTGTATTAAAATACTTTTAGCGACGCTCATGCTGTAGAAAAAAACATGATAAAAATGCAATTCTTTGTTTTACTTTTAATTTATTTTCTGGAAAATGCAATTTCCATGAAAACTTTTATTTCTTGTTAAAAAGCCTTATTTTTTGTTAAAATTGCATAGATTTTAAAATAACTTAGATTTTTTAACAACATGAAAATCCTAAAAGAGGTCTTTTTAAAAAGCCAGCATAAATTTAGTATTACTTTCTAATTTTTCATATTTAGGTCAATAGCCTATAGCAATAGTTGTATGTTGTATATAGGCAAAAAATGTCATCCAACCAAATTCTAAATATTACTTTAGATTTAGCCGAAAGTAAAACCTTTTTATGTATTATTTTATTTTTACACAAAATAAGGTATTTAAGGGTTTTTCAGAGTGGGGATTAAAAATATGGTAATTTTTTGTCGTAAAATATAAAGGGGGCCACCTGCACCCCTTTGCTTAGGTTCAAAGTGTCATAACTTTTTTTGCCTCAGTATCCTATGATTTTAGTAAATCATTTTTATTCTTTCATATTTTTTGCACAAAGAAAGGAATATTTGATAAATACTGCTACAAGCAACAGGGTGTCAAATTTTCCATGTATTTTTTTTACTTGGACACCCTGTATCTCGAACAGCTATCGAGTTTTTAATTAAGGCAAATGGGGCTAAATTGTTGTATTTTAGCCTAAGGAAATTGAACACTTTAAACAAAAGCAAAGGACTGCAGGTGGCTCCTTCTACATTTAACAGCAAAAATATAAGTAGCTTTCGATTCTTTACCTTAGAAAAAATCTTTTGCCAAAAGTTGTATAAAAAAATTAAAAATAAATAAAATATTTGAAAAAAAACTAAAATAAAATTAGAAATTTGACACCCTGTATTTCGCAAAAGATCAACTTTTCGACTATAGTAAATTGCGTTAGGTCGTTATATTTTGGCCCAAGGAGTCTATAGTAGAATTTTGTACAGACCTTTTAAAAACACCTTGTATTTTAAAGGGCTAAAAATTTTCTAATAAACGATAAATCGATCCTAAGGCAAAAACTTGTCGCTGTAAAATCAGACTGAGTTTACTTACTAGTTTTTAAAAGAATGCATAACTTTAAATTTTTTAACTATTCTTAAAAGTTTTTGTGAGATGATTATTTATCTATTGATATTATCTATTTTGGGATATGTGATTATTCTTTTTGGCAACTGTGAAAAAATCGGCATAAGGTGTGCAAAATTATGCAAAAATCATACTTTTTAAACCACAAGAAAGTTAAAAAGTTTAGTAGGAGGGGCTGTTAGAAATTTTAGTAAGCATAATAATTACTATTTTTTGGCAATTGTGTAAAAATCGGGATTGGGTGTGCAAAATTGTGCAAAAATCGTACTTTCTTAATCCACAAAAAATGAGAAGTGTGTACACATCTACCAAATTTTACCAAACGAGATTCTCTCATCTCAGTGGCATAACTATGTCAAATATGCTAAAAAATACTTGTTACCTGTGCTCAGCAAAAACTATAAGGGCGTCAAATTTTTGGGCGACTTCAAACATAAAACCTGTATTTTGAGCAAACATAGAAATATCCCCTTCATTTCCAGTGTAAAATAGTATGGGACGGTCGTCGGCAAAGTAACTATCATTAACCAGATACCTTAGTTTAAATGTAGCATTTGTTGTAAAGCTAAAAATACATACAATACTTAAGCTTAAAAATTTAAGGATTCATTATTTTAAAAATGTACGTAAATATACAGGGTGGCCCACCATATTCGACGCAGTCTGTAGATGGATAACCATAGGGTTTTTAAAAAAGCAGATTGGAAAACATATAATGGTTGGATAAGGCCACACTATAAAATTATTTTAGTCTATACAGGGTGTCTCAAAAAGTGTGAAGTATCAAAGTTATATTTTTTAAATAGAACACCCTATATTTTATGACGGTTTTAGATTCTACATACAAAAATAACTTAATTTTGTAAATCGTATTAAGTGTCTAATTTGATTCATTTTTGTGATATTTGATTTTTTCTTCAAGACGCAGAGTTGCAATTAAATTAATTTTATTTTAACACTATAAACTCTTTGAAATTCAGTTCTTCAGAAAATCGAATAGCAATATCTCTCCTTTTTTAGATAAAACACCTTGTATTTTTTGTACGCTTCATGATGACAAATAAAATACCCTTTCAAATGGTGTATAGGTTGTCTATACCTATCTTTTACACTCTTTTAGTTCGTTTTTACATATTTTCATTCCAAATGTCTATTTAAATTTAAGTAGGCTGTGATATAGCTGTCTGTTCACTAAGCCATTATTGTAAAATGTAGATTTGTTTAACAAAAATCACAAAATTAAAAGATTTTGTATAATCTCCACCTATTTCTAAAATCCGCAGACAAAATTTAATTAGCTGCTTATATTTCTACTTTAAATAATACTTATTTCAGTTAAATGTGGTAATAATAAAACTTGTGTTTTAAAAACAATCCCACTAATGCCTCTCATCAGTTATGAAGACATTCTGTGACCTAAAACTGGATTCTTCCATTATCCAAAATCAATTCGTCAATTTTTTTAAAGCAACTATTTGAATAATCTGATGGTTTCTGTTAAAATATCTTTTGAGATTAACTGTAGACTAAAGTAAACCATTTTTTCACATCCTACCAGTGTTATATCATCTTGTTGTTGTAGAAAAAGGGTTTTCATTTAAAGTCACTGAAATTTCTTTTAAAGTGACTAAAATACTAGTAATCGAAAAATGGTCGTTGTTTTTTCCTTAAAACAAATATTAATGGCTGCTTTGTCACAGCCAACTTTAATTTAAATAAATATTGGGACTAAAAATTTTTAAAAATTTACTAAAAAAACACAAAAGATAGGCAACCTATACACCATTTTAAATAATATTTTATTTGTTATTACGTGGTGTAAAAAAATACAGGGTGTTCCATTTAAAATAGGATAGATATGGCTATTTGATTTTCTAAAAAGTTGATAATATTTTTTAATCATCCTGTAAAATATTTGATCCCGATATGACCTGCGTATGATAAAGCAGACTTTTCCTAATCTTGTAATAAATTTTAAAGTTCAAAGAGTTTATAGTGTTAAAATAAAATTAATTTAATTGCACCTCTACATTAAAAAAAACAAATATCACAAAAATTATTAAAATTAGACACTTGGTACTATTAACAAACTTGAGTTATTTTTTTATATAGAATCTAAAACGGTCATAAATTATGGGGTGTTTGATTTAAAAAAAAATATAACTATGATACGTCACACTTTTTTGAGACACCCTGTATAGAATAAAATAATTTTATACTGTTGCTTTATCCGACCTCTATATGGTCCCCAATTTACTTTTTTTAATAACCCTATGGTTATTCAGCTACGAGACCGTGTCGACTATGGTATACCACTCTGTATATACAGTGTGTCCCAGGATAGGTGTTACAAAAGGACAAATAGCCTAAAAATGTTTGAATTTTAAAGCAAAATTTTGGGAAAACTCTTCGCATGGTCCAAAACTAATAAATACAAAATTTTACTCCAATTGGTATTGTACAACTAAAAATATGATAAATGTCCAGGAACTAACTACTTTTCTTTTTTAAATAGAACAAAATTGTATAAGTAAATGTTGTAGAGAAATAAATTTTATGTCAAAATTATTTAAAGTTAAAGCATGTGAGTAAAAGAAATGTAATTATCCATTTTTACATTACGCATTACAACTTAAATAACTCTTAATGCATAATGTAGAAAATTACCAAAACATTTTTTTTTACTTTAATTCTTTAACTTTAAATTTTGACTTAAAATTTAATTCTCTATAAAATTTACTTATAAAATAAGGTACTTTACTCTTGGTAATTTTTCACATTTGTAGTTATAACTCGCCCTGTATATTACTAATTGGAGTAAAATTTTATATTTATTATTTTATTTATTATTAGTTTAAAAATTCCCAAGTCTTTGGTAATTTGTTCTCTTGTAACACCTATCCTGGGACACACTGAATATTTTTTTTTATTTTGTGACAATCTGCTACGGTTATTTTTTAATTTCTAGGATTAGAAGAATACATTCCATTTTATTAAAGAACGTAAGGAGTATTTTATGACAATTTTAATTTGTCTAAGTGTTCTGTCTTTTTGGGAAAACCACCAAAGTCTTTGCATTTTAATTTTAGTTTGTAATTACAATTAAAAGGTTTTTTCAAAATAGGCCAATGTCAAGTTTATATGGTCAGGATATAAAAAGAAAAAAACTTTATTAAATCTACATGGCTAACTCAATATATTTTTTGTAATATGTTCGTAAATATAGCTGTATTTTTCGCAATTAGAGATATATTTGAAGGTTCTATACCAATAACATTGGTAGTTTTCGCAAAAAAACCATTTAATTACTCGGAAAAAGGTTGTTTTAAATAATTTTTCTGTTATTCATTTTTACGAAAGGCACTGAGGACGGCGAAAGCCAAAGCGCTTAACCAGGATTACGAGAATATAAAAATTAAAATACAAAAACTTGTATATGTAGGTACCTTGTCTTTTAATATTAAAAAAATGGTTTAAAATTTAATATTTTTATATTTATTTTATAGTCAGTTTCGGATTTCCCTATAGGCAAATTAAACAATTGCTTAGGTCACCATGTCCTGGGAGGCACCACAAAGGGGGCACTCATAAAGAGTAGAAAAGAAAAATAAAAGTAGTATGATGTTGTCACCTTTTTTGTATAAATGTAAATAGTTTTCATGGTTGTTTAGAAAGATAAAAACGTTTTTTTTGCTCTTCAAAAAATGTTGGTAAACAAATTTATGACTTTTTGTATTGTACAGAAGTGACAGACTTTTATTTTTGGTCGTCAAAATTTTATGGCTAGGGGCAGTCGACTGCTTGGGGCATCAGATAGTCTTAATCCGGCACTGATTATAGTAGCCTTATTTATGTATTAAACTTAGTTCCGGAATTAGGATTTTTTTATTGTATATTTATGTGCAAAATTTATAAAAAATAAGTTATTCCATAAAGAAAGTAGTATCTTTTTTAAGTGGCAGCAATTTACTGGCAAAACTGTCCATTCAATTAATAAACATGATTTTCTTTAAGTTTGAGCCAGGGTATGTTACTTAACAATTTTATATTTTTTCTTTACAAAACCAAAATATTTTTCTTATTTAAAGTAGGTATAGATGCAAAACCTATTAAATTTTAATGAGCACTTTAGCATTTGTTCATAGTAAAAGTAATCAAAAACCTTAAAAATCTACGTACCTAAAATGATCCAAAGGCATATCAATATATTTTGTGATATATCCATACTCCTCAGCACTTAAAACTACAGAAATACATAAGAATAATAAATAGTATTTCATCCTAAAGCAACTTTATGGCATAAATAAATTATTCCCACTGTCTGTCTAGTCACACTCACAAACTGTTTCTAAACTTTGACCTCTTTGATAAAATCAATTTAAAATTGTTTACCAACAGAATTCAATATTGACTAGCTTGATCTAATCTTGGATGCACATGCAATATTTATTTTGTGATAAATGTACGTTGAAAAAATAAAGAGTAATTTTTTAATTTAGTATAAGGCCTTGGCCACGATAACAAGCGTTAGCGTCGAGCGGGAAAGTATCAAATCACATTTCGTTATGTTGCCGGTGGTGATACAATATTTTGTGGTTAACAGCGTCTTTAAACCAGTTTATATACATTAGAAACGCTTGGCGGATTATATTTATTCGTTTCGAGAGGTCAGCGGCGGGGCTTTTTTGCTCAGGAATATTGCAGCCAGCTAATTAAAAAAAAAACAAGTTCATTTATTCTTGCATAAAGATCAAAAACAGCGCTCTTATATTTTCCGCTTCTACGCTGGCCGCTTACGCTTAGTATCGTACCCGAGGCCTAACTCCAATTTGCGAGGTGTCCTTTGTAAAGCCATTTTAAAATTATATCTTTAATTGCTAAAATTTATTTTGTTTAGGGTACTATTCTTTTTATGTTTTTCGTAACCTAGACCTCCAACGCAAAGATCAACAAAAACATCCAAGAGTGTTTTTTCCATGACTAATAATTCGCTCTGAACGGGAAGTAAAAACTTAAAAACTTATAAAAAATATATTTTTATAATATTTTATTAATTTCACTTAATTCTTTGATTTTTCTAGCGCATTCGCTATTTTGTTTTAATATATTACAGCGTACATATTGAAATTAAAGAAATTGAGTTGATCACAGAAGAATATCGTTTTATGACACCAAGGTGCTTAGAAAGAAGGTGGCCCAACTTTCATTTGACAGTTGATGAACTATATTTTAAATTTGTTAAAAAGGACTTCAATGTCGTCACATTTATCAGCTGTTTACTGTCATATACAGGTTGAGCTAATAACATAACACATAGGCAATGTGAGGAAAAGAGACAATCTAACTAAATCCCGGCATGTAAACATGAGTGACTAATACTGCTTGTTTTGCTATTCTATTGGTCGCCGATGTACCAAAACTGCTTACTTATGCAGAATAGTAAAGTTGGATCACCTTCTCTATGCACCTTGGTACAACAAAACTTGAAGTAAAACCTTATTTTTTTTTTTAATATTTCCCTCTAATGAATTGTCATTTAGCCAATTTCCGCAGAATAATTTGGTAGTAAAGTGGTAGCGCACTAAACTACTGGGGCGCATGTTATTACATCTTTTTATTTTCAGTGATAGATTTTGGTAAAAACGAAAATCAAACACACACAAAAATTAAATTCTTGCAAATAGAATACGGATTTTCTTGAAAATTTATTTTTAACTTAAAACAAATTTTCTTGAGGTAAAACAATATTCTTGCTCCAAGAAATTACATTATTTTCATATTAAATAATATTATTCTTACTATATATTCTTTAAACAAGTATATATTTTTAAAATAAGACACAGTTTGTCTAAAATTAAGAATAATATAATAAGAGATATTTAAGAATATCTATTCTTACAGGAAAACTTAAATTTCTTTAGCCAAGACAAAGTATTATTTTTATTCTCTACTTAAAACATAATTTTACTTTGGAATAAAATTCTTGTTGATTTAATATTATTTTTGTTAAAGACTATGGCTTTTTTAAAAGAAAACTAAAAAATATATTTATTTTACAGTCAAAACAATTTATATTTATTTCTTTCACTTAAGAAAATTTAGGTTTTATATTATTAAACCAAAATATTATATTCTTGGTTACCATAATTAGGTATCAAAGGTATTTTCCTTATTCATTTTTGCAAAAAACGTTGCCCAGAAAGGTGCGTATCGGCGAACCGGGAAACAAGAAACGCTTCCTTGTACACTGCAAGATTATAAGAAGTTAAAAAGAATGTACTAAGGAGATTAAGAAAGGTTGACTAGATAGCCAAAAAGTAAGATGACTGCAGGCCGAGGAGGATTTTGAGGAAAACGTCGGCACCACCATGGTCTAAGTACCGGAAAATAACGAACACCACATAAATGGTCATAAACTTGACAGAAAGGAGGTGTGGGCTCCGAAAAACCAACGAAGTTAGATTAGTGCGATCCTGCTTGTAGAAATGGAGAAAAACGCGTCTAAAAAAATATATTTTAATAAACTGTAAAACATTTTTTTAACTATTTTTAGTTAGTTAACCTCAACTTTTACTGAAAATCATAATCAATAGAAAAATTTTATGTTATACACTTTTAAGCACTTTTTGGTATTTAATTAGGTAGTCTCAAAAATTTTATTTTTAAAAGTCTTGATTTTGAAGTTGATGATTGATGAACCACCATGTAAATCCCAGAAAAATTTTGTTATAGCTTTTGGCATTTCGGATAAAGTAAAAATGTTTATGAAGAATATAACTTCTTTTGAAATATTAAAAATATTTTTTTACAGGTATAGTCAAGTTCATCCGTGGACACACATTGTAGTTTTATGGGGTAGTTGAATCACCGTGCTCAAAATATCCACATTAAAGCTACTATCGTGCCGGGACCATCGAGAACTGAAATCTTCACAAAGAAAGTACTAACGAATACACTGGAAATGCCGGACGCAGAGCACCAAAAACTCTTGTTTTTATTAACATCTGCTGTACCAGGGAAATTTTCATTAATAGGATGCTAGACGCCTCAGCAAGGTTGGCTCTAAGGGACGTCCAGAAGGTTTAACATAACATCATAAAAATATTATACTATTAAAAGCTTTGTTCACAATAACAATTGTGATAAATAAAACTTTTATAACAATCTTTAGTTTTAAATGAAAACTATGTAGTTTTATTTGAAGAAAGTATTTAATTATGATATTCTTTAACCAAGATAACCCTAAAGTAATATATTCTTGGCCAAAGAAATGTATTCTTAACTTAAGTTTTAATTTGTTTTTCCCGAAGAAAACATATGTTAATTAAATTGATCGCTCGACAAGAATATATTTTCTCCAATAAAATTAGTGCTTTTCTTCGCTAGATAATCGCGTCGACAAAAAATATCTACGAAGAAAACATTAATATTCTTAACTTAAAAAAATATGTTTACTTAACTGAATCTACCTTTATGCTTGTACTAAAATAATGTTTTTAAGAATATAATTTACTGATAAGAAGAATATATTCTTTTCGTTATATACAACTCACAACGTGTCTTGAGTCAAAGCAAATTGTTTTAAGTTAAGACATCTTTTTTTTGTGTGCATTTGAAAACAATCAATGTTAGGGAGTGAAAAATAAATATACCGCATCACCTAGTTTAAAACCCTCATAAAAAAGTATCGCAACAACAAAGAGGAGCCGATGCACAATGAGTTGAGCGATATTTATTTCGGGACAAAAATCGTATCAGTTTTATTGCACGAAAATAGTTCTGTTATTAATAATTGAGTAGTCTGATAATACAGAAAGCCATACTGTAATAGACAAGTAAAAGTGGTAGCGCACATACGATACAGATACAGTGGAGGGGCGTATATTGTGTTATTTTTGTCATTATAGACACTTGTGCAGGCAACCGAGGAAAAAGCAAAAGGTTTTCAATAAAACACAATTTTTTTCAACATTTTATTGGGTGCTATAACATAATATAATCAAAAATAGACAAATCTTTAAAGTGCAAATCTATTCTAATAAAAACCATCACATATTTCAAGTAGCTACCTACTAAAAGATAAAAGGTTTGAACAACATAGAATCTCTCTAACATTGCGTAATATGCCCAACAAAATCAACGTACCAATCAACATACATTTAATTACTTCATAAAGGCTAAAACCGGTTACATCATTTAAGTCCGATCTTGTGAAATTACAATAAATTTTTTATGTATTCTATTTCTATGATACATTTTAAATATAGTAATTATTTTATAGTATACCATATACTTATATAATTTACAATAATTATTCCCTAATACTTTTAAAATTGTCTACAATAGAAATGTAATTTGACCATATTCTCTGATGCAAGTCTTAAGAAAAGAGTTCCAGTCATAGCAAGTATTAAAATGTCAACAAAAAGAGAAATAAAAATAATGTTTAAAATAACTAACATGAGAATGACGAAAATTAAAAAAAAAACAAAAATTGATCCCAGTGGTCCACGGTCACTGATTTAATAACCAGTGGGGAAATTTCGTCATTCTGAATATGAAAGAAAATAACAGACATTAAAAAAAACACAATCATTGACATTTAAATAATTGTGATGACTATAAAGGACTGCAGAGCTTAAATTATTTATAAGTAATACTTTGGGGCAAAACATTATCACCATATATTAAAGACAAAAAATATTTAGAAGCATTTTTTATGCAAATGCATTTTTAGTACACCGGAAATAAAAATAGTGCTATTTTTTTTCACTTTGTATCTTGAAAATGTGGAAAACGGACGCCCATATTGATGTACAAGCCCATTCTTATTTTTCCATCCAAAACATTTTCCCCTGATTCCCTAATACAAATAATTTAAGGCCTGGTATATATGGATAGTGAAAAATATATCTAAAAATGTGCTTCATTCTAAATATATAATTTTCACATATCCTTGTAGATAAATTAGGTATTCAGGGTTATATTTTATATTTTGATACATATTTCAGCTCAAAATTTTAAAGAATAAAATATAATCCTAAAACATAGATATTTGCAAGTATGACAATTAGCAAGTTTTACGTATTATAGTAAAAATCAAAATCATAGGAAAATGAACATGGGAAACACTCTTAAAAATATTTGAAATGATTTGAGACCATTATTCAGTAACTACACTAAATTTGTAATCATGTTTGCCTATTGTTGTCTATAATTGGGCCATTTTAATTTAAAATCGTAAAGGCCAAACAAAAAAGAAAACGCCTTTCCATTGGTTAATTGGGTTTGTAGCCATCGCTACTGACGTTCTGGACCAATGCGATGCATTTTGGTTCACTTGTTTTCGCTTTCGTCATTCTCAAATTAAAATAGCATTCTATTATTGTATCATGACACATAACTTTTTTGAGATCTTATTATCTGTTTTCAGTTTGAAAGATTTCTTGCATGAAAGTTTTCTTGCTGCAATTTTTCGATCTGCAGACGCGCACTTTGCAGCAATTTTTAAAAAGAAACTAATGCGCGTGAGCAGATCAAAAAGTTGCAGCAAGAAAAAAGTGTAAAAACAGCTTTACGGGAGCCAATGTTTCAACGAGGTAAATGGCGTTGTTTTCCAAAGGGTCGCCATAAATAAAAGTGGTTGTTGAAATAACTGAATAATGGTATACTTTTAAAGCGAAGACAGAGAAGAGTTAGAGAGTTTCAGCCTTGTTCTTTTCCTTTACGAAAATTGTGCTAGGACTACATTGTGCATTGAAAAATGGACATATTTAAAATATTAACTAAACAATAGTTTTAATATGATATGATAGGTTAAGGAAGTCCCTGAAACGTTTAGGTACTGTATATAATATAAATATAAAAATAAAATCTTCTATAAAAACAAGGAATGTATAAACATCACTTAAAAAAATTGTCAAATTTTAAGTAGCAGACCGTTTGAGATTTTTAAATTAAAAAAATAAGTATTGAGACCTTATAAAAATAGATAAACACATAAACGAGTACGGGCGACGAAAGCAACGCGAGACCTTGCATATTTACACGAGCCTTAAAATGTCAAATGTCAAAAATTCTTTCCAGCGTTAAATTTATGCTGCGTTATATTAAAGCCCGTTTCGACTAGCAATTAAAGATTCTAAGAAGTGTACAAATTCCTTATTTAAGTATATTTTTAAGTTTCCGTATGCAGGGTGATTTAAAACCTAGTTTTAAAAAATTAAAATATATAACAGCTTGGTCAGTATCAAAATTAAATTAAATTTTTCATAGTGGAAAATTTAGGACTTCTTTAGATGAGCTGTGAATAAGGCTGGCACTTGGCATGTTCTATAGGGAACAGCTAGAAAAAAAATTATGTTGTATCCTAAGTACCCCACTTAATTTGGGGGAAATTCCTAATCACTCCGCATGTAAACCAATAAAAATATATCGTTAAAGAAGGACTTATGTATACTTCTCCTATATCATATAAACAAAACAAACACATAAACCTTATTATTAACTGGCAACAAACATTATTTTAAAATTTAATATATAAAATAGGTTTTAAAACATTGGAAACACTATACAAGGAGTCCCAATTTTTGTAAACACACTCATACTGTTATGTAAAAATTCTTTTAAAAAATAATATAAGAAAATGTTTCAAAAATAAAATAAATATGTACATGTTAAAAAATAAACAATATATTTGCTTCAAAAATTAATTAAAAAAAAATAATTTGGTAAACAACCGATTGGGATACCCTGTATATAAACATACTATTTGTTTCTGAAATCACAAGAAGGGTAGAAAAGATATTTGGTCATTTTTTTGTTTCAGTAAAGAGACGAAGCTTCTGCTTCTGGTATATTATTTAAATCATCATTATTATGCCAAAAATAGTTTGGGGGCCCCAAATCGTAACAACTTGGTGTTTCTAACGGCGTCCCATGGTCTACGTAGTATAACAAGTAAAAGTTGCACATTTCGTCGTTGTTTGTTGGACTAGAAACAAAAATTCGGGTAACAAACCATAACAAATATAAGAATTATGAAAATAAAAAACTTAGATCCACCGAAGAAAACTTTAAACAATATTGAACTTACCCCACTTCGGTAAATCGATCCCTGGACGTGCTGTCCATAGTACATCTTGCCGCAATTTTGTCGCCATACCTTATGGGAGTTTTATCGAACACGGGATAGAACATCTGAGGGGTTAATGGATCCCTTTACCTAGTAAATGCCAGTGATCCAAACCAGTTTCATCTCTGGTGACCCTGTATCCTGATACCACACGCCCTAAAAAATGTTTTAAGGACATTAACGACATGTTTGCGTTCTAAAGTTTACAGAATTATAATATTAGTCACTTGTTCTCAGCATGTGAAATTAGTGTGGCTCTACGTTACTATGTTAGCACTGGGTGCTGTTAAACACTATGACAGCCACCTGTGACAGCCATCTTTCATTTATTTTGTAAATTTGGGTTTTACAACACAATTAATAGTTTATTTTACCTAAGCTGTGGGTATGAGTTCTGTATGCCAGAGGATACATTACTTTATTTTCAGTTATTTTACATTCTACATCCATGTGGGTAGCAGATGCTCTGGGCGGAATTCTTCCCCCGCAGCTAATAGTAAAACTGCTGCCAATTTGCTTTGCCTTAAACAAAAAACAACTATCTGTATTTACCCACTACACTATAAAAATGGTACTACAATCCCTGATTTAAAAAAATCCATTTCAAAATACTAACAATTACCTACCTTTAAAATACTAACAAATACTTGACTAAAAATATGATCAAATTTTTAAATTGTTTAAGGCTGAAGGACCTAGGTCGATAGCCGTTTGTACTGTTATGTATGTTCTGTATTTAATGGTACAATAAATTATATTAAGTAAGTAAGTTGTTTAAAATCCTAAAAACCCAAAAAAAGATTAATAAATTTAATTTTTTAAGTACTTTTAAATGCTAAAATAATATTTGAATTTCTAGTACCAGAATATGTTAGGATTTGAAGTATTACTTAGTATTTAAAAGGATGAAATGGACTATTTTTAAAGCCTTTAATGAGGGATTCCTATTGTTTTACATTGGACAGAATAGTTTGAAATAGACTGCCCTCTAAAGAGCTTACAACAAGAACTTGTTGAATAATAGGCGAATTATATTTTTTCCTTGATGTTTCGTTGCTGTAGCACGCCTAAAATAGTATCAATTTTTGGTCTGTGTATACACTGTATTGGTAGGGAATGTATTGGGATGTTGGAAACTGTAATATATAGAAAGATGGTTAAATGAAGAAAGTGGTCGGTCATTCAATGGTTAATCTAATGAAGTGGCATGCCATTATCAACTTTCGTTTTTCTTATGTCGGCCATTTTGTTTTTTTGCACACTTTATAGGTATTTTTGATTTTTATGTCAAAAATCGTCAAAATTAATTTTTGTCCGAATTGGCCATAAATGCGGAAGCCATTAGCTCTAGAAGAAATTGCCACTCATTTTCCAATAAGGACCTATGTTGGAAAAGGTAATGCAAGTATATTTTTAACTTTTATAAATTCATGTACCCAAACAAAGATTGATATTTACCTTCTGTACATCGGCACATTAAAATATTCAGTAACAATATCAAGCTGTAACCTTTCTACCAGAAATGTGTGCATGTGCTCATAAACATTTTTTTAAAATGTTATTACCCATAACATAACATATTAAAACCAACTTTATTATGTCTTTCAATTGGCACAAACACAATTGAAAAACAAAATTTTACTTACATAATAATCGTGAAAAAACAATGTTCTCTACACTTATTACGAACCAACTATTTTAAATTATAGCATGGTTTTTTGCTATTTTTTTTTATTTTTTATTTATTAATTACCATAGTTATCTTGGCTTTGTTTAAATTTCCATATGCAAATAAATTGGTAACTATTAAGAATAGGTGTTGTGTTTTTAGAGACTAGTATGTATAATATAGTTTAGTTGGTAGTAGAATATAGTTTTATAATAGTGTTCATGACAATTTGGAGACTATGAATTAGGTTTTTGTATGTTATGGAAAATAAACTTAAAACAAAAAAAACTGTTGCACTGAGCACATAAACCTATTTCTGGTAGAAAGGTTACAGCTTGATATTGATATTAAATATTTTAATGTGCCGATAAAAGTTAGAATTAAACTTGCATTACCTTTCCTAACATAGGTCCTTATTGGGAATGGAGTGGCAATTGTTTCCAGAGCTAATGGCTTCCGCAGTTATGGCCACTAGGACAAAAAATTAATTTTGACGATTTTTGACATAAAAATCAAAAATACCTTTAAAGTGTTATACATTATTTTAAAGGGAAAAAGTTTTTTAAAAATGTTCAAAAAACAAAATGGCCGCCATAAGAAAAACGAAAGTTGATGATGGTATCTCAAAACCGAAACGTCGAAATTAAAATCTGAATACAAAGATGCACTGCCCTTAAAAAGTTACCCCGATAATGTTTTGACAGTTTCCAAAAATTATTTAAAATAAAAAAGCTACAGCGCTTTTTCTAAAAATGCGTATTTTTTCATAATAACTCAAGAACCAAACAAGATACAGCCGTCATCAAAATGGCATTAGATTAACCATTGAATGGCCCACAACTTTCCCCATTTTACCATCTTATAGTTTCCAATATCCCAATACATTCCCTACCAATTTTGGACACACTGTATTGGGTTACCTATTTACTAGATACACTAAATTTTCCAAAATTCGTTTTTAAACTTACGGCCTCTGGGTATACAACAAAAACAGCCCAGAATTATCCGTTTGACCCTCTGGAAATTTCTTGGAATAATGTATCTGAAGAACTAAATACTTTATTGGTGTATCTCTGCCAACAAGAAATCCTACGTCATCTGGAAGCTTTAGAGGTTTAGCATTTCGAGCCCAAGCATATATTACATGGCTTCCTTGGGCACATGGTGTGGCTTTTTCAAGTCTGCTGTCCTCTTCTGATTCTGCCATCTCTCCACAGTCCCTAAACAAAACGAAAAATTGTGAATTAATACCATGTATATTATGTCACAATTCAAAAGATTAGAAAGCTTTAACAAAAGTCCACATGTAATATTTCCAATTCTTAATAGTTTCCGAAATATGACCATCCTCAGGAATTTGATAATTTACTGGCATTTTTTAAAAAACACCCTGTATTATAATTAATCAATTAAATAAAAAATAATAATTAAAAATTGGAAAAATCACATGTAGACTTTTTTTAATGCTCTTTGATAGATATTTCGAATATTGACATACTATATACAGGGTGTTCCATTTAAAAAAGTACACTTTTGCAATAAATCAAAAACCTGATGTTCAATAATTCTTTTTTGTGAGCAGCACGTAAATCAGAGTAAAAATACTACAACTTTGCTAAATTAACCGACTTTATATCTTCAATAAGAAAGAAGTTAGAAATAGTGCCGACTTAAGTTTGATCACCCTGTAGATGAAAAAGTGTAAGTGCTCATGTGACAAACCACATTTTTACTTACCAGTACTCTTGATCGGTTCCAGGGTCCGAGCAACCAAATAGTAACATATGATGAACAACGTTCATGGTAGCATTAGGCTCAAATCCAACTAAAATTTAATATTTGCAAAGTTATTTAGTGTAACTTTCTGGTATACAAACAAAAACAGTTACATATGGGTTGACAAAATAAATGTTCAAATATTCACAATAAATCGATATGAAACAAAATTCCGCCAAAATCCCTCACGGCGCATTATTTTTATGAATGGGATCTATTCCATGAACAATATAAAAATTTTACTTTAAAGGAATTACCACTAGCCCCCTTCTACTTCCTTCCCCTACTATAAAGGTTGTTGCCCTCTGTCAATAGTACACATTCTTACAACTCCATTCAAAATTTAAGGTTTCTAGAATGAAAAAAATCTGGCGCCGAATTTTTGCGATAGTGGGACAAGTGAATGTGAGTCGAGGTTAAGAAGCGCAGGCCCTGAAACTGACGTGTTTAAACTAATATGGCGGGTTTTGCTTGTGCTAACGATGTTCGCATAATTTTCTTGGTTTTTAATAAAAACTATTTGATGATTCATTCAAAAACATGGGTATTTGTAAAGCTTGAAGTTTGCTAGTGTGATTTTTACACTATTATTTTACTTATCTAGTTAAAAAAAGCCAAAAATGCCGTTTTTGCCGGTAAGTTGTTAATGCCTTTTTTTCTGCATTTGTGGAATAAATAGTAAGATAATGACCTAAACCTGTGAGTATTCTTTTTAAGTGAATTTATTAGGTGAAAGATAAATATCTGTATTGATATTTAGGTAAAATTTTATAATTAAGAGTTATTTTCAGTATGAAGGGGTAAGTTTACATATTCTTAATGTTTATGTTTACTTCTTTTTGGTATAAATGAAAGATAATTACGTGAATACATAGTTTTACCTAATAAAAAAAATATTTCATTAAATAAGTAAGAAAAAAAATAGGGTGGTTTTTATACTTGTGTCAACATTTCTCAAATGATTCCAGAATAATAGCTTTATCTAGGTATAACAAAAGCTGTATTATTAGAAGTTATTTGGACACATGGACTGTAACATTATTTTGAGCATGCATGTTTTAAGAAAAACGTTTAATTTTTTAGACCATATTTTAAACCAAGTTAGCACCTATACAGAATCAGCCAGTCAAATACTGGTTAAGCAAATAGGTATTTGGATATCGGCCAGTAAAGCAACAAAAAGGATGTATGTGACTAATCCAATCAGAAATGTTTACATGCAGGTATTTACGTTATATTGTCTCTTTTCTCACATTGCTTAAGTGTTATGTCATTTACCTGATTCTGTATGCATAATATGTGTACAGGCAATGAGTGGAAGGGAGACAGTCTAACGTGAATACCTGCATGTACCTGCGGATTGGGTGACTAATAGCGCTTGTTTTGTTATTGCATTACTGACTGATATACCTTTAAAATAGATGATGTGATAGATATGCTCTTGAAAAAGCTACATGTAGCTATATAAATGTAAGTTACCTCAAGGAACCTTTTTCCAATGATTGAGAGAGATGGGAAGTTTAATTGTCTTTTTTTAATATCTATTTTAACAACAAATTAATTTAAGAGAAATTAAAATTAAAGTATTTGCTAACCTATATTAAAAGCTACGAGAGAAGTGCTGTAAAATTTGCACATTGCAGGTTCTTACGGTATGACACAATTTTATTTATAATGATAGGGCAGTTAATAAGTTTTGGTAATTGTCTAGGCTAGGTATAGAATTGTCTTTGGCAAATCACAGGGGTTTTTAGGGCGCTGATTACGAATCTATAAGATTTTCTTTTTATGGAAACATTTCGTTCTCAAGATACCCATCATCAAATTTTAAAATCACACTAACCTTATTTTTACTATATTCCCCCTTCTTTTGCACACAATTCTTAATTTAAAGCTAAAGTGGCGCATATATTTGATTTTAAAACCCCGTTTGTCTATGTATTTATGCCTTTTATCAAAAAAAATAGTTTAGAATCAAAAATGGTGTGCAAAAAGAAGGAAAAATAAAGTACATATAAAGTAAGTTTGATTTTGAACTTTCCAAAAAAAAAACCTTTAAGATCGATCAGCACCCCAAAAAACCCTTGTATACCAAATTTCGTCAAAATTGGCGTTACTGCAACTTTATAGAAAATTACCTTAAGTTTTGATAACTAATTCAGCTTTTTAATCATGGTCAATTTTTAAATATTTTTATAAAGAAATAAGAAAAGAATACAAAAAAATAGTAAATTTATGTAACAAGTGCATAAAGTAATACTTTTCTTTATGGTAAGTTTGACAGCACGAGCCGTCCGGCGAGTGCGGCAATCCATGAGGAAAAAAGACACTTTATGCATGTGTTACATACTATATTTTTCCACGACTGTATAAAAATTTCCCAGAGAACGATTTATACATGTTTTATTTATCTAAACTTAATTATTTTAATTTTTGCAGCACAGCCATTATGTTGCAACAAAAAATCATAACCTCCTTATTTTTAAGAGACAATTATCCTCTTCATAACTATGCATTTATTATTTTAGAAATTTTTTTATATTTATGTATTTACTTTTTGTAGAAATATTACTAAAACAGTATAAATTCCTTTTAATTTCTTAGTCATCCAAATTCATTATTACTATTAATTTTCAATAATTTCTATTAAATTTATCTGCAAACTGGTGACACAAGAACTAAAAGAAATAATGACGAAATCAAAGGTAACTTGACCGTTTGGTTCAGTTGATGTCGCGTTTACGGTTACATTGCATAAATTGATACTTAAGTTTATTGTAGTAGGCATTGAAACAAAACACTAATTTAAAGTGTAAAAAAAAGCTTTGAAGTGTTAAAAAGTTACTTTTTCAACACTCTGTGTAGTGTACTAGAATGGAGGATTTAAACTTCATGTTAGCGATTAAAAAAACTGCATTTTTTTGACGGTCGTGGAAAAAATATATTATAATCACGCAGTGTTAAACATGTTACAACAATTAGAACATTTGCTTATACCGTATCAGCTAATTGAAATAAAACATTCATTCATTCAATTAAGAGTGCAAATCGAATGTTGGGATACATTATACGAAATACCCGTTTGTTTAAGTCATTTGCAGCTATAGACTTGCTTTACAGCTCCCTTGTATGCTCTAAATTAGAATTTTGTGCACTAGTTTGGTCCCCTTTCTACAGTAAATACAAATATTCAGTAGAAACGGTACAAAGTCGCTATTTAAAATGCAAATACTTTCGGGAAACAGGTACATATCTATACAATGCTCAGGAATTTTTAAGAAATTATAATGTTCCTTCTTTGGAAAAAAGCATATTTTTATAAGTCTTCTTCATTTACATGGGCTTATTCTCAATTTAGTTGATAATACATATATGGTAAATAACCTAAACTATAGAGTACCAAGATTAAATAGGAGATGTTATGAGACATTTTACTGCAGAAGGGCAAGATCAAATCTAGCTTTAAGTGCCCCATTATATAGAATGCAACAACTGCATGATCGACACTGCCAGGGCATAGATATATTTAATCTATCGAAGAGTCAATTTAAAGGTAAATTAAAATTAATTTTATTTACTCCGGATGAGTGATGCTCTTTGATTAATGTACCTATGTTATGTGTAAACCAAGTGTAATGTATTTACATTTGATTTTTTTCGTAGGTTAGGTTTGCATAATATCATATTATGTGTTGTTCTGTAAATTGTTAGTTATTGTAGCAACTGTAGAACAAATAAATAAATAAATAAATTCATAGGCAAGTAAAGCAAAGAACAAAACGGAAATGATGCACATAGCTTTGAGCAATAGGGATTTTGGGACAAAAATCTAATCAGTCTTATTGCACTAAAATAGTTCTGTTAATAATTGAGTAGTGTACAATGCTTTGCTAATATAAAAAGCAGTACTGTCATATTATTGTACATTTAACACATTATTACACGAGAGGGCTAGTTTCAAAGTGTACCATCTCCAAAATTGGATTGTTCTGTTATATCGAATAAGAAATGAACAAAGAACTTATACATTAAATGTAATGCATTCTCTCTTAAGTTTAATTACACTGTTATGTATGTAGTCATGGCCTAAAAAGCTATTTATTTTAATACAGCGCTGTAAAATAAAACTATTGGGACAATTATCTCAATTTTTTATTAAAAAGTAAAAAATGGAGATTTTACACTTTGAAACTAGGCCCTTCACATATTATACATTTACGTTATTATAAAAATATTAAATTTGATATTTTTGTACACATATCCTCAATCGAGCACACTGTGCCGTGTGTTATCTTGTTTACATGCCGGAATTATTTATTTACTCTCTACCTGTTGGTATTCTACATTCGTTAGACCGTCGCTTTACCCGCATTGCCTGTGAATCTTTTGACATAGCCGATATGATATATTCAAATATCTAAATAACAAATTTTATTTATGGATATATATTACCATAAACTAATTAATCTAATATAGAATCATTCTTAATATAATTTGGTTGTATATTGTTATCTCATTACTTACCTATGTAAAAGTTCTTATCAGATACTATTTTTATGGGGGTACATACATAAAATTCGTCCTAAAAAAACATTATATTAGGTATATTAATATTGTAGTTTGTTTTTTATTTAAAATTATATACAGTATGTCCAAAAAGTATTAGTTCAGGTTAGTTTAGACATAAAATATTTACAGTCCTTGTCAAAAAGAACCAATAAACAAACCAATACAGTTGTATAGACCAAATGGTTTCTATCGGTTCTATGGGATTGTATTGTTTTTATTTTTTTTTTGACAGAGGTACTTTTTCTTAAAATATTTTTTAATATTAAAAAGTACTAATAGCAACAAACAATCAAAATCTAAAATGATTATCATAATGTTCTAGATAAATATCAAACTACAATACCAAAAATTATTTCAGGCAAGGTAGTTAATTGCTTTTAACTTTACAAGAGAGTAACAACATATAGTTATACTGTTGCATAAAGAAAATGGATAGGTGACAAAAGTTTTATATATTTTGAGTTTAGAACCAAGCCTTAAATATTTTTACATATTTATAATTGGTTTTCATAACCTAATAATAATAAAACGTTGCATATAAAATTATGTGTACAATTTGTTATTCTGCTTATTTGTTTTATTAATGAATTGTTATAGGTATTCCATCTAATACTTTGTTAAGCAAAAAATATATAAGAAAATATTATTATTATTATTATTAATAAAACCTGTATACTATATGTATGTATATTCATATATATAAAAATTGTGTATATTATATGTTAACACATCTGCAAACCAGTTCTTTGGTAAGAACTTAACATGGTAAAAAATAACCTAAAAGTACTTACCCTGTAGGGATGTATATCTGGCATAAGAAGGGGATTTTTCAAATCCGAACACCATGTCACTTGTGTAAAAACAGTAAAAACTAAAAATAACAACCCGCAACATATGGCTGTGCGCCATCCTCAAGTGAAAATAAATCGATGGAAGAAACGTCAAATTTGAGGTTAGCAGAGTGAGCACCAACACTCTGACGTCACTAAAACCAGATTATTAAACGATTTTATGCAACCCACGCAGCAGCACGTACTATCTATCTTTCTTTTACCCTTAGAAGTGTTATCGCAGTATCCCTTTTTAAAGCGGGGGTTTTTCATAGTTTTCATCGAGTTAGATACGAATTGAGCTCCTACGCATAATTATGATGGGATTTTCCGGATTAGAGCTGATTAAACAATAAAGTTTTCTAAATACATGCCAATTCTTTTTAGGTTGCGCAAATAAAGCAAATCTATATTGAAAGCAATTATTGCAATTCTGGGATAAGAATGCGTTTGTTTGTTAAGTATACAGGGTCGTCTTTAAAGGTGTGTACAAAATGCTACCATAGACTCCTTAGACCAAAATACAACGGTTTAACGCAACTTACCTTAAGCGGCACTCTAGACCAGTGATGGCGAACCTTTTTGTATGAACGTGCCATTTTTGTAAACAAATGTGAAATGATGTCGTTGGCGTGCCATAAATATATATATTTTTTATTTGAAACGCAAAAAAGGTCACCACTTACCTTTACTTGAGTCATTTTTTCGTGTTAACCGTATTTATCAAAGTGGTTTAAACCGCATTTGAAATAACAATTTAAATATGAAAGTTAGAGAGAATAGGTATACAAAATGTTTTTAAAATGGTTTGAACCGTATTAACACGAAAAAACGTCTTTGATAAGCAGAAGATGGCCTGACATTCAATTTTCGGGTAGGCTTAATTTTAAACAGCAAAAAAACACGTATTTTTTTACGTCCACTCATATTAAAGGAAGAAAAAAATTACAACATTCTCGCGTGACTAAACACGAAAACATTGCACAGTATGCACAGTTCGTATTATCGTGCATTATAAAACTGAGTGTTTCAATTCAAAGCGTCATTCAATCTTATTGTACAATAAAATATATATTGTACAATGTTATTCTAGGTCTAGGGGCCGCCTTAGTCAAAAAGTTAATCGTTTGCAAAATACAGGGTGCCAAAATTTTTATTTTATTCTAGTTTATTTTTAAATATTTATTTTTTTACAAAATTCGGTGCAGGGGTTTTCTTAAAGTAAGGAATCGAAATCTACTCATATGTTTGCTGATAAATGTAAAGAAAGCCACCCGCAGGGTTTTGCTTTTGTTCAAAGTGTTATTACTTTTTTTGCCTCGGTATATTATGATTCTAGCAAATAATTTCTATTCTTCTATATTTTTTAAACAAAAATATATACTTGTAAATATCGCCACAAGCAACCGATTCTAAGGTATTTTAAAGGTTTAATTTCACATAAAAATCCTTCGCATTTCTTTCTCGCTTTTAGGCCACCCGGGTTTCTCTTAAAGGTCTGTTCAAATTGTTATTACAATTTCATTTCGCAAAAATACAACGATTTAACCCAATTCGTATTTGTTAAAAGTTGATCGTTTGCGAGATACAGGGTGTCCAAGTAAAAAAAATGACTGGAAAATTTGACACCCTGGTGTAATATACGTGAATGAATGCAATTTCGAACTTTGGTATGGAATAAAATGTTTAATCTGAAATATCTCAAAAACGGTTACTCGTAGCGATATTTAAAGTATTTTACTTTTTTGCGCCAAAAATATGGAAGAAAATAATTATACTAAAATTATAATATACCGAGGCAAAAAAGCTATGACACTTTGAACCTAAACAAAGGACTGCAGGTGACTCCCTCTACATTTTAAGACAAAACCATTATCATATTTCGATTATTCACTGTAAAAAACCTTTCAATACTGAATTTTGTGGAAAAATGTCTTATAACAAATAAAATATTTAAAGATGACTAACATAAAATAAAAACTTTGACACCTCTGTATCTTGCAAACTATCAACTTTTCGACTAAGGTAAATTGCGTTGAGATCGATGTGTTATTTGCTCCAAAAATTTGTGGTAGCAATTTGTACAGACATTTTAGAGGAACCCTGTATAAAAATATTTTTTATATAAACTACATTTTAGTTTTATTTTTTTACCTTTTTAACCCTAAGGCGTCGGGCACGATACCAGAGTCAGCGTTGAGCGGCTAATTTAAAAAACAAGTTCGTTTATTCTCGCATTAAGATCAAAGTTAGCGCTATCACATTTTCCGCTCAACGTTGGTCGCTAACGCTGACGCTTAGTATCGTGTCAGAAGCCTAACTGTTTAATCTCTGTTCTTACTACCAAATTCAGTATACAGGGCAGAGGCGCACTTACAGCCTTGTCGCCCGTAGGCTATTGTGGGCTATTTTATTTTCGCCGCCCATTTCCTCATCTTTTTCGTCTGAAAAAGTTTAAAAGAGCAAAAAAAAAAGGTCCTCACTTCCATTTCTTTCGATTGTAGGTACAAAGATTAATTCCAAATTCAACAAAATTATTCATCATGAGAAAATTTTGAAGAGCAAAAAAAAAAAAAAGGAAAAAAGGTCCTCACTTCCATTTATTTGCCGCCCCCAAAATCCGCCGCCCTAGGCTTCAGCCTACTCAGCCTATTGACAAACGCGCCACTGATACAGGGTGTTACGGAATGTTAAGAACATTTAAGGGCAGATTCTACTTATTAATAATTAATAGTTTAAAAAACTAAAAACACGCTTTTATATGCAACAGAACTAAAAATTAGAAAATAATTTTCATTAAAAAAAAATATTGTCATTTCATAGTAAAAGCGTGGGGTGCATTTTACTATTTTTTCATAACTTTTCCATCATAGATATTCGCAAATATAATAATTATAACATTTAATATATTAAGCACCCCACGCTTTTTACTATGAAATGACAATATTTTTTTAATGAAAAATTATTTTCTAATTTTTAGTTCGGTTGCATATAAAAGCGTGTTTTTTAGTTTTTTAAACTATTAATTATTTTTCATTTTTAGTTCGTTATATCAATTAACTTTGCTACTCTTGACAAAATGGCGAAAAATTTTTTTTGTGAACAAGAGTAGCAAAGTTTGAAATGTTGCCAACAGATGGCAACCCACTAAAAAAATTCTTCGCAATTGAGTAGCAAAGTTTGGAATGTTGCCAACAGATGGCAAAGAGTAGCAAAGTTTGAAATGTTGCCAACAGATGGCAACCCACTAAAAATTTCTTCGCAATTGAGTAGCAAAGTTTGGAATGTTGCCAACAGATGGCAACCCAGGTGTTGTTTTTATAATATAATGGAATTTTTTTTCCTGGCGATCAAAAACAAGATAACGGGATACTGTTTGCAGATTATTGCATTGTCATGGGTCATTAATAAGTGTGCAAAGTTTCAAAGAAATCGAATAGCTGGAAGTTGGTTAAAATTAGGCTCAAAGATTCCGTTACATAGATAGCCAGATGGATAGATAGATAGTTACAACCCAAGTTAATAAAAGCGTGTTAAAAATATTGTGACGTATAATTTTGTGATACATACAGGGTGTCCGGGAAAATGTGGCAAATCTCTCGCACACGTATGGAACAGATGAAAATAACACGACAAGTTCCTATAAAAATTTTCCGTTTAAGCCCCTCCTGCGGAGATATGATCCCCTAAAGGGGGCAGCTAGAAATTGATTTTTCGTGAATAACTTTTAAAGCGCTCTGTATAATTTGATAATATTTTAGTACGATGCATACCAGTAAAGACCTCTTAAAATAGTGCCCTTGAAACTTATGTCGCTTCTTTAGTTTGCCAGGGACGGACTAGTTTTAGCACCTTATTGATAATATTTTTTACGCCTGGATGGTGAAGACACAAAAATATGTTTTTGGGTAGTTTAAACCTTTTGCTAAAAAAAGGTACTCTTGTTTGACATCGATAAAATGAGCCGTTTTCGAGTAAAAATTATTTTAACAACATTTGCAACAAATTCCTGACCTGCTACGAGAGGACTTCAATACTGAATCAAAAATTACAGATTACATCGAAAATAAACTATTGTATTATTAAACAAAAATAAACTCTTATTGTTAAAATAATTTTTACTCGAAAACGGCTCATTTTATCGATGTCAAACAATAGTATCTTTTTTTAGCAAAAGGTTTAAACTACCCAAAAACATATTTTTTGTGTCTTCACCATACAGGGCGTAAAAATATTATCAATAATGTGCGAAAACTAGTCCGTCCCTGGCAAACTAAAGAAGCGACATAAGTTTCAAGGGCACTATTTTAAGAGGTCTTTACTAGTATGCATCGTACTAAAATATTATCAAATTATACAGAGCGCTTTAAAAGTTATTCACGAAAAATCGATTTCTAGCTGCCCCTTTAGGGGATCATATCTCCGCAGGGGGGCTTAAACGGAAAAATTTTATAGGAACTTGACGTGTTATTTTCATCTGTTCCATACGTGTGCAAGAGATTTCCCACATTTTCCCGGACACACCTGTATATAGGCCACTTTTACGTCACTTGGACCAATGTACCATATAGAACTATCTTCTTGGGACCATGAGACCGGTGGACAATAAAATTATCTTCTTCTTTCACTATAAGACTACAGGAACTAATTTAACTTCGTAATTTTGTACGGGCATACCCCCACTCGGGGTAGCCCGTACGGGGCTTAACTAAAACTTTAACTTTATACTTGACTTCACTTCTACTACCTACTTCTTATCTAATAATTTTTAAATTTCTTTCTCTTCTCATTATTAGTACAATTTCGGTATATATACAAAGTTGAACTCAGTCTTTTGGTGACTTAGCACGTTGTTGACCCTGAATAAAATAATATGACCTAGATTCTGTTATTGTTTGGTGACAAAAAACCTTGCACTATTTTCTTGATTATTTGTTTAAATTTTTTGAACGTGATTTCTTTAATGCCGACATAATTAAATAAATATTAAAATTATTAGAACCCATATACCCCCTATACAGGGTGTTCACCATATAAAAAAAGTTTATATAAGGATGGGTCCGCAAGACAGGGTGTAAAACTTGTAAAAAAATGTTTTTTTTATTATTCTTTCTAATGTTATTTATGGTATTAAGGGGTAATTTATAGACTACAGTAAAAAAAACTAAGCAGAAGTAATCATGGACCCCCCAATGTGTCAGTTTTTCATGAATGTCTGTTGTTCTTCACACCTACAAAATTACACGTCCCTGTGCTTTTTACTGTAGTCTGTAATTTATTACTAACTTAATTACATTTAATAAGTCCAGTGGCGTCTCGAGCGGCAACTAAAGGAATATTTCTAGCAAAAAAACGGTACGCCACTGACTGTCCAAATGTGTGTAAAATTTTTGTGCCTTCTAGAATTAAACAAATAAAAATCCAGATTTAATATCTCTATTTTTTATTCGTATCTTGTTAAGTTTAAAAGAAAAAAATTAAATACACTTAATTGCATATTTTTAGACCATAAAGAAGCATTGCGGAAACTTTTCTTTTAAAAATTAGGTTTTATAATTTAATTATTAGCAACTATGTAACAACAGCAATCCTGTTAATGCAGCACGACTGGAACGTTCTACTGAACTAGTGTGGCCATTATTTGGACCCATAGCTTAATACTACAAGATAGTGTGGTACAAGTTTTCATTTTCTAAGAATTTTTATAAATATTAAGCTACAGCAAATAAGACGATAAGTCAATTTTTTTTATTTTCTTTTTAATTTTTTTTTACAAATAAGTGTTTAAATATGCAGGTTTTGTACTAATTGCAATTAAAATTAAATAAGGGTTTTGATGAAAAAATTAATTTTAAGTTGGGAATCACGAAGGGGAAGTGTGCGCACGTATGCACACCTTTACCCCGCACACAGATTAATGGTATTTTTTAGATATCTAGAAATTATACCAAAGGTCACAGTCATTTTTATGAATGTAAAGATCTTTAAAAAGTAATAAATTAAATAATAAAAGATGCTTAAAAAATTATTCTAGCAGGTAGGCTTTTTAAGGTAACCGAATCCATACTTTGAAAGAAAAACTTATAAAAAATAAACTTGTTTGGCCACGTTTGTTGCAGTAACTGGTATTTAACGACAAAAAAGAAACTTAAGTTAAAAGTTCTGTTTTGCTGCTAGCCCAAATTATGCCTAGCTTTTGGCACGCTGCATAAAGGAACATTTGTCATAAGTTTAGTATATATAATGGAAAAGTTGGAAAGGGCCTAATATACAAAGTATACAAAAAACTCTTGAGAGCCTGAAAAAACGATTAATAGAATTAACCAACACACATGTCAATATGTTTAAATATGCGCATAATTACCCATCCCATGCGCACAGTTACCCCATAGGTTGGGAAATCGTGCGCAAATACATTTGTTTCCTTTTTTACTGCAACATAATTCTCTATCTGTTTATTATATTAACTTATTGTTGTGTACACACAACAACACATTTCAGACTGCGAGTTGCAAGTTACAACGTTCTGGTTAGTTCGAGCTCAAGTTTCAATTTATATTTAGTTGGAATAAAGGAACGCATATAAATGCTCTGTTTTTGCATTAAATGAAAAAAGGGATGGAGCGAAAAATAAAATATTGGAAGTCACTTAAAGACTTTGGGGCAAAAACCGGTCAAGTCCATATTTCAAAGTTGTTGAAAATGCAAAGAAAACTATGTTTTTTCTTGTATATACAATTCTTATAGACACGACTATTGGGTTTATTAGGAGTCTTTAAAAAAACAAAGGTGGGGGAAATTTTTAAACATTTGTCCTAGTTTTGCCTCAAATGAGCCACAAAAAGTTATAAAATACATTTTTATTAAAAGTAAACACACATAACCATTTATATAGCATAAGAAAAAGAGTCGGACTCATAGGCAGGTTCTTCCGAATTTCCGAAATTTTTCAGATTTCCGTATCTTCTTCTAAAATATTATCAGGATTTGGAACATATTTCTGTACTAAAACACTATAATTTTATACTTTATTTCGTTGAATTCATTGGAAAAGAACTGCTACATATTTGTATTTGGTAATGAGAAATTACTCTGTTTTTTTAGTAGAAAATTTGCTATATGCTGAAAAAACCTTCGACTCACAGAATTTAATTTTAAATAGCAAACTTAAAGATTTTGTTTATATTAGAAAGCTATAAATAGGGGCTTAAAATGTTCGGTAAAGACCGTAATAATATACTGAGTAATATCAATAAGGCAAACATTTTTTGGATTTCAACAATAAATCTACACCCTCAACTGTTAGTTTGCAGCAGATTTTTTCCGCGTGGTATATCCACGCCATAGATAATTTAAACGTTTTGTGCAAAAATCATACCATTCCGGACTTGTCGTCTTTTTGCTCCAACCTATGCCGTCGAATATGTTCAAAATTCTGATAGCGACGTTAATTAATATGCTTTGGACCTGTACGATTTTTGCATCAATATATAGGCCTTCTTTTAGAGAATACGACTACGTGAAAAAGTAATTTTCGCCCAAAAGTGGACTTCCGGTTTTTGCCCCAAAGTCTTCAGTTAAGGCTTGAATCGTCACAAGCTGTTTTTTAAACTTCAGATTTAATGGTCTGGGCATAAATGTTAAATGGTAATTAGGTAAGAACAGAACTAATTATTTATAAGAAATATATTTAGCAGTTGATTCTTTTATCTACTAAGGCAGAGATTTTTAAATTTTGTTTTTTGAAATATTTTCTACTACACCCTGTCGATGGCGCATTGGCATTACTCTTAAAAACCGCATTTCCACGCATAATTCAAGCACGAATATGCGCAATAAATTAGGTAAGAACAGAACTAATTATTTATAAGAAATATATTTAGCAGTTGATTCTTTTATCTACTAAGGCGGAGATGTTGCGTGTTTTAGATCAAGATACATTTTACGAAAGTTAACGGCAAGCGAAAGTATTTTCTTAATAATTCCAAAAATAGATTGCCAACGACAGAGAGAGATCTAACTTAATTTGGCCAGAATTTGAGATAGCGGTGGGGTGGAAAAATTTACAGCAATTAAAAAACATCCTTAGTTAACCTTTTTTATGCAGGAGGGGTCATCATAACTTGATATTCTGTGGAAAGTTATCTTTTTAACGCCGCCAAAGATTTTTTCCATATAAACTAGTTTTAAAAATAAAACAATATTAAATTAAAACCATATTTATTGTATCGTAATAATATACTTTACAATAATACAGCATTACAAATAATTTAAAAGTCTTTTAACATTGGACTACTCAAATGTCTGGGATTAAATAATATTTAAAGCTTGAAAGGAAAAAAATATAGCATGACGTATGTCACACGGCCGAGATAAAAATACAGAAATAAAATATATAAAAGATAATTCTCTTTATTTTACCATACTTAAATAATTGTTTTAAGGACCCATTCCAAAAAATCATAAACATTTTAATTTCTAAACGAAAAGAAAAAATATTTATATTAAAGGGCTTTCTAATTACCAGTCGAGATTTCTTGCTTAACAATTTTTGTACAAAAAAAAGCAATTAAACCTACCAATCATGATAAAATTAATATGCAATAATTTAAGTAAAAAAACTGAAGTTAACATCTATATTTTTCCGTATTTTTATTTCTTCGAATTTTGCCAAACTTTTAGGATAATTCTTTAGCTTCTCATACTTAGGCTATAGTCTCACATAAATATGCTTTTAAAGAAAAACTTTATTTCCAAAATTAGCATTTAACTCTATCATTGGTTTTTCACATAATACTTCTTAAGCGTCTCTGATGTAGTTAATGAAAAGCTACATTTTTCATTTAGTAACATAGAGTGTGAATTCTTTAAAAACAAACAAATACAATTATTTTAAATAGATTTATTTATTTATTTTCTGATTTTTATTTTTACTTTTTGCTATGACTTAAGCTTAGAAAAATCCTTGAATTATAATTATGTATTTTTACCCAAAATTAAAATCACTAATAAAAATACATATCCTAATCAACGATCACAATGTTTAAAATAATATCTTTTTAGTTATTTTAAGAGCACTAAACTCTTTAGAATGGACCTTAACAATAAGGCTGGGATATGTTAATAAATATCGAAATATACCATCTTAGTCTAAATAGATTTTCCATATTTATTTTTTTCCCAGCCGAAATTAACAGGAACACAATTGACATAAAATCCCATTATCTCACAGAAACCTCTAGAAAATAAATACATTATCACTAAACCAAAAATATATATAATTTTTTAAGGAAGAAATATCTTTTTAAAGTATAAATATATATATTATATGCCTAAGTTCCAACTATTTGCACGAGATGTAAAATTGGACAAGATTAAAACACTTACATAAGCAAAACTGTTAATTGAATTTTTGTAAGTATGTACAGCATAAGATAAAATATTTCGAAATTGTGGTCTTGCTAGAAAAAAGTGCTATTACTATTCTAGTAGCTTTTTGTGTAAAAAAATCTTTAATTATATTATTTTACAACTCTTTCCACCTTTTATTAGATGACTTATAATAAATAATGAATATTTTCTTTTACAAAACAAAAAACATTCTAGATGTTTATTGCACAGAAGTACTTTTCAATAAAATAATAAAAATGTTTTTTTACAATGTAGGTAGTTAAATTAAGGAACTTAATAAAAACTAAAACTACTAGAATATAGAAGCAAAAATAATAATTTCTAAGTAGTGTTTCTATTTGGCGTTCTAGATAAACTTAAAGTCGATATCAAATGATAACTTTTTGGTACAAAATGAGCCTTAAAAAATAACTTAAAATTATTTGGTAGCATAAGTTCGTGTTACTTTTAAAAGGTTGCTATATACCGGGTGTCTTATCACTTTTTGAGCAAAACACCATTGTTTTTGGGATTTTGTGCCTGGCTTAAGATTATAAAACTTTTATTAAATATCACTTCTGGTATGCCTAGAAATAATTTATATTCGTTTTTAAAATAAAAGTAGAATTTTGGTTTTAACAGGGCGACAGAACGGGGATTTTTGGGATATCTAAAGTCAAAAATTTTTATTTGGAAATGAAGAAAGCCAAAAAACAGCTAACCAAAAATGTAGCTCATTGGTCCGAAAATCGGTGAACATGGTTATTAACACAGTTTTTTTGCTTACATTATTTTTCCATTATTAAAAACCAAGTATTATTTTAAATAGTTTAACAGAATGGCCTTCTGCTAATGATTAATAAAACATCCGGTATAAGGTGCTGCTGATAATTATATTAAAAAGTCAGAATATGCTCTTGCTTCAACTTTAACACTATGTCCAATTCAGAATAATAAATTCGAAATTAACTATTATCAGTACTCTTCTTAACTAAGATTTTTTTATTTTGTTTTTTGAAATATTTTCTACTACACCCTGTCGATGGCGCATTGACATTGCTCTTAAAAACCGCATTTCAACGCATCATTCAAGCACGAATATGCGCCATAACCAGAAATCAACGCCAGTGCATCATCGATCAGACAATGTATTTAAATTTTCCGCCTGACTTTGATTTTCATTCATAATGACATAGTATGATAAAAGAGCCTATTGTTGTTTGTCTAATATCTAGCAGCAACCATTTATAGAACTTTACCTAATACCTCATTAAGATATTTCGGAGTTATATTATAAAATAGTAATGTGGGATTCTTAAAAATAAAATTATTTTCAATGCAAGAAAAGCATATAATCTTCTATGTACATTTTTCTTTAAATTCCTTTCTAGTTATAATTCGAAAATTTAAAGGTAAAACGAAACGAAAAAGTACCGCTATCTATAAATCATTAAATCTTCGATTATCTAATTTTATTTTTTAGACTGCATCTTTTAAATAAATATAAAATAATTACCTATAATCTGACATACCAATCAGACATAAATAAAATATTACCATTGTAAAACATAGTGCAATGACTTTACATTCTTTTAAGAAAGAATAAAAAAGTATTTGGATTTGTCCTATAGGTGTATATCCAAATTTAAGTGTCCCACATTTCTTATACATAAGTACTAGTAGACATACGCAAAACTGAGAAGGTAACAACGGTGTTTTCATCAAACTTACTGGACTAAAATTTGTGCAACTTTAAAGTACAGACAACTTTGTGTAAAACCAACATCCTTACTATTCATTTTTAATGACAAATTTGTAAAAACAATAGCAGAAAATATTTTTTAAGAAAACGAAGTATTTAATTTTTTAACTGATGAAATAGTCACTGTTCAAAGGACCTCGTGCATTACATCTACTCGAGCCGCGGCGTCATTTAGCCGACTTTACTCTTATTAGTAATTTTTAACACTTAAAAACTAGAGTAAATAATCTACGACGACAAATTTTAACCAAAAAATGGCTTTTCAGATCACTGAAAAAAATATGTGAATGTATAAAAGTAGGAATGTAGTTAAAAAAACACCATAAAGTAAAGTTAAGAAATAAGAAGCTTAACCTAGAACTCTTTAGACTTTTCCCTGATTTAAATTCTTAATACAAAGTTTAAGTAAACAAATTTTAGTCCTTTTAATTTGATGAATATTCGATTCACAAATATGATCGCTGGGAAAAAAGCTTCTTCCGCTGACGCCTTCCACCAGTTTTTAACAAACCTTACCCTAAGTAATGCAAAAATATGTATTTTTAGGTGCAACTATAACACATTAAGGCTTGGATCACGTTTATATATTTTCTTCATATGATCTATAAAATTTATAAAAGCGTAACTTTTAAAAGGGTATTTTATGTTGGTCAAACGAAAAATATTAAAAATACGAATTTTATTGTTTCTTAGTATTATTTACGTTATCTACTATTTTTTCATTAACTGATCTATCTTTGGTTTAAATTATGTTTACCGTTTCACCTTCAAGTGCACGTCTAGCTAAAACTTTCTTAAAACCAGGCTTTACAGACTGCATTCATTGATTCTAGACATGGTAAATAATATGTACCATATAAATTCTATTAAAAATAAAAAACTAATACAAAGTTTTTCCTAGAACTAAAACTTGTCAAGGAACTTTAATGGGTAATTTAATATCACGGCATTATATCAATTTTCAAATGACTCTGTGTTGTATCTACTAGTGTTATGAATGTCCAATTTCTTTTATGTAAAAAAATGCTTTGTCACATACATTAGTTACTAGTAAACATTAAAAACCGATCTTATTATAAAGTTCTTTTGAAATATTTTTAAGAACTCTTATGTAAACAAATGCTTTAAGGCAATTATTGAATTACTTACAATAATATTTCATTACTTTGAACACTGATAATAACATACAAACCTCAACATTGCAGAAAGGCAGTCAGGTGATTAAGACTTAGTAAAATGACCAATAGAAAGCAATACATGTTCCTCAAAAATAATCGGGTACTGTATTGTGTTGGTAAAATATTTTGGATATGTCATGTTGTTTATTTTTCATACTCAAAGGCAAAATTACGCTTTTTTACCCCATTTGCTTAAAGGTTTTTAGGACAAATTTCAAATATTAATTAAAATATGCAACCTTATAAATAAAGAAAGGCAAACCACGCCGCCAAAATAAATAAATTTCATAGAAATGGCTAGCATATGTTATTTTTAAATCAACTTAATAAAATAACACCAATCATTTGACACAAAAATTCATCCATTCTAAATTTCAAGTTATCTTAGCTTATTTCGAGACCATTTTCTTTAAAATCTTCTTGATTGACTCTCATTTAATTGTAATATTGGAATTTTGTCAATATTACATATATATAAATTTTGCAAAAAATCAGAGTAGTTATTTGAATTTAGCTAAAGAAATCATGATTTTTTGGTAAAATTTTTAAGAGCAATTGAAACAAGGATACTATTAAAAAATATTTTGTAATAATGAACAGTAGATAACGTAAAAGATTTTACAGAATATCCCACTAAAAAGTTACCAATTTCATAAAGATATCTCAAAAAGAACCTAGGATCCTTAGATTACTTCAACCTTCACCATTATAGTTTTTAGGTAATATTTTAGATTTTTTTGGTACTATCAAAATTTATTATTTTGATAGTACCAATTTAATTTAATAAATAATTAAAAAAACTTAAAATTATTATAATTAGTAATAAGGAAGGTATACAAAGTATCAATAAAACAATACCTAAAGATTCTTAGTGTGAAATATTACGTATACAGGGGGTTTCCTAATTCCGGTAACAAAATATAAAGTTTATATAAACATGAGTCCTCAAACTTTTCATTCCTAAGATACACGGTGTTAAAATTTTCAAAAAACCTAAAAATTTCTAAAACACTTTTTTATAAAATTTGTTAGACTAGATATAAACGTTATTTAATTAAGAATTTATTGTTGTTATTACATATTTGCTAATAAGAAGTTATAACACGTAATTTTTAAAAGAAAAAATTATACCCCAATGTTTCTTGTATGGTCCTGGATTATGCAGTTTAGCAGGTTTTTTTTGAAAACTAAGTAAGCTACTTAAAAATATGAAGACAAAAAAAGTTGTATTTTTAAATGTCCGAAGTCAGTGGCGTACATTTTTTGGCAATAATATTAGCTAAGATGGGTCCCACGCCGCCACTGGTCTCACAAATTAAAATTAGTTTAGGGCTTTATTACCCTTCTATTTTAACAAATACCACAGCCAAATTTAATAAAAATCGGATAAGGCATATTTGGGATACTATTAAAAACCTGATTTTTTTTTAATTTAAAACCCTGTATCTTAGAAACAAAAATTTCCAGACCTATGTATATATGAACTTTTTTTCATAAAATTGGCTCAGGAATATACCTTTAGATTTACCACAATTAGGCAACACCCTGTATAAATTGGTAACATTTTTTCCTAGGACACTACATATAAATTGCAGAGATATTCCCAAGCCTAACTAAATAAAAATGTCATTTGTCACTTGCCCGATTTTCTCTGAGAATCACAGTCGATAATTAGTTGAAAAAATGAGCCGGAAAATTGGCAACTTTTCAATTGCTTAAACGCAAAAACATCTAAAATAACTAAAACTATCATACGTCTAAAAGTCTTTCAAAAGCGTAGTTCTTCGTTTTTCAGCTATGTCCATTTGGTTTTCCAGGTCACCCCTATCTGTAGTTTCAGCCCTTTCAATTTTCCAACTTAAATTTTCAATTTCCGCCTCCAACTGCGCCTGCTGATACTCAAACAATTCTTTTCTTGGCCCTGCATCCATATAATAGGCAAAAGGATATGTGTACTGTAGAGTATAGCGACATTTTGCTAACAAATTTGCCGCAGTGAATAAGTACTGCCAGTCTATCCAAGTACCTAAAAAGTCCATGAAAATATAAGATTTTAATTTTAATTATGGTTTTAAAAGTTATCATATTGGGGGCTTAGTTTGAAAGTGTACAATCTTCATTTATACTTTTTAATGCAACAGTGAGATAAATGTCCCAGTATTTGTTATTTTCTGGCCTGAATTTAAAAAAAAACACCTTTTAAGCCATGACTACATCCATAACAGATGATTCAAACCTAACAAAAAATGCATTGCATTCAATTGTATACATTTTTTATATAAATATATCATAATAATCTAATATTGGAGATTGCATACTTTGAAACTGGCTCCTTCATTTTAAAAAATATTTTACATCAACAGCTGCTGAGCAATATGATTTTAATTTGCAATGGTTGAAACTTACCTAATCCTGACATAACCTTTTGATTTATTCTGGACCTGAGTTTCTCTAAAGTTTGTTCCTCTAATTTTAAAGATTTAGAATGGTTTTCCCACCTTTCATAATAATGTAAATACTTCTTCAGGGCCTCCCTAGCTTGGGCATGGACTGACTCATGGGCTATGTTAGGGTTTTCCCTATACCTGGAGCACTCATAATACTCAGAACCATGAGACTTCCAATCTCCCAAACACATCCAACAAAATCGTGTTTGCAGTTGTAGCACTGCATGTGATTACATCCGCCATTTTTCTCTATGCAAATGTGGCACTTTGGGCAGTCTTTGGTATGAGCACTTATGTAATTCGCTGTCTCGCTATCGTCTGCACACTTTGTCAGCCATTTTTTAATTACTTGACAATCTGTTGGCGCATGATAATCACATCCACATCTAAAACATAAATATTTATCAGTGATACTTTGCAGTTACGACAGAAAATATTCAAAATTTTGTTTGAAGCAAGAACATTAACATACCTGAAGCAAAAAACTGTTTTGCATTGTTCACAAACTGCCCTCTTGGCCCTAATTTCATTAGAATGAATAACTATTGAACAGTTAGGGCCAGGACAAAATCTGAGCTCGGGATGTGATTTGACATAATCTTGAAAAGTAAAATGTTGATATTTTTCCTTATACTCGTTTTGTGCTGTAGATGTTTTTAACACAAAATCTTCTGGAGCCAATACTATACAATCTTTAGCCATACAGCTTATTGCTGTAGATATTCCCTAAAAAGACATTTTCAAGTTACAGCAAAAACAGTTTTTTTTCTTATCAAATTACAATAGATTGACAGCAGCACAAAAGTTTTATAGATCATGTTTGACTTTTTGTTTGTTTTAGGTCCTCATGCATAAGTTTGCATACTTACTTGGTTAACTTGGACTTCAAAATGCATAGTCCAGCAGTCTTTACAAAACATATGAGCACAAGATAAATGAAAAAACTTATCTATATGATGTGCAGTAACACAGACAGGGCAGGTTATGTAGGTAGCAGTAAAAATAATGCTCTTGGGTGGTGCAGGTGGGTCAATTCTAGCTGAAATAAGTGTTTGCTGAGGATTCTCTTTATACTTATGAATAACTTCATTTGTAGTCCAATGATGAGTATGTAATAGAACCTAAAAAAGAGCACTCATGTGTAATTGTGAACTCTTAACTGTAGAGTTGTTTAAAGGGTTTCATCTTCAGCATTAAAAAGGTTTTTATATTTGCTAGATTAAAGTATCACTAAGCCCAATCTAAAATCTAACTTTTTAAAACTTCGGATAAACTATATAAGATATCGAATAAATCCAAAAAATTATTAAAGAATTACTTACTTTGGCTAAAGTAGGCGATATTCTTAAACGATTGCTTAGACTTTCAACAGTTTCATTTAGGAGCCGTTCAACCTCCTCTTCAGATAGACATTTGTATTCAAAATATTCTGGATCAACTTTTTGGGGTCTACGTGCTCCACATCGCTGTCTTCATCATTATAATAATCATTGTAATCATCATAACCATCTTCATTGTCAGAACATTCCATATCAGACTCATTTTCTTGGGAAGTAGCCATTTCTTCCATTCCCTACTTTCTTTACTTTAGGAATTATACTCAAGGTATCATAAAGACATCTCGAAAAAATCGTCAGTTATCTAATTCCACTAAAAACATACCACAAAGTTAGTTTTGCACTTCGATTTTCTAAAAACTAATCACCTGTTTACCTTTGAGAATTTTAAGTCGCCATTTGCAAAACAAATAGCCCACTTCTGACAGGAGTTGACAGGAGATGTGACAGTTGTCAGAAACGACAGACTAGAGTATGTTCCAAAACTTGTATTTGTGTTTATTCTGATGTTAGCTCCGGCGGATCCTTATCTGTCGGTTTTCACCAATAAGCATGAAACAAAGGTTTTTACCCTGAGTTTTTGAGTCATGGGGTTTTTTCAAATTTGTGGGTTTTTGAATTTTAGTTATATTTTGTTATGCTGTTGGCAAATAATTGTTTATATTTTTACGTGTACACAGCTAAAAACGTTAAAAAAAACCTTTGGTATATGATATATTTGGCAGTAAGAGAGCAGATATTATGTCTCTAGAGTTTATTGCCCATTTCCACTAACTGTTTACTGTTTATATTTATAAACAAGTTATTTTCTACCTAGCCCCGGGGATCCCTAATAAAGTTGGTGGAAATGGGCATAATAAAAGTAAAAGTGTAGTTAACCAACCGACAGTTACTTTTAGGTATTTTTGTTTCAAAAACCCCCATGGGAGAAAATTAGAACTTGTCTTGAATGGACGGATCAAAATCCTGTGTGTGGAACTAATTGGCGCTTAGAGTGCTGGACAAGATGATGGTTGGACCTAAGGGCCTATTTCAGTTCTTTTTACAGCTGGTACCTTGTTTGGAGCAAGCATTACCGACATGTTTGTGTTTGCGTAAAATAGATGCTCCAGTTCATATTTGTTCGCGTGGCATTTTTTTATACTGTACATTTTAAAATACCAAAAGGGATGCTACGGATAGATAAATTATCGTTTGAATTTGCAAGCATAATATAGCGGTAAATTTGCAACTACCGCATTATTTTCTGAACGTACTTATGAAAATTACATTTGACGGACGTCAATAATTGTCAAAATGGTGGTTTTAAAGAAAAATTAAATAAAATAAAAAGTCTCATAGTGTTATTTATAAACACATTAAAAACATTTAAGTGGAATTTAACTGTTTTGCAAATATAAGCAAATGAACCCGTAGTAATTAGTATTTTGAAATCTGCGAAAATAGTGAGATTAGTGTCCAAAAACTTGTTGCTTTTACATGATTTACACCTTATTAGAAATACAACAACAGAGTATAATCACATCAAGATGTCATTCACAGCCTTATCATCTAATTATTTTTAATCCTATATAATACTTTTACTTATCTGTAATTAGTCATTCATAGGCAGTGCTCCATATTTAAAAATGGATAACATAAGATAATGAAAATTATTCTAAAATGGGTAAGATTAAAGTTATAAAAAATTATTAAAGTTATAAAAAAGTTTGTATTGTTTCCACATACTGTGTTTTATCAAACTGAAAAGAACAGTATTTAGGTATGTGGGTAAAAGTATAGATATGTACTTGAAATCTATTGTATTTGTTAGACACTTGACAGTAAACACAATATTTAATGCTTAAAAAAATGCGAGTTGTACAACTTTTGCTTATTATATAATATAGTGTTAATAAGGCTTTATTCTTAGAGGATGGCACAGCAGTAGCTTTTAAATGAAACCAAAAGTGACAAAATGGTTGCTACTAATACAAACAATACAGCAAGGAGAGCACTATTGCAGGAGAGAAAAAGACAGATTGAGGAAGCTTTAACAAAATGCAATCAAGAATTGAGACAATTATGTATCCAGGTATGGATAATAAGCAGCTAAATATTTGTTTATCCCTAATGCTAGTTTGGATTCAATTGCTTAATTAAAATCAAAACTTTAATTTTAGGAAGCCGAATTGACTGGGATAACCCCCAGAAATGCCTTTGGAAGCTGGGGAGACACCTCCAACAATCAGAAGGAAAGTAGGAACAGCTTTTCAGTTAAACGAAAACCTTTTTAATAATTTGAATAAAGATCAATCAATTGCTGATTTGGAGCTACAGATTCAGGTTCATATGCTTAGAGCTGAGGCAGCTTTAGGACTAGCTAATGACGGTGTTAATAGCAAGGTAGGACTGATATAACTTAAGCACTAAATAAAGGCAGTAATATCTGTTTTAACCAAGGGTTTATTTTATATTAGATCTATTTTTAAACCTTTTCGCCCTTTTACCCTAAATTTAATGGTAATACTCTAAGCATTTATGTGTGATTTTTGTAACATATTTAGCTTAGGATTATATTAGTATATGCACATTCCTTTTAATTCTGTTGGTAATTATCTGTTTATTACACTTAACATAAAATGACCTTAAAATATTTAATTAAAAAGCCCACAATTCTTTAACTCCTAACTAATTAAGCTGTGATAAATAATGTGTTTGTTAACGAGTTGGGAATATAATTTTTCTTTGTAAAATATTCTTTCTTAAAAAATTATTTGTATTGATAATTTTCTTATTTCTTTGCTAAGTTTATATATTGTGTATAAATTTTCAACAGTAAAAAGATTTAAGGTAAATTATCTACACCTTCTAGACTGTCAAAAGACAGCATCGAGCTGAATATCAAAAACACAAAGCCCAAATCAATGCTTTACAAGAAAAGCTTGCCATTCTAAAGGAAAAAGTTGCATCTGAACAAGTTAAACAGAAGAAGAAACCCAGGGTTCCTGAACCTCAAGGTAATAATAATATTCCATTTACTATTTTAGTGATCTGTTAACTAAAGGTCTAATTGATGTATTTTTATAACTTATTAAAAATAATTAAATTGCTTTTTATTTGTAAAACTTTTAAGTATGGATTTTTGCAGCTTTATAACATTTAAAAAATGAGATAAGTGTTGCAAAAAATACAGGTGACACTTTGGGTAATTTGTGCAGTAACTTTATTTTGTGCTCTTTAATATTAATATTGGTCCTAATATTTTTTAAACGAATTTTGTAAAGTTTTTAATAAATGCATTGACTATTTTATTATTATGTTATAATTTTAATAAATATGACATTTAACCATAGATTTGTCTATTTTTGCTTTCCATACACTTTGTCATAATTTGCCTATTGAGTTCATTGTTTCTTTTGATTTATGTCATTTAGAGTTCGGTTAATTTATAGATAAAAAAATAACAGCTAGTATTGTTTTTAATTATTTAAACATTGTTCAATACATGCTGTGGTATTGCAGATGATAATGTATCAATAATAACAAATGAACCCTACTCAAAACAAGAAAATCGTCATAGCCAGCTTTCTGCCAAGCATGGTTTAAGCATGCTTAGTCCAACTGATACGTACCCAGAGTCAAGGTACCCTCCAGGACCATCAAGGCAAACTAACAGACATTCAGAAAACTTATATTACTTTCCGAAAACTGAAGACATGTTAACTTCTAGCTTTTATAGATTGAGTTTAAATGGTTACAGCAATTATATTGAAAGGTAATTAATGGCATTTAAACCTGAACTTTGCATTTTTCTTATTTTGCTACCTTACTTTTTTAGGCATGAAAACAATGTGCCTCATTACAGCTATCAATCCCAAATTTATTCTTCCAACTACCCACAGTCGTCCCATGCCAGCCAACCTATCCTAGTAACCCACAATTATTCCCAACAACATAGTCCCATTCTGCCTCAAGGTAGTCCCCAAATGTCACAGCATAGTCCTCATTTATCACAGAATAGTCAATACCTGTCCCATCATAGCTCCCTCCTATCCCAACATTCACAACATAGTCCTCTGTTGTCTCAGCATAGTCCCATGTCCCAACACAGTCCAGTATCTCAACATAGTCCTCAGATGCGGAGCCATAGTCCACAGTTGTCACAGAGTCCACTGTCGCAGCATAGCATTGCCATGCAGAGAGCATCCCAGAATTACTCTAGGATGAGTCAGCAATATGTTCAGTTTCATAGACAGTCTAGTCCCACAACAAATAACAGTGTTAATAGCCATGGAAAGGTCCAGTATTACCCTTCCCATACAATTCACGGGGAGCCTGGATATAACAGGCACACTTTGGATGTTAGTGCGTATAGGAACACTGTAGAAGCAAGATGGATTTAGAAATCCACATCCAATACAGCCCCACCAACAGTATGAACATAATGGAATGAATACTGGTCTAGGTGGTTGTTGGAAAAGATCAGAAAATGGTGAAATGTACTGGGTATATGCTTCAAATACCTTGGATAGCAGCTGGCAAAGGGATAAAAGGTAAAAAAGTGCCTTATTTTTAATTTTTAATACTAAGATCAAATATTTCTTACAGATTTGGTAGCTTAGACAGAAGAAAAAATAAAAGAGTACAGAGACGAATATCACCAGTAGAAAACAAATCTGCAACCCTTGCAACTATGCCAGCTCATAGTGATCAAGTTAAAACTGCTTTTGTTAAGCCCTCACAGGTAAATTCCGTATTTATTTGCTATTTGTAGGCCATCACAATGATATTTATATAAGATATTATCCAGTAGAATATCAAAACACCGACTCTCCATATCACATTTTTATTATCACTTCTTTGCATAGAAATGATATCAAACGTGGGCAAAAAATTATAACAAGCCTTTGTTTTATATTAAAACGCTGATTAAATTACCCTGACAAAATATTTTTGGTTCTTACTCGAAGTATAACCTCAAAAATTTAGCAAATACTTTTGTGTATGCATTCAAAACCAAAAGGAATATTTTACGGTACTGAGAGCTCCGTTGTTTCAAAAAAATTAAAGCATTTCTGTTCTAGCTTTATTTTCTTAGATCTTTTCGATATTATTAAAGAATTGTAAAGTGCATCTGTTTTTATCACATAGGTTGGTCTTATGGGTAATAAAATTTTATGAAACAAAATCCTTACGTATGTATATATTTTTATCTTTTAAGAAAAAGCAGTAATAAAAAGTTAGGTCAATTACAAGGTGAGCAGTGCAGCAAATAAAAGAAAAGACAAGTCACAAGAATCACTTTTTGTAATGCGCTGGCATGTTTTTATTTTTAAAAAAATATATAGTTTCCAACCGTATTTTAATGATGCTTCTTCATTTTATAGCTTAGAAAGAGAATTTCATGATTATTTTTAATTATTATTGTCTAGTAATGAATGGAAATATGTTTAAACAATTAAAAAAATCAAAGTTACTGTTTTGTAATAAAACTGCATCTTCAAAACGTTACAAAGTCAAACTACAATTATTTTTACTTATGTATAAAGAGTAGTACCTTTACACATAAACATTGTCAAAGGTTTGGCTATTGTGTTTTATATTATCAGAGGTAAATTTCCTACGTCTGTTTTGGTGTTAAAGGCATTCATAATATTGTCTTTATTATTTTAATAAATGTTAGGATTTTTTAATATATTTATTATCAGATTTTACTGATACAATTAGTTTTTATGTATTTTGTTCTAATATATAATTTGATGTTTATGTAATGGTAAATATTACATAAATATTTGCTAAAAAATACATGGGGTCCAGTAACTTAACGGACAAACTTAAAGGGATGATTCTACAATGAAAATTAGGAAAAAAGTTCATATGAACATTATACTGGGCTAAAAAAGCGACTATGTTTTTTTGAAAATTATATTGAAAATATTGTTTAGGGTGACAAAAGGAAAATATCGTAAAGATTTGAGCCGTTAATATTAATATTTATAGGTCCCTCTCCTTTAATTTATATTTTTTATTTGTACTTTCATTTTTGCGTCAAAGCTCCCTAACTATTTAAGTAAAAAAGTATGTGCACATATATCTTTAGAGAATTGAATTGCCTACAAAAAACGCCTTTTTGAAAAATTTCGCCAGATGAACCGTTTTTTAGTAATCAAGCTTTAAACATTGATATATTTTTATATTTACCTTTTTAGTTTGGAATTTTCTTACTAACAAAAAATTAATATATAGAAAAAAGCAACTTGGATTTTTAAAGGGAATTTAATGCACTACAAAAAGGTTTATTAAGGTTTTTACATAAAATCATTCTTTTAAAAGTTATTCGCAATTTAATTTATAAAAAAATATATATTTCTTTAAATTAAATTGTGAATAACGTTTAAAAGAACGATTTTATTTAAAAACATAAGAAGGCATTTTTGTAGAGCATTCCTTTTAAGAATCTATGTTGCTTTTTTCCATATATTTATTTTTTTGTTAGTTTTAAAATTCCAAAATAAAAAGGTAAATCTAAAAAAATATATGTTTAAAGCTTGATTACTCAAAAACGGTTCGTCTGGTAAAAATTTTCAAGGAGACATTTTTGTAGGAAATTTAATTCTCTAAAGATATATGTGCACATTTTTTTTTACTTTGATAGTTAGAGAGCTTTGACGCAAAAATGAAAGTACAAATAAAAATCAAAGTCGAAGGAGAGGGACCTTTAAATATTAATATTAAGGGCTCAAATCTTCACGCTATTTTCTTTTTGTCACTCTAAACAACATTTTTGATATAATTAAAAAAAAGAAAAGTCGATTTTTTTGGCCCAGTCTAATGAACATACAGTAGCGGCCAAAATTACAGCAACTTTTATTATTAAAAAAAAAAATTAAGTATACAGTTTGGAAGCTATTTATAATTTATTGTGTTTGTCTCAAATAATGTTTATATTGTATATTACTTCTTATGGTCACACTATCGCCAAATCTAAATGAATAAACAATTTATTTTTCGCGATAAAATTCCATTCTGGTTTAGAAATTTGATCAAGCAATATCAGCTAATTTATAATTTGAGTTACCAGTTATTTATTGTTAACAATAGGTCGCAGTAAAACTGTAGTAAGTTAGGGACATTATTATATGCCGATATCAAAACGGGGAGAAGCTAACTGGAATTGCCCGAAATTTATTGTTAAATAACCCTGTTGTCTCACGAATTATAAAACGATTTTAACAGACAGCAAGAGCAAAAAAAAATGCTGGAAGGCGGAAGAAAACCACAAGAAGGGATGACAAAAATATTTTGCTGATGGCAAAGAAAAATCCATTTATGCCAGCGACACAAATATTCGCCGAACCTCAAAGTTTTGGTATTGTTAATGTTGGTTCAAGAACTGTGAGAAGAATATTTGATGCTGGATTGTTTGGACGCAAATCGAAGAAAAAAACACTTTTATAAAAAAAATCGTGAAGGCCCGATTGAAGTTCGCTAGAAATTATCATAACTAGATGTATGAAGAATGGAAAAACGTGGCATGTAGCGATAAGTCCAAATATATTTTGTTTAAATGTGACGGAATTAATTATGTGAGGTGTCCTGTAGTTTGTTAAAAGATTAAATAAAAAATATAATCTACCTACCATGAAACGTGAAGGTGGTTCTATACAAAGATGTTTTTGGGATACGGCATGGGTTCAATCTTTGGAATTAATGGAATAATGAGCAGGTTCATGTATTAAAACATACTGATGAGCCAAATAATTTTTCATAGAAATAAAAATGCCTATTAATTCCATTTTCCACCAGGATAATGATGCAAAAACATGAATTCAATCTGAAGACTGAGAATTTACGAGATAAAGCGATCAATCTCTTACCTTGGCCTGTTCAGTCACCAGATTTAAATCTTATTAAGAATATGTGGGATTATGAGGACACTTCAATCTGAGACAGAAACTATGGAAACTTGGAAGAACTTTTTGAGGCCGGTCAAAATGCCTGAAATGCGATACATGAACTTTATATTATAAATTTTCTGGAATCTATGCCAAGGAGATGTCAGTAGGTTATGAGACAAAAGGGGAATTACAACAAATAATATTATATAATAATTTTATTTGTATTTTATTTTTATATGAATATTTTTACATTTATTTTAAAAGTTGCTAAAATTTTGTCCACAAGAAATAACGTAGTATTTTATTACATGTTTCCTAATAGCTTAACTTAAGTTTTATTTTCGTTAAATTAGAGATAAACTCCTGATCAAATGTTAGCATAATTCACAAATAGGTATAATTATTTTGATTTTTTTTAAATATATTTTCAAAAGTTGCTATAATTTTGATCGCTGGTGTATGTCCTAAGCGCCTTTGTTTTAAACTATGGGTTTAAAAAAAAAAATTGTTTTTTTATAATAACTTTTGTACCATTTCAGATATTTTTAAAAATTTGGGGCGCCCTCTTTGCATCGGAAGAATGTAAATATTTTTAAGGAAAAAATGGTACGCCACTGCATTTTTATGTCACAAAAATATTTTTAAAATTTTCATTTAGTTTAGAATAAATTTGATCTCTTGTCGTTTTTATTTGATATACGGTGTTCGCGTAAATAAATAAATACCATTTTTCGGCATGGGCATTTCGTATCACTTTTATTAAATTCTGCAGTAAAAAATCACCTTTATTATTATTTATTCCTCAATTAGATAGGATTCTACCATGCGAAGAAACGGTTTTTATTTATTTACGCGAAAACAGTACATTAAATATCAAATTTGTTCCAAACTATATGGGAATTTTAAAAATATTTACGTTAAACCCCAAAGTTTCATTGTAGAATTACCCCTTTAAGTTCGTCGGTTGTGTTACTGGACACCCTAAATATTTTAATATTAAATTTTTTTAATACAAAACTATTTGGCGTCAACTCTAAAACTAGTCTTTCTTGAATTATTCTTTCATTTACATTTATCTTTCTTTCTCTTTGATTTTACATATTTGTTAAAATAAATTTTAAAATTTAAGGTGACGACCCGAAGATCCCAGGATCACCGACAGTTGGTAAGAACTCAGTCATTAGGTAGTGTGGGCCAAACAATCGACAGTGTTTACCCAAGTGATGACACGTCTTCGTGTGAAAGTGATAATCGTAGCCTTAAGGAAAATAGAGCTGTAAGAAAGCAGAAAGAAAAAGAATGGTTAGTTTTTAACTTCGGTAAAATTATAGCTAAAACTTTTAAAGATATTTTATCTTCAAGGGTTACAACTATTATAATAGTTCTTAAAATATAATTAAAAATTGGTTTAATGGTATTTTACTTTTAGGTTGGAAACGTCTCTTGATGGACCCATATCGCCAACCCATTCAGTAATATCCCGTTCCCAATCCACTATTCCCACTGCTTTGGCCCCTGAAGAACAGTATATTGTTCACACCCCGCCTCCTCCCTCTCAGTTGTCTCCTACCATGTCCCTACAAATAAATGCACATCCCAATACAGTGCAGCATATACCTCAGCTTAGAAAAAATATTCCATCTCCAATGCAGTCTCCATTATCACCAAAACCACCCCTAGAGATTCCTGCTGAATCTAACCCCTCCCCTCGCGTACCTGAACCCCCAAATATGGAATTGTTAAATAACAACATACCCAAACACTGCACCATCGTGCAAGCTGGGGTATGTAAGCCTTACCACGAAGAAACGAAGCCGTTTGAGATGTCCGACTTTTATAAATACTCAACTAAGTACAAAAAGTCGCCTCAGAAAGAGGCAGGTAAAGGAATAGGTCTCAGTCAAGGAATCGGAGGAGCAATGAGTCAGAAAAATTTGATTGAGAGCTTTGAGGATTTAGGGAATAGGAATCGTTATCCTCCAAGTCAGCAGATGCAGCAACTTGCTCAACATAGGTAATTTTTCTAACCACTTTGTTATAAAATGAAAAACCTACTCTTTCTAATTGAGCTAATTGTATTTTAAAAGGGTTTTTTGCGTATTATATTGCTAAAATATATATTTTTTAATTTTTAGATCCATAATATTAATTATTTTACTTAGAAAATATATATTTTAAAAAAAATTAACAACAAGAAAGTATTCCAATAAAAACGAGCCACCCTCTATAATCCCGTTATTTGTACACTAATAAAAAATCCAGAAACTCGTCAATCTTTACTTTTGTGTGGACACATTTTTGTGTCATACTTTTCTTGTCCAGGGTTATCCCCTCCCCCACCAACACAAACGTCAAAAAGTTTAAATAATTAAAAATTTGAAGTGATACCTTTTCATAAAGGGTTTTTAATTCTCTCTCTAACAGACTTTGGTTTTATTAATTCGGTTCAGTAGTTTCCGAGAAAACATACCCTACATACTTGGTGTCTTTAGCCTCTGTAACTTTTTTATTTCTAAAAATAATAAAATTAAATTTGGTATATGGATATATCAACTAAATGTGCAATATTTTGTCGATTCGGTTGTTTTTGGTTACTTCCGTTTTAGCCGGCAACAACCTTAATTTTATTATTTAAAATGGGACACTTGGTATATTTTTATTTATTTAAATAGAAAACATTATTCCGAGTACAATGAAACTCCGTTTACTTCTTTTTGACGTATAACCTCTAAATATTTTTAGTTTTTCATTTTTAATCTAGGGTGCCATAAATAAAATAAAATGTTAATTTTGGATCAAGTAGTAACGACAAAAAAAATAGTAGCATCTTTTTCTTTGTAATTTTCTTGGCCAAAATTTACAGTTTTATATATTTATAAGTTAGATCAGGAATTCCCAAACTTATTTGTATTGTGACGCCCTTGGACACGTGTTATTGTCTCACAACGCCCTTACGCTGAAGTAAACTTCCAACAACCAGAAAATTACTTCAGAAAAAAGTTAAGTTCGGTCCCTAAAATATTAAACATATTCTAAAAGCAACTAGAGTCCCTTGATTACAGTCCTTAAAATTTTGAAAAGCAAAAAAAAAGAGGCCTTGTCCAAGTTTTTAGGCCACGGAATATGAATATTTACCATCTCAACATTCGAATACACCTTCACTACACTTTTTGTCCCATCAACACGACGCACAGTTTGGGAAGCCTTGGGTTAGATGTTAAAAAGCCAGTAAAGTGGCATTGTATATTGAAATGAATAAAAATATACACAGTGTCCCATTTTAAATAGAAAAGTTAAGGTCATTTCCGGCCAAACCGGATGTATTGAAAACAACTGAATTTATGAAATATTGCACATTTAGATGACATACCTACACACAAAATTTAATTTTAATATTTTCGAAAATAAAAAAATTACAGGGGTAAAAAACCAGGTATTTAGGGTACATTTTCTCGGAAAGTACTAAACCGATTTTGAAAAACTAATGTCTGTTGAAGAGAGAAGTTAAAACCCTTTAAGATAAGGTATCACTTGACCCCTTTACCATTTAAAATTTTTGACGTTTGTGTTAGTGGGGAAAGGGGATTTTCCATGGCAAGTAAATTTTGACACAAAAATGCGTCCCCCTAAATATAAAAATTAACGTGTTTAATGATTTTTCGATAAGGGTAAAAATAACGGAATCATAGGGGATGGCTCGTTTTAATTGGAATGCACTATATGTGTAGTGCCATGTATTCCAAATCGTTTTTGGCCTTTCCAGTATAGTTTAGGATTAAAAATATTTGTCCACTATGTACAAAGTGTTGATAAAATCTAGACTAATAAACATATTTGGGAGAATTTTGATTTTTATGTATTGGATGACCCAGCGGACATGCAAGAGCTGATTTTTTTTAAATTTTAAAGATATTATTCTATAGTGGATAGTTGTCGTATTTTAGTTTAGGGTTTTTATTTATTTATTTATTCTCACAGCTTTTGGTTTAATCGGAAGTAACTAACAATAATTTTTATTAAATATAACGGTGTATGTTTTTCTTGTATGTTCTTCATATATCGCATCACGTTCAGCCAGATTAAAACGTTCATAGGCAAGTTAGGCAACAACAAAACGGGACCGATGCGTCACCGTGTTTGTCTAATCTCTATCTATCTACACGCGTTAGACTGTCTCCACTCTCCACTCATTGCCATGAGCCTTTTGATTTAGCTGAACGTGTATTTTTATTATTATCACAATTCTGGGGCTTGTAATTACCTCTCTTTTTTCCCTCCTTGGCGGTGTTCAATAAGATATTTTGCAAAAGTCAAATGTTTTTTATTTTATTATCACTGTGTAAGCGCACAGCTTTATAACTATTTATATTTCAGCTCTAGCAGAGAAAATACGTCTACATCGAATTTAAATACAAGTCTTGATCTTAGTCAAATCACTGTAGCCGAGCATTTTTCTGAAGAAATGAATGCTTGGTATAAAGACCAAGAACATAACAACGAAAATAACAACACTGGAGGCTCAAAAAGTCGATCCAGTGCTACCTTAGTTTAATTTTTGAGGTTGTGCCAATTTTATACCTCTGCTTGTATGTAGCAGTCATCGCTGCTACTTTTGCTTTAATTATTAAGGTGTGTTTCCATCCACCGCGGCTACCGCGGGCGACACTCTAAATCTGGATCTATTACTACAGTGAATGCCTTGCTGCGCATGCCGAATACTCCCGTGCTCGAATCGGGCTTAGGACGGCAGCCGCGGTAGATGTAGACGCACCTATTGACGTGACTTACTAAAAACACTGCTTTTGAATCGGTAATTTTCTGCAATCATCTGTATGATTGGTGGGTATGTACATGGGCAGAACATTTAAAATTATTATGATCTGTTCTACAATCAGCTTTGTCACTTATTATAGTACTGCTACAATGTTTCAAAAGATATACTAATTCATCTCTCCTCGTTAAAAATACAATAAAAATTTTCAACCCAAAATTAGAAACGTCTTGTTTAAAACTGATAAGGGAAACAACTGGTAGCAGTAAAGTAGAATAATTTTTAAAATATATTTTTAATTTACTTTAAAAAATGGTTAAATGTTTTTTTTTTTTTTTGATTGGCACTACTTGGAGGTAATAAATAACAAACCCCCTATCTGAAATAGTTTTTAAAATTTTTATTTCAAACCGTGGATAACAAATTTTACTATATAAAAAATGTGATCACAAATAAAATTTTAAATACTCTTATTATGAATCAAACATCATGATTCATTTGAACTACGCGTTTTTGTTACTATCTGTAGAAACTGCTGACTTTTGCTTTTCTTTGTTTAATAGTTTACATACCATGGTTCTTTGGTATAACTGTGATATTTTCTTATCGTATGACTATGGAAATTATTTAAAATGCTATCGGAAAATAAATGAATGATTTAAATCAGAATTTATTGAAATGACTAAAAAAATAATTTTTAAGTAGAGGTATAAGCATGGAATAAACTTCTAAAAGTGCATTTTTAAATTCCTTATTAAATCGTTTTGGCTTTTTCTATAGGGCGTTACAAAAAATAGTGTAATTTTTCATGGTAACATTTACTTAATACTGCAAACTCTTAAAAATGTTATATGGGGCGGAACACAATATTTTTTAGATTTTTAATTAAACCTTCCGGTTTGATTTGGATTTTTAAAAATGCACGTCGTGAAAAAGTACAATGCAATAACATAATGATAATAAAACTAAACAAATTATATATTATTAAAAATAAGTTTTATAAGTGTATGATATTTTATAAAAAAAAATGTTTTTATAGTTATAATAAAGTGTTATATATTGTATAATATCGTTAGGTTTAGGGAAAATACCAAAATACTTGGGGAAACAGATTATATTTATCATAAAATGATATTATTACGCGGTTTTTGCTTTTTGTTTTTGGCTTCTGTACATACGTACCTATTTAGGAATTTATATTTTTATTTGGTTTACCACTATATTTGTTAAGAAAATGTTTGACAGATTTCTTTCAAGCTGTTGAAGCATATATTTTGTATGGTTTTTTGCTTAAAATTTTTATTATGCAAGTTTTGTGTGGTTTTTAACTCTTTTTTTAACTTTCTCTACTTTCAATCGGAAAGTGAGTCATTCAAACATATTTCAGTCATATGCGTATTAAAAGTAACCAAACACGCCCGGATCGGTTTGCCGAATGGCAGATGTTTTAACTACAACCCAAAGTAGTGCAGTCGGTCTGAGCGTATGTTGGTAGCTTTAAATTAGTTTATTATTTTAATTTGTTTTTAATGTATAGTGAATCATTTTTCGATTTTTACAGCTTATTTTAGTTAAATCTTAGATTTATGTTTTCACAAATTTTTTTATATAATTTTTATGATCTCAAACCTACAGTGTGATAAAATAATAAGTATTGGATGGTCTTTTTGTTGGGTACACGCCTAAAAGACCATCCAATAAATGAATCCACCTAACCAATATAGAGCATATCTTCAATAATAAGTATTCTTGTAAAATTGGTGCGATTTTTAGTAGCTTTTCGAATGTCTAATTATCCATTTTTATTTAGCCAACATGACTAGCAAAAACAAATGAAGAATAAGTCTCCCCATTGGTGAATTACGTTTGTAACCATGATTACTAATGTTTTTGACCAATGCGGTACACATTTTAACATCCTTTATAAAATCAGAATTTTAGTAATAATTTTATTACATTGTATGGTTAAAAACAGTTTAATATGTTGACATTCAGTTCTTTACTGACTGTGACTCAGCTTTAAGCTTTGGTAAAATTTCGTTTGGCATTCCTTTTTAAAAAAAAATAATAAATTTAGGAACGCACCTAGTGCCTTAAAGAAACATAAACTTTCATCCATAAGATTGAAGGAATAGGTTGTGATTTTTTAGCAATATGTCGAACTTCTTGGACTGACCAAAGGAACGAGTTTTAAATAGTTTTCTACTTGTGACTTTTATTGTACCTAAATAAAGGATATGTTTTTCTTATAAAAAATGTGACTTTTTTATCTCTTTGGTTACCATAGTAGCTATCTTCGTCAGTAAATGACAGTGCTGTAAAAAGCCATACTTGTAATATTTTAAAACAGCCAAATTAATTTTAATACGCTTCTAAGCATGTAAAGGCTGATTAAAAATATACATGTTAAAAAAAAATATGGGCCTATTTTAACCTGAAAAAATATTGTAAAATTAACATGTAAAATGATTAACCCACACTGTGTTCACTAAAACCTTAACAAAAAAATATATAGTATAATTTTAAGTTCCTTGACACTCAAATTTTTGCCATTTAGTCTCCTTGGGTCCGATTACAGTACTTCCCCTCATTGTGAGAAAAGTAAAATTAAATAAACAGGCTTTAACAACTATATATTTTTATTTATTTTTTTAACTTTTTTTTAAGTATCATTTTACTAAAAGAGTTTTTTTCACTACATTGTTTTAGTTTTAAATTTTAAGCAGTAAGGGTCAATCTTTTTAAAGCGCTTATTTTCTAGTCTAGTCAATTTTTTAAATATGCCCGGTTTTCTAAATTTAAAGAACCAGTTAAAACCCAAAATGTATTAAAATTTCAAGTTGAAAAAATGTTTGAATAGCATTTTAATTTTGCGCCAATTGGCCAAATAATCATAATTCTTAATTATCCACGTCCCAACCCTTTTATTTTGAAACGGTTTTATTTGACTTGACCTGTTTATTTCATTTCTTTGTTATTTAATTATTACCAGACTAGCCTCAAATTTCTGTGTTCAACATTAAGTTAATTTTATTAAAAATAATTTTGTATTCAAATTAATTAAATTAAAGATATACACAAGGTTACAGGTTTGTTATTTAAAATCGCAATATAAAGAGATAAGGTTGAAAAACTTACAGATATGCCTAATAACGTTAATGGGCAAATTCGTGATTTTTTACATAATTCATAAAATCTCTTAAATTGTATTAATAATTTTGAGTGGAGCAATTTGCACAGTATTTAATAACTAATAATTTTATGTTTTAATGTAAATGAAAGCTACCTACATGATTCCAGATTTTTTTCTTAGAACTGCTAGTAGACTAGTGGACGGGTTGTTTTTTTACATAATTCATAGAAAAAAAAAACTTAAAAGTGTTTTATTATTTTTTAGCAGAAGAAATGTATATATTTTCTAATTTAATTTATATTTATTATGAACCAATCATGATGATTCATAAACTTGCAGTGGCTACGCCTTTCGTTACTAAAAAAATGCTGCGTTTTGCTTTATTTATTTTATGGTATAAATACCATCAACATTTGGTATACCTAAGTTTGCAATAAATAATTAGGTATTCACGCGGTGGACCATGTGGGCAAAACAAATAAGGGATTACCCATCATGAAAATACAAATATTAACTTTTCATTTGACAGCAGAAATGCATAGATTTTTTTGAAAAAGTTATTTTAAAATAAAATAGTTTTTGCTGTAGTTAATAGCTCTGTGAGATTTCTGCTGTGAGCGCCTTCGCCATTTAATTTTTATATAGGTATATTTTGTCCACTTAACATCGTGTCCGTTTAATGCCGGCCATACGTGTCGAATTAATAATTTATTTCTGTAGATCTTTTCTATAATTTTGAATACATAATGTGTAACATACGACATCAATGTAATCTCACTTTAATTCGCATGATTTTTAAGCTGCATGACATTGATGTCGCATGCAACAATATGAAGTGAGATTGGGGAACAGACCCGCTTTTCTTTCAAATATTTAGGAGCAAATGGAATATTGAAAATTTCAACAGCGACCATCGCGGAAATCCGTATAAATTAATAAAAATAAATGAAACCTTAAAATTTAAGGGTGAATCACACCCTCGTCAGAAAGAATAATCATTACTATCCATTTAAAAATCGTTTAACCCTTATCATAACCTCTTGGTTTAAAGTAGCTTGTTTTTACAGGTAATTTAATATTATACATTTAAAAAATATATAACAATCTCACGTCATATCAACGGACATAATAGCAGACTTCAAACTTGGCAGTTGTAATCAGGTCTTGAGCGACCTTCATAAAAAGGCATCACTTCTGCCAGAGGGTTGCAGTTCTGGGGTTAAAATGGCAAAAAAATGTTTTCCCTAATATCAAAAATTGACGTGTCCAGCGTGTTTCCTTAAATGACCTGGAGTGCCCAAAATTAGCTCTGTTTCGTTTTTAGTTGAATCGCTTATTTCAGAAAGTCGATATGACCGCCTCTGGTTTTATTGTTATTTAAACATCGTATATTAGAATAAAGTTAAAAAACGTACAGATGCAACTTCCCAGGAATGTGAATGGCAGAGTGTGCTGTTATGGCGTAATTTGTTTACAAAATTTTAACTGATGAAACTAGCTTAAAATTTGTTAGTCAACAAATTTGCACAGAACCTAATATTATCAAAACATTTTTTTAAATAAAACTACATTTAAAATTAGCAACCAGAGAGTCACGCTATGGACCACGTGGTTAAAATAAAGACCAAATACTTTTACAGGTAATAATCAGGGCCAATGATGGGTCAATATATTACAATAAAAGTATTGATTGTTTTAGAAACGTATTTTAAATATTATAAATATATTTTCACTACTATTCCTGATTTTCTTTTTTGGTGCAGTTAAAGTTATTTTTGCAAATTAAAAAAGAAAAATATACGAGCTCTAAGTGCTAATTTTATAATTGCTCCTGTTGAAAAATATAGATGCAGATATACACGTTGTAAGAAATGTTAGTACCTGGATTCTTATGTTTTGCAAAATTAATAAATTAACATGAATAACTTAATCCATTGCTATTAATTTTTACCGCATAAATCTATTTAGAATTTATTATCAATAAGTTTTTTTCTGTTAGAAAAACAACTAGAAATTTATGGGGTGGAACACATGGTTACAATAATTTTATTATTATTATTACAAATCAACAAATTTTAAGCGTCATTTTGTTGTAAAGATAATGTAATTTGATGTAGCTATTTGTTTCAGGATAATTAATATAATAAAATATTTTTCTGTATTTAAGCCACGCCACAACACTTCTAAATTTTTTGCAACAAGATGAGTTACTGTTTATCCCATAATTGATTTTAAATTTTTAACTATTACCAGCTTTACTTTCTAAAGATTTTATTGCTCCTGCCCTCCTGCATTGTTTCGAGGAAGAGTTTTAACAAAGACCAGTTAAAGTTAAAGAAAAATTAAGTCGTTTTATTAATTTTTAGCAAGAGAATGTGTAAAATATTTATAAAAAGAATAAAAATTATCAAGACAAAAATATAAAAAGAAAAAAAAGTTATTTATCTATTCGACATCGAACTCGGGACCAATCGCGTCAACACTCGTAACCCTGTAGCTATGGGAGAACTCAAATACATTTTTTAAACATTGATAATACAGCTTAAAGAAATAAGCCATGTTTATGAATTATTTATCTTGCAACTTTTTTCTTTTCCTAAGAATTTCAAAATTTGTTTCACCCTCAATACATGGCATATTTTAATTGGTAATACTTTAGTTTTAGTTCTATGAAACGGTCAGGTTTTTTTGCTAAAAGATTTACATACATATTTTTTAACTTATGAAAAGCTTCGACAAAATCTTCGTAGGTGTAAAACGTGTCTTCCAGTTTCATTTTTGTTTGTTGATCAATAATAAAATTATATTAAACAATAAAACAAATAATTAATAAAGTTAGGTTTACTTTAACTATTATTCAGTTGTTTTCAATAGTTTCTATAAGAAAAACCGCCCGACGGCGGCTTCTATCGATAAAAACCGCCGGTAATATCAAATTAATTATAGTTTTCGGCGGTTTTCATATAGATAGTAGATATAACTGCCGGGCGGCGGTTTTCTTCTTAAAATTGAGCAAAACCGCCGGCGGTCGTTTAGCCTGTGCCTTTAAAATTAGGTAAAATTATATTTGTAATCTTTGACAAAGAAAGAAACACTACTATATGTAACAAATTTATGTTTTATACTGTAATTTCAAAGTGTTAGAAATAAACTGAAAATATATCACATCCTTAAAAGGTCGACATAGAAAAATGTTTACTCGGCATAATTTGACCAGATTAATGAAAACAACAATTAATGAATATAATCTACACATATTTATGTAAAATACCCAACAATTTTAATAGCTAGATTCTTTATATCTTCTTAAAATATGAATAAAATAACATGAAAGGTACCTAGTTGAAATTGCTTTATGGTATGAATTTGCAAAATCTTATATTTATCTTTATTATTGACTTTTGCATAACGTTCCTCTACACAACTTTTACATAAAAGCATTTTTATTGCTGCTAAGATATTAAGCCCAAATTAATTCAAATTTAATAAAGTGACGATGTGGCGGTGGACCACGTGGGTTACAATAACACTACTTTACTAGCAAAAATTTAAAAAAATGCTTTTTCCTGTAAACGAGTAGAATCGATCAGAATTAACTTAAGCCAGAAAATGCATTAACATTTTCTAAAGTGATCACCCTGTTTATGGACAGTCAAATAAACATTAGGTTTTAAAGACTGCATACCAAAAATATGAATCTTGAAAATAATAAAATGGCGAAGGCGTTAATTTACTGAATTAGGAAGTTTCAGGCCAAAATTTATCTTTCGGTGCACAAAATTAAAAATACTTTGTGTAATCTCACTACTCTAAGCTAAGCTCCAACTAACTTTAATTATTAATACCTTAAGGATTCAATAAAATTCCAGTAAGTGCCCTTTTTACCGATAAGGTGAGATTCGAGAACCAAATGAGAATATAGTAATTAGGTACTCCATCACACCTACCTAGCTTAGGGAAGCTTATTTTGATTTTATTGGGGTCAATTTAGTCGAAAACTGTAAATTGTATACCCATAAGTACCTTTTAAAGTATTTATAATTATTGTTTATTTTTGCATAAATATTTATTAGGTTGAATCAGTGTTTTGCTTAAAAAATTTAAACGTAATTTTCTAGGATCAATAAAAGTACAATAATTAATCATTTTAAATTATTCATAATGAGTGTAAATTATTTTTAAGGGATTGCACAATATTTTAAAACACCAGTGTTGTATTATTAACCATAATATTTCGTATTTCGAAAAATAAATAAAATGTACTGATTTATGGAAAGAAAAAAGCTAAAAAAAATGTAATAAATAGGAAATATTTTTAAGACAATGTCAGTGTCCCCAGAAGCCAAAATTAAATTATATTAATAGAACTTTAGTAATATACACGTGGTAGTTGACCACTTAAGTGAAAGTATAATTTTTGTTTTTAACAAAATAAATAATAAAAATGTCTTGATAACCAAGTAGTTTTAAGAACAAGTTAGTTTATTAATTTATCTTTTAAGTACATATTAAAAATAAAACAATGTTTGCTTCAAAAATAGTAGATAATTTTTATCGAAAAAGCCGATTTCTTAATAAAATAGGTGATTTGGCGGACAAATTTTAAATAGGAGATCGTAGCGCGCAGACTCAGGTGGATCCGTAGAGTTTCCGGTACGTCATCGAACGAATCCACTACGAAGGAAAGAACGGAGCTCAAAACCGTAGACTCTTCCTTTTGACTGGCTCGTCGCCCGGTGCGGTTGCCGTCTAGTTAAGTTGTTAAATTTCAAGTGTTCCTTATATTCTAAGTTTAATCAACTGTTGCATTTCTATAATTCCAAACAGTAAGTACTTCTTCCATTATTTCGTTTTATTTTATTTTAAAGTGCTAAATTTACGTGATTTTACTGGAAAATTATGTCTTTCGGTCGTCCACCACGTGTACAGTGACTTTCGGATTAATGGCCGCCATATGTTGAAAATCGTTTTAATTTGCCTTTTGATCTATGGAGTCGCTGAATTTTCTAGAATCGCGCTTAATAAATGTCAATTATTTTGGTGTTAACAGTTTTTCGGGCGTGGAAAACGTGTTTTGAACAGTGCTAGGGTTTAGGGTCGCCGGCACAAGCCGAAGGTGACCAATTAACAGTGCACATTTTGCAGTTCCCACCTGTTGGTTTTGTGCAAAATTTCGTTCAAAATTCGTTTTAAAAAAATACGTGTTGGTTGTGAAAAACTAGTTTTCTAATAAGTCTTTGTTTTCTTGCAGGTCAACATGGGTAAAGAAAAGGTTCATATTAACATTGTAGTCATTGGTCACGTAGATTCTGGTAAATCTACAACCACAGGCCATTTGATCTACAAATGTGGTGGTATCGACAAACGTACCATCGAAAAATTCGAAAAGGAAGCTCAGGAAATGGGTAAAGGTTCTTTCAAATATGCCTGGGTATTGGACAAATTGAAGGCTGAACGTGAACGTGGTATCACCATTGATATTGCTTTATGGAAATTCGAAACCGCCAAATACTATGTTACCATCATTGATGCCCCTGGACACAGAGATTTCATCAAAAACATGATTACTGGAACCTCACAGGCTGATTGTGCTGTACTTATTGTAGCAGCTGGTACTGGTGAATTTGAAGCCGGTATCTCCAAGAATGGACAGACCAGAGAACATGCCCTTCTTGCTTTTACCCTTGGAGTAAAACAACTTATCGTCGGTGTCAACAAAATGGATTCGACTGAACCACCATACAGCGAATCTCGTTTCGAAGAAATCAAAAGGAAGTCTCCTCCTACATCAAGAAAATTGGTTACAACCCAGCTGCTGTTGCCTTCGTACCTATCTCTGGATGGCATGGAGACAACATGTTGGAACCATCCACCAAAATGGGTTGGTTCAAGGGATGGAACATTGAACGTAAAGAAGGAAAGGCTGAAGGAAAATGTCTTATTGAAGCTTTGGATGCCATCCTCCCACCCACTCGTCCCACTGACAAACCTCTTCGTCTTCCCCTTCAGGTAATTTTCTTAAAGCATCAAAACTTTTTTCTAAATTTGTAACCACCTAAAATTTTTTTCTAAATTTGTAACCACCTAAATTTTTTTTTTTTAATCATTACTTTGTTCTAAATGATGTATTTGTTGTTACAGGATGTCTACAAAATTGGTGGTATTGGAACAGTACCTGTCGGACGTGTTGAAACTGGTGTCCTTAAGCCTGGTACCGTTGTAGTATTCGCACCTGCCAACATTACCACTGAAGTAAAATCCGTAGAAATGCACCACGAAGCTTTGCAAGAAGCTGTACCTGGAGACAATGTAGGTTTCAACGTTAAGAACGTCTCAGTCAAAGAATTGCGCCGTGGTTATGTAGCTGGTGACTCAAGAACAACCCACCCAGAGGAGCTGCTGATTTCTTGGCTCAAGTAATTGTACTCAACCACCCTGGTCAAATCTCCAACGGATACACCCCTGTGCTCGATTGTCACACTGCTCACATTGCCTGTAAATTCGCAGAAATCAAAGAAAAGGTTGACCGTCGTTCCGGTAAGACCACTGAAGAAAACCCCAAGGCCATCAAATCTGGAGATGCTGCCATTGTCACTTTGGTACCCACCAAGCCTATGTGTGTTGAATCCTTCTCTGAATTCCCACCTCTTGGAAGGTTCGCTGTCCGTGACATGAGACAGACAGTGGCTGTAGGAGTCATCAAACAAGTAACCTTCAAAGATGCCTCTTCTGGAAAAGTAACGAAAGCTGCAGAAAAGGCCACCAAAGCCAAGAAGTAGTCCACGGGAAACTTCTAATTATTTTTATATTATATAAATTTAAGTAAACTACTTAGTTTTTAAAAATCCTGAAGTTTTGCTTTTAATTTTTAATAAACTTTGACATAATGTGATTAAAAAGTGTTTCTTTTGGAACTTCAGACCAATAAACAAGGTTTCCTATAAATACGTAATTGTTTTTCAATTTCCCCTTCCAATTTAAATCAAAATAACATACAAACTAATATTTTGAAAAGAAAAAAATTCTAGAGGAAACAAAGCTCAAAAAAATTTTTTTTTGAAAGGAACCAGTTAATATTTTCAAATAAAATTTCAAGGTATTTCAACATTAGTTTAATTTAGTTTTTATTCAGTAGCAAAATTCAATTCTTTAAACTGAACTTTGATTTTATGGATTTGTTTATCAAAAACTTACATTTATCTGGCTTATTTCCTTATAGAGTTACAAGTAAGAAAGGAAATACTGTCTTAATATTTTTGCTGATTTCGCGTCTCAGTTAAATAGCTTTCTTTTCTTCTATCTTAGCTATAATGCATGTTATGTCTAGTGAATTTGCTTTCATAGATTAGAAAGGTATTTTGTCCATTAAGATAACAGAACATAGAAGTTTTATATTTTGTGGCGAATGCGCTAGGCTAGTAGAAATCTCGTAATTTTTAGTTTCGAACATAGGCCAACCCAAAGAATTTATAACCTCTTTGGATTTATATGGAACACACCTTTATTTTCTAATCATTAGTGCAGTGACGGCGTTGCTGAAAAGGGATTTTGGTAGCCGTATTCAAAAATAAATCAGTTTTCTTTTTCTACTGGTTTGGTGTCGCAAAAAGCAATGTTTTTATTATGCTTACACATGTCGTGCTAGTTCAAAACGGTTAATGCATATTTTTCGCCAATACGATCTATCCGGAATATTTACATAAAGGCATTTTTTTTGTCTACTCTCTACCTGCTAGTGTTCAACACACTAAAAGTCAATTTAAATTTGGGGATTAACTTAAAAAAAATATTCATTAAGAAAGCAACTGAGTCAGTGATTTATCAAAGAGGCAACATCTACAGGGTGCAATTTATTTGATGGCTAAAAATACAGGGTATGATGCCTTAGCTTATTTTAGATAGAAAAATTTATATGAACATATGTCCTTAACCTCTTAACTTTTGAAATACAGGTTGTTAAAATAAAAAAAAAAACTTCAAAAATTTAGAGATAACACTTATTTTAGTAAAAACTGTTATACTATATATAAACCTTATTTTAATAGGTATTTATTATTTTTGTTACATAATTGCTAATTAAAAATTATAAAACCTAATAAACAAAAATATTCCGCAATGCTTCTTTTATGGTCTAAAAATATGCAGTTAAGTGAATTATATTTTTTCTCTTAAACTAAACAAGATGCAAAAAAAATCAAGGGACAAAAAAGCTGTATCCTTATTTGCTTAATCTTAAAATAGGACAAAAGTTTTACACATAGACTGTGGCGTACCGTTTTTTGTTGGAAATATTCCTTCAGTTGCCTCCCGAGACGCCACTGGACTTATTAAATGTAATTAAGTAAGTGATAAATTACCCCCTTAATGTCATTAATAGTATTGCCAAATTAAAACAAAATTGGAAAAAGAATAATTAGGATATTTATTTATTTTTTAATTTTAACACTCTGTATCTTAAAAGTTAAGAGGTTTGGGACATATGTTTATATAAACTTTTCTTTCTAAAATTAGCTAAGAAATTATACCCTGTATTTTAAGCCATCAATTAAATTACACCCTGCATATTTGAACTGAATACAATATGTATATTGTAAAAGCTGCTTTTAAAATTTTATTATATTCAGTTTTAGTTAACGGTCTGCTTTGCCTAATTCCAACAGAAATTGTAAGTGGTTGCGTCTAAAAGTTGAAATTTATGTTTTTCAACTCGATTTTCGAGTTCTCCAATTTTTATCTATGGCTAAAAGGCTTTTTGTTCTTTAACAATTTCCAGGAAATTCAGGGCTACTTAGTAAGATGCGGCAATTCTGGATTTGTTACCAGTGATAAATTTAAACAAAAAAATTGTTTCTTAGTTTTCTTTTATATTTGGTAGGTAATCATTTTTTTCTAATTGCCTGCATATTAAATCCGAACACAGAAATACATTGCTCTGAAAAAAGTTGCCTCAATATTGTTTTTACAGATTCCAAAACTTATTTGAAATAAAAAAAACTACAGCAAAACTTTTAAACGCATTTTCAGTTTTTTCAAAATAACCCAAAACCAAATAAATCATTTAAACGGCATTAGATTAACGGTTTAATGGCCCACAAACTTTCCCCATTTTACCACCTTTCTATCTATTATAGTTTTTAATATCCCAATACACATTCCCTACCAATTTTGAAACACACTGTATATTTGCCTATATTATTGAAGTTTTTACTGTTTGAAAGATTTCTTGTATGAAAGTTTTCTTGCTGCAATTTTTCAATCTGCACACGCGTACTTTGCAGCAATTTTTAAAAAGAGAAAAATGCGCGTGCGCAGATCGAAAAATTGCAGCAAGAAAAATTGCATGCAAGAAAACTTTCAAACTGTAAAACAGCTTTAGGAATAACCGATAGAGCTTGCATACAAACAATGCATTAAATTTTATTATGTATTGTTTGTGATTAAAAGTCTGATTCACAACGGTCATTATACAACTCCATATTTATTATTATCCTATTAAAATCTCTATTATTGTCTGGATAAAATTATATAATTCAGTGGCGTAGCGTGCCTTGAAGGGGCTCTTTATTAGAATAAAGTTAGGAGGCCCCAAAAAATTTTTTTGAAGTTCAAATACCCTTGGAGGGGCCCCAAAAAAGAAGACCACGAAAAGGTCCCCACTTTGTTTTTCTTATTTTAGCATTGCTTTTTTTCATTCCTATCAAAAAAAAACGAAACACTTCCAATTTAACCGACAATTTTACAGTTCTCTACCACTAATGTTTGCTTACACATTTGTGGGCCCCTATAGCCTAGGGGCCCCGTATCATTGACACGGCTGATATGGTGGTAGCTGCGCCCCTGATACAATAATTATTGTTGTAATATTAGTTTGTTCATTAATATATTATTATCATTATTCAGTTACTTTTGTTTAATAATTTATAAAAAAATATATTTCTTTAATAAAATTATTTTTTTGTAGATTTGTCAATAAGAACACATCTTATATAAAAATATTTTTGATACCAATGTATTGTGCGTGTCTTATATGAAGTAAAGGTATAGTTAATTGACATAGAATTTGAATGAGAATTAGACAGCAGGTTGCAGACTCTGGAATCTCTACATAAAAATTAGAGACTGTGAAAATGTTAACGCCTCTCCAAATGGATTTGTAAAGAAATAATGCATAAAAGTGGCATTTATGTTGTTTATTGAAAGCAAGTGGGTGACAGTCCGTTACAGATCATCCGGGAGCGAGAAAAGAAAAATTTCTTGTAAAAGACTAGGGTCATTTATAAAGTAAAGAGCTAAGAGCTCTTCTGTGAATGAAATCAAGAATTATGCGGGACGCCAGTCCCCAAACATGAAAACATTAATCGAAGCGGCATCTGCCTTAAAAGAAAAATTAAAGCTTTTACCAAACTGTTGTCACTTTAAGTAATCGCAAAGATTAAAATGTATTTTTTTCTGCAGGTCGGTTAAAAGTAAAAGAAAAATATTGTGTGAAATTTATTATTTATTGTTAGAAAGTATGCGTTAAATCTGCTTTAATTTGAATGTGATATCGGGCCTTTTATAAACAACAGAAGCAAAGTAATAGAAGGGTCAGGGACTTAAAATAACTATCACTTCATTTTTTAGATATGACATATTAAACGTAATTTTTATATTATAGGATATATACAACATAATATTATCTTAAAATATCGCAATTTTGGCGAATGCGCAAGTTTGGTACATATTTGAATACAAAAAATTAATAATTTATTATTATTTCTTCTAAGTAACATGTTTTAAGGTTTTTTTTTATGGGTATTGGGTTTTTATGTAGGTTACGTGCTATTTTACACAAAAGCTTACTCTACGTAAAAAGATTTTTTTATATTTTCCAATTAAACTCCAATTTTGGAATCCAATTCAAAAAAATGTGTTCTTCTATCTCTCTCCCGATCACTGTGCTACATATAAAATTAGTTTTAAATGTCATTAGTAGGGGGCCACAAACAACGTTGCCGTATAGTCATAGTTTAATAAATATACAATATATGTATATTTTATGAATTTCATAACATATCGCAAATGTAGTATACTAAAAATATTTTAACATTTTTTTTTTTAGGTTTTTAAGAGGAGCAAGAATAAAAATACCCCTATAATTCACAAACACAATGTTGTGGTGTTTTGCAAGAACATATTGAACCTTGAGAAATGTAAATTTATTTTTTAACTAGTACCAAAGACAATTATAACTACAATTGTCTTTGCTAGTAACTATAGTAGTAGTATATCCCTTATCATAAAAAAGTAAATATTTAGGTTTATATTAATTGCATAAAAGGGTTGTGCTTTAATTGAGGGAGTCAGAGGAAGAGTGGTACAAATACCTACAAGTGAAAATTGGAAAATAACAAGTAACACCTAGAAAATATTGACTCATAAAGGCTCAAAGTTAATTGCTAATAATATCATCCTAAAAAATATAAAATATAAACGAAAGTACTAACTATAAACCCTAAAAAGTATAAATATAATACAAATATAAATATAAATAAAATTAAGTATTGGTGACCCTATCTCTTATTTTGCAAAATGTTACTTGTACCCAGTGGCGACGCCAGGGGGGCAGGGGTGGCCCCTGAAAATTTGTTCCCCCAACCCCCGTGAAACATAAGAAGGAACACAAAAGAACATTAGAATATTTAAAATTATACAAATGAGGACTTTTTCTTTTTTTTTGTTCCTCAAAATTATTGCGGGACAGGAAATAATATTTCGGCGGTACGTGGAATTAGGAATTTAAGGTTTTTATCGGCTGCTTTGGCGCCACCTCCAGCAACCCACCTTTAAAAGGTCTTTTTGGGCTTCTGTTTGTAACCATAGTTACTGACTTAAACCAATGCAATATATTTTTGTTTAATTGTTTTTGATTATGCCATTAAAAACAAACACAAAACATTTATTTTTAGAACATAATCAAACGTTTTTTTAATTGAATGATGGAAATCCCTAGAAAATATTTTTTAAAATTGGCGCCGACGACTTAAAGAGAGTAATCGGTGAGAAATTTCTCAGAATCTTACGCGTAACACCGTTCCTTTATCCCTGAAGTTAGAACGAGATAGTAAATCTCCAAGAATTCGGCACCAAAGTGGAAAAGGTAAAGGTCGTTCAATTTTAACCAATCACCATTGAGATAGACCAGAATGAAGTAAGTTAGTGTATCCAAACATTTGGCAACAGTGTAGTTTCACAACCACAGGTCGCTTGTTCAGTTCAGTAATGTCGATGAAAAATTCGTCTTATAACAAAATAAACGAAAGATCGTCGTGAAATGAAGTGAATAAGTGTAGTGTGACCCGTGAATATTCTTTATACGATAAATAATAATAATTTTCTTAACAAACTTTAGTTTTCCCGATATGATGGACATACGTTTACTTTTATGAACTCTGTTGTGGAAGGTATTATTGTCAATTCCAAGTATTATGGTGCATCAGAGGAGAGCATAAGTATGTTATTTTCATCTGTTTAGGTTACTACTCTCTTTTCAGGAATTCTTTTTACGTTCGTCGTGATTATTTTAAACATTATTGGAATTTCTGGGCCCTATTGATTTTTATTTATTTTTGTGGCTAAGTTTTTACGTAGGTTTAATTATCGACGTACATACAAATTTTATAAAATTTGGTATTTTATGTTTTTATATCCCTATTTGTCCAGTGCAGTTGATATAGTTAGGTAATGTTTTTGGCTTAATTACAAAAGGGCTATTTACTTGCACTAAGTCATTCTGCCATTATGAAAGAAATTGGTACCTACCTAGAGGCATTTAGAATTTCTAGGAATTCTCAGTTCCCTTTAAAACTAATGGTAAACACACTATTCAAAAATATATTTTTATAATTGGATTCCTAATAATTCTAACTTTAATGATAGATGTGAAATTTGTACACTTTATTATTTTAAATGAGATTATTATTTTATTAATGGATATGTTCAGACTTTTGTCATTTAATACTCTAAATAGCTTAAAAACTTTTACATTTGCTCTTTTAAATTATAAAATATATAGGCAATGTTCTTAAAAACTTAGTTTCCTCATCCTATGTTATTTTCATATGAACAATACCTAGACTATAATTTTAGAAATATCCCCTTTTACGGACAGATTCCACAATTTTTTCTTAAAATTGATTTGCTTGTTTATTTACAAAATAAATCCGGTGTTAGATTAAGCATTTGTTTTAATTAAAATATTGCAATGAGGAGATTTAAATATTTCATTTATCAGCTATTGCAGTCTCTATTTTATGTCTGGTTGCAATTGCACTTGACATTTTGTGGCTATTTTAAAGATGTTTTTACTATTTGAAAGATTTCTAACTAACTATAACTTTTATATTTTTATTTTGTGCAAGAAGAATAGACAGGCATTCTTTGATGAATAATTTAGTGATTTTTAAAATATTTAAGTTACATATACATATGTATATGTAACTAAGTTACATATACATAAGTATGTATATGTAACTTAACCTAAAAAGGCAATGAGCATTGGTTTATATATATTTTTGAGTAACAACAAAAAAACATTATTTTATATTTTTGAGTTTTAAAAATATTTAAATAAGTTGCTATCAAATTTTATTATTGTAAAATTAAGAAAAAATGTACCGAACAATTACCTTTAATATACTGTGTAAGGCTTTCGCGGCCCCCTTCTGCTAAACCTAATATACTTACTGTGTAAGGCTTTCGCGGCCCTCTTCTGCTAAACCTAAGTTTTAAGGATACAAAATCTACAACGACGGCCGAATAGCCAAAAAACAGGTTTAGCAATTACCTTAAACTCTAAGAAACCTCACATAAATATGTGTCGGTCTTCAATCCCTATTTTATAAAGAATTTTATTATAGCTCCATACACAGGGTGTCCAGTAACTCTAACAACAAATCAAAAAGGGTTATTCTACATTATAAGTTAGAAAAAAACTTTATATGAACATATTATACTTACATATATTGTGTCCTAGGCGTTTTAGTTTTTAAAGTACCTACACAGGTTATTAAAATTTTGAAAGAAATATTTTTTTGTTATAATAACTTTTATACCAATTCAGAGATTTTTAAAATATTTGTGAGGCGTCTCCTATGCATGAGAAGACATTTTTTTGCATACAAGAAAAATAGTTTTTACCATGTCGTCCATGAGGGGCGTATGTTAAATATATTAAATATTTAATTTTTCTAAAATATAGTTTGGAACAAATCTAATCTCCTATTTTTTAAAGTACGGTTTTCCCATAAACAATTAATATAAATCATTTTTGGCATGGTCGAAGCTCTATCTAATTAAAGAATAAATATAGGGGGATTTTTAAATGTAAAATTAGATATGAGCGATATGAAATGATCATGCCGTGAAATGGTTTCAATTTATTTACGCAAAAACCGTAAGTCGATTAAAAAAGCCAAGAGATCCAATTTGTTCTTAACTAAACGGGAACTTAAAAACATTTTTATTTTTTATTTTAGAAAAATGCCGTGGCGTACTGTTTTTTTCTTAAAAATATATACCGTAAACCACCTCTTATGGACGACACTGGTAAAAAAAAAATCTTGTATGCCAAAATATGTCTTTTAATAACTAAGTCGCGTCTTCCAAATTTATATAAAAAAATCGGAATTGGATTACACAAAAACAATAATTTTTTAGATTTTTTACACCCCGTTTTTCAAAAAACTAAGACGTTTACGACATATGTTATAATGAAGTTTTTTTCTTATTATTTACTGCAGAATCACCCTTTTAAGTTTGTCGGTAGTAGTAGTGATGTATGGTTTTTTCTGTTTTCAATAGCACATAAAACGCACTAGAGCATTAAAAGTTTGTTTTTAAATAACATTTTTTTTTCACTGTAAAATCGAGAATGACGCCTCTACACTCTTGAAGCCGTAGCTGTGATAGTTACGACTCTGACTGCGCACTGGCAATTAAAAAAATATTATTAAAAACTGTTTCGAAAATTTAATAAAAAGTTGTTTTCCAAAAACTTTTTATTAATCAAAAACCATTTTTATTTTCCGTGGAAAAGACATACTGGGTTAGTAAATAGTACTACAACTCCTAAACACTTAATCTGAATTTAGAAAATTTATTATTTTGGCATGAAGAATTTACTAGTGACATCAGCACCCTTGCCAGATTTTAAATAAAATGCCCCATTTATTTTAATTGCAATAAAATGGCAATTTCGTAGAATTGCAAATTTTCAAAACTCAGTCTTTACCAGTTGTCAAGATATGGCAACACCGCATTTTCATTAAAATTTGGCCCAGCTAGCGTTAACGTACTTTTTGCTAAACGCAAAGTGGGCCATATCCGAGGCCATATCTAAGCAACTAAGTGATAGAATTTTGAAAATGTACAAACATTATTATTGACCTGTCCAATTAAATGCAATAAAATTGGGCATTTCTTAAAAAAAAGAAATACGTCTAGCACAAAACTGGGAAATCTGCCAACAGTGTTTCAATTCCATATGCCCAAACAGCTTAGGTACCTCTATTAGATTTGGTAAATGAAGCTTAAGCGGTTTTAAAGATATTTAAGAGTTGTCGTACTTTTTAAAAACCCAATATATCTCCAAAGGGCAAAAAAGGTAATCAATTTTTCTTTTATAATTTTACTCGGAACGCTTTCATCTTTGCTTCTGTCCTAATTAAATAACTTTTAATAACCTTAGTAAAGAAAAAACAATTGGTTTTCTATAAAAAGGACATACAAAAATATAATAAAAGTAACCAAGTTTGTATTATTGGTTTTTCTTAGAACTTTTCTAGAGCTTCTATCATAATTAAAAACCTTTATTTAATTTTTAACAGTTTATGTTAGTTCCTTTAAGCCAAACCTAATAAAGAAATTATGACATATTTTTAAAGGAGAGATAATCGTGGGTATTTTTTTAAAGTACAGGGTGGAGCCTTTTCGTTGACCTTGCTAAAACGAAAACTAAAAGAGATAGAACAAATCTAAAACTAAATCATGGCTAACTTAATTCATTTTGGAGATACAGAGTGTTTTTTAAATCCTGTCAATTTGGTCAGGCACTTGTAACTCGATTGATATTAGAGTTAGAAAAATATAAATATAAATAAAAAGTTTTAGGGATTTTTACGAAGAATTCAGTGCCGTAACTATATTGGCGCCTTTTGTTGACCTTGCAGGGTATAGCGAAAACTAAAAGATGGAACAAATCTGATTGCACAATCTCGATTTCAATTTTTAAAACAAATTCAACGGTGAAAGTAAATTACGGCTAACTTAATTCGTTTTGGAGATACAGATTTGGTTTATTTGGTCCGGTACTTGTAACTTGCTTAATTTTAGAGATGGAAACAAAATGTAAGGATTAAAGTTTAAGGGATTTTTACGTAGAATTCAGTGGCGTCCCTATATTTTTTCCATTGACTTTAATAATAAAGTTATAATACAAAGTCGTGCTTTCTGAAATGGAACACCCTGTATATTTTATTACCAAAAATTTTTTTCATAGTTTCGAAAATACAGTGTGTCTACGTAAGTTGGCGTCATATGGGAAACTTTTTTTTATTATTAAAGATATGCTCCATATTGGTTAGGCGGATTCATTTATTGGATGGTCTTTTTGTTGGGTAGACGCCTGGAAAGAATGGGACCGCTTCGGTCCTGGTCCCGGGGTATACGAGCTGACCCTGTTCAGCCCTATTGACCCCCATGACTCCCATTTAACCCAAAAACGACGTTTTTGTGGCATGTCTGCAACCCTTGTCAAGTTAAAAATAAAGTTAAAAAATAAAAATAAAAAATTAACTAATATTTAAATTGAATTAATTAAAATTTTAGACAATTTTGTTCATTTCCAGTTCTTCTTATATTATGTTACTATATTTAAAAAATGTATTTACCATTGCCCTATGATATTAAAAATAATGAAATGTAGTCACTAATGTAGAAACCTAAATTTTCACCATTATCGCAGAAAGAAAAATTGAAAATTATTTTTCTTGTAAATAAACAAAATTGACTATTTAGAAGTAATTTTTAGTTCTAAGCATCTTTCTCTATAACAATTTGCGATATTAGCAAAAATACAGTGCGATATTAGCAAAAATACAGGTACTTTACTCTTAAGCAAAAATAAAATTTTTGGCCAAACCTTGTGGATGACTGATACAATTTGATATCTGATGATTTTTTTTAAGGTTTTGGACCAAGCAGAACTTTTTATAGAGAATAACTTTTTCGTAAAATTAATAATAAAAAAGTTTCCCATTTGACTCCAACTTACGTAGACACACTTTATAGCCATCGTCCGGACATTTCAAAGAGAATTTACCACATTTAAAATGATTTTCTGTAACAGTTTCGAAAATGTAAGCTTCCAAATCTTAGTGCGTATATTAATTTGTCTACTATTTTTTAGATTTATGTACATTGCATATTACTAAAACTATAAGAGATAAATATATTAAATGTAGTATTTTGTTAAACCTTATTAAAATATCTTTGCAACGGTTATATATTATACAGGGTGTTCCATTCCAATCCAACTTTTTGTTATAACTTTAAAATAAAAGTCAATGTAAAAAATATAGGTACGCCACTGAATTCCACGTAAAACTCCCTAAAAGTTTTCTATTTCTATATATTTTTAAGTCTTTAATATCAAGCGAGTTACAAGTGCCTGACCAAATTGACAAAATTTGAAAAACACTCTGTATCTCCAAAATAAATCAAGTTAGCCATGCTTTACTTTCACCACTAAATTTCTTTCAAAAATCAAAATAAAGATTGTGCAATCAAATGTGTTTTATCTCCTTTGGTTCTCTCTTTTCCTGCAAGGTCAACAAAAGGCGACACCCTGTACATTTTTTTTCTTATAGCAATAATATAAAAATGTAAAGTACATTAAGTAGAGTTTTTTAGCAAGACTTTTATTCTTTACTTTGATTACTTTCCGATATAAAATTGTGCACTAATAGGTTTTTTTCATTTCTTTTTTTTTTCAAAAACGCCTGTTCTAGAGTTGTAACTATTCTGAATATTTCATACTCATAGAAAGGGAAAAATTTCTTAGCGACTGTGGGTCTTTTTGTTTACTTTAAAAAGGTGCCCTGGTGTCCCCTTTTAAAATAAATACAAAAACAGGAAGTTTTAGTCACGCACACAAATCTTTACATATTTCGAAAAGGTCATAAGTTGTTATTTATTTAAGTACCCAAATACCCAATTTCAGGTACCTGTAGTTGCACTTGACACATATGACTTAATTAATATTTCTGTTGAAAACTATTATCCAACGTAAAATATATTTTTCAGAGTCTTCTTCCCTAAAATTTGTCGTAATAAAACTACTGTGTCAGACTGTCACCACCTACACTTAATAAAATAAAAGGCGGATTTTTCTTGTCATAAAATAATATTGCACTGGTTTGAATGAAATGCTGGTAGTAAATTGGTCCCAAAACAGGTACAAAATGTTTTTTAACCGACCTTAAAAGGGAGAATTTTGACTTAATACGTTTTTAATACTTATTATAGAGACATTTTTTTCTGTTTAAATAACGTTTTTAAATTGTGTCAAAAAATCGACTATTTTTAGGTTGATTTCCGACTCTAAAAATTGGTTCCTGGGCACCTCCAGAGAATGCCCGGCAACGATGAGCTCTTAATTTTTATAGGAATGTCCTCCTCATGAAAGTTTTGCATATTTTTCTCAGACCCATGACCCATACAAAGAAGAAAGTCATATCTCACCATGCGTTAATCATACTCTAAATGAGTTTTTATATAAAATTGAACGCTTTACAAAAAAGTATCTTATACTTCTTTAATAAATCTAACCAATGAATATTTAAGGTCAAAGATTGAGGAATTTTAAGAAAACTAACTTTTTTGTTTTGAATTTTGTAGATTAGATTAGATTAGAATGTGGATTGTATATCCTATATCACTGCAACCTGTTCAGGTGTATTGTGTGTCCTCCGTCCCTAGGTTAGAGCACGCTATCCAAGCCGGTCTTTTTAATCAGACTCCACAAGCTTGAAACTGGCTCCTTGGCAAATCTTGCCGCTTTAGATTTTTCTTTACCCAGCCTTGCAAACCGCAGACGACAAAGGGCAGTAGCACCATACGTGTTCTGCAGTTTCTCTTCCTTCTGGCAGAACCTGCATAGGTTTTCTTCTGCCAGGCTCATGGTTTCCAGGTGTTTATTTATTCTGCAATGACCTGTTAACCCACTATTTGAATTTTGTAACGAACTTAAAAATATAAGAGACTTTTTTGTAGGGCGCTAAATTTGCGATAGAAATAGTAGAAACTCAATTGTAAGGTCGCAAAATTAAAAACAAAAAAGTTATTTTTCTTAAAATTTTTAAACTTTGATTGAACTGAATATATTTTTATTGGTTAGATTCACCAAAAAAGTATAAAACACCTTTTTTGAAGAGCGTTTAGTTTTCTACAAAAACTTCTCTGGAGCTTTTCTGTATTATTAAAGAATGGTGACACTCGTATATGCTTTTTTTTGTATGGGACTGAGAAAAATAAGCAAAACTGTAATGAGGCGGATCTTCCTATTAACTTAGGAGCTCATCGTTGCCGAGCATTCTCTGGAGGTGCCTAAGAATACATTTTTTAGTGACAGAAGTTAAAATAAAAATAGTCGATTTTTTTGACTTGCTCTAGTACTCATACATGCATTACTAGGAGGCTAGTGAGGCAAAGCTGCGGCTTAGAGGTTTTGCTGAATTTAACGCTACACTTTCTCGTTACTTTGTACAAGGAGAACAAAGGACGGTACAATACTAGGTCAACTAAGCTTTATTCTAGGTCTGCTGTAGGAGGCTGGAAAATAAAGAAGGATGATATGTTAAACTCTTTATAAAGTGCCTTTGGGTAAAAAAATCCTGTATATTATTTCAATAAGCACTTTCGAATTGTTATATTATAACATGTGAACAATCAACCCAAGGGGTTGGAATAGGTGACAGCGAAAACTGCAGAATTATAAAATTGGGCTATGGAGAATAAGGGTTCTGGAAAATGAGATTATACAACAAAGCAACCTAAAATAACCAAACCATGTAGGCCAGCCAGCAAATGAGGAGGCAGGAAGATTACCTAAACATTACCAGCACCAGTAACAGGTTCTGTCAGAAGAATGAAGAACTATCTGAGGCTAGGCAAAAAATACCATGCTGACAAAGTAAAGAAGAGTTCGTGTCACGTCTATGGAATCTTTTCGAAAAAATTTCTTTGACCCGGCATTCTAAAGGAACATGGAGAAATCACACTCTTGTTATCAATTAAGCCGCGTATAATACAGACCGACATTCTAACGCCAAGGCACATGTGGTTACAGATTTGGAGGTGTTCGATTCAGTGCGTACGGCGCGAACAAACATTAGCAAACCGTTTCCAAGGTTGGCGTTCGATTGTGTTCGCTCTTGATCGGTATATCAAAGGATAGTTTAATTTGGTCTGGACAGGATTTATTGCACTTCTAGTATTTGGTCGTTTGTCTGCCTTCGATTAGAGAAGACTGGTGTTTTTTTTTTAATTTCTTGGTGTTTGGAAATATGGAGTGGACCGATGGATTGAGTTTGAGATTAATTGAGTGCTATACATTTAATCCGATATTGTAGGACCCTACTAAGATAAATGTTTAATTGTCTTAAAAGAATTATGGAAAACTAACGGAGCAGAATTTGAACGTGAAAAGAGTGAAAAGGAAAATAGAGAGCTTGTTGACTTCACTACCTTGACTTGACTTTATTATTTAGAACCCTGCATTCTTCAGCAGTAAATCGTTCTCGTCGCTCGACATTGCTTGACTACATATCTAGCACCGAACTTTATCCCATGCGGTCCAACTCGAATATCAAATTGGGTGTGGACGAGCGCATTCCAATTCCTTCCAACAACAAACACCAACATCACATGTTCTTGAATTCGTTTGCTCATCGTTGGATTTTTTGGTCTGTACGCGGCTTTAAGGTTGCAATAAGTTGCAATGACAGAGAAATGTGCTCAACCTTATTTACTAATAAATCTAGAGCGGTTCCAAAAATACTATTTTTTTCTAGCCACCAATCCGAAGAAGCAAAGTACGTGTGCCAAAATGGCAGTTCCAAATCCGTTTCTGTTTATCTATTCTTGTGGTTTTGTGTAATTTTATTAATAGCTGTAATACTATAGTTATGCGCAATTTGTTTTGTATCTAAAACCTCCGTTAATAATTCCCTTAAATTTGAAAGAATGTAATAATATCGCTTTATTTACCACCTATTTTTGGAAAATATTTCAAAATGTGTTCGGATAACCTTAGATATTAGTTTAAAATACGTAATATTCAAATTAAGTTGATAAAAACGTAAATTATGTTTATAATAATTGGCAGTACTAAATAATATAATGGACCGCGGCTCCGTTTTAAATTTAAAATAGTATGTTAATGCCTTCGTGCAAGTAAATAAATTTGCGTGTACAATGTGCTTTTGTTGAAAAAAGGTTCCTAAGCACAGATTTACTACGCATTATTTATTTTTCTTTCCAACATTTTCATTATTTTTTTTGTAAAGGCTCTTCAAGAGCAAAGATAAGCACTATTCTATAATATATATAGGAACTTTTACTAAAAAGAGTTTTATTTTTGGGTTTTTCCGAGGGAAATTCACTTGCTATAGTTTAAATTTTTTAAAATTTTGAAATTTTCCTAATCGGAATAAGCCTTCGGCTTTGTAAATTTTCTTACAAAACCCAATTAAAAGGGAAGATTGAAGAAGGTAAACACTAGAGATTACCAACATTTTTGTGTGTGCATTTTTTTTTAAATTGACACCAGCAACGGTTTTTGAGAATTCGATTTTCAGTAAAAGGGCAATTGCGTATAATTTAAAATCACGGTAAAAACAGTAGGTAGAAGGATGTGACTGTGACTATTTGTTTTGGTAATGTTTATATATCAATAACCACATTGTTGTCATGTCATGTTTTGTTCTCTTGTTGGGGAGAATTTTGGGACACATGTTTATAGAAAAAGTCTTTATTACCGTAAAAATGCGCTCTTTAAATTGTTGTACCGAGTTTTGAAACACCCTGTATGATACCTTTAGTACAAATAATGCTAAACTTTTAAGGCAAGGTGGATTTCAGCCACTAACGTGCCTTAATTTTAAATTTATTTTTATGTACAGTGTGCCCCCTCTGTAAATTACAGAGTGCCCCCTCTGTAAATAAAAGACGAGCCGAAAAACCAAAATTTGTATTCACACCCATAGGGCATAGCCTCGGGCATAGCTTATGGATAACGGTGCTGAATTATTCACTTGAATACAGAATTATATGTTTTTATTCTATACATAAATGTTACTCTTTGACATTACCCGTTTATTTATGTTTATAGTACATTCATGCATTTGAATTTTAAAGCATTTCTAACTGAAATGTAATGAGAGATGGCATGTTAATAAACTTTTAAAGGCAAATAACACGACTGTTAAAAAGCAATAAAAAAATAGGCTGTCCAATGCTAATTGATCTTAAAGCTAATAGAATTTTTTGTTTTTGTCCAACAATATGTTCTATGTGGTTTAAAATGACCGTGCCAATTTCAACCTAGAGATTGCAAATAAAGTCCAAAGTTAGGGCCAACTTTTCCATTACTTTTCTTTGACATATTGCAACACAAACCTAATATGGCAGCACAAACCTAAGTAATATCATCTTTTAAGTATTCAAAAATAAGATCTATGAAATAATTTTTAGTAATATATTATTAGAAATATTTTTTACCATGGAAAATTTTGACACAAAAAGGGCAGCCAGCTGCGTTTACATAACTCGATCTTTACCAGTTACGGAGGTATGACAACACCGCAATTTCATTAAAATTTGGTAACAATGCTGATATCACTGATCAATTAGTTATGCCTAAAAACCCCTAAATACCCAATGTTGTAAACACAGCTTTACTGGTTTTAAAGGTATTTAGGCGCGAACGTACTTTTTGCTGAAAGTGTAGTGTATCATATCTTGGCAACTAATAGGGATTTGAATTAATGCAATAAAAATAAATAGAGCACACTCGATTTAAAAAAATGATTAAAAAATAAAAATACTGTATAGCACAAAACTAGGGAAACCTGGCAACAGTTCCGATATCACTATTTAATTCCACATGTCTAAAACATCACAGATACCAAATTTTGTAAATGCAACTTTGGCGGTTTTAAAGATATTAAAGAGTTGCGATACTTTTTACTAACCTAGTATAGGTAAAGCTTAATTTTTAAGAGTTACATTTCCAAATTGTTTTTTTAAGTTTAAAATGACGTTGAGTGGTATTAACTTATGATGGGTGCCTTCAGTAAAGTAAGAGATAGTTAATTTACTCGGGACTTAAATTAGTGGGGTTTTGTCGTAAGAATTGTAGACACTCGAGGGACGAAGGACGAACAAACTGAAAAGTTCGGGGCTCCAGATTAATCCTAGACAGATGCCCCATATGACGCATATTTAGAGCTGCATGACGTTTTCCTAATGCGATATTACTTGAGTAATTTTAAATAAACTCAAAATTTGGTTTTGGTTAAAACGAAACAAAAGAGGTAAATACGCCTGTTATATAAATGTTCCAAAGGTACTTATAATTTTAATAATTTCCTGTTCGGATTTATTAAAGGGTCACATTGATTCACACATAAATATAACAAGAGATAAAATAGTTTGTTTGTTATAGAACGCAATACAAAAGGTGAAGGTTAGAAAAACAGTTTGTAAATGAATCCAATATCCAATTCAAGTTGGGGATATCGCATTGACTAGCGGCAATAATATTATGCATTTCATATTTTGCACTCTATTTGGTGGCCATTAAAATTTTTAAAGCTCCCATTAAAAACGTTTTATTTTGTTTTTAAACATCTTTATCTAAATGGGCATAAATGTATCATGTTCGTTTGCATTTTAATTACTTATTCAGGTATGGAATATTGTTGTCAAATTCTAAGCTAGGAGTGGCAAAACAATCATTATAGGCCAAGGATAGCACTCAATAGTTAGTGGTACACTTAAAAATTACAGTGCGTATCAAAATTTGTTTGTTTATTATGAGTAGCACCTTGATATTTTTTATTTTATTTTATTCTGGAGAAAAGCCAAATAATATTTTGTTTAAATTTAATCTCCCAGAAAACAAATAAAACATAAAAATATTTTCTATTATCTTGGGACAGTATTTAGGGTGTTTTAAAACATAATGCAAAATATCTAAAGATGTGTTTTTTTTCGAAATCAAGGACAGTTTGCTGTATAAACATGTGGTCAAAAATGAACCGTCACAGAAAAGGGGTAAAATATAAATAATATTCTTTTATTACACTCCTCAAAAGAATTATCGCCTATGCTCTTTTTCTTCAATAAGCTTCAATGTAAAAATGCTAACGGCTTTTTTATAATTAAGTTATAAAGACAATTAAAGAAAATAAATATTAAGGAAAGGGGAAGCTTTATCATAACCGTTGATATTTACAGTTACCAGTACATCCTACAGGGTGATAATTTTTTTAAAGAAATGAATAATTTTTAATTACCCTGTATAGTGGGCTGTTAAAACGGAGGAATCTCATATTTGAATAAATTATACCCTTGCTCATTTCTGATGTTTTATAATTACAAATTTGACTACTCACTCTCAACAGCTCGTCATACAGGGCGATTAAAAATTAATCGAGCATGTGCGATAACTCTTTTGAGAAGTGTATTATTTTTTATTTTAATAAAAACAAGAAAAAACATTTTATTTAAACTACAATACTAAGATTGTGCTTAACAGCACACAACTAATATTTGTTTCTAAAATTAATTTCCTTATCCCGAAACATAATAATTAAAATTTTATTCTCTATTTTAAATCGGCAACTTTACTGAGAAAAACAAGCAACAAAGTTTCTAAATAAATCAGACTAAGAAAATTAAGTCAAAGTCGTTGCTTAGTTATTCTGTAAATTTATTTGACAAAAATGACAGGGGTGAAACACTTGTTTTCATAAGAGTTATATCCGTATAAAATTTTATTGTTCTATCGCTATTGGTTCGGCTTTTCTTTTTCTAGAAATAATTTTTCTTTAAATCTTGAAAATACACTCTCCAAAAATGTATCGTATATGCTCGATTTTTTTGCTAAGCTTTAATAAAAAAATGTTTTAAATTAAATGACTTACAACTCACGTTTTCAAAGTCGGTGCCCCTGATAACTCCAAAACTACTGCACCGATCCTTTTGAAATTTTAAACACTATTTCTGTACATCATTTACGAGGTAACGCTGTCGAGTTTTTTTAAGCGCATTGGTTTAAGGGGGGTAAGGTATTCAATTCACAACTCACGTTTTCAAAGTCGGTGCCCCTGATAACTCCAAAACTACTGCACCGATCCTTTTGAAATTTTAAACACTATTTCTGCACATCATTTACGAGGTAACGCTGTCGAGTTTTTTTTCATAATTTTGATTTTGCAATAACAAATTAGCCGATTTTTTCCCACAAAATTGTGTTTTTCACTTCAAAGTGTTCGAAAAAATGAAAAAATTTGGAAAAAACAAAAAAACTCGACAGCGTTACCTGGGGAAAACTATTATCTAACGAATGAACTTTGATTTTTTGATTTCGGATGATCCAGCACCAAGTTATGAGGGCACCGCAATTCAACTTTTTTCGAGACACGTCGAACAATTGCTGCCATTGCCGTATTTTTTAATATTTTTTGTAAAAATTTGATGAAACATTCTTCGAATGTCATACTTTAATGTACCATTGGTTGAGTAAATAAATTTTAACTGTGTCGTCAGAAAAAAATCATCGAAAACATGGCTTTTTTGTACGATTTGACCTTAGCCCCCACTTAAAAGTTCCCTTTTTAAAATGATGGTAGCGTTTTTGTTTAATGTAAAATTATGTTAGTTTAAACCAAATTAAATGATCTCGTTACATTGCTTTTGAAACTACATATATGACAAACTTGTTACTTTTATACATTCTTTAAAGACATTTACTTTACATTAAGGAGTTTCCTTATCAGTTTACATCCGAAGTTTTGGTTTTCAAACACTTCCGGAGATAAGTTGTCATAATAAATTTCTTTAAAGTAAGTATTTCCTGTGCAGGCTATATTAAACCATACTGTTTACCGACTGTATTTCTACTGAAAACTCTAAATGTATGTAAATAATGCAGGTATCTGTGGAAACCGTATTTTCATGGAAAACTAGTTTTGAAAAGTCCTGAGGGTCTTTAAATAACATTTTCCTAGGACAGAGCGGGTTGATTAAAGCGGCCTTAAAAAGCTTTTTTAATTAACCCACCCTGAATAATTTAGTAACTTTTTCTTTAGCAATCGGTTAGTTACTTTATTTTATAAATTGCGGTACATATTAATAAAGGAAATTTATATTTTTATTTATTATGTTTCATATTTTGATTATACTTCTCCCTTTTTATTTTTTTTTCTAAAAATATTAGCAGTAAATATCCACAAAATACAAATATTTTTTGCACATTTTACTTAAAATGTATTGCCAAATGTGTTTGTATTTTGTGAAATAGAAAGGTTAAGCGATCGCCGCACCGCATTGCCTATTACATAGCATGGTGTGCAATTGCGATATGTATTTTACGTTGTTTTTAATTTTGTGGCAGCGCACTAAGGCTTACATGAAGCCTAAGTCCTTTTTCGTGGCTGCAGATGTTTAAGTAACGAAACATGTATATTCTTTATTTCTCTGCATTTTAAAGACAACGCAGTAGTGCAACCACTAACATTATACGCCCCCTCGTTTAAAATCTGAACCGTTTCGTGTATTTTAATTAAATTTGGAACAATAGTCTATGAGCAAGGTCTTGTTAAGGAAAAAAATTAAATGGAAAGGGATGCTGTGCCACATCATCAGTACTTTACCTACTATAATATGGGTATGTACTTTAATGATTGTCTGAATACCAAATTTGAATGGTTATATTTTCAAAACTAATGACGTTAGATATAATAAATGGGGTGTTTAAAAAAAAAAAACTTTGTAATGATATAAAGGGTTGACATTAAAAAAGTATATTTTTTTGTTTTACCCTGTATATTGTCTCCAAAATCACCGTTAAAAAGATTTTATTAGTGTCGGAAATATGGTCATCAAAAGAAGGTATTCAGGAAACTATTAAAGTACCGCCATTTTGTAGTAGTTAACTTTTGAGTTTATATTCTAGGAATATAAAATACTCGGCTGGAGCTTTAAAATGATGTGTTACAAGACCTCCTTTAAATTAAAAAAATATTCAAAAGTACGCCAAGATGTCACATGGACATTTAAAGTTGTCATTGATATGTCAGAAAATGCGGACCTCGGCTCGTATAATAGTATTCCAAATTCCGATGTTTTTTATTTTGTTTTTTAAGGTTTTTTCTGATTCTAAAAGAATAGTAAATTTTACAGCGCCACTGTATATATTTTTTGATTAAAAGAGCTATTTGCTGTACAAGCAAAATGTGCTTGAGCCGGCTTTTAGGTATTTATGTTATTCGAGACACCTTGTATTGTAGGCATAGGACGAATAAAAACATGGAAATGCCATTAAAAATACCTATCTGACCTTTTTTATCACCTGTTATCCGTTACCTGCCTATCTTATTTTATTTAGGTATCTTTCGGGTCCTGACAACAAAAAGATTTTATCTCAAATGAGTCTCCTCCATCCTACGATTTTTTTGGGGACATTGAAAACCAATATTTTAGTAGAGATGAATAAATTTTTTATTAAAATATAGAATTTAACCTTTTGAACTTAAGACACATAAAATTTAAAGCTAATACCATATTTTAACTTTAGTAAGTAAATTTTTGAAAAATTGAATTTTATTTCTTGTGCCTCGCTGACAGTTGGGATTTTGTCATTGCATCAAACAAATTATAACCATTTATTTTTGTCACGAATTAAACTGGTCTGCAAAAAAATTGTTGCAAGTTCGAGTTATTACACACAACTTTTTGGATTTGATACTTCTGAATAAAGATATTTAATTAAAAAATATGTATTACATCTAGTTTTTGTGTTATATTTTTTTTTAAAAACGCATTTTTAGCTTTAAGTTAATATCCCAAATTTTATAACTAAAGAATTAAATACATTGTTCGTCCCGGGACCTAAAAATCAATTAAATAATCTATAAGCTTGTTATTAGTTGCATTTTACTTTGTAGTTTTCTCATATATTTTTTAAGGGTTTTACGGCAAATCAACCAACAAAAATCTGCAAGCATTGCTTCTTAACATTTCTCGTTTTATCACTTCTCTATTCAATATGTCTTGATCAAACTTTTAACCATGTTTATCAAATACTGCATCCAGATAAGCAGGGAAGCAAATCAAGAATAAGTTTGAAAAATGCATTTTAAGGGACACGATTTTTTTATTTTAAAAGGTTTTAAATAATTTGTTGGTAGTTTTTTGCTTTTATTTTTAAAAAAATGTGATACTGTTCTAGAAAACCATTTCATGGTCTTTTTTAACGTTAACCAACTCAATTTTTAAAATTAGTGTTCTTTATGAGCTTTCAAATATGCGAGCCTACAATGATATATTTTCTTAAATTTGAAGAGTTGTTATTGTCAAACAAGATCATTTTAATTAAAATGAGTTAAAAACTAAAATATTGTTGTTAAGTTAGTGGTACATGAAGTTGAATTGGAGTAGTTATTTGATGGGTGCTTTTGATTTTATAAAAACACCCTAGGTCGCTTAATTTATCCCTCTTTCTACTAATTCGAACTGTTTGTATGTCTACAAGAATGATCTGTACAGAAAACAGTGGTATTTATGAAAAAACGTCACAGAAAAATCCAAAATTATATCAATAATTATAAAAAGGCTTTTACACAAAATTGTGATGAGATGGCAAAAATTAAAATTAGATGTTTAATTGAGGAGGTGATCTGCAAACCGCAGTTTTTGACAAAATCAACAAAACCAAGTTATGTATGCGATATTATATTTTAGATAGTGTTCCACTTAAAAGACCACATTTTTGCCATAACAAAACTATTTTATTTTCTTGAAAAAACCCCTGTGTGGTCTGGCGGATGAAAGACTATTTAAAATATAATATCCCCATACATAACTCGGTTTTGTTGATTTTGTCAAGAACTACGGTTTGCATATCACCTCCTCAATTAGAACCCTTAATGCTTCTTGTTTATCGCATTTTTATTTAAAGGATGATTTTGTTGCAGACCAGTGCTATCTTTTAAGATTACCAGAGTTGGGTCGTATTCGAATACTCAGTATTCTGAATAGTACTCAGAATACTTTTGCCGGTATTCGAATAGTATTCGAATACATTTGTGTGTTTGGTATTCGGTATTCTGCAGAATACTATTTTGCTCAGTATTCGGTATTCTGTATTGGAATACTTTCGAAGTATTCGACGAATATTTTTTTGAGTATTCGAATACCGTCGTTCCGAGTATTCAAATACTTTCTTTTTCCGGTATTCGTATTCGTATTCGAATACCGATTTTCAATATTCTGCCCAACTCTGAAGATTACTTACGCATATTTCAAACACTCTATATAAAATTCACAAAAAAATCCTGGTAAAATTAAATTGCTTAAAATGTACGATCATGAATTTGTATGAAATACTTTTTATTATCTATAACGTTTCAAAGAAAATATTTTTCCTAAAACTTTATCCACAAATAACAGTATTTGAAAATTACATGGCATCAGATAACTATAAACATTATAATCTCGCGGATAAATCTCACTTTCAAAGAAAAGCTGCATTTCTTGGAATCTGAAGAAAGACATTTTCTGTTTAACATATGGACACTGGCTATATCCCGTTACATATATAAACTGGACATAGCGTCATTAAATTTGCATTTTGCTTTTCTAAAATCTATTTTAAAAGAAACTAGTTTTCAGAAGTAATTTTCATATTGCTTGAAAAACAGACAACTATTATTTTACAACGCTTATCGGCACATAAAAAGAGTAATTTTTACTTTAATTGCACTGGCGTATGATTAATTTTTATGGTTTTATATTAAACGGTTCCCTTTACAAACGGGTTCTGTAATCATCATTCATTATACGGGCACATGTAAATTGGTTCCCTAATCAAAAATATTAGGAAATTGGGTGTTGGTAAATTGGTATCGTCAACATGTTGGGAACCAATTTACATATAAATCGTCATGGCAATAAAAAAGGTTGCGAACCAATTTACCTAATATTATTTATGTTTAGTGCGTGGTCTGTAAAGGGTGCCGTCAAATGCAATACTTGCTTGTTTCGGGACTTGGACATTGTTGACGAAACTGAGAAATACTGGAAAAAAACCTGGTACACACATACTAGTAACTGGATTATACCTAAAAATATGACAGAGTAGGCCCATTAATGTCAACCTGGCTTTAAAAAAACTGGCAAATACATTACAGATGTTTTTGGTTCATGGTGACATGAAATGCATATATTAATTGCTTTTAAAATTTAATCCAGGATCGAAGCGGTCCCAATCTTTCCAGGCGTGTACCCAACAAAAAGACCATCCAATAAATGAATCCGCCTAACCAATATAGAGCATATCTTCAATTTTGGTATTTGGGTTTTAAGAAATTTCTCCACATAAACCCAAACACTTCCACACCCACCACACATTTTTTTAAAAGAAAATCCCTACACCAAGAGCATGTCAAAATTTTAGGATTTTAAATAATTTTTTATGAATTGTAGATAAAATCAATAATTTAATTTTAATCTTTCTTTAGTTAACATTGAAACAGTGAAATGAATAACGACTATAACCATACCCTACATAACCATTAAAATATTTAAACAATTATGTTAAAACGCATTTTGTTCTAATTTGCAGTTAGCTTATAAAAATATCATTATATAGTGATTTACTATACACCAAAAACAACATCAATTAGCGCTTTTCTAAGAACCAGTATCTGCTAACATTTTCACGTTTTCTACTAGATATAACGAAGTTGGCTTAAATTAATTTATTTTGATGGCAGGGCGTTAAAACATTTTCCGTTATCTAAAAAACAAAGGTTTGAAAATAATGCATACCGGGGTGCATCGCTAGAGTGGTTATAAGAGATCCCACGTATATTGGCATCCTTATTGACTTTACAACAAAATTGTATTGGATTTAAAGACATTAATAAGATAAGCTTGCACACTAAATTTCGTTATTTTCTAGTCAGCCAATTAAAAGTTATTCAATAAAAACTCTTATTTGTAAAATCGTTGCATACCTAATACATACCGAAATGAGGCGACCAGTCCATCAGCTAGGCAACTATTTAACAAATTAAATAACATTTAATTGTAAAATTATAAATAATTTTTAGATCCCGTCTCTTTTATTGTATAGAATAAGAGCTAACTTTTTGAATTCTAAATTATATTTTAGTTTTCCTTTTGTGTTATTCTCCTCCAGCTCTATAAGAAATCATTTCAAATCGAGGCTATTAGGTATAACCGCCGCAAATTAACATTTTTTTTCTGTTCTCACGCAAAACATGTTTTTAATAAACTCGTTTAAATTCCTGATAATTAAATTTAGTTTGTATCGGTCATAATATATTGCTTAAAATTAAATCTTAATTCTAAATTACGGCTTTTACCAAGAAAAGTATGTTTGCGTTTGTTAATCGTGTCTAAAACTAATTTAAAATATTGCTTAACTTATTTAACAAAAAAAAAAATGTATTTAATTATTTATTATTTATATGTGTATAAGTCTAAAATAATACCGTTGGCTCTTTTAATAGTTATCGGTGTAAAAGAAGTAAAAATATATTCTTTAAAATGCTTACCCGGGACAAGCTTTTTCTGAGAACGTAGGTAAAAGCTTTGAATTGTGCTTGGACGCTAAGCTTTATGGAAAATATGGTTTTTGGGCCTAATGTAGATATATAAATAAATATATTTTGCCTTAGAGAAGAGCCGTTTGCATTAAGAATGATTTTTTGTTACAATCTAGCCCATCGTTAAGCGATAGAGGACATGTTTCTCCCTTATATACAGGGTGTTCGGAAAATGCGTTAGGAAATTTTAAGGGGTCATTTTGCAATGAAAAATAATATTAGTAAGTCTTTGACAAAATGTCGAAATCTATTTGGTTACCAAGTTACAGGGGTTAAAAGTTCGATTTTTATTTTTGTTTTTTCGCCATTTTGCATTTATTTTTTAACCAATCTAGTTGACATTTGGCACACAAATCAAGCTTTGCAGATTCTAAAATTTAAAGATTTTTAATACCGCCAGAGGGCACTTTACCTAAACCTTAAAATTTATTTACATCAGAACTTTTTATTTTGACAGATATCGCGCTGATGGCGCCATTTTATATACAATCAAGAACTTTAAAAAAGTAATAGAGTACCACAGAATGTTACTTTTAAGCATCCCTTTTTATCTAGAGCAGATGCAGACTTCCACTTTTACTCTACAGTATTTAGATTGTAAAAGCTGGACCTGCATACGTCTTTTTATCCACCAAACTTCCAAATCCTGTGTAAAAGTCAATTTTTACTATATTTACAAAAATATTATTACACTCAAATCAGCGAACTACCCCTTCCATAAACTTGACTTCTAGTTAGAAGGGAGTTCACGGTAATGCGAGGTATATGTGACAGGTATGGAAAGTAAACTGGACTTATAGTAAGAATTGAAAACTATACGCGCCCCGTTCCTCTTCCATACTCGTCATATAAACCTTGCGTTACCTTGAGCTGCCCTATTACTAGACGCCGATTTTAGTATGCATAATATAGTATAATATGATTCGTGTGTATGTTGTATGTATAGGCATTCGATTATTTTAAAATATATCGACGTCACCACGCTAGTTATTATAAATTATTTTTTTATCTCGGGTAACTTGATTAAAGTTGCACTATTGACCACGTTCTATTACGCATCACTTGATTTTACACTTGCATCAAATTCAAATACTTAATCGATCAACGCATAGGGGCGAGCGGGGTATTAAGAAATATAAAAATAATATGAGTAAAAGATGTTTTTGGACTTGTCTTTATTTAATAAAATACACGGAGCGTTTCGACTGGTAAGTATCTCCAGCCGTCTTTAGGTGAGTAATGTAAATAAAAATAGTATCTTGAATATAAACCAAACTATAAAATGTCAGTTGTAAAAATTCCATGAGTTGTTTTTTTATGTTCATACAGTTGCAAAATTCGCCAAAATTCTAGGGATATTTCACCTCCACTAGGCAGCAACATAACCTATATAGTTACTTCGGTGGTGACGCTACGCTTGGGAGACTACACTAAAAAGCACAAGCACATGTACTTTGATTGGTTTGAAGCTCTACAGATGGTCATGCAAAACTGTCACATTAAAAGGGTCATGGTTAGTTCTGGTTGGTTAACACTTTTTTTAATTCCTTAATAAAGCAAAGTTTTTACAACTTGGGTTCTTTTGAGATTTTCTTATTTTTTTCTTTTGATAATATAGCATTTCTCTTGTGTGATGAATAAAGAATACGCACGTTTATTTGGCCACGAAGACGTAGAATCGCTGCATATTTATTTTAAATGAAAAGGGCTAAAAACGTTATTATTAATTAAAAAAAAACAAAATACTTAAGAAAATATACCCAAAAATAACGTTCCAAACAGTCAAAAGAATGACATAAAAATAACAATAACAAAACTATTTCTAAAATGACATATGGTAAATAACCTATTGTATCCACGCACGTGTGCACACGAATTTTTGCCAGAAATTGAAATGAACTTAGTTTCCCGTCCCCTAGATTTTAAATCTTGCAAAATCGCAAACTTCTTTAATTTCATTTTTCAATTGGCCAATGAGAATGAAATTCGCATATCGCAATTCGCGTCTATAAATACCTTTAAGACTTTAAGGAATACCCTAGGGGTATAATCATTTCAGTAAATTAGTCTTAGTTATTCTTACTGTTAATGGGCATACCTACGGTCAGTAAAGCCTTCAGTCCTTCCTGAAGTAAAAGGGCCATTTACATTTTTTTAAATAAAATATGATATTGTTCAGTGTGTTAAATTACCCCATTTTCCCCTGCTTGTTGTTGATGGATAAATATATATTTTATGTGGTACGTAATGGAGTTCTAAAAACTAACGTTTTTAGATAAGTGTTGGTGCACCTAAAAAACCCAACTAGTTAACACATGGTATTATGTCAACGTATTTAACTAGTTATTTATAAAAATTGTTAGACATAAAAATATAAATATTGACTTCGTTGACGATTTCTCTTTACTTTATTTGTTAGCGTAGAATCTGCGGATATACTTTTACAGGGTAATTTAAGGACGTTCAAAACATTTTTTTACGATTTTTTTAAACTTCGAATACACATACATACATAAGTGTCCTCTCTACATAGAATTTTTTTAATAGGCCTTGCGGTACTAAATTTCGAAATATACACAAGTTTAGAATTTGCATATTTAACATGTAAGTCCTATCCTTACGGAAGCTAGGTACTTTCTATGGTTTTACCCTTTTCTAAGTCATAAACTGATAAGTAAAGGATGATGAATTTTTTTTTTTAAAGAAATTATCCATCGTCAGGAACTTTACCCTTTGTGCCGTTCTCAATTCCTCAAAACTTTTAATTTTTAATTGTTTAGCATCAGACATACTCCTTACAGCTTCATTAATTTTATCACTTGCTCTTTTTCAAAGGAATCTGCCATTCTTTAATCGCGCAGTTATTATTTATAATTTATTCGAGAAATACAACCTCAAAAACTTTTAAAAACAAATACCGCTCATGGGCAGCAATAGTGGCATAACTCAAAAATACGAGTTTTGGACTAAGAGCAGGTATAAAAAAACATAGTCATCAATTTTAGGCGTTTAACCAATTATAACCGCGGTAATAATTGGTGACAACTTTGACGTTTCATGCATTGTTTAAACGTCAACATAACCGATTGGTAAATACCGTTTTAGAATTGGTTCTTCTCCTAAAATTGATGATTATCTTCAGCAGCAATCCTGGCAGAGAAATTATCAACTTTATTGGGGTAATTTTTATTTAGAAACACTTAAACATTTTATATGTACAGTTGCCTTAGCAATAAAAAAATTATACCCACTAATCTCAAAACATTTTTTAAGTTGTGCCAAAGACAATTATAGAATTGTCTTTATTGTAGCTAGGGTTGCCACCTTTTTATTGTCAATGACCGGGAGCTAGTCTTCTAAAGAAAAGAGAATTGTGGAAAAAGGATATTATAAAACTAAAAGTGTGGTGTTGAATAAGACATTTTTTACCGGAGGGAGTTCAATGTTCCGGGACAAGGGGGGTTGCGCTGTTGCGCAAATGCAAAAGAAAATTTTATAACTAACTCTCAGTTGCGTCGACGCATCTAGAGACTTTAATTGTCGCACTTCTACTTGTCTCTGCTTCTACTTGGGAACGCCCTCAAAAAAATTGGTATGGCTTTGTCTCTTTAGAAATAGAATATTAATTATTCTAGAAAAACTTTTAAAAGCCCTGGATTTTCTTTATAATTGATGGCAATGTTTTTACTGAGTTTCATTTCCTATTTAGTTTTACTTAAATTTCGTGGCAATGTTTAATAGTCACGTTTTCAATAAAACCCAGAAATTAGCTGCTTAGAGGAATAAAATACATTATGATTGATAATGATTACCTGGTTGATCATTTTATGTTACTATAAATTACATTTGAATTAAAAATTATACGTTTTACGTATATTGGCATGCTTTGTTTTATCGTGTTTTATTTGTTTTTAATTTTTTTGTAACTAAAACTCCACCCTCAAAAAAAATCTTGTCCGTTGATGACTTGGAAGTTCTTTGTTGTTCTGCTGTAGATATAAAACCGGCTTCTGCTTTTAAGAATTGGCCTGTATATTTCCTTCCCTAGTAACTCGTATGAAAATAACATAATCTAATTCATCTAATGCTTAAAGAGAGGTAGTCCTTAGACTTTTATTAAAGTTGTTTTTTTTTTTCGATTTAACTCATGTTTTGATTGATTTATTGTTGTTGTGAAAGCGACTATTTAAATTTCGTATTTGATGTTTTTCTTCTCTTATTCCACGAAATTTAAAATTAAATGCAATCTCACTCCCCAAATGCATCTTTTATATAATAAACTAATGTTCCCCATGTTGCAGGATAAGATATGTATGTATGTATAGGTATGGTATTCTCATGAAATTTCAACAAAGGCCTAAGTCTCATTTAGTACGTATTTTATTCTAAAGAAACGCTAAAACGACCGTGCACAGCGATTCTAAAATCGTCTACCTGTACCACATTAAAATTTATGTAGAAATCATTAAATGGCGTAATAAATCAGGGTCGGCATTAGCCCGAAAACCACATTTTCAAAAATTTCGATATGATACGAGTATATTAGATGCCGCAAATAATAATAATAATATGTTGATAATTTAAAAATGCATTGTCAAATATGTTTTAATTGAGTAGATACATGTTTATCTAAACATATTTAGATTTTCCGGAATTTCATCAGATAACATAATCCCAGACATAATAAAACACCCACAATAGTGTTATTTTATGTGCATGCAAATGAAGGGTGCCAGACTCCACAGAACAATTTTTTTAACAACGTTTATTTTTCTGCAACACTTTTATCAACACGTAACGTTTTCAATAAACAGTGCTTGTCCAATGTCAGGACCCCTCTCCTAACTTTTGAATTGTTTGGTAATTTTTAATGAAAATTTGAGGACTTTAGTAAAACAACATAGAAAAAAATTAAATAGCACATCATTTTAAAGCTCCTGACAAGTACTTTATAAGACCAAAATATAAAGTGAATACCTTTACCTCTCCAAAATGGCGGTACTTTAAAATTATCTAAATACCTGATTTAGATGGCCATATCTCCAAAACTAATAAAGGTAGATATACTTTATGTGGTATTTTGTTAATGGTCTTTTAGATATATTTTTAATGGTAGTATAATATACAGGGTGCGCCAATAAAAAATCCATAATTTTTGTCCAATATTACCATTAAATAAATCCTTAAAAGTGCTTTAAGAAAATACCACATTATGTGTATCTAACTTTATTAGATTCAGAAATACAGCCATCTAAATGAGGTATTCAGGTAATTTTCAAAGTACCGCCATTTTGTGGTAGGTAATGGTATTGACTTTATATTCTAGGGTTATAAAGTACTTGTCTGGAGGTTTAAAATGATGTGCCGCAAGATCCCCTTTCCATTTAATTTATCTTTTCAAAATGGCACCCTGCTGTCAGTTTGACATTTATATCTGTCATTTCCTGTCTAAAATTTGATTTTTGTTGTCTTAATTTTTTTATGAAAAATACCAAACAATTTAAAACTTAGGAGGGGGTCCTGAATTTAGACAAGCACTGTAGGTATACACGTTCAGCCACTTCAAAGGGTTTTCTAGGGAAAGTAAGCAACAACACAGCGAGAAATAAAACTATTTTTTGGCATGGTCAGTTTGTATTCCTAATATTATGACATTCTACAATAAAAATTAATCTTTGTTATTAATTTTTTAATTAGATAGGAATTTGACCATGCCGAGAAATGGTTTTTATTTATTTACGCGAAAACCGTACATCAAACCAGAACGTCAAGAGAAAAAAATTATTTTAAATTAAAGGGGGATTAAAAAAAAACACTTTTATTTTAGAAAAATAAAGTGTCGTACCATTTTTTTCTCAAAAAATATTTACCTTAAACCCTCATGGACGACACTGGTAAAATATATTTTTTTCTTGTATGCCAAAAAATGTCTTTTTACTACTACTACAAGTTTGCCAATTTAACCAGTTTTGTATTTTGGCCAACAACAACGCGGACTCTTAATTTGATGGCCCTGTATACTAAAAAGATTTATTAACAGCTTTTTAAAATCTCTATAACGGTGTTACGTAATTTTTTGATGGGAGACTAACTGACAAAAAAAGTATACAAATATTTTTCGGGTGTTGTTGTTTCGAACAATATCCTTTAGGTACATAAAAAATAAAAACATTATGAGAAGACTGAGGGTATATTTTTTTAAGTACGAAAGTAAATTTGTCTTACAATAATTTTTGGAAGATTTTAACTTCATTGATTGCCTTAATGTAGTTTTTTTAAAAGTTATCAAATGTGCCCTTTTTATTGGGTCGCCCGGTATTTCAAGAGAAGAGAAAATCAACAATTGAAAGACAAACCTAATACGCCATTGAATAGAAAAGAAACATAATATGACCAAGCCTGCTATTCAGAGGCATGTTTCTCTTTGAATAGCAAATGCGTTTTCAGAATTATGTCCCTAACCGGCAAGCTTTTCAAACCAGATAAATAAATTGGGGAATCTTGCCATAGTCACGTTTATTTTTTTACGGTATCTTTAATAATCCGATTTTAAGGTCTTATTATATTGCAGAAACATATAAATCCCTTATTTAGGAACTAAATAATTATACCGGATTCTAAAGTTAGTTTTAAAATATTAGGTAATATACGATGGGTCTCTTGTTGAAGTCCTTTTACCTTTTTGGAAAGAGAGATAAACCGCACCTTAAAAATTGTTTGTACATCTTTTTATCCTGGATTTATTAAATCACAACAACATAATATTTCCTATGTAATGGTTGATCAGTTTTTAGATCAAAGTTAATATATTTTTTGTATTGTGTATGTAAACAATTGTAGGGTGGAAGTGCTAATTGATCTAAGTGCCAAAATTAAAAACCCTAGAAATCAAAGAAGAAATGAATATAATGCTTGGCATCCGGGTTTGCAGATATATATATATATATATATATATATATATATATATATATATATATATATATATATATATATATATATATACAGTTGATACATATCGCGATTTATATCAGTTGATATATATCGCGATTATATTACGCTATAGTATATCGCGATAGTTATGCCGAATAAATATACAAATTTCTGATAAATATCAATATCAGCATAAATGCGTTCCTATTCACTTTTAGGCAAATCTAATGAGTCAGTAAATGAGGATTTACCGCTTGCATCAACTTAAAGCCTTAAGTTTATGTTATTGTTTTGTTAAAAACTAAAATTGTTTGATATTTCTTTAACATATGTAATTTTCGTAATCATCTAAAAAGTTGCGGCAGCTCCGATTTTTACTGAATTTGGTATATGGGGGTTCTTTAGGTTTTTTGATCAAATTGCAAAGCTTTACTTTCAACAATTTCATTCAAGACTTTGGCAGAAGGCATTTGCCGAGGCAGAAGCCATTTGCCTAAAATAACCATTTGCCTACTACATATACATGGGTGCAGCATTTAGGCGCTGCAGCTTTGCAGTTTAACAGAAAAAATGTGGTAAATAAATAAAAACAGCTTTTATAGGGTGTAAATTTAATACTGTGTGCCACTTTACCTTTAAATCAAGAATTTTGTGCAAACAGAAGGAGATAAAGAATAAAAATAAGGTTAGTTAGAACTTTAATAAAACGTTTCCAAAAAAATCATTCATATTCGAAAGTAACCCTCCAAAAAACCCTGTATACCAAATTTCGCCATAATCGGAGTTTTTTCTAGACAATTACTGTATTTTGAGTTCGTATCTACCCATATTAACGTTGGCTTATAACTTATTTGTTTTATTTTTACTAATAAATAACATGTTTTCATTTTTTGTATTACTTATAAATTTTTTACGGATTTACGGATATCAAGCTTTTACTATTACTAACATAATGTATTATCTTCAAAAAATTAAAATATCCAAAAATTTGATATACAGGGTGTCCGGAAAGGTAAGGTCAAAAATATTAGGGGTGATAGAGTGAGCCAAAATAATGTTAGTACTTCATATAAAAAAAGTTCTACTGCGCTTCCTTAGGGAGTTATTAACCTCTAAAGTTGGAATTTAAAAAAATGTATTTTATTTATAATTTTTAAACGGTTGCCACAATAATAATAATATTTAGGCATTTAAATTAACTCGTGCCAATGCTTTCTTCCATAGGTAAATGTTTGCGCAGTAAGTCATAATTATACAGGGTGAGACGAATTTTTTTCGTTTATTTTATGTTTTTTCTACAAAAGTGAAAAATTTGACATTTTGGTTTGGCCGTTTGATTCCTTCATTATTTTTGTACAATAAAGGTGTACCTTATTTAAATTGATATATTGGACCGTTTTTATAAAATCGCATTTTAAATCCAGACATACCAACATTTTGTATGTAATGAAAAATTCCATTTTTTGAGAAAATTATTAAAATATGGTAAAATTTTAAAAAACGGACTTCATTTGTAATATAAAGTTTAAAAGACTTACAAACACCATTGTGTGGAAACGAAACCGCCGACCATAGGAAATTACATATTATGTTAAAGCATAGGCAATATTCCAGGTGTGGTGTTGTTTTGTTCGTGTCGCCGTCCGACGAAAGGCCAAAGGCAGAGAGGAATTTTAGGAGAGTACGTAGCAGATTGGTAGAAGGGATTGAATACATGTATTTCCTATGGTCGGCGGTTTCGTTTACAGACAGGTATAACCCCTTAACTAACCGTTATGAACAACCACTAAAACTGCGCTCTGAAGCTTAGTTCAGATACTTGCGGAATGAGATTTGCGAATTGCGAAACGTGTTCGGATCGGTCAATTTAAAACGACTTTCAAATGTTTTGTTAAAAATTGACCAATTAGAACGCGTTTCGCAAATCGCATTTTGCAAGTATATGAAATAAGCTTTAAGTGGAAACAGATAAATTTTGGTAACACCGCATGAAACCTATAACGATAGGAAAAACGAAAACAGGCCAATCAGGAAATTACTGTATTTATTGCATTAAAAAAATCATTTAGATTCTGGTTTAAAAAACATTATACCAAAATATGTGAATTTACTTTGATTTTATGTCATTTTTATCTTAAATTTCATATTTTATTTTGGTGTGTTTCCGCGATTCCCCAGTTGTTAACCAATTAAGGTTTTTCAAGTGAAGCAAAAGCAAAACAAGCATTTCTATTGAATTGCGTGACGTAAATAACTTCAGGAGTTGTATCTCTATGAAAACGTGACATGTCATCCCAGACAAGAGCCTCTAATTTAATTTACTGAACACAATTGTTTGCGGGGAACTTGAGAAGATTGAAAAGAAAATTACTGGACAATTATATAATCGTTTCTCCTATCTTTTAAAGGAGCGAACGAGTGCTCTTTACACACGCCAATTCAACTAAGAATTTTTAAAATCTCTTTCTCTGAATTTACTTAGGAGTAGGCGATGCCTCAGTGTTGCCGAAGATGTTTTCTTCTCTTTGCGTTGTCGCCTGATTGTTTTGGTCTTTTGGGTTCAACGGCTTTGGAATCTTTTTGATCTTATCGTAGGTTTATTTAGGATTTGAGACGTGTCTAAGATTATCGTCAGGTTAAATATTCTTTAAAATATCCGTTTTAACTTAAAAACAACTCTAACCATATTTCGAGACCATATATATAGGAGACTCATTATTCCAAATAAAATTGGTATTCAAATTTGAGTGGGGCCTTACTTTGTTGTCAATTTTTAATCAATATTTTTATTTTGAAAATTTCAAGTATTAAGTATAAAAATTTAAGCCAAATTAACGAAGATACCACAGTTTAAGTAACTACGCCTCTTCAATGACCTTATGAAAGTTTTACTTTAAATTTTTTAGTACTTTGAACTTTAAAGCGCAACTGACGCTTTTAAAATAGGTGGCCATCATAATTGTAAAACTACAGCACCGATCCTTTTGATCTTATCGTAGGTTTATTTAGGATTTGAGACGTGTCTAAGATTATCGTCAGGTTAAATATTTTTCCAAATATCCGTTGAAACATATATTTCAAGACCATAGAAGGAAAGCTTTTACTTTTTTGCCAATTTTTGTTTGATAAAGCAGCGATTCTTTTGAAATTGATACTTTTCTTTACCTAATTTTCTAGGTAACGCTAAAGAGCTTTTTAATAGAGAATTATTGCAAGTTGCCTTATTAAGCTCGGAAATTATTAATACCATCCTTATTTAAATAGTGCTTGTACCCATAATTTAGAGTTATTGCAAATCATGTTGACAGTACCATTAACCTAAAAAAATGGGGAAATTTTTTTAGATTTTTCTTATTGTTTTTGTGTTGTAGGGTTTTGTTTAACACAATTACAGAAATACATATGAAAAAGCAAGGTTTTTAAGTATTTTTAACTTCTAAAAACTTTTCGATGATGAGATTTAAAAAAACTCGTATTTTACTTTAATGTTTCCTAAAAAGTTAAAAAAAAATGAAGTTTTAAAACCCCTCCCTTCCCCACCCTGTTGAAATTGATTATCTGACGAGCAAACTTTTTTGATTTCACATGATCCAGCACCGAGATATGATGGCCAACGAAATTCACCTTTTTTTAGACACGTTCAAATAAGATTTGTAGTTCATAGGATTTCTAAACAAAATTTTACTTAATATTCTTTTAACAGAATATTTAAATGTATTATTGAATTTAATAAAGAAATTTTGACTGTGTCGTGTAAAAAATCATAAGAAACTACCTTTTTAACGACAAATTAACCATACCCCCACCTTAAGCCAGTGTGAAAAATAAGTACCAAGTAATATGGATCCAGAACCTTTAAAAGAAATAATAGAATTATTTAAAATTATAAATTATCAAACAAAAAAATTAGGTAATAGCTTGTGCTAAACTTTATTCACATGGCCAAATAAACCCATTACTAAATGTCCTAACTTATGAGATATAGGGTGGTAACTTTTAAAAACAGATGTTTTTTTACAATATTTGTGATCCGGTCCTTATTAGTTATTAAAACTTGCTACACAGCCACTATGTACAAAAGTCGTTTAGAAATCCATGTTTCTCTTTAAATGTTTATGAACTTTCATACCCCGTATGCAGAATTAGCCAGGCAGAAATGTAAACAGGCAATGCGTGGAAATAAGACGGTTTAACGCAAATGCCGGCATGTCAACATTTGGGATTGGATGACTACTAGTACTTGCTGCTTGCTATTGCATTCATACAGTATAAATTTAGTTCTTGAAGCATGGTATGTTGTGTTAACCAACTTTTAAACATTTTAAGGATTAATCGTTAAAAATGTTTAAAAATTTTGATGCAGGTTATATCGTTTAGAGATAGTGTGTTGAATTAATTGTCTAATGGGTGATTCAGATTGCTTTTTCATTGCAGGTTATCTACAGTATTGTTTTCTGTTACATTGATTTATTGAATGGTGGCGAATCATATTTTGGACAATTACAGAAATGTAATAAATAATAACTAGTTCTGAGTAATGGTTTATGTTTTTATGAACTAAATTTATACAGGGTGATTCTTAAACTATACGTATAAACTTTGGATACTATTACTAATCACAAACAATAATAAATAAGGAAAAAAGTTATTGTTAGTCATTGTCTTTAGAAATAATTTCCTAAGGTTATGCGTATAGGTTAGGCATCACCCTGTATATTTAAAAACAAATCTTTGGAATTTTTTATTGTCAGGTCATGGAAATAGATCGATTTTTGTAAAAGCATTATTAGTAAAAATTGATTTTTTTAAATAAGAATTTTGTAATTGTTGTTAAGTCTCTATAAAAATTCCCCAAACTGTCAAATGAATGTGTTACTTCAATAATTTATCTCTCTGTAACTTTCTTTATAAACCCTTAGTAAAGTACATAACAATTTATTTACTTATAAAATTGATTTTGCCAATTTAAAATAAAAATGTGCAAAAATAATTTTTTATGGGTACGCAAATTCAAAAACTTTTTCTAGACAAAAATTTTAAAAGTGTATATGTAGCAACGATTAAAGGGGCGCCAGCGAATAAATTTAAATAATATATTTTGCTTGTGGCCCTCGTAAGATACCCACGCAAAAAGCGTATAAGGCAGATTTTCTTCGTAGAATAAATAAACGGATTACCAGTAAAAAGAGTATTTTAGTTGGCACTAACAATATTTCATAACATTAAAGATAATAACAAATTATAAAATAATATTTTATTGTACAGTACTATCAACGTGGTTCGTCGTAAAAAATTGTTTTGCTTATAAGAACCGTTTTATCGCAATATTAATAGTGTATTGCTGTTACTGCTGTTCGTATGATTTATCAAGGCAATTTTGATTGATACAGCAATTTCTTTGAAAATAATTAAGAAATTTATAGGAAATCAGCAAAAAAATTTACCGTTTCTATACTTTACGCTTCTATTAGCCTTCCTAGTATCACTGAAAAGTTTTAATGTATTAATTTGTAGTTTGACTTGGTTTTCTGAATTTTCTCATTTATTTAGTTGATAGTTTGTGGTCCCTGTTATCAGTTGATAGAATAGTCTTAGATATAATTTTTGCATTATTACCGCCAAGGTTAATTTTATCTTTACTTTTTACAATAACTTTAGATAGTGGAGTTGATAAATATTTTTAGGTGAGTTTATCTTAAAGTATGGTAAAGCGGTTAATTTTTTTATTGATAAATCCAAGTTATTTTGGTATTAGGAATATTAGTACTATGTCATAAGTACCCAGGGCCGTATTATCCATTAGGATGACTACAGCCTAGGGCGCCATGAAAAATAGGCGGCGCCAGACAGGGGAAGTAATAGGCGCTAGACAGGGGAGTTTTTAAAAAGTTTAGGTTGAGGGGGATTTTGGTGAATAATTCCTCCGTGAATAAGAGTGCTTTGGAAGCAAATAGGCGCGAAAAGGAGGAAATGACCTTTTTTTGTGGTCATCAAATTTTATTTCGGGTGGTGAAGAAAGGCGCCTGACACTTAAAATAGGCGCTACGAAGAAAAGCCTTTTTTTTGCTCTTCAAAAATTTTTTGGTGGAAAATAGGCGCTCCGGGAATTCTAGTCTAGGGTGCCTCAAACAGTTAATACGGCCCTGTAAGTACCCATTTATTTAACACATGCACTAAAAAATCTCACTGGAATATGCGTCTGCCAAATCGCACTACTGCTACAAAAGGGTCACAACTGCAAAAATATTGTTTTGAGAAAATTAATTTGGCTTTAAACATTTATTTGTCAGTACCATGCAGCAAATGAGCTATTATTATGTTATTTTATTGTGATGGTAATTATTCTGTTTATGGAAAAAAATAAGACTAATTTTAAGTCTTGTCGCATGTTTGTTTTAACAATTCTTATCTTGACGATTCTTGAGTTGTGACATTTCTGTAGCAGTAGTGCGAAATGTCAATTTCAACCTCTGCCAATTTTTAGAAGCCGTCAAAATATTGCTATAATTGCAATTAAGTTCCTTAACAGTAATTATTGCAGCTGCATAGATATAGTTTTTACTTTTTGATAGGGTCCATTCCATTGTTTTTTAGATGTTTATTGTATAAGTTTTAATTTCCATGGGATTATATTCAACTTTTTAACAGTTTAAAATTTATTACTGCAATGTTTCGATAAGCAGGTTTACCAACTTACTAAAACGTGTAAACAACTTATTTATGAATGTGTAAAATTCCTAAGTATAAAATGAATACCCGTATAAATTTTTCAGCTTGTATTTATACATGTTTTTGTTACAAACGCTTGATGAATTTTAAGGTTGGTGATTTAAAAATCACTAAAATATGCAGGCAGCTGCTAATCTAATAGCCACTGACAAAAAATCGCAGTTTAGATGGAATCACGGAGTTAATATTTTGAAATAGGATGTATGTATACAGTGCGTGCTAAAGTCAAAGCCCCCTCCTAGCTGTCAAGTTGTTTGGTATTTTTTCAACAATTTGATAAGACAACATAAACCAAATTTTGGGCAAGAAATGATAGATATACAGTGTGTCTAAAAAAGTTATTCTTTATAAAAAGTTCTGCATGATCCAAAACCTAAAAAGCAAACATCAGATATTAAATTACATCAGTCATCTACGAGGTCTGGCCAATTATGTAATTTTTACTTAAGAGTAAAGTACCGGTGCTACCTTGTGTTAATATCAAAAAATTATATATATAATTTGGAATTAAAAATTACTTTAAAATATGCAATTTTGTTTATTTAAAAAACATTTTTTATTATTATTTTAAATCGAAAATGGTAAAAATTTAGTTTTGTACATTAGTGTAAAATATTTTAAAATTTTAGGTTTGGACAAATTTAAATTTTCTCGATTATCGCAGAAAAAATAAAATAATAATAATACAAAAATTGGTAATAAACAAAATTGCATATTTAGAATTAATTTCCAATTCTTAACGACTTTTCTTTATAACAAATTCCGATATTAGCGAAAATACAGGTAGTTTACTCTTAAGCAAAAATTTCATTTTGGCCAGACCTCGTAGATGACTGATACAATCAGATATTAAGATTGTTGTCTTTTAGTTTTGGATCATGCAAAACTTTTTATTAAAAATAACTTTTTTTGTTAAATAAATAATTAAACGTTTTTCATATGGTTCCAACTTTATTAGACACACTGTATATGTCAAATTAAGAGTAGGGCGCCATTTTGGAAAAAAAATACATGCAGAGGGGTCCTGTTACACATAATTTTAATGCTCCTGTCAAGTACTTTATACCCTTAGAATATAAATTTAATACCTTTTACTACTTTAAAATAGCGGTACTTTCAAAATTATCTAAATGCATGATTTATATGGCCATATATACGAAACTAAGTAAGTAAGATATACTTAATGTGGTACTTCCTTAAAGGTCTTTTAAATATATTTTTAATAGTGATATAATATACAGGGTGAGCCATTAAAAATTATATACTTTTGTCCTACCCTATATCTTATCACCATTTGAAAGATCTATAAAAACGCTTTAAGAAAACTAAGTGTTACTAATTTTATTAGTTTCAGAAATATGGTCATCCAGATTAGGTATTCAGGTAATTTTTAAAGTACCGCCATTTTGTAGTAGGAAAATGCATTTGACTTTATATTCTAGGGTTATAAAGTACTTGTCAGGAACTTTAAAATAATGTGCTACAATACCACCCTTTTTATTTATTTTTTTTTCAAAATCGCGCCCAACCAGCAGTTTGGCATTTATATCTGTCATTTCTTGCCCAAAATTTGGTTCATATTGTCTTACTAAAGTCCTCAAATTTTCATGAAAAAATTCCGAACAATTCAAAACTTGGAAGGAAGGATCCTGACTTTAGACACGCACTGTATTACAATCCAGAAAATGTTACTGTTTTGGACGAATTTGCAAATAAAAATAGGAATAACCGTTTAGTAATTGGTTCACAAAGTTCTCTGGATAAATTTAAATATCGGTAAAGTTATAAATGGGAAATAACAAAATAAGCAGTAAATAGTAATGATTTTTATTTTTTGTTTTGAAATTATTTTACTTTAACAGATCTTAAAAAAAATATGTTACGACCTTTAAAAAGTCAAAATCTTTTTATTACATAAAGAGTATCTTTTCTTTTAGCCTTCGTTTGCTTTTTGTGATGTATGCAGACTATCTGGAATCTAAGAAAATAATAATAAGCAACGTGGCTTATTGTGCTCCCATTTTTAATACAAAAGGAAATACCCTTAATTAGGTATATTAAATTTGTATAAAGAAGATTTCACTTCATATCTTTCCAAATTATGTGTGTTTTCTAAAGAAGTGCTTTTGGCAATTATTGTATATTGTGTGTGAAGGCTGCTTCCTCCTCCCTTCGCAGACCTCTTTATGTTTGGGTTTCATTCATGTGTTTATATTTATTTTATTTTAGCTGCTTTTTAAATGGCAGTGGTCTGTCAGTAGTCTTTTTAGATGCCATATTAAGTGCGCTCCAAAAGGGGCATTTTAGCTGTTAGTTTTGGTTAGTTTTGGTTACCTAGCGAGACCACTAAACAAAGCTAACCAGTTAACGCAAATGTTATTTTAGCAAGAAAGGAAAATCTAGTAATATGAATGTCCAATTTAACGAAGACACTTTAAAAGTTACTTACTGGTTTTCCTATATAGTTAACATTTTCCTAACATAACTTAGAGTTATGCAAAAATCGAAAAAAGCCGATAATTATTATAATTATAATACGCATTATTCTAAAACATGAATGAAAAGTAATGTGAAAACTAAATTATAAAAACGCGTGAAAATTAAAGAAAAACAAGTGGACAGTTTAATAGAACCCTAGTACGTAATTTTTTATATTAAAAAAAGGTTGTGGTTTTTATGTCCACTTCATACAACACTAAACATGTTTTTAAAAACATGTTTTATAGTAAATTATATAGTGCAGACTTTTTGTAGAATTTAAAAAAAAATTAATTACGTAATATATTATCCGTAATACAAATTGCCTATGTAATTCGGGATGTAATATAAATTATTGCTTTTTGTTAGATTTTGAAATTGTTAACATTAAAGAAATCTAACTTGATACGTATATTAAATTTCAAAATAAGTTCAGAGAAAACTTTGGTTTCGCACCCATTTTGTATTCAAAAAACCAATTTATTGCAGCAATTATTTATTTCTTGCTTTAAAGATAATTATAAACAAATCCATAACACACGCTATGTTGTTTCTACTTAAACTGCTGTTACAGAAAAGATGGAGTATGTGTGGTTTTAGATATTATTTAAATATTTCCTTTCAGTCAAAGGTGCTATGCGTTAGTGTCTTTTAGCAGATTATTCCATGTATATGGTGGACTTTACGGGATGGCCCAAAAAGTATTTAACAATTGGGATTTTTTGCACTTTAGTTAATTTAAAAATGTCCCGTAACCAATCGGGCTTTTCAAATACCATAAAATGTTAAGAAAGGAGGTTAGAAGTTAAAATATAGAAAAAAGTTCAAAGACAATTTTCGCTACTAAACCAACGTATTAACAGTGCCGCTATTAAATATCTGCTTCTACATAAAGGGGTGAAACACGTAAGGCATTACTACTACTGCAATTTTTTCCTGTTCATCAATGATCAATATATATAATACCTGCTAATAACTACAGCTTAATATTGTAAAACAAACTAATCTTGATTTTCTTTTTTTCCAGATAAGATTTGGCTTCATAGCTTCTCAGCATTTTAAAAATGGCTTGCCACGAAAGGTATATGCTATTTTTTCTTGAGGGCAGTTTAATACTCATATTACTGATTGGATGTGTCGTCAGTAAAGTTCAGCAGCCCTATACGTGCGGGGCTGGATTATCTACCCCCGGATGTAAGTATATTGTGACGTAATTTTTTCTTTAGGGACATTTTACATCCATATTTACTAGACTGGGCCTAAAAAAAAACTAATTTTTTTCTAACGGTACTATAAAAATATTGTTTATAACGACGAAAAAAAATATCCTGAAATTTTCGGCCCTTAATATTAACATTAAGAGGTGCATCATTAAAATTATTGAGTTTTCAATAGTTGTTGCATTTTTTATACAAAATCTCGGAATCAGTCAATCTTAAACCTTTGACCAATTATTATTCTTGAAGGAAATTAAATTCTCTACAAAACAGCATACAATTTCCTTAAGATTATTTGTTTTAGTGACAAAATTTTAAAAATAATAATTTTATTAATGTTTAAGGCGCGATTATTAAAAGCGGCTCATTCGACGGAAAATTACTAAGAGAGCTTTTTGTAGAGAATTTTGATTTCCTTTAGAAATATGTGGTTTAGGAGTGACTAATTCCGATATTTTGTATAAAAAATGCAACAATTGTTGAAAAATCAATAATTTTAATGATGCACATCTCTTAATGTTAAGATTAGGTGCTGGAAATTTTAGTGTATTACCGTTAGAAAAAAATATGTTTTTTTGGCCCAGTCTAGTGAATTTCTACAAGGTGGCCAATTGAAATCAAAACGAAGCTAATTTTGGGGACTCCAAATAATTTTAGGGCAAACACCCAGACACATCAATTTTTGATTTTTGGCGGATACTTTTTTGCCTTTTTTACCCCTGAACTGCAACTTTCTAGCAAGGGTAAGATTTACCTAGAAAATCTTAAATAGAAATTGGGGTCGAGTAATACCTTATTTTAAAGGTCTTTCGATCCTGATTAAAACTGATTATTTCTGTTCATATGACAGCTGGTGACTATTATTTCTGTTCATATGACAGCTGGTGAAAATTTTAAATAATGATTAATAAAGAGCAAGCTAGTTTTAACTAAGGGGATATAATAAGGGTTACATGATCTTCAAAATAAAATATCCATTAATCTTTATGGAAAGGGTGTGATACACCCGAAAATAAAAAAGGACGTGTCTCTTGCTCTAATTAAATTTAAAATATGTACTGGGTGTTTTCAGTATTTTTTCATATTTTAGTTTTGACTGTAAATAATAATAATAATACTAAATTAAATTGTTGTACCATTATTAAAAATATACAATGTTTAGGTAACTCTCATTGTTTTAATGTATAATATTTTTATAATTTATAGATACCTATCCGATGGGTGATATTACGTTAGAGTATGGTGATGACTTACATATTACATGTGTGTTGCATGATGCTAAGGCAGCAGAATATGGAAAAAATGCTAGTTCTTATATGTTTATCAAATGGAATCAAGTTCGGCAGCCAGTAAGTAGGATACCCCTATTTAATTTAAAAATATGGAAAGTGGAATAGTTAAAAAGTGACAGAGCTAAGTGATCTAAGTGCCAAAATATAAATTTTCGCGTTTTTTTGCCCATCAATATGTTCTATGTGGTAATGGCAATGTCCCCCATGAGGCCAATGCCAATTTTACTCTAGGAATTTTAAACAAAGTCCAAAGTTAAGGCCACCCGTATGTCCAGCGTTGCATTTGTCCCTTATTTATTTGATTCCTGAGAATTTTTAATTTTGGCACTTAAATCAGTTAGCTCTGCCTTAAATTGTGGAAGTTTATGTAGAATAGTTTATATTGATTGTGTTTTGGATTATATATACTGTAGTGTATTTTGCTTGTGCAAGTAGAACTTTTACAATTACATAATTTTTTAGGCGGAAATAGTAAATTCCACGGCTATAGAATTGCATATTAACAATCACCCTAAAACAAAGAGCACTGATTATACCTGTATGGTAAATGGTACATTTGTTGTTGCCATAATGTTGTTTGTGTTGGGAGTAAGTATTAAAAGTGTTTAAATTAATTTTAATTTTATGCTTTTGACGCTTTTTCGAAAAACGAGTCGCTATACAGGGTATAATTTAATTCATTGCTAATAATACAGGATATAATTCCTTAGCTTATTTTACGAAGAAAACTTTAAATTGACACATGTCCTAAACTCCTTAATTTTCCAGCTACAGGGTGTTAAAATTTTAGGAAAAAAATCGTTTTCTTATCATAACTTTAATTTTTTTAAGTAGATACTTGAAGAATTTGACATGCACTTACAGCACCAATTATCAAGATTTTTAAATATTTTCACCAGTGGCGTCCGTAGGGGAGGAAGACTAGAGTTAAAAAATATATGGTACGCCCTTGCTTTTGACAAAAAAAATTAAATCCTTATTTATTTTGCAACAAATTTGACCTCTTGACTTTTTTACCAAATACACCGTTTTCGTATAAAATACTAAAAATAGGGCACCAGCCTACTCATTTAAAATAATTTCGCTATACTAAAAATGCATTAAAAATGGTTTTTATTTTTTACGCGAAAACGGTGCATCAGACAAGGAAAGTTCAAGAGGTCAAATTTATTTTAAAATAAATGGGAATTAAAAAATAATTTTTATTTTTAGAAAAACCAATGGCGTAATATATATATATATATATATATATATATATATATATATATATATATATATATATATATATATATATATATATATATATATATATATATATATATATATATATATTTTAATCTCCCGTATACATTCCGTATGGACGCCACTGGTAGAAATAATTAAAAATCATCTACATCAAAAACATGGTAATGGTGTTGAGTAGGTGCATGTTAAATTTTATGAAAATATTTTAAAGTTAAGAAAAAAAACAGAAAACATTTTTTTTTCTTAAATTTTTAACACCCTAGTAGCTTAAAAGTTAGGAGGTTTAGGACATATGTTCATATACACTTCCTAAAATTAGCTAAGGAATCATATACTGTATTTTTAGCCATCAATTAAATTACACTCTGTATTATAAATCATATAATAAAAATGATTTTTTAACATAAACGTGAAAACAACTGCATGCCAAGATGAAAAAAGAACTCTGGAAGGTTTTTGTGGTTGTGCTTAGTTATAATACATATTCTTTTAGCAAAACCTCAAAATGTGACTGATTTCCAATGCATAGGACATAACTACGAAAATTTAACTTGTACGTGGACAGCTCCTGAAAATTACGTTACTACTGATTATTCACTAGAATATATCCCTTCCGCCAGACCAGCAAGGTATAAAAAAGCAAAGACCTACCAAACCACCATATATATAAAATATATATATAGAAAAATCATTTTTAAGAACCATAATACCGGATACAGCTTACATTTAATTATTTATAAATTTAAAAAATTTAATTTATTTACAAGCGTTTTTGGGTATTTATACCCATGCAGCTTATATAATTTTTCAATGAAAACGCCAAAATTACTTTAGAATATAGAATAAAATTGGTTTATAAAGTAAGATCTATTTTTAAAAATTTGCATTTCTAAGTTGTTAGTTGTTAGTTTATTTAAGGTAATTGAAACCTTACCTAATATAGTAAAAACAAGAGACAAACCATGAAAAAAATTAACAAAAATGGAAAACAATTATAATGTATTGCGGGTGACCTGGCAATACCATATTAATTTTAATAATTCAATATTTTCTAATTTAAAATTCGTATCTGTCAAATGGCACTGGTCACTGGAAATAATAGAAATTAAATTTTATCAACAGAATAAAACCAACATGATTTTTGACTACTCATTTTACATAAATATTTGGATACTGTTTACATTATTTTCCAATAAACACGTATTCAAATTTTTGAAGAGCCATATAGCCAGTATTTATTATTAAATAATCTTCAAGCAAATATCAAAGGTAAAAAATTGAAAACTATGTTTATAAAAAAAAATGATTTTTTTACCCGCATGCCAAAAATTAGTTTGTAGGAAAAAAGCATGTTAAAAAGTAGCTTAAATTTGTTTGTAAAGTAAAATAAATTTGTTTTAGGTATGCTTTCAGATGTCCCAATATAACGTATGAAGGTGATTCAAAACGTAAACTTTCATGCACGTGGAGCTTTTCTACAACACCCCAATACCGACACTCGCATGAATTTTATAAATTTTACCTCTCCGCAAATAACACTTTTGGAAAAAAGAGACTGGATCTTTACGTTTGATCACTATCCCAATGGTAAAGTTTTGTTCGTAAATACACTGAACCACAATATTAACGCACAATTTAAAATTTGCCCTATTTTTGTTGTTCTACATTTTTTTGTATCTATCGTCCAATTAAAGTAAGACTTTTTTGAATTGATGGTTTACTTTCTAAGAGTTTCATCATAACCCCAATTTTTTGTTTAAAGTTAAATTTTCATATTACACCGGGTGTATTAAAAACTACATTTTTATAAAGATGGAAAAAAATATTAAATAAACACAATAAGAGAAAGAATTAATAGCGCATGTTACCACCTCTACTTCTTACTACAGCTTTACATCGACGGGGCATACTGAAAATTAAATTTACAATTTGTTGCTAATCAATCTGATTTTAAAGGTCAACAACCTTGTTTCTATCTCATTAGGAGAGACTGGAGGGAGCTGCTTTTGTCTTAGATTTCTACCCAGGATATCCGACAGATGCTCCATCTGGTTGAGATCTGGACTATGTAGAGGCAAATTCATGGTTTCAATATTTACTCTCGTAAATATTCGTTGATAATATGTGCTACGTGAGGTCTTACATTATCGTGCATTAGCAAAAAATATTATTGCCATGTAAGGGAGCGTAGTGATTCCATTTTCAACGACAAAATCAAATGATATTGTCTTTACAAAACAAGTCTACACTCTGGCAGTTGACATTTATCCACAATTGACACTTAGCTATAATCTTTGACATCCAAAGACTACCCTGTTGTTATTCTTAAGAGTGTAGATAAATAAAGTAATTTATTAATAAAAACATGTTAACATATGTATAAAAGCCGTATATCTTATTAAGTAACAAAGATAGAACAATAAATAAAAACACGCAAATATAGAGGAGATATAATGCTAAAATCTGATGTTAATTGCAATATGTTGGGTGTTCCGAATTTTTCAGAAAAAAACACATATAGTTCTTAATGCACCCGGTATATTATGAAAATGTAACTTTAAACAAAAATTGGGCCATGAAAAAATTCTTAGAAAGTAAGTATTCAGTTCAAAAAAGTCTTAATTTAATCAGACCATAGGTTCGAAAAATATAGAACAATAAAAATAGGGCAAATTTAAGGTTGTGCGTTAATATTGTGGTTCAGTGTACATTGTTTGAAAAATACCAGTGTATAAATCTGGATGTCTAGGGGAACGTATTAAGGGAATATCAATACCTAATGTTTTTTGTTTTTTAGTTATTCCAAACGCTCCAGAAAGACCTTACAGCTACAGCAATTTCTCCACATTCAATAAAACTAAAGTGGCGCGTCCCTATTCACATGCAAGGTTTTCCTGGTGGAATAGAACATCAGAGTCATGTGGTGGAATGAGTACACAAAACACTGGGAAACATTACCTACTTATAAAGATGAAAAACATCGTAAACAAGACCATGGAGTTTATCCTAAAAAATCTCCCCTACGCACTTTCTGTATGATATCAGAGTTTCGATGAAGTCTTTAAAAGCTAATGGAAGCATTGAAAGTATGTGGTCCCAAAATTCAGCTTGTACAGTCCGGACAAAGTCCAAGTTGCCTGACCGCCCACCGGAAACTAATACCGGTAGTTTCGAAATTTTAGGCCAAGGAAATAGCACCGTTTACTGGCAAAACATTTATGATTACGAGGAAAACGGGCAAAATTTTTCGTATTATATTGAAGTCGAAAGGGCACCCAGAGATCACACCCAAGAAATATGCAAAAAACCATGCGAAATTTGTTTTGTCCGACTACACAATCAAAAACTACACTTTTAAGGTTTGGTCTAAAAATGAACTTGGACTTTCTGAGAATTACTCCACAGTTTTTATACCAGCATCAAAGTATCGTAAGTATTCTACTTTCAAATAAAGGTTTAATAAATACAAATTAAATAATATTTAAAATTAAAATCAGTTCAGTTTTGAGAGTTTTTTGCCAGAATTTATATTGATGGCATAACTTCAAAATTTTTACCATTTTATTTTGTTTTAGTACTAAGACCTCCCTCAAAATTAATAAAAGTGGACAAGGGGAATGGGGTATATGACTTGGAATGGACAATGAGTGATGATCCCAGAATTACATCTTATACCATATTTTGGTGTCCCGACCCTAAAGAAAGACCCTACCCATGTGATGTAAGTGGGTTTTGTTGAAAAATTTAACTGTTATTTTTTTATTATTTTATTAATATTAAAATATAAGGCATCTCTCCAAATTTTACACAAGAAAAAACCGTATTTTTCAATATTATTGCCCCTTACTGCAATATATTTTTCGCTTTGAATATGAAGTTACTTTGTAAACATGCATTTACTTCGCAAGATGTTTTGTTTTTGTAGTTATATTCCAGCTCTGTGTAAACTATATGAAAATTTACCTATTGTAGGGTCCTCTGGATTGGAAAGTTGTACCCCAAGGCGTAAAAAATGAAACCTTAAAACTACCTGAGTATAACAAAAATAACGCACCTTACAATTATCAGTTTGCTATTTCCGCAAATGGTTACAAAACCAGCAGCGGTATGATGTGGGCGGGCTGTACAGTGATTCCAGGAGGTAGTGTCAAACTAAGACAAACGTACGTTAAAAATGTGGGCGCTCGACACATCACTGTAGTCTGGAAATTAGAGTGTCTTAAAATAAGTGACGTAGAAGGTTTTAACATCACTTATTGTCCCTCTGTCTCACCTTCTCAAAAGGAATGCAAAAATAATTCGTTAGAATACTCCATTCTAACAGGTTCCTACATTGAAGAATATGTTATACAGAATTTAAAACCATACACTGGCTACAAAATTACCGTAAAACCATTACTGAGGGGCACGGAAAGCCTGTTTAGCGAACCCTTGTTTAATTCTACTTTTGAAGACCGTCCCAGCAGAGTAAAAAATGTTGAAGTGATAAATAAGACCGATACCTCCATTTTCATTCAATGGGAAAAGCCAGCTTTAGAAAACGGATACATAAGGCACTACCAGGTATTTTACAATGGCATATTATGGCGGCGACTTAATCACGTGAAGGACAAGGTGGTTTATCAGGAAAACATTAAAAACTTGACTGCCAGAACCAAATATAACATTACGGTTGAAGCTTGCACCATAGAATGTTCCAGAGCGCGTACATATGCTGAAACCGAGATTGGACGTAAGTAACGGTTTTTTTTCTAATAAAATAACTAAATTTGTAACATAATAAGAAAACGAGCAGTTCTAAAATTTGTTATTAACATTTTAGAACCCGATGTGGTTCCAAAACCATCAGCTAACTGGGACAACTATTCGCTGGTATTAAAATGGGACAAACCATATCCACAGCAACTTAAGGTTGATTACTATGAAGTCTTGATAGGAACTAACAAGGATGGAACGGAGTGACAAAGTTAATGTAACAGGTAAAAATACTTGTATAGTATAAGTAGTATATATTAAACAGTTTAAATTAAAACTTAAACTTTAGAATACAACATAATTCCCTGGACTATTCCTTATAATATCTAACAAAATGTTTCTGTGAAAGTGGTAGTGACGTTAAAAACAAAGACAATGGAAGTTCAAGAAAGTAGTATTATTAATCTCATAAAATACTAGAATATAATACAATAATTTGTTATCTTTGCATGCTACCGGGTAATGTATAAACATTTATCAGGGCAAGATATTATTTTTTGTTCTATATTATTAAAAATCACTTTTAATTCATTAGAAAGTTTTTTCAGGTTTTTATGTTCCTACAGATTAAAATTCTGGCTGTGAGGTGGCTATTTTGTAGCAGCAACAATAACAGCCTCGAGATACTCGTGTCCTGAGTTATCGTGTTTAGCACTTTTAGAATAATTAGTTAATCAAATAAAAAATTTAATCCTAAATAAAGTTTATCCATCTACAAAATACAGGGTGTTTCAGAACTATGAGATCAAACTTCAAGGTGTGATGCCTTATGTTATATCATAAAAAAGTTCCTGTAAACATATGTCGGACCGAGTTGCTTCCTTACTGAGATACAGGGCGTTAAAATTTAAGAAAAAAATCAGTTTTTTCTAAATATTTTTAATATGCTTAGGCTGATTTTGATAAAATTTGGTACATTTATTTAAAGTAATAAGGCGCTTATTTACCCCAACCATATTGTTATTATTGGGCCCAGTGGCGTCTCAGTGGGCACCGCAACCTATATTATTGAGAAAAAAAGTACAGCCACTGACTTTTTTGACGTTTTTATATTTTTATATAACTAAGCAATTACTATAATACAACTTTTTAATTTTTTATTTTTTTGTATGTACCTTCGTTTTCGAGAAAAATATTAAAGCTACTTTAATTTCTTCTAAAATTACCCATACCCATAAGCAACATGATATAAAAAGCAAAAATTAAAATAAAACAATTATTTGCAATAAAATAAATAAGCAGTCGTGTATTTTATCGAAAATTGTCATTTTCCCTATTGACTAAGATCGAAATTCTTTATTTTTAATTTTAGATTTTATTTTATGCTGTTTAGGGCTACTTTTTAAAAGGACTTAACGTGGCTTTATTTTTATCGAAAACAAAGCGAGATACGAAGAAAATACAAAAGACTAAAAAGTTGTATAACTAATTGCTTAATCATAAAAATATAAAAACGTTAAAAAAAGCCAGTTGGCGTACTTTTTTGCTCAATAATATAAGTTGCGGTGCCCACTGAGACGCCACTGGACCCAATATTAGCAATATGGTTGGGGCTAAATAAGCGCCTTATTGCTTTAAATAAATGTGCCAAATTTTATCCAAATCGGCTTAAGCATATTAAAAATATTTAGAAAAGAACTTATTTTGTCTTAAATTTTAACGCCCCGTATCTCGGTAAGAAAGCAACTTCAGACTTATGTTTATTGGAACTTATTTTCATTAAAGATCATAAAGAATTACACCTTGAAGTTTGATCTCCTAATTCTGAAACACCCTGTATACAGGGACTCTTTTGAAGTTGTTACATTGTCCGAAACATAGAAACATAATTGTGATGCGATTTTTTTTGCATTTCTTTGAAATTAAGACGAAAACAATGCAATTACAAAAAAACTAAATTATTACAAATAATTCTTCCTATGAATAAGCGACGGCGATGAAGTAATGTTGAAATACATTATTAAGCTATGTAGTTGCTTAAATTTTTTTGATAAGTTGCAATAATTCTTAATATTATTTCTTATTTTCTTTACAGAGCAAAGATATATGGTCGAAAGTTGCGTAAAGGATAAGTCCCAAACTGTTTATGTTAAAATAAGAGCCGTCAATATTCGCGATGGAAAAGCGTTGGAAGGACCATGGAGCGAACGTGCAGACTTTCCGTGTTTCCGAAGTGCTTCCTCTGAGACTTGGGTCATTATAATTATTGTGATGTCGTCCGTAGCTTTTGTAATATTGATGATTTATCTAATTAAGCAGTAAGTTTTGTTGAGAATGTTTGTTTTTATTTTAATTCTTATTTTAACATCGTTTTAAAATTAACCTAACAACGTTTTTAATGCCAGCTGTTGAGGCTACAATATGCAATTTTTGTAGATTCTGGGTTCACATTGGACGTATGCGAAATGTCTCGGTCAAACTACCTGATGGTCTAGCGGCAGCAGTAGAAACTTATCAGGAAAAAGAAAAGCACATTGATGATACTTTACCGGCTGATGAACCACTTATTCCGAAGAAATTCCCAAGTCAGCCTAGAAACCCGAGCGGCGAATCAAGTGGATGCTGTTCTGGAACCGAAAGTGTTTCTTCCTCAGTTGAATCAGCAGGCCATTTGTCAATGTCAGATTCCGGTACTGAGCAACCAAGATCACCATCTTTAGGACTTGTAAGCGATATAGAAGGCAAGGCAGCTTTAAGACAAAGACCCAGTGTCAAAAAACAGGTAGGGTGGATAATAATTTTTTACTTTTTTCAGTTGATCTTCAATATTTTTCTTGTCTGTATGTTTTAGTAATGATTTTACTAACATTGCTCTAACTTTTAGATTATGTGACTATGCCTGAAATTCCCCAAGCTTCTTGGAATCCCAAACCATCACAAGCAGGGTACAGTGTTATTGGTTTAGTTGCACCACCTAAGAAGTCCGAGGATGAACATGAATATATGGCTCTTTCTAATATACCTGCCAAAAGCTCCTATGTTCAGTTCCCCACACCACAAACATCAGAAAAAGAACAGACTCTTAGACCTCCCCCTTCAGGCTATGTACCTTACATGGCCCAAGAACCAACAGCAAAGAATACTGACTATGTTCTTGCAGGAGTGCCAACTAAAACTAGCATAGCACCACCAAAAGTTACACCATTTACCCAGAAAGAAGAAGCTTCTTCAGGGTACGTTAAAGCCCCGCCTATGTCAATGGAAGCTCTAAAATATTGATACCTTGGCAACAACAATCACCCATTGAATCAGTCTCGACTGGTTATGTGGTGGTTGGAGATCCAAAGCCCCAGAAAGGGTCTCTAGATTTACAGAAAGGTAATAAGGGCTATGTACCTCACAACATTAAATTTGATACAAGCAAGTCTCTTAAGGAAGACTAAAGTTTTTGGATGGTTATATTGGAAAAAACCAGAAGAAAAATTAGAAGAAAGGTACAAAATTCCTTTAAACCTGATGGTAATGACAGTTAAGTTAATTGTTTTTGAATTTAAATTTTAAAGTGACTTTTCATTTTTAAAAGACCTTTTTATTTTATCAAACAGTAATCGTGCATTTTATTTTTAAAGCATTTTCATTCAAAACTGTTTCGTGTAGATTTACGTCGTGCCTCGGTGTGTCGTTTTTATGTTAATATGCTTAAAGATCTGGTTTAGGCTAAGCTGATAATTTGACATGTTCAAGTGTCAAAAGTGAAGGTAGGGCTTTACCAGGTTCATTGTTGTTAAAGTGTCAGTTTTTTTAGTTTTTGACTACTCTTTGCTTTGTCCTACTGCACAAGGGACTTGCTAGAGGCCAATTGTAAAAAAATCTCTACAAACGTTATAGCGTTGGTATACCCACATGGGAATATTTTTAACCGATGAATTTAATGAAAACTAAATTTGCACTCTAGAAAATAATATTAAAAGTTTATTATTGTTTTATTATTTTCTTACCTAAACTATAGTTTCCTCTATAGACGCAACAAACTATGCTAAATTTTTGGTTGGTCGATTATTGAGATTACTTGAAAGAGTGGCTATGACAAAATATAGGCTATGATCAAAGCTTTAGCATTGTTTGATGCATCTTTTGTGAAAACTACATTTTTTTATTACATGTAATAAATTCCGACTGTTTTGACAGAAATTGGAAAATAAGTTTGCTGATTAGACAAAAATCGAGTATTATGTTTATTTAGAATAAGGATAAAGAAGTAAAAATACATATCATCTTGCATAAATGTTATGTTATTTAAAATACCATTTATGGATATATTTTTAAAAAATGTAGCTGTTTAAAGATTAAACGAACTTATAGGCAGCACAATGAAGTTATCTGTGATACGAAAAATTAACTATGCGATTATGTATAAACATGGCACTTTGACAACAAATCTTCAGACATCAGTGTTCACTATGTTGTTTTTGTACATACAATTTAGGTATTTATATTATATATCTTTATAAAATCTTCCTTTAAGTATAAATGTATATATTTATTACCTTAGTTAAGGGCCAGGCAAATAAGTTAAGCTATGGTTTAGTAATCGAGAGAACGGATTTAGTTTGTGCCTTAAAAACCGACTGACTGATGATATGTGAAGAAATTTAAAAGTATTGTAAAACTTTCTTTATACAGAGTTATTAGCTTTTTGCGATTATACTTTTTTTGGTTATTTAGGTTAATTTAAGCAATATCGCATATAACTAGGTAACTATAAAAAGTGCTGCAGCGAAAACTATACATATCATAATTCCGTTTTTGTAAATACGGCTGGGCCAGGTTTTTAGGGACATCTTAATTATTAGCAAAAACAGATGAAGAAAAAGTTTTTCCATTGGTCGATTGTGTTAGTAACCATCGTTATTGACTTTAAACCATACATTTTGGTTTAGTTGTCCTTGCATTCGTCATTTTCAAATAAAAATTGCCCGATTACACTTTTTTTTTTGTTAAACGCGGTGTTGTGCAAATTCTTGCAGATAAAAAAAAGTTTTGAATCTCAAAAGGCTGATAAAATCTATTCGGTACTTTTTGAAAATTTTACATTACATTTGGTAGCTGGTTTTTGCTATTTTTACGTTTAGTCGACTTGCCAGATTATAATTTAGGTGCTTCTAGAAATATTTTATCACATTATAGTGATATGGCGGTAGCGCAATAATTTAAAAATATTCTCTCTAAAAATTATTCTAACTCAAAATTACGAGCTTTTTTAACTGTAATAATTATTTTTGATGCTCTGTTGACGTTTTCACAAAATTTTGGATAAAATGGACGATTCTGGGGCAAAATATTTTGTTAAAGCAAGCAAAGTGCCTTCAAAATATTTTTTAAATATTGGATATTTGTTTTTTGATTTTGGTCGAAAATTTAAACATTTTGTTTACTTCTTGCTTTGTTATTTCTGCAAGGGTTTGTTTTATTTTTAAATAAAATTATTAAACAAATTCTTTTACCTGTCTTTATTGGTATCCTTGCATCATTCATTTTTTTTTAATGCATAAAAGTCTACCGAGCATTAGAAATATTTTATTCAATACTCGTAGTAAACTAATCGGCAATTGAACTGTGCCTTTATAATAATTTCTTTGGCTATAAATATTTCACACAAATAATATCTAGAGTAGCAGCAATTGTATAAAATTCGTATTTAAGTTTGAAAAAAATATATATATATATAATATGTATTTACTGTATTTGTACAAGTGTACTATATTTGTACGTTTTATTTTAAAAACTTTAAATTATTATTAAGAATAAATATTTTAAAATATTGGAATGTACCTCATTTGCTGATTCGTTTATTACATTTTAGTATTTTGTATTACCCAGAGGCTTGTGCTACTAGCAATGAAGTTACTTAATAGAAATGTAGCCTTATTGTAACCCTCACCAGTGATATTTTTTCATAATAAATTTTACTCATAATTTTGAAGTGCCTCTCGATTTGTTGGGCGTTAAGTCTAGCAGATAAAGAGGTTCATATAAGATGTTTTAACTGGGTAATCTTACTTATTTTGGCTGCATACTTAAAATTTAAACTGAGTTTACCTTTTCGGATATATCGTCTATGGTTTTGCAAAATCACATTCAATTTTTTGAGTTTATCTTCACTAAGTTTTTAAACTTTACCAAAAAATATTCTTATTACAAAATTACTGTAATAAATTATTTAAATGAACCATTAAGCGGTTACCAATAAAAATCTTTCTAAATATATTTTCTAAGTTTTGACATTATTTTATTTTTAATTATTGTTTAATAGTTCTGTACATTCTGAATAGAAGAAATTATTTTGTGTAAAATATGCCAGAGTTTGGACAATATTTTTAATGGTAGGGACAATATTTTAAGTTTTATTGAAACCTGACAATCTTACCCTAAGGAAAGATGTGAAGAAATAAAGCTTACTTGTGCAATATTTGCCAAAATTATGTGATTTTTCTAATATGTTAATTAAAATTGACTGTGATAAAAAAATATGTTTTTTAAATTCAAAAGTAAATGTGATTATGCAAAACCAGGTACGATTAATGCAATTTATTTTTTACTTGTGTATTTTTTTATTTAAGTTTTTGGTTTTAAGCTATTTTTGACTTTAAATCCTTTTGTATAGAGAATAAACATTTTTATAAATTGTAGAAATTTTGCATTATTTAGACTTAATTATTAAAGCAAAGCCTATTTTTAGATAGTGCATACTAGGTATACAGCAGCTGTCACGATTAAATCAAACAGGGTTCCGAATTTACGATTTGGATTTTACTGTCTCAAACGAAAAAGTATATCTATAGAACAAATACGTATATGTTAACTGTATTTTAATGTGTTTCAAAAATATTTTCATGTTCATTATATAAATGTTAGATTCTGTTCTATTTAAGCAGTGTTCCTCCCTATTTAATATTTTTATTTAAATATATTAGAATACATGTAAAAAATATATTGTGTTGGATTTTTATTTTTAGATAATAAAGTTATCCAAAATCCCCAATTTTAAGATTTGTCAGTGTTGCCATTATTAGAGATTAGCTTTGGATAATATTTATTTATTTATTAAATGGACGGGATTCCTCATTTTTACAATGAATATTACAATTATTAAAAAACTACAAAATTAAATTAAGTTACAATTAGATAACTAACTAATAATATAACACGGTGTTGTGCTCGGGGATGCGGACCGAGCAACAACCATCCAAGTTATGGAATGAATGGTGTGTGAATGAGAAGAAGTAGGGGTCAAGGTACAATAAGCCTTCAGGCTGCAGTGCACCACCTAGGGGGCGGTCGTCGGACCTGGGTGGGATGACCCCGAAAGGGTGAAAAAAAATAACAGGCACATAGAGGCAGATCAACAATATTTATATACAAAACAGAAAAATATCACGACTGAAAGTAAAGTACTAATTTACTAAGGAACTATTTGATTAATTCTAGACTTAAACTGAGACAACGTGCAGTTAAAAACATCCACTTGTGCACCAAGGGTGTTCAGCACACTTATCCATCCTTATCCCAGACTTGTATGCGGAAAACCACAAAAATTTGTTCTGAACCCTCTCCAGCATGTCAGAATGAACAGTATACTGTTGTGTACAAAAGTCTGGTCGTGTCAAGCATCTTCTATGGACAAAATTCAGTAAATCCATAAACTACATGCATAAAAAGTAACAATCGTAATTTTTTAATTTGATTTTAATAAATGACGCCGGTAAAATTGAACAAGAATTTGGGCTTGTCCGTTTTGCTTGCTGTATCCAATTTTCTCATATGGACATTATTTTTTATTTTGTATTTTGACGACTAGGGAATTTTAAATGTTTTCTAAAGCCATTTAAACCTTTTGACATGATCGCTTTTTCGCAGCATTTATGTTTCCTAGTTTCCTCCCTGCAACCTTAAGAGATATATTGTAATCCTTCATTTTACTAAATATATTTGATCTAGTAAGGAAGTGGTCAGGACTCTGCACTGACTGCTTCTGACCATTGCCCTTATAAGGGTGTGTAGCCAGGTATAGCCATAAACCTATTTAGCAAAATAAATTCGTCTATGCTGTTTTAGAGTGACGTGTCAAGGCTGTCTTTTTAATTAGAATTCTTCATGAGTCTTAAACTTATCTTTAATGAACCCAGCACACCGGTCCATCATATTGGCACCTACATCCTCTGGTGTCTCATCTTCTTTTTCCCAACAAAACCCACAGGAGTAATAAGAGTGAATACAGTCAAAACTAAATAAACTAATCAAATACATGATATTTAAGATTAGTATTAAATTAGGATTGCAATAATTGGTAACACATGCCATGTTAAGTAATTAGCAATGAAACGAGTTGTGTTGTTGATCGTTAACCGGGTACAGAAGGTCATGCAAAACTGTCATATTTGCACGAAAAGCAAATGTTAGCGCGCAAATATGGTCGTATGTATTACAAAATACTTTGACTTTTCATGTAAATATGACAGTTTTGCATAACCGTCTGTACCCCGGTTTACAAGAGAGACTTGTCAGTGGCCACGTGATGTCGTCCCACAGCATGCATTATCATGTCTGCGGATAGTAATGTGCTTTTATTTATTCAGAATAAGATATAAAAACGTTCGCTGTTTATTGTTCTCGGCTGAGAATTAGAAACATATTCTTAATTCTCTGGTTCTCGGTCCCCGCCAGTAACTTTGGCTTCAGATTTGGTCACATTATGCAAAAATGGCTCTTCTGCCTTACGCCTTAGTCCCGTTACACATAAGACGTACGGACGCCCTACGCCCTACCCTCGTTTCACACTAAGCCGGTCTCATAAGACTCCATACACTTTGATAGCGTTGGTCCGTCGCCTGCATTCCCGGCTTCCGCTAATGTGAAAAGGCAGTTACGCCTGGGCCCGTATTCTCCAGTTTGAGAGATGTGAACTTTTCGCCACACGATGAGAACGTTTACATCAAACGTTTCTCTCGGTTGTTAAATCCGAATTCTTTAATACTTTAAACAATGTAAACACTCAAACAATCTCACTACGCCCAGGCTTCTCCTGAGGTGAACGTGTTTCTACTGCCTGCAACCAAGAGAAGCAGTTTTTGTTACCTTTTAAACGAAGTGAATTACTGGCACTACTTTTAAGAACAGCCGAATCGAATTTTTTAACAGAACCGCTCTCAAAGTTCTACTGATGTGATCATTCCCGCGATTCGAGTATAGGGGTCCTGATGCATTGAAAGTAATGTAACCTTTCACATGCAAGCGCGGCGGGTATGAGTTAGGTCACATTACTTTCAATGCAAACCTTTTTATGTGTAATGGGACTTAGATGTTGCAAAACATGATTTTTTTTTATCCAAGTAACAAAAGCAGAGGCTGAACAAAGTTATTAGGATGAACAGCAGTGCCGATTCGACACACTTTTTATACAGTAATACCGAAGTTGTATAAAAACATGACGATATTAGTATGATAATATTATCATAAATAGAATTCTTATGAGCACAAACTATTCTTCAGCTAAGACTTCGGCCGAAGGTTGTGGGCAAAGCTGAATAATATGCTTCTGCCACAAATTGATCGTAGGTCGAACTCAAATTTCGTTTCATCGTCAGATGATAACCTTACAAAAAATTATTATTCATTAGGATTTAAAGCTTTTTAATTGATAAATTTTGGTTGTCACATGGCATGAATGTGCATATTCCCTTTATACGTTGTGTTGCGTGACATGGCATGGCATACAACATATAAGTACGTCTTTGCCCTAAACATGTAGATCCTGTATTAACAAGGATAAATGACGAAGTAATTTAGGTGTAATTTGTAAACACATATTTTTGTGGGGTTGTTCTTATAAATATATGTTTTCGGTAATATCGATTGATGTTTTTATAGCTAAATGTACATGTAAATTATAATCATAACAATAAGGGATTTGTAGAGTGATTCTTTTTTTGATAAGCCTAATTTTTCTTCGTTTTCAGCAGCGAATGGTGATGTCAAAATTGATAGGTCAATACCCGCACCATAGTTACATTAATGTTCTAAATTGATTTGGGCCTCTTATTAAAGTAATTAAATTAATTGTTAGTGCCAATCCTAGTAAAAGGTAAAAGGTCAAAATAATAGACAGATAGTAAGTTATTTATAAAGAACAATAATAAACAGTTCTAAAAACTTTTAGTACTATATTTAAGAATGGTACAGGTATTTACCCAATATTTTCTTTTACCGGCAGCTTCTGGTTTTTGTCCGCTAAATGAGGGCAACTACATAATCATAATTAAAAACAAGCAAAGAAAAATTAGAAATTATTTTATTCATATAAAGAAGACAAATACTTTACAAATCTGCGCCAGTAGGGCCCATTTAAAAATCCTATAAAAACTAACATAATAAAATATAAAATAATACAAATCCAAAGAAAATGTTTTCGTAAAAAGATTTAACAATGGATGGGGCGTTGTATCTGTACACCAAAAGATACTTGACTTTGACTAATTCACTATTGGTAACTACAAAATATTTTTCCGGGATCGCGCCGTAACTGTTGTCGTTGAAGGCTCGTTTTTTATTCTTATCATCTAAAACAAAATAATTTTGATTAATTTACTTGAGAGTATAGCGCCAAATAATTTATTTTATAAAAAGTGTGGTGAAAAAGTTGTGGTCTGTTTTACCTACCTTTACATTTAACTTCTTCCTCGTCGTTTATAACTTCGCATACAGCTATGATGCTCTGCTTATTACCAAGAATGCTGTGTTTCCATGTTTCCCCAAAAGGAGCATAATTTGTGCAAACGGATATCTCATTGGAAAGGTAAATTCCGCTACCAAATATAACTTCCTAAAAATACGTCAAATTTATGAATATGACGTGAACTGTACTGTGAGGTGCTGTGCTTTGCTGTGCTGTGCTGTGCTGTGCTGTGCTGTGCTGTGCAGTGCTGTACTGTACTTTATATTAAAAAACATAAACTAAACACTATTTTAAGGTACATACCTTTCCTCGATTAAAATGCTGTTGTAGCCCAAATTTCAAAATAGAGTAAAAATTGTCAATCGAGCTGCCATGGAATGCATAAAAATCTCTCTATTTCCTATCCTTTTCTTCCACATGTCTTCTGTTTTTGAGTATATTCAACTCTAAATACGTATTGAGGTAAAGCATTGATACTGGCTTTATCATTTATAACAGATAAGGGCAAATTTTTCTAAAAACAAAAATTAATATTATAATCTAATATCATAGCTAGGGTTGCCATAAATTCCATAACCAATGTCGAGCCACCTGGGTTTCTGGTATTTTTAGGTTTAGCGGCGGGGGGTTGTGTTTTAATGTATTTATAAAACCCAGCAGCATTTTAAAGATATACAGGGTGCAATTTAATTAATGTTTAAAAATACAGGGTGATTCCTTAGCTTATTTTGGGAAGAAAAGTTCATATAAACATATGTCCCACACCTGTAAACTTTTGAGATACAGAGTGTTAAAATTTCAAAAAAATCTATTTGTTTTTAAATATTATAAAAATCCAGATATTTAATTTCTTGCAATTGTTGGCCTAATAGGCCGTGAAAACCAAAAAAATGTCCTATCTCACTTCCACCTCTAGTGGTATATTTCCAATTTTATTTAATAAATGACATACATTTTGTAATTTAAATTTCAAATAAACAAAACTAAAGGGAGAAATTTCGAAAAGTTTTAAACATTTTAACAGGATATTTTATTTCATATTTAATTTTACACTACAATCCGTTTCTAATCACATAGCGCAACCATCGATCGTTTATTCAAGAATTGCCTAAATTCAAATTTAATTTAAACATAATATGGTCATAGACATTTAAAAATATTTTGCCGACGTCACAATTTCATCTTTCTTTGCTTCTTACTCAATTAGCAGGTTGGGCGAGGGCAATTTAGGTAGGGCGCTCGCCAAACCGCGCCTCCCCTGGCGCCGCCACTGGTCCACGTCCGCGCTATGTGACATGGTATGCGGCGGGTGCGGCACGGCGAATTGTTGCAAGTCTGGACGCCGGTTAACATGAACACAATCTGTTTGCCGGTAATACTTCGAGTTTTGGCGAATGCGAAAGAATGTTTTATTTTTATAGATTATATGGGAAATAAAATCACGTTTATTTGAATAATGGCGAATGCGCAGGAGTTGGATCATTTTTTTATTAGTGCCACTAGTAAAATAATAAATTCTTAACATATTAAAAGGTTTTTAACTTTACTTATTTAGTAATTCTATAAAGCAAATAAATATAGAATCAAAAAGTTGGCTAGTGGAGGGCTAAATCTATTAAAAATAAAAATACTGTGAACTCATTTACAAAAAGGTTGGTAAAGAGAAGTTTTTAGTAATAATAAAGCATTCTTACCACTGGATATGGTTTTAGTACTGGAAATCCTGAATCAATAAAAAACCATGTTAGCAGATTTAAGACATCTTTGGGGATATTTTTTAATGGAAGGCTTAAAAATCTTGTAGTGGGGAATTTTATCACAGGCAGCTTTCTGAAACAAAACCAGATTATTTTTAATTCATTTAAGAGTATACGGAATCAGCCAGTCAGGAATGTAAACCGGCAATGCATGGAAAGGAGATGGTCTAAGGCGAATGCCAGCATGTAAATATTTTAGACAGGATGACTAATAGTGCTTGGTTTATTATTACATTACTGGCCAATATACCTTTAAAAATAGCCCACACAGTGTATTCAATTTTTAAAGTTTAAACAAACTGTGAGAACTACAAGAGACAAAAATACATTTGAATATATTTAATAAAATAAAAGGCCCACAGTTAGTTTAAACAATGTATTAATAACTTACAACTGAAGCAAAATCTTTTTCATTGTTTTTATTAATGAAATATTGGGGAAATGGCCGTAAACAACAATCTATTCGGTATGATTTCAAAGCAGCTGCAAAACAACAAACTGTCAAATCACAGCCTATTATATTTTTCTTAATTATCTCTTTCACTTTTTCTACAGTGAAACTATTTTCTTCCAGAGATATATTTCTGGGCCTTAATAGAAGTTCATTGGGACTACATGGTTCTTCACCTTGGTGTTCAACTCTCTCCTCTAATTTAAGTATGTTATTTCGTTCTTCATTCTCCATTTTTTACACTGGGTTACAACATCATAAGTTTAGTTTTAAAAAACTTAGCTCGCACTTATCAGGACCATAAATAACTCTCTTATTAAATTAAAGATAAGTATATTTGTTTAGATAGTGATCAGCTGATTGTCAAAATTTTCCCGTAGTAAAATCATTTTATTTTATAAAATTTGTGAGGTATGTCTATCCTTATTGTGCCTATTGGTAAACGTGAAATAGATATGTTTGCTTGGCCCTCATTATAAGTGTGTTTTGTCTTACTGATGTGCAAAATAAAGATGACTATATTGGTGTAATTTAAAGGGAATTCTTAAAGACAGGTAATCGGATATTTACAACTAATCCTAGAAAAATTTGAAGCTTACAGCTCCAAGTTATTTTTTTAAGTTTAAAAAATATACAGGGTGATGACGTGCAGGTCTGATGCTTGCCAGGTGATGATTGTCTTACTTAGCATGCTATGACTCCTCACTATACAAATTCCTAGCCTTATGCCGGCTGTCCATGAGAGCTGTGATTGGCGGAAAAAGCATTTTAAACTGCACTAACTAAGCGGAAAACCGCTCTCATGGACAGCCGGCTTTATAGGCCCAACGTTACTCCAAGAGTTCACTAGTTCTGGAACTTTAAAGTCGATTCCCACGTAGGGGTTTTAACCCGGGAATTTTACCCCGGGTAAAAGTTTTTGACTCCTGGCGATTCACACCTGCGAGTCATGGGTAAGGGGTTAAAACTCGTCCGTTCCACCCGCCAAATTAGGACTGGTTCTAATTTTCCCCTATGGGTGACGACTTTTTGACAAAATTCCCTATATAAATTAACGGTTGGTACTATCAAAAGTTGTGATTTAATTCAAATATGCATGGACTCATACGTCACGTGTGAACACGTGTAAAGTGAGAATCGGCTTTAAGAACTGCATGGGCGCCATCAGGACAACTTTCAGGGAGGTGCATCTGCATATACAGTGACCGCCAGAAATGTTGAACCATAAGGAAAACTTTTTTATTCTTGATTTCTCAAAAACAAATGTATTTCTGATAAAAATATCTGCATACAGCGAAACTCACAAAACACCTATCAAAATTTAAATAAACCATAGCGTATACGAGGTAGGTGCAAATTTCCGAATATATTACAAAAGGAAACTACCCTTATTTTTAAACTTAGAGAAAAATATTATTTGGAAAACTTGCTTAGAATTAAAAGATATGTCATATTTTAAAAGCAGAGACTTCTATGAAAAAAAAATTGAAAAAACTTACTTTTACCACTTACCTCGTATAGAGATTTGATCAAACTAAAGGCGTTTTTCGTGTTAATACGGTTCAAAACATTTTAAAAACATTTGAATACCTATCTCTATCTAACTCTTATATTTATATTGTCATTTCAAATGCGGTTTAAACCATTCCGATGAATACGGTTAACACGAAAAAATGACTTAAATTAACTGCTGTAAATTATCCTCATTACCCTTAAACTTCGAAACAATGTCAAAGCTTTGTTATTCAAAAAGCATTTAAGTACATACAAAGACGATGTGGTATATTAATCTAATAAATAATAGTTTAAAAAACTAAAAAACACGCTTTTATATGCAACCGAACTAAAAATTAGAAAATAATTTTTCATTACAAAGAGTTTGTCACTTCAGAATAAAAGCGTGGGGTGCTTAATATATTAAATGTTAATATAATATAGCACCCCACGCTTTTATTCTGAAGTGACAAACTCTTTGTAATGAAAAATTATTTTCTAATTCTTAGTTCGGTGCATATAAAGCGTGTTTTAGTTTTTTAAACTATTATTTATTTTTCATTTTTAGTTCGATATGCATGTATGTATGTATGTATGTAAAAATGCTCCAGTTTATTCACTAAAAATTCCTTCGCCATTTTGTCAAGAGTAGTATTAGGATCTGTAAAGGAATTTATTTATCCTGGCGGTCCTAATCAGGATAACGGGATACTGTTTTTAAATTATTGCATTGTCATCGGTCCTTGATACGTGTGCAAAGTTTCAAAGAAATTGAATCGCTGGAAGTTGGTAAAAATTAGGCTCAAAGATTCCGTTACATAGATAGATAGATAGATAGATAGATAGATACAACCCAAGCTAATAAAAGCGTGTTAAAAAGGGTTTTAAGTTTTAAACTTATCGAACCACAAAAAAGCAAAAATTTACGTTTGTTTTTGAATTAATCTAAATGCACTTAAATGTTTTATGGATAACAAAGCCTTGACATTTTTTCGAAATTTAAAAACAATATGGATAATTTACGGCAGTTAATTTAGTTCGATCTAATCTCTATACGAGGTGAGTTGGAAAACTAAGTTTTTCTTTTAATTTTGTAATTTAAGGCTCTGCTTTTAAAATATGACATATCTTTTAATTCCAAACAATTTTTTAAATATTATTAATCTCAAAGTTCAAAAATATAAGTAGTTTTCTCTTGTGTCATATTCGTTAATTTGCACCTACCTCGTATACGCTATGGTTTATTTAAATTTTGATTAGTGTTTTGTGAGTTTCGCCGTATGCAGAGATTTATCAAGAAGACATTTTTTGAGAAATAAAAAAATTAAAAAATTCCATATGGTTCAATATTTATGGCGGTCACTGGATAATATACACCATTATACTACAGTGCATTTCTTTATTATCCCCCCTTTGATTTTTAAGCCAATGAATTTTAAAAATTAAAACTTTGGGATATGAAATTAGGAGCTTTAAAATGACGTCACTATACCTCTCCCCCTTTCCATTTAATTTATTCCCAAAATAGCGCCCACCAGCCTTTTAGAAATTTTCTTCTGTCAATTTCACTTTAAAATATAGATAGTAATTATGCATCAATTTTATATTAAAGTTTAAATTTTTAAATTGATCGGTTTTAAAAATAATGGGGGGTGTTAAAGAAATGCACTGTATAATATTAAATGTAAATCTGCATATCGATGGTGTGAGTTGCATACACTAACATATAATTATATACAAGAACTTTTTATGCACACAAGTAACAAGTAATCGTCTTAAAAGTACCTAGACTAGAATTATGGCACATTTTTAAGCTTTAAAGCTTATATAACTTAAAAAATGATTTTTGCAGTTACAACATTTCTGAACCTGAACTACCTAAACCATCCATATACACACCATTATTATATATTTTATAATACAAATGTAAATTTATAATATGTACATGTACAGGGTACGCAAAATTGGGCGTTTTTATGGGTTATTTTAATTATTACTGGAGTTATTAAAGAACCTATATATGTGTTATGGGCTCGATTTTGAAAAAACTTAAAATGGCGTAGTTTTTAAATAATAATTTAGAATAATAATTAAATGTACAAATTAAAATACTTTTCAAGATTTATACTAACCTGTGTTTTTACTTTTAAAATTATATTTACTTTTAAAAGTATAAACACAACAAATAAACACATATACATTGTATATGCTCATCACTAAAATGTTTCTGTTTTTTTTAATATAATTATATAAGATTTAACTTTTTTAGGCCTGTCATTACAATTCAATATATATATATATATATATATATATACACCTTTTTAAAAATATGCTACAGACTAACAGGCTTTAAAAAATAAAAAAACAAATAACCTATTAGCATCATCCCCATATAACCAAATTTAAAAAGTTAGACAATTAAAAAAAAATGAATCTTTCACAAAACCACACATTTATTTACTGTATTTATACTTTTAAAAGTATAAACACAGGTTAGAATAAATCGTAAAAAATATCTTAACTATAACGTTTAATTATTATTTCAAAATATTATTGTAAAGAAGGTGTTTTTACGGGACACGCTTAAAAACAAATAATATAATTCGAATATTTTTAAAAACTACAAGAGATAATAATACAATGGTATACATAATTGTCATCGTAGTTACAAAGGCTATTATTTGGTAAAAATATACAAGGTGTTCCACAAGAAAAAACATCAAGTTGGCATCGTAACTTCTTAAAGAAACCCTGTAAAAAAATCAAATAATTTCTGTAGATTCTATTAAAAAGTTCTACAAAAACTGCCTTTATGGTTTATTGCTATTTCTTGTATTAAAGCATAGGTATATAGGGTAAAATCAAAAACGTCAATTTTTCAATTTACCCTCGTATCTCTTCAATAAATAATTTTATTAAAATTCTAACTACGCCATTTTTAGTTTTCCTAAAATCGAGCCGATAACACCTACATCGGTTTTTAAATAACTCTAGTAATAAATGAAATCCATAAAAACACCCAATATTGCCCACCCTGTTCATCTATTATTGTGTAAATTTGGACAGCAACCTAGACGTCTTCAGCTTTTATTGAAACAGTAAGTAAATAAAAAAATAAATATTTTTTAAAATTCATCCTCTTTTATGACAGGGGAGAGCAAGTGCACCCCCTTGCACCTTGCTGCCGGCGCCCAAAGAACTGTGCAGGATGCAGTAGCAGAGAAAATAGAATTTAACTTAGTTTTGAATCTAGTCGTATGAAGATGTAAAAATGGCATCTCAAACTGTCATTTCTAAAAATTTCCACTTTATGAATTGAGTAAAACATTATAAACAACAACAAATATAAAAATGGTTAAAAATTTTATATGTTAGTTTTTATTTTACCAAGGTAAAAAATATTGACTTGGTAATTAGTATTATCTGTAAATATTTTTATTATATTTATTTTAGAAAACGGTCCTTCGATCCTCGGTAGTCTTAGACCGCTGGTGGAAAAGTATTATTTCTTCGCCGCGTTTAGACTTGGACAAAACTTGGAGCAGACGCACCAGCTATGAGAATTATATTCCCCTCAGTCATTCATGCTTCACAAGCGCTGCATTTATCCGACTGTTGTGATAAAATTGTAACCCAGAGAGTACAATGGCAAGAATTTAAGTTTACGTTGAAATTTTCAACAGGAACCCAATTACCTAAGTACAACCCAAAATGAACTGTTAAAGAAGCAAGCCACCTTATTTGGTGCAGAAGAAAACAGTTAAATTATTTTTTAAGTAGTTGAGAAGTGACCTAACCTAACTTTGCTGCAGTCGAGAAGTGCAGTGCATCAAGACCAGGGCAGTTTTTTTGTGCAAAGTGATGTTCACAGTTAAGTTATTTAGTTTTTAGTGTGTTCCAGTATAAGTTCGAGGGAATACCGGAAAGTTTGGCCCCAAAAACAAAATGTCTTTCAACATTGGTAAGTAAAAAGTTTGTAAACTAATAGGTAAATTTTGTTTTAAAAATTCTCGATTTTTGTTTTACACACTGTCGGTGTGCTGAGATATATTGTTTGTTTTTAATGTTTACATCACTTACTGTGACCGTTAAATATCCTGCCAGTATTAGTCATACATTCTTACTCTAACCTCTTTTACAAACACAAGGATAATAAATGATTTTGGTAAACAAAGTGCACATGACAAAATTGTTACACATACCAAAAGTAATACCCATCATAAATCTAAAGTTTTTTCAAGAATAATATTTCTCACACATTGGAAATACATCCATACATACACTATATGAGATACTTACATTAAAAAAACCTTTAACAATATAATTTCTGTCGAAATTATTATGATTTGTATAAGTTAGATTGGTTATAAATATAGTGGGTATCCGTTAAAATCACATCTTGTTAATATTAAGTCTGTCAAATATACAACACGTGACCAAAATTTCATTTTTTTAAATCTCACACATGCCAAAAATAACACGTCTCACAAATAAAATAATTGTTAAAATTTATAATTTTTACACGTATCATAAATACGAAAAATATGAAAATTACAGGGTATGTGCTTAGCCCTAATGACCCCTTTGAATTAGCAGATCTGAAACAAATTAAAGGAAAACCCCAAAAATTTAAAATGTATATATACCTACCTACGTTTCAGTAGGAAGTCTACGACCATTGTTATTGGCTTGCTTGTCCTGTATCAAAGTAGGACTATCAATATTTATATTTGTGAAACTGCTGTTTGAGGTAACATCCTAAAAAATACGATATCTGTCAAATTTTGACGCATCTTAGAAATGACCTACATATAAAACACGACACGACTTTTCGAAAAGTTCAATCTGCTAAAAAACACCCGAGAGTAAAATATAAAATTAACAAAATATACTGTGTGTAAAACATTACATTTATTGAAATTCAATTTAATTTACAGGGTGTCCAAGAATAAGTGGGCAATCTCTCAGATTTATATAGAACACATGAAAATAATGTGACAAGTTTCTATCAAAATTTTTCCTAAAGCCCCTCTTTACAAAAATATGTGCGCTTAAAGGACGCCGCTAAAATTCGGTTTCATTCAATAACTTTTATAGTTCTTGGTATTATAATATAATTTTTTAACATGATAAATACTAGTTAGGACTCCTTAAAATGGTATCATTGTAAAATATGTGTCTTCATTAGTTTGAAAGAGGCGGACTAACCCTTACACAATAGTGTTAAATATTTTTACATCCTGTATAATAAAGAAATAAAAAAGTATTTTTGGGTAGCTTAAACCCTTAGCCAGAAAAAAGGTACTCCTATTTGATGTCGATAAATTAAAGCGTTTTAGATAAAAACAAGTTTTTCCTTAGTGGGGACATCTAAAAACATTTGGTTATTCTACAGATTATTATGTTGCAAATGGTACTAAAAACGTACCAAAAGATATTTTTTCGAAAACGCTTGACTTTATCGACATCGGATTAGAGTACCTGTTTTAGCTAAGGATTTAGGCTATTAAAAAATTATATTTTTATTCGTTTATTATACAGGGCGTAAAAATAATTAGTGCTTTTGTGTCAGGGTTAGTCCGCCACTGGCTAACGTACCGAATGCAAATGTTTTACAAGGACACTATTTTAAGGAGTCCCAACTAGTTTTTACCATATTAAAAAAGTATTTTATTATGCCCAGTACTATAAAAGTTATTTTAGAAAAATCGATTTCCAGTGGCGTTCTCTAAGGGTGCTTTAGGAAAAAAACTTTTAAAAACTTCTCACATTATTTTTACGTTTTCTATATAAATCTAAGAAATACCCACATATTCTTGGACACCCTGTATAAATAAAATAAAGGTAGGGGTGACCATGACTAAAAATTTTGTCTTGACAGTTTTTTGACAACTTTTGTCTTTTCTTAGTTCAAAAAATTTAAAGAGTCTTTATCATTTTATAAAAATTTAATCATTTCTGTACAATAACCGTTTTTAAAAATTATATAAATCTATTAGCATTTTAAATTACTTTATTCTTTATTAATTGCCAAGAAATTTTGAAACTCTTTCTTGTTAGATCATTTTAGTAGTCTTGATATTTTTAAAATTTTAAGAAATTTGCCTCCCCTAAACGGAGGTATGCCCTGCATATGTACATACATGATATGCTTATTATTTGTGATTCGTAAATACATGCGATTTTATTGAAATTTTTTTTTACCATAAGTACTTGTATTACTTTATTTATATATCCAAAGGCACCTATGAAAAACATTTTCTTTGGTATCCTTGCATAAAATTTATGTTACCATACACCCGAGCATACGCCATGTGCATTGTGTATTGTTTTCAAGGAAAAGTATAAATTTCAAACAACATAATAAATTTTGTCGCGACTGAACTGCCAGCCGTGCCAAAACTTTAAAACGAGTTTATTACATAAACGGTAAAAAAATCAATATATTTGAAGCTCTCCCAATTAACAACAAACAAAAAGTTGAACAGGAATGCTATAAGTTTTAAAATCGCAGAAATATGTATATTAATTAGCTCTTGGTTTCTTCACTTTAGATACCGAAAATACCTGTTTTGTCACCTAGGAAATATTCATAGTACGTTTTTATTGAGTCGACTTTGCCTATTGGTACTGCTAAAAGTTTTCTTATTAGTCTAAGAGCCCGTGAGCGGCAGATCTTCGTTATTTTGTAAAAGCTGAAAGTTTGTCAGTGGATCCTCCCAACATAGGTAGAAGCAATGGGAGACTATGAAGTTTGACTCATAGTGGCTTTGGCAGGTACAAGGTACCAAAGGTTAATGAATTGAAACTTTTGACAGTTCGAACCTCTTGACAGACAAATATTTTGGGGTGGGCTTTTACAAAACGACGAGAGGTAAGTTTCAATTCATTACCCGTTGGTACCTGGTACCTGTCTTAGCCACTATCATGGTCTACCATGGCTTTTACCTATGTTGGGAGCATGTACTGACAAAATTTCAGCTTTAACAAAAATACGAAGGTCTGCCGCTTAGGGGCTCTTACTCAATAAGTGTTTGTACTGTTTTTACCTTAGTTTACCTAAAAATATTTGATATACTTTTAGCATCATGTATTTAGTTGCTGTCTTTAAAAATTAGATTTTCGGAATCTCAAATTCTGCTTAAATCGGCCCAGTTTTGTCGTACACCCAGTTGCCCCCTGTGCAACTAGGTGTACGACAGGTTGTACAAATTAAGAAGATTCGACCGACGAAACGATAATTGCATAAACAGTGGCGTTATCGTTTAGCAAGTTGTACAGTAGGTCAGTGGCGGATTAACATTTTTGCCGCCCGTAGGCTATTCATCTTTGCCGCCTTTGACTGGTGATACCCTAGTCCACAATCATGTTAAAAAAAAATTTAAAGAGCAAAAGAAAGGTATTTACCTAAACATGCGCCTTAAAGCAAACAGCACACTATCGCGAAACGGAAGGGAATGGAAGCGAACGGAAATTTTTAAACTATATAACTAAATGGGAGTCCGCACACTATCGCGGATTGGAATACCGAGGAACTCCCATTTAGTTATATGCTTTTAAAATTTCTGTTTGCTTTCATTCCGTTCCGTTCCCCGATAGTGTGCTGTCTGCTAATACTAGTAGGGGACCCTACGATGCTAAATGGAGATTTACTCTAGCGTCATAGAGACCTATTGGGTTGCAAAGTTTAAATGATGAAAAAATGTTATTTCGGCTTGTGGAAATTGTTAATATCGTATCTGAATATACAGGGTGTTTCCTAATTGCGGTAAGAAAATTAAAGGGAATATTCCTGAGTCCATTTTGTAAAAAAGATCATATAAACATAAGTCCGGAAATGCTTTGTTTCTAAGAGTCAGGGTGGTAAACTTTAAAAAGAAAATCGGGTTTTTAATAATATCTGAAATATGCCTTTTCGGATTTTAATAAAATTTGGCTGTGGTATTTATTAAAATAGGAAGTTAATTTAGCCCTAAACTAATTTAGTTAGTGAAACCACGGGCGGCGTAGGACGCATCTGAGCTATTATTATTGACAAAAAATGTACGCCACTGGCCCTTTTGCAAATTTTTGTATCTTCATATTTTTACGTAGCTTGCTTAGTTTTTAAGAAAAAAAAACCCGCTAAACTGCATATTCCTGGACCATACTTAAAACATAAAGGCATTTTTTCTTTTAAAAATTAAGTATTATAACTTCGTATTAGCAATTATGTAACAACAGCAACAAATACTTAATTAAATGACATTTATATCTGGACTGGAAAAAGTGTTTTAGAATTTTTTAGGTTTTTTAAAAGTTTAACACCCTGTATCATGAAAACGAAAAATTCGAGGACCCATGTTTATACGAATTTCTTTCATAAAATTGGCTCAGGAATACGCTCTTAAATTTTCTTAGCGCAATTAGTAAACACCCTGTATATTTTTCGTTATCCTTGAATTATTTTTTCAAAATAAAAAAATAGCCATGCTCAAGATTGTCAAAATGACGGTTTTTTACCAATTTGTTAAATTGTTGGATTAGTGAAATATACACTGTTTAGCACAGTGGCGTAGCTAGGGCAGCAGGGGCCCAGGGGCAAAAAAATAAAATGAGGCTTCTTTGGAAGAGCCAAAAAAAAGTCCTTCCCTTTATTTTTTAATTGCATTTCTTTTCAGTATTCCCTGGGGCCCATTTTCAACTCCCAGAAGGGCCCCCTAAGTTTGGGGGCACTGGAGCAATGCCCCACCTAGCCCCATAGTAGCTACGCCATTGGTTTAGCATGAATGTAATTAACTCACCTTATTTTAATCAGATGCGCTCGAAAATTTCTGAAGGATATATATGTGTTTTTACGATCGGCCTTGTATACGGGGCTCATATTTGGTTGAGTAATTATACGGGTACAAGGTATCCTCCGATATATTAATCTGCCGCGCTAAAGTTTATCCCGATATCCCCCTCTTAGGCTCCCCTACCATAATAAAGCATGTTCTATTTTGTTTTTTTGTAAATAAAATATTAATGTACTGAGTCTGCCGCCCTTAGCCTGCTGGTAAATCCAGCACTGCAATAGGTGGATATGTCTGTGAGCAAAAGACTATGCATCTTGCTGCCCCGAACTTAAAAAAATAATACCGCATCCTCGAGTGAAAAAGTATATTTGTGTGAAAAGTTAACAAACAAAAAAATCTAATATTTTTTATATTATAAAATTGTTTATTACTTTTTTGGGATCGCAAACAAATGATATCGTACTGTTCTTGCCAACTTAAGCTTAAGTTCTACCTTAAAAAGTTTTAAAAAATAATGTATATATCCCTCTGAGATATTTTGTAATAAATTTCTATATAAAAATATTATCAACACATATGGCAAGTAGTAAACGGTTAAATTGTTTTGTAGGTGGGACAAAGTATTTGTTATACAATTTCATTAAAAAAAATGACCACGTAGGAATTATTCCAGTTCTAAACGCCTTTTTGCTCGTGTGTATGGATATCTAAACAACAAGCAATGTACAAATTAAGATGATAAAATATGCGCGACAATAACGCAAGTTGCATAACATTTAAGGCTGTTAGAACATGAACGTATAATAATCTCACATGCAAATTATGAAAGTATCACCTAAAAGATTAAGCTTCACCCCTGGTGACCCTCTTCCCTTGAAAGCAGATAGTTGTCTCCCCGGTGGCGCAGTAAACAGAGCCTTGATCTCCGAAGCCAAAGTCTCCGGTTCGAGCCCTAGCCGGGTAGTAGTTATTTAAAATAACGCCCGTGGTACTACGGCGTTGTCTACAAGGTGGTGTGAAATGCATGTTTCAGTGCTTAGACAACGTTGACGGAACAGGGGAAAAGACGGGTATAACATTAATAACCCGACACCCTAGGTACTCTAATACTTAGGCGTAAGCCTTGGTGGACTGTCAAAAAGATGGGAATTATGATTCTTGTAATCCCGGAACTCAAAAACGTCAAGATCTGCAAAATCCACATTAAAATTCATTCTTTATACCGAAGAAAGAAAAAGATTGTACTACAGAATAAATATTAACAATTAATTGTCATAGCATTCGTACAGAATTTTACCATTTTCTTATGATGTACATTTTAAATTATAATTAAAAAATTAAATTTAACTATCATCAATTGTCACTTGTTTTAAAGGATTAACTTGTCATGCAAAGTTTTATTATATAGTACACTTTGAAAAGGTCAGGGCCCCTCTTTTCCTAGTTAGAAAAATTCAGACAAAAAAGTCGTCACTCGCCAAATGGGACCCCTTTTAACTTAACAGGATATACTTTATCAAGATGGGGGCCCCCTTTTGTATTTTAGTACTAAAAAATAACAAAAAGCCCTCACAACAACGCTCCTAAACCTTAATATGAACCTTATTTTGTATAAGGACCAGCATTTGGGGGCCCCTCTAAATGGGGTGGACCGCCCCCCTTGGTACGCTAGTGTATGCAAGTATAAAAAGCGTTCATGGTGATTCTTGAAGTACTGTCCCTAAACTACTCCTCCCAAAATTTTCTAAGTAATATAATTCAGGCGGATTATATGTAGTATGTAGAGTTTAACGTAGATTAAAAGACTGCATTTTAGTTCACTTTAAACACCCCCGATTAACAAGAATAAAACGTAATGGTATAGTATTATTTTTAGAAAACAAGAAATGCATTATTTGTTTTTTATTTACTAAAAATAATAACGACATAACATGAGATAATGAACCATATCGTGAAGCGTGTATTACACAAGTTTTTAAATAGAAAATCAAGTAGAAATTAAATGAAGAACAAGTTTTTTTAAATTTTTTATTTCGTAAAAGGTTGCTTAGGACTAAAAACACAAATGTGGCTAACTTTGTCCCCAACAAACAAATTATTTAAATTGTGAATATGAATCAAAATTAGTGTGTTTATAGTTCTTTTCACGATCTAAGGAAGTGACTTGACATTACCTGAAAACTCTGTACGACTTTTGGGTCATTTTTATTACTTTATTTTATTGCAATGTATTATTTGCAGGTGATCAAAAATACCGGCAATAATGGCAATATATACCTGATGGTAACTTATAAGTACAAAAGAAATCTTTATTCGACACAATCTGAAATACTGTCAGTTATTAAGTTCCGCAGTGATAGGGTATTTAATGATGTTCAGTGCAAAAGCTGTAGCCGAAAATGTTTCAGCTAAAGCAAAAGTAATTATTGTTCGTTTATTAAATCCGATCGAGTTGGTATGGCATAAACTTAAGTCTAATATACGCGCGCACAATACACCAACTTTAAATCCCAGTGTAATTATTGTACTGATAAAGACAAAACTCGAAAATCTAACCATTAAAAACTGGAGAAACTGTACTGAACAAGCAAAAAAAATGAAGACTCTTAACGCGTTATGTATATAAATGTTACTAGCCTAGATCCTGTAAAAAGCATTATTATTAATTTGAAAGATATTAGTGATGGCGAAATTTATTTAGAGTAAGTTATGGTATTTTTAATTCCAAACCAACTTTACACATTGGTATGTACCTCTTTTTTCATCAGGTATAGTGCGGCCCTGCACGGTAAATCCAAAAAGTTTTATGATTTTATTGCATCCCAAGCCTAAGTCAGGTCAAGCCACTTTCTTAGATTGTAAAGAACTATACACAAAATAATTTTCAAAACGTCAACTCGCTTATTTTCTGAGGCAAGAATTTGGCCCGCGTAGTATGTCTTAGCTTAAGAATTTTCACACTAAATGTTTTAGGCCATTGCTTAGCGATAAAATATATTTATGATTTGCCTTAATGGAATGTATGTAGGTAAATGGTAATTTATGAGTATAGGTATAGTGCCCCTCCTATTACCGTGTACCTAGATATTTCACTACCTGACTAAAGCATGGCCAATTTATTATTTACAATACTTAAAAATTTCCACCTGTTTGCGCCTAGAGCTTAGTGGCTACATTCTTAAGGCTAAAGTCTTCGCCTTATGATAGGTATACCACATAAATACTTCCGCGTTGGATGCAACGCTCACTGCCTTTGACCAGAGATTCTGCTCTCTCGTTTTGTTAAGAGAATAAACTCTTTTTCTCTTACTTCTACTCATATGGATCATCATGAAGTCACTAACTTCAAACATTATTATTAAAAAACGAATACTTACAGGTCTGGCCACACATAACTGCACCAAGGCCGCACCGAGTCCGGATTCAAATTGATATAGGAAAGTGGGGCAGATTAATTCTGAAAATTCGAAAGCAATTTTCGTACTTTCAAAAATATAAAAAAGCATTTGTGTTTAAGTAAGTCTACTGTTTTATGTATGTAGATCTCCTTGTTTAAATAATACAGATTTTTATACTTATCTCGGTTCCTTTTATCCAAATTTTGAGTGTAGTATAGGTTACCTTTATTGTGAAGGTTTATTTTACGATAAGGTGTAATTTAAAGCGTAGTAAAACAGACTCATATTACTGCAATTTTATTAAATACGAAACTTTGTACCGCGTCCCCTATATTTCACCGGCAAGACGCACTGGCTGCGGGTTCCTTGCGATTATGTGCGGCTAGACCTTTTATATCTTCAATTAATAATTTTTAGTTTTTGAAAACAATCGTAAGAAAAGTATGGTTGTTATTAAATAAGATTCTCACTCAAACTGCGGTCGGGATAGGAATACGTGTTAAGGTCTGGCCACACATAACCGCACCGAGGCCGCACTAGATTCACAATGATAGAGGCAGAATAAATCCAAAAATTTAAAAGCACTTTTTATGCCCTTAAAAATGTAAAAGCATTTTGTCAAGCTAAGTCTATTGTTTTATGTATGTATACCTAATTGTTAAATTAAAACAGATTTTCCTACTTATCTCTGTTCTTTTTATTCAAACTTTGAGTGTGTTATAGGTGTGTTACTCTATTTATCAACGTTTATTATATGATCAGGTGTACCTAATTTAAAACGTAGTTTACAGGCTCATATTACTGCAATTTCAATAAACGTAAAACTTTTGCTTTTGTTTCCGAAAACGAAGTTTCTGAATATGCTTTTTATAAATAATTGTGCTACCCAATCTTTCCAAGACATTTATTTTTTGTCCGTGACCCTGATTATACTTATATTTTTACGAAATTCATAATTCAGTGTAAGGAAGTTGCTGTAACCTCATAGAGAGCATTTTACTTAAGTTCGATAAATATTATGTTAAAATCTTACCATATTTTGTTGAGTAACCATGAGCAGCGAGACGCACGGCTAAGCTACACTTCGGGCTCGTTGCGGTTATCTGTGGCCAGACCTTTAAATGTACGGTTGCTAATATACAGTGCATTCCAATAAAAACGAGCCACCCTCTATATAACTAAGTTATCTGTTCACACAAAAATTATCAATATCATATTTTATAAAATATTGCACATTAGGTGATATATCTACGCACCAAATTTTAGTTTGATATTCTAAAAAATAAAAAAGTTTCAGGGGCTAAAGACACTAGTTATTTAAAGTACATTTTCTCGGAAACTACTACACCGAATTTTAAAAACGACGAAAACTAAAGTCGTTTAAAAAAAATTAAAACCCTTAAAATAAGGTACCACCTAATCCCCTTTCCCATTTAAACTTTTGAAGTTTATGTTGGTGCAGGGAGGAAATAACCTTAAACAAGAATATTTTTACGCAAAATGTGTCCCCGTAAAAATGAAAATTGACATGTTTTACGATTTTGTTAAATGTATACAAATAACCGAATTATAGGGGTGGCTTGTTTTAATTGGAATGCACTGTACATGGTGTCCTACCGGAAGCTGCCCCAATCGATTTCTCATAAAGTACTCTTTGGAAAATTTTGAAAATTTGGTTACTTTATAAAGTCTGTGTGGGGACATACAACTAAAATATTTTGACAGCCTAATGTCAACTTTCTTATTTTAAATAGAACACCCTATGTATTATTTATTTTTAAGATTCTGCGTAAAATTCCAAACATAATTTATGTATAATCTATACCTAAGTCCAACCGGTTTTGACTTATGTTAAATTTTATGTCCAAAATGACGTTTGCAAGCCATTACATGACCATCAATTTCTTTTAAACAAAAGCCTTTAATATGAGTTATGGTTTAGGGTTGGGTTCCTTGTAAATGAAGAGTCTTTTTAGTAGACTGTATCGATATTTTCACAACCAATAAATATAGAATGGTTAAATAATCGTTAAAAATTATAACAAAAACCTTGAAAGTCAATTTCTTTTCAAATTAAAACCCCTATCTTTTTTTTTACCCTATCCTATTAGGCGTTAAAAATAAGGGTAAGTTTAGTATGAGGATGTCTATTCCAAAAATTTATAGTTTTCGAAATATTAACAATATAATATTTATCTAGTCTCACAATGCATTTAAGAACGGGTAGGTACGGGGTAGTTGGCTGTGACGCCGCATTTTGTTCTTAAGGCCAACTAGAAGCCAAACTTAGCCAAAGCCAAAAGCATTGTTAGAGTAAATAAATAATACATTCTTAATATTTTAAAAACTATAAATTTTTGAAATAGACATCCTTATACAAACTTATGCTTATTTTTAGTGCTCATTAGAATAAGGGAAAAAGGATCGGAGTTTCCATTTAAAAATATTGACTTTCAAGGTTTTTGTCGTAATAATTTTTAACGATTTTTTGACCATTTTGTATTTATTAATTTTGAAAATATTAGTACAGTCTGCTAAAGTAAGCCCAACTCATATTAAAGGCTTTTGTTTAGAAGAGATTGATGGTTATGCAATGGCTTGAAAATGTCATTTTTGACATAAAATTAAAAAAACGGTTTATACTTGGGTATAAAATATTACACATAAATAAGGTTTAGAATTTTGCGCAAAATCTAAAAAATAAAGAATATATAGAGTGTTCCATTTAAAATAAAAGTTGACATTAATTTCCGTTATAACCGGAAGTGGTAGAGCTTTCAAAATATTTTAGTCGTATGTCCCCCACTGACTGTATAATGTTACAAAATTTTTAAAATTTTCCAAAGCGTCCTTTTCAAGAAATCGATTGCGCAGTTCCGGTGGAACACCCTGTATATTAGAGCCACACGGACTATTAAAAAATCCTTCATATAAAGGACATTTTAGAGTATATTTATTCCACAATTTAAAGCCTTAAAGAATGTACTATGAGGTTTTTTCTAGTATAGTATAGTAATATAATTGAGTTTTTAATTTATTTTGTTTCTATAATTTTATGCTTTAATGTTTTCTTACACAAAACCATTTGGCTTCCAACTTAAAAATTAGTGATTGACCTGACTCCTTATGAGGGAGGTATAACAATTTTATTATCTACTCTTTAAAAACTCTGATATGCATTTTCAGAAATCATATTTTTATTGAAACAGATAAGAGACGAGAGAGAGAGCCGAGCATCCTAAGTCCTTGAGGATTCTTTCCTAATATTTAAAATTCGCAAAAAGCAAATGACCGTTTGCAAACGAACACATATTAAAAGCATACATAATACCTGTATTTAATAAGGATATGTAGCGTACATCTGTATTCTAACGACCAAAAGGTAAACACGGAATTTTCGTGACAAGCTAAACAAAATCTAATTGCCCATCTAATTAAGATGGTAAAGTTGACTTTTAACCGCGTAATGTCTAAATTGCCGCTTCTTGATCCTTTCTCTAATTTTTTTAAATTCAGGCTATTTTCATAGTACGGGGAACTGTTTGAAGTTCGGTTGTTTAATTTGTGAGAAAGTGCAAATCCTAATATCATATTTGTATATCAATAACCTTCTAAATGTCATGTGACTGTTTACTGCTAAACAAAATTCAATGCTTTTAGTATAAATATATACAAATTATAAATGTGTATTTTTTTAGTAACATTAGACAGTAGCACAAAAAAATAACACTCCCTTAACTACTACTACTATATTTTTGTCCGTGATCCATTTTATTCCAAATGGATTTCGGGTCCCCAGTCAAATTGGCTGAAAATTCAGTATGTTGTAGTTCTCGACCTTCTGATTAAAAGTTGTCATTGGCCCAACGAGATCCAAGTTTCCAAGATATACTGTGACCGCCAAAATTTGGACACATGGATTTTTTATTTTTAGAAACTCTGCTTATCCAGTAACCTTAAAATCATTTATGACATCCGACTAACGGCCGTCGCGTCGGTTAGGGGATAATTAATAAAAATTAATTTAACATAAATATCAAAAGCAACGCTAGTTGCTATAATGTCTAAAAAGTTATTTGAAAAATGTGTTTAAAATTTAATTTTAGACGGATGAGCAAAATTTGAAATGGTAATTAAAAAAAACTTTAAAGGATACTGGTACGTATTAGGTCAATTAATTTGACCGCAATTTTTCACTGTATTCTACGTAAAAAGTTATATAGGAATCCGTTTTTACTTTTTGATAAGTTGTGAGTTAACTGAAATACAATGGGTACCTGAAAATTCAATCTTTCCAATATTGCCCTGTAGCTAATAAATCAAGTGGGCTATAACGGCATCTTTTGTTTCACAACAAAGTAGCTCAGGTTCGCGAAAACCGCAAGGTTTTATCCTTATTAATACCTGAGAGATCCCGCAGTTTCAATTAAAATAGGACACCCTGTATATATTGAAAACAAATCATAGGATCACGTTCGGCCAATGATAACTTTTGAAGTCAAGAACTACAACATAGTGAATTTTCACCCAATTCGACTGGGACCCAAAATCCATACGGTTAGTGCGAGGTCCTAAAATATACACTTTTGTCCGAGAAAACGCAGGGATAGGTTTCCGTCTTCGAGGGATAAACTACTCAGAAATTATGGTGTACAAGCAGATGGAATTATGTGAAATTGGATAAGGTTAAGTGAAATTGTGATGAAATTATGTGGAATTGTTGTGGAATTTGTGGAAATGTCCTTAAATTTTATTGCTGAGTTTAGTGTTATCTCTTCTTTTGTGGTTAGTTTATAAGTGATAAACTTTTATTGCTGTTCAATTTTTGTGACAATAATAAATTTGTTATTGATAAAAAAAAGTTGCTTTAGCAGAAAACAGGCTTTAGTGCTCCACTGTATATCATGAATGTCTAAAATTTAAGTGGAATTATGGTGGAATTATAATATAAAGAAGTGGAATTGTGGTGCACACATTTTCGGCAGTAGTTTTTCTCGAGGGGTAAACCACTAAGGAATACACACAAAATACAAGCAGATGGAATTGGATGGAATTATGTGGAATTGCGTGAAATTGGGAAAATTAAAGTGGAATTGAGATGGAGTTGTGTGGAATTCTTGTGGAATTGTGTTTAATTATATGTAATTGTAATCCTAATTTCACCTTGTTTCTTGCATTCATTCCTTTAAAGTAAAAACTGTTTTTCTATTCAATTTTTTTATAAAAAGAAATTGCAAAAAGGGCGCCACTTAATATACTAAATTTCTATAATTAAAGTGGAACTGTCATGGAATTGTATGGGGTTGTGATGGATTTTGTGGAATTGTGGTGTACATATTATTGTCAGTGGTTGACCCTTCGGCCGTTATTTAGAAGAACCAGGCTACCTCATTAGATGCAAGATATGTTTTTTTCATAACCTCTTGTCGGAAAAATTTGGGTTGTAGGGTAGGTTTTTGGGGGTTTAATTATAGTTCCATTTCTTAAAGGTTTGTTTCATTTTCTTCAGTTTATCGATCGATGGACTAAAAGACGGACATGGTTAAACGTTTAAAAAAAAGTGTATCTTAACAAGGCAAACTTCCTACTTTGTTTATTTTTCCATCAGTGGCGTATGGCGCATCTTTATTGTTATGATAGTATAATACAGTAAACTCTCGATATAGTGAACTAATTAATGCACGGCCAGTTCACTATTTTGATTTGTTCACAGTTGCGAAATTTTAATAAAACAACATTGTTACTTAAAACCAACAGAGCTTTATGGATATTATTCACAAAAATAATGTTTTTAACACACTAACAGCAGTTAAAAGTTTTTTAAACTTGTTATTTTTGTTTGTATTTGTTGATTGTTTAACCCTGGTCCTGGGTTGTATTAAAGGGCTTACATTAGGAGGCATCTAGATCACGAAAACTGAACCATTTTTTAACTCTTCTGCCGGTGGGTGGCTTGGTGCATTATCCAGCAAAAGTACTGCCTTGACGATGTTCACTATTTGGAGTAGCTCACTATAGGCCGTCTTCACTACATCGAGAGTCTGCTGTATTTTTACTTGAGAAAAGCAAGACGTTACTATTTTGTTTTATATTAATTTTAATTATGTCAGACAGTATTCTAATTTTATTCAGACATCACAGTATTTGTAAGGAAGTTCAGAAGCTCAAGTACATCGACTTCTGCTATAGACAAGTACATTTGTGTAAAAGTTGTTCTTTAATACTTGTTTTTTAGTAACAACTCATTTATTTAAACATTCTTGAAAAACAGATTACTAGATGTAATATCTTAAATATAACTTTTCAAAAGCGTAAAAACATACACAGTACTAAATACATAAGACTTATAAAACCAAGTAAAAGGTAGTAGTTTGCATAAATTTATATTTATCATTTGGACCAACAAGTTTTTACATCCATATTTTTTGAATATTAAATCTAGAATCGTATAATTGCGTCATATCCAATCGACTATCGATTTATATCGATTTTCGATCAGTTCGATAAAATATTCTTGTATGTCTCTTGCATTTTGAATTCAATGAATGTTACTTCTTGGAAGGAATTTGTATAATAAGCATTTGACGGCTATAGTCATCAAGCTACCAATACTGTGTTTTTCGGTTTTAAATTTGCCAAACATTCTCTTCCGGCAATTCGAGTATTTCTAAAAATATACTCCTACCCCCGTTGCTATCCTGGTAAAATACACCCTAACATTTTAAGATCCTTTGAAATGTTTTATTTAGGATAAATAAATAAAATTAAATATTTACAAGAAACTACAAATAAATAAAACAAAATATATTCCCTAAGGCAATCTAAAAGTTTTGTTACTCGTGTTAAACTGCTTTTAAGATATTTTGATTTCGATAAGATATATTATTCAAACGTTAACAAGCAATTATGCATTAATAGTCGCAGGGTAACTGTACTTTACTTGTTTGATTTTTTTGTGACATGTTGCAAGCTATAGACAGACGACGACGGTCGTTAAGCAGGAATGTTCAATTATTTTTGCTTTTCTTGCATATTTTGGATAGCAGGAGAGTTTAACGCGGAATATGGAAGTAGTGTATTAGTTAGATATATATTTTGCGTTTATAAACGCTTATTTTACATTTAAAGGTGTATTAAATATTGGTGCTTCCTGTTTTATCGTTTATATTAATGTTTAATATAAATGGTTTAAGAGGCACATGCATACACACACAAGTTCTGAAGGTATTTTTAAAGTTTGTATGATTTTTCCTGTAATTTTTCTATCTTCGCACAAGTACTGTCTTTATGTAAAATGGCCTATGCTGGTGTGATAACTTCTTGTTTGGGCATCTAATAAAATTTAACCTTTTTTGACCCTTTTTTCTGGTTGTCACCTTGACAAAAATGCATAATTATTTCTTCCTGTTTGGTACCCTAAACGCGGGCATATAATTCTTAAGTGGAGTTAGCCTTGGGTTAAATTAAGGATTATAAAAAGAAAAGATTTAACTAACCAGAACTAACCATAACCCCACCCCCACCCATACTCTGTAATAATACCAGAACTATTGTAACGCAATAAGACTGATACCGAATTAAGAGTCTTTACCCATGGGTTTAATTCAAATTACCATTTGACTATTGCGCACCTTTGGGGTAACAAACAAAGAAGACAAAATACTTAAGCTTTTTGTCCAGGTGACCAAACTAGAATAAAAGGGTCACCATGTAGGCCATGTAAAATTGCTGCACTTTTTCTTACATACATGCAGCTACCAGGCTATTTTGGTAAATATTTTAGTGAGGTACCAACTTTAAAAGATTTTTATAGCAGTGCCGGATTAAGCTTAAAGCTGGGAAGCCACCGCTTCAGCGCCGGGAAAAGGGAGGCGCAAGAATAGGGTGCAAGAAAGTACTGGGATGGGTTTCGTATGGTATGTACGAGGACTTTTTAACGTAAAAGGGGTAAAAACGTAAAATAAATAAAAAAGGCGCCTTTTAAAGGTGAGGACCTTTTTACGGCCTGTTTTATGTTTCCAAATCCAAGGGGGGCGCAAAATTTATTGCTCACTTTAGTTCACAAAAAGCTTCGTACGGCACTGTTTTATAGTGTCTTGAAGTATTAAAATTACATGAGTTTGCTAGTATATACCGAAATACTTCAGATACTAACAAAAATTATAGCATGACTCTTGACCATAAAACCTAAATTACACGTATAAAAGCAATAAAACCACCCCAAAAATGTTGTACGGTATACTTAATACCTAGACAGTTCCTCGTTTCCCTTGTAAAACATCCCTAATCAGGGTGGAGGGATGACTAATCAGAGGGAAACCAAATATTGACCATTCCCTATACTTAGACACTTGACACGTCTTTTCTATAAGGGTGAACGCCCTTGTTAAATAGGTATTCAAAATAAAGGTAGGTTATATTTTAAATAGCCACTGATGTTAAAGGGACAATATGTGTCTACTTTTCTGGCAAGAGAAAAATTATTTTATTCCCATAAAATCCCGCTTTTGGAAACCTTGACTTTTCGGGTCTCTTTTTGTTTTTTCTACTGTATCTATAGAAGTATACCATTTAGACAAAAATAATTTTAGACAAATTTATATTGGGTAATTCTTTAGAGCAAAAGCAGTAAAATTACATAGAGAATGGCCGATCTCCTTCAGCTCGTCAAAGGACAAAAAAATGATGTACTTTAGTTACTTAGTCAACTAAGATTTTTCGCAAAAATGAGATTTTCAGCGATTTTCAATAATTGTATTATTTAAACTAACATTTTCATGTAAAAATCAGTCAGCTATCATGCGCCTGTCTTCTTTAATTATATGAGAAAAATTAAGTTTAGTGCAGAAGTCAGTCAAGCGACAGGGCATAATTTTTCTGAAGTAAATTTTATCATCGTCCTTTGGTAACCATGTATTTTTACTTCACCAAACATGTCTTATTGTAACAAGTATGCCAAAATAATCCTCAAAGATAGTAAAACAGACCGTTTTACTGACCAGATACGGGATTTATACTCTAGCTAGAAATCCACAATAAAAGTTTTTTTATTAAATTTTAAGAAACAAAACAAATAGGTAGTGTTTTAGAGGGAAATTTGAAATTTTTGACTCATGACACAAAAATCTTATAAAACACTTTTATCGCGGATTCCTACCTTTAGAGATAAGTTTCTAATTCTAAAACACTCTATATAGCTTCAACCTGGCCAACAGGATTTTTTTAAATCCAGATATCTCAAAACCGGCTGCTTAAACAAATTTTACCCAAAATACTTTTTTTCTGTAAAATATGATGAAGAATTAGAATTTTTATTTAAAAATTACCTACGGAGTGGTAGAAAAAAGTTATTTTATTTATAATTTGTTGCAGAGTTTATTATAAAATTATTGATAGATTCTAATTTTCGCCTCCCAAAACCTTCTTTGGCCAAATATTGTGACAATACACCAATTACTAACACAATTATTTATAAAACATATTTTTAAAAAACTAGATAGACCTTCGAAATCCTCTACTTCTGGACTAAGGTAAAGCTGAGAATAGACGGAGCCGCGATTGCTATACTAATACCATAAAGGTCGGGCAACACATAACCGCACTGTGCCCGTGTTTCACAGTTATAGAGGAAAGTGGGGCAAATTAATTTGGAAACATTCAAAAGTATGAAAAGCATTTTTTAAGCTGAGTCTATTGTTTTATATAAGTATATTTAAATAAAACAGATTTTTCTTATTTTCTCTGTTTCCTTAACCGAACCGATGTTCCACAAGACCCTCGCGGTAGCACAACCGTGTCTCCTATGGTCTGAAACATGCCCAGCAAATGAAATCATACGTGGATCGGATAGCGCCAATGTTCCCCGAGCAAAATTTGAGTGAACGTCACCTTTATTTCAGTTTATGACGTATAAAAATTAAAACTTCGTGGCTAAAGGTTAGTTGTTGATACAAGAAAAAGTGATTTAATAAGTATTAAAAAGTGTAAAATTAATTTTATTGTTACATCTTGTGAATAATAGGTGAGTAAAACTTACGAATACATTGTTATTTTTTGTTTTATAAGTTTTTTAAAATTAATATTTCAAGAAATCAAATAAACTAATGTTTGTTTACTTGTTATGTTAAAATGCGGTGCGGGGTTGGTGATCGAGCACGAAGCGATGATATTAAGCCTACGCCATTTGATTACAACGGGTCATTTCAAAACCGAGACTCGGCCGTATTACAGTGCAGGACTCGGTGTGCTTATATGTGGCCAAACCTTAAAACTGTGTTACCTTATTTGTAAAGATTTAATTTATGATCAGGTGTAATTTAAAGCGTGGTATATTTGACTCATATTACTGCAGTTTAATTAAATATAAAAGTTTTGCGCCTCATTCACCTACATTTTACCAGGGAAACGCACGGCCACGGGCTCGATGCGGTTATGTGAGGCCCAACCTTAAAAGAGTCTCCGCATCGGCTTCCGACTCGACCGCCGATCCGTCTGCTTTCAGCCCAAGTTGGGTTAGATCGTCATATTTTAGCCTCAGGACTTTGTGGTAGCATTTTTTCCGCACCTCTCAGAGACACCCTGTATAATTTTATTTTATTGCAAAAACAGGTCAGTTGCAACAAATTTTTTATAAAACAATAAATAAAACATAAGGTCTAATACAAATAGCATCTACTTTGGGAAGTTAAGTACTATTCTATTTTTTGCCAAAATCTTAACTAATTTTAAAGATAGAAAGTTTTTGGTCGTTTACTGAAATTTTAATAAAGGGCACCTAAGTGGTTTCTGAAATAAACAATTTAAATATTAGGGCGAATTGAATCAAAAATGCCAAGAACTGTGGGAGTGTACATTTCCAGGCATGAAAAAATATTCCAAAGAGGTTCTGATCTGGTACATCTATAGAGTGTTTAGATTGATACGAGAAAAATAATTTTGATTTCGAAGGAGGAATCCAAGCTTTTTGAGGCTGCTCTGGCTGTGGATATATGCTAATTGAGGTTGTCCGCAAGATTAAATGACTTTTATTTTGCAGAACTTGGTAGAAAGAAAAATTAACTACTTCCCGATGTTGGACTCCTCCCAGGATTATTATATGTCATCATGACAGAAAAAAAATTAGATCACATTTAAATACATACATTTCATAGTTTCTTACCATATTAGCGATAACTCTTTCATGACGATACCCCTCGCTATAAATATTTTCGAATTTCTTCCCATACAAGTGCATTCCACTTAAAAACGATTTTTATTGCCTTTAGACATAATACCATTTGCTTTGTTTTCTGTAAAGTCACGTACAATCGTCTTATACAGGTGTTAAACATTTTTTAAATCTTAATGCTGCTGATTATGGCCGCTATAATCACATGGGCGTAGGTTCTCGTTTGTTTTATAGTGTTTTCACATACGAATTGTACATACCAGCGTCCCCTCTCTGACATAAAGGCGTATCTCAATTACTCTAGGAAAAATTGTTTTACGGTATACGTTTCTCATATATATTAGACAATTAATTATATAGAAAAACGTTTTTTTTGTATATTTTTACTTGCCATAAGCAAAAAATTGCATCCTACGTGTATACCGGGTGTTGCAGAATCGACTTTTCCCACTGGTTTTTGAAAAGTACAGGAGGTACAAAGACGGTTAACTTTGAAAAACTATATGCATTTATGTGATGCAATATGCCGTTTGGAAAGTTATATAATACTGTGGTAGTGTGGCAAGTGGCTCCATCTTGTTGAAACCAGGTCGTCGCATTATGTCCTTTAAATTGTTAAAGAGCTGGGACTAAGAATCCCTGTAACATCTCATAATGGTTATCAGCTCTCGCCGTCACGGCAACTCCTCTTTTATTTTCGAAAAAATATGGACCAATAATTCCACTGACTAATATTGCGATCCACACAACAAGAACGTTCATGTTTCTGTCGGGGATTGTCCACTGACCAAAATCGTCAATAAACGCCATTCCGCGAGCAAGTTGTCGCCAAATATTTGAAAATATGCAACTTAGGATTAAGAACATCAGCAACGTGAGGGACGTCAATTGAACCACATAATTTTTAGGCCATAAAAATTTACATTATTTGTAGTTTAAAATAATATCAATAAAATATGTGTGTTTTGTAATTTTTGTTTTATTGGATATTGAAACTGCCAATACAGTTATGGCCCACCCTCTAGTATATGTGTTTAATTGGAAAATAAACCCGCGAAGATAAACAAATGATTTTTGTCATTGATGACATGACTTTAAAAAAGTATCTGTTTCATCATTATATAACACTACTGCTAGTTTGTTCAACTGTGAAAAAACTAATAGTGTCATTAGAACATCCTTTAAATATTACAAAGTAGACAATTTCTTTCCCGGTGTATATCAGGTGTTGGAAATGTTTGAAATGAGTTACCGTAGCGTTTACTCAACTGTAAATAGACAATAATCATTTTCTGTAATTGTTGTTATTTGTCACTCAATTATTGCAAATTGAACTAATTATGTAGGTTCGTTGAATACATAATTGTGTGTGTTTCAAAAATATGTTGTAGTTATCAGTCTTCGTTAGTGGTTGGCAAACTTTTGTATAATACTTATTCTTAGGTTGTAGTAAACCACATTATTAGCTTTAGGCGTGTTTTGGTGGTTACAGGATCTATGATTTATAATAAATAAAATAAGGATATATTGGCATAAACTCGGTATTACCTAAAATATATTTAGAACTGAAAGATTTAACCAATGTCTGCCGCGTCGCGCACAATTTTAGTAATTGACTAGTATGTAAGCAGTAAATTTTCTTAATTTAGTTTTTCGGAGTAATTTTTTTATTTAATCTACTTTTACTTCCGTTAACGTCTTACTATTTGTCAAATTACAGTGGTTTAAGACACATGCAAAAGTATTTTTATTACTATTTGACAAATTTTTCCCACTTTAAGAGACTTTTCTAAATCATCTTGTATACTTTGATAATATTTAAAAATCAATAGGGTTATTACTTTGTACTAGACTATAAAATAGACGATTCACCTCAGAATAATTTTATTATGTTGTAGGTGGTCACTTAATGAATTCTATTCTTAAGTTACGAGTTGCGTTAAAACATGTCTTAACTACGTGAAAGTGTTAACCCTAAGTACCACTTACTTTATTTAATAGTTTTAATACCATAAGAATTATGTTCTCAGATGTAAAATATGAAAAAACCCGCATTAAAGCTTATCTTATCTGGTTTCAAATATGCTTAGAACTTGCCTTTGTTTATTTTTAACGAGTAACGTATTGACCCATGATTCTATTAGACTTAAGCATCGTTACTTAACTGTAAATAAAAATACTTTTGAATTTAAATTGTGCCTGTAATCTGTAACAAAATATGTTTCATTCAGATTTGCAAACTCTATGACTTTCGTTTAATTTATTGGTCGAAGTGGTGATTAAAGATCTATAAGATCATATAGTCTGATTCTTTCTACATAGTAAGTCTCTTAGATAATCTCTAGGTAAGTTATTTGAAGCGTCGGCTTGAACAACGTTGTAAGTTGCAAATAGTGTAAAGTAAAGTTAATTATCGTATAATGCTGTATGGCAGTAACTGTCTAAGAAAGTAAATTCCTTTTTTTATTTAATATACCCCTTAAGTGAAATATATTAGTTTGTCATTTGGCCAATTTTCGCGACACAACGTTGTAAGTAGTAGCGCAGATGATTACTTAGGCATATCTTGTTGCACTTTTTGCAGTATGTGGGTGGAAAAATTGTCGTCTTTTTGCGAAATTGATTAAATTGTAGTAAAAACGTAAATCTATATAATAATAATAAATAATACTACAGCGTGTCTCCGGAAGTTCTTACCAAATGGGAAACTTTTTAATTATTACTTTAACGAAAAAAAGTGCCTTCTTATAAAAAGTCCTGCTTGTTTTTCACAAAAATAACTGTATGTTGGATGTACAGGGTGGTTTTAAAAAGACTTGTTTCCCAATTAATATACAGGTTATTTTTTAACTACAGTACAAAACTTTAAATAATGATTTGTTATGTAGTTTTTCCTGTGAAGCAACTTAAAATACACCTTTTTGGTGTTGTACATTTTGTCGTATTTTTTTGGTATTAAATATATTTATAAAATACCGACTTTTAAAGAAAAAATTAAAGCCCTGTATCTCAGAACCAAGGCAATTTAAGATATATGTGTACATGTTTATTCATAAAATGACATGCGAAATCATCCTTTAGAGTTTTGTACCATGTACGACACTGTACATCTAACATACAAATATTTTTGTGGAAACGATTTTTTTCATCAAGCGGGACTTTTTTGAAGAGGCACTTTTTTCGTGAAGTTAATTTAAAAGAAAATTCCCATTTGGTAAGAACTTCCAAAGACACGCTGTATAATCATGACGATGTTATATGTTTAATTTACCCCTTCTTAAAGACTAGTATTTTCATGTATGCAGCTAAGTTAAAGATGATTATGGACAACAAACGCAATCTTTGTAATAAAAGGTTATTAGCTTGTGTTTATTTTTATGTCTGTCTTAGTGCAAAACAATCAAAGTTAAGAAAAAAACCATCTAAGTAAAAGAAAGACTTAGTTCTTATTCTATCAGTGTTTGTCTCTAATAAGGCTGATTAAAAATGAAAATTCAGTAATTGTTTTTTTGTCTCCCAGATGCTATTGTATATTAAAAAATGCAAAAATTATGGAACAAAGTGGTAAATTACAAGCAAATGCAACGTTGTTCCATTTTTTTGCTGTAAAATACTTCACAGCCTAAACTATGGGTATAAATCGTGTAAAGTTCTGCCAACAGCATAAAAGAACGTTGTAACTGTTATGATCGCATAGAGTTTTTTCATTTTAGGGCGCAAATAATTCATACATTTATATTTTATAGATTTTTTGTTTTTTTTCTAAAAAGTTGATAAAATGTAACGTTGTTTGTGACGACTCTTCATTTAATAATTTAAAACTGTTTACTGCTCTCTAGTACTACTCTAAATTTCCTGTTTTTTATTTATTATTTTTATTAAATATTTAAAAAGTAAAGAAAAACGGCAGACACATACGATGCCGATCATTTTAAAACTGGCAGACATTTATATGGTTTGGCAAGTTGTGAAGTTTTTAGAGCAACTTGCTTTTGTTGGCTTAGTTTCTAAGACTTTAACTACAATTTTCTCCTCGACTTTTAAGTTGGGCTAAAGTGGTGGTTTGCCCTAAACTTGCTTGTTAAATAAAGATCTTTTCAATTGAATTTTCGACAGGAGAAATAAGTTGTGGATCAAATTTTTAAGAGTGTCTCTGACTAAAAAGCTTTACTGGGTTGACTATACAGGGTGTTACAAAATATTTTAAAGAAAATTTAAGGGTAGATTTTATATCAAAAAATATGAAGAAAAGCTCATATAAATATGGGTCCGCAATTTTTTTCTCAAGATACTGAGTGTTTAAACTTTTCAAAAAATTTTCGAAAACACTTATTTTAGTAAAAATTTTAGGCTGGTTATAAACCTTATTTAAATAAGTATTTATTTCTATTGTTACATAATTGCTAATAAAAAAGTGTAAAACCTAATTTTTAAAAGAAAAAGTTTCCCGATGCTTTTTTTTATGGTCAAAAACACGCAAGTATTGAGGTTTTTGATATAACTGCTTAACTAAAACATAATTATTTCCTTTTCCAACCTTTTTAAAGTATTTTAATTTCTGTCTTACTTGATATTATAAATAAATATTATAACATATAACAGGTAGTAGTCATATAGTAGAAGTAATATGGTTTGAAATTGGAAATTTATAATTTTCACACATATAACAAGTTTCACTTTTAAAATATTTTTATTAAAACATTTGTCAGTTCAATGTATTTAATATGACAGTCTCATATGGCGATATGTAATATTCCGTAATAAATTCATGTGTTTATTTTTACACCTAACCCACGTTTTCTCCGTGTATCCAGCTTATTAAGCCTAATTATTATTTTGACAGATAATGTCATTTTACTTATAATATTATATCGAGTATTATATATACCTATATAATATATTATGAATTTCTTTTTAAATCCTACAAACACCATAATATATCAAACCTAGCTGCTGCACGCGGTCCATTTTTATTGTTTAACAACCTTACTTCCGTGCATTAATGTGGCAAAAGTTAATTAATTTAATAAATTTGTTTTAATTAAGATCTTAGGTTTGTTTAAAAGGCTATTAGCTTGCTTTCAAGCATTTCGCTGAAAATTTTAATGTTGTTATACATTTATAACAAACTGCATGGGAAATATAACACTATACTGCTCTAGAAAAACAGATACAAGCGGGCTTTCAAAAATTTACTGTGTAAATAAGAATTAGTCACTCGATAAGCGTGACCGGCCCTATTAAACGTAAAAGCCATTAAACGTGCGTATATTAAACACTTTATTAAAAACACCCCTGGGTATTTTATCTGATCCAAATCACGCTAGAAATGTTAAGTTTACAGGGCTACAATTGCTTTAATTGTTAATGAATTCGGTAAAATGAAAATATGTCTGACAATAAATAAATGATAGATTGCTGGAACATTTTTTTTACCGGTGAAAAAATAACCTCTTACACCTTTTTAATATAAAACTTGATATAATAGAGCTTAGAGCGCATTTTAAATCAATTAAACGCAAGTCCTAGAAATATATTTCGTAATAATACTCTTTATTAATATTTTTGGGTGTACTCGAGTTGCTAGACGGTGATAAGATAATAACAAAACTATGAATTTGGAATTGTTAAGTTGCTAGACAAAGATGCAGGAGGTTGGTAGACAAACATTGTTGAGTTCCTAGACGGTAAAAAACAAATTCTTTATATCATTTTTTTGTTTTGCTTTATTTTGCTGTTAAAACCCGTTTATTTTAAAACTTCTGCACGGTCCGACCATAGATAACCTAAATTTAGATCCGCAGTGGCAAGAAGCATTTTTCGGATTTTTACGACCTCGCGCAGTGGGAGGACGAACATGCGCACTTAAAAGCCGTGGCAAAATACAAACACCGGCGCCCCGTACCCTTCGTCCGCGGTCTGACCGTAATGCTCATTAGCTACCGTACTTCGAACAGAAAACCAGGACCGTCAACAAATTCTTTTCTATAATGCGGATAGTTTGTTTGGGGCCGGGTGCGTCTACCCTCAACTGGCTTGCGCACAAACCGGTTTTTCGCCCATGAAATGTAATTTTTGTTTCGCGCAGGTTATAACACTGGCAATCCATCGAGATCAGTGGGTCCGAACGTGTTATTTTTTTATACCTGCACGATCTGGTTCTATTTATAAATAAACGAAAGAAATGATACAATTTTTAAGTGGATTTATAAAGTGTGTATTAGTTTTAGGTTTAATTGGGGAATTAAAAATATATTTAACCCAGAAATACCCTCCACCTATACTATATAAAAAAATATCCGAGTAATATCAAGTAAGTAACAAAACAACGAAAACCATCTTTTATGTTATGATATATTGACCGTATGAGGGATGCTTAAAAAAATTTGTAAAGTTGGGTTTTTACCTGTCTGTAATGAGATTACGTCTAGGAACTTAATCATCTCCCCGTCTAGCAACTTAGGTACACCGATTTTTTTACGAGCAAACCCAAAAATTATTTTGGACATGTCTACTTTTGTTTTAGTTTTGACTGTTTTATTATGATTTTTACGATGTAAAAGTCTGTTTCACTTCCAAAATGTTTACCTCTTTGTTAATTACGATACGTAGCCCCTGAAAAGAAAACGTTGATCACGTAAATACCTTTGCCTCAAATCTTATTCAGTAAGGTATTGTGTTGATATGATAATTTTTAGTTACCGAAATTAAAATTAATAAAATGGAGAAGTATACATCTTCGCTTTTAATAGAAACTAGTAATATACCATAAAAAATAGCAACATAATTAATATAAAAGTGACTTCAAGCAGGGTGGACAAGTCTTGTTTTGATTTGACAATTTTTATATTTTCAACAAGGCAACATCTGGATATTTAAATGCCGTCGTATGAAGTCACAACGTACCAAAAGTATATATGAAATTGTACATTATTTAAAAGTATTTTTCAATAAGCGAAGAAATTATGTTATCACAATCGAGAAAAATCATCAACCATCAAAACTTGTCGTTGGCTACCAGAATTTTCTAAATCTGGAAACACCTGTCAAGAAAGAAGAAATGAAGGTCTTATTGTAAAAACACGAGCCACAGCACAAAATACAGAGTTACTAAATTTTTTAATTAAAACAAAAATCCGTTAAATCACCTTTTCTTAATAGTAAACTTAAATACCTTTTATTGAGTTAATAAACTTCAAGGATAATACCTAAAACTTTTTTATTGTCGCTTATCATGTTATCGATTGAATAAATTAAAGAATAAAACAGATTTCTGTGATCGTGTTTTTACAGTAAGCCCTTTAAATTTAAGAAATTTGTTAAAGCTGGGCACAAGCAGCTATCTAAGCGCGCTTGTGGCGGCTTCGGTTGTATCGGCAAGCGTCGATCACCGGAGTTAAGCAGTGAAATGCGCGCCCATAATTTGGATGGGTGTCCGGCGACAGCGGTGTTTCGGGCAGCGGCACACGGTGTTCTGCTGATGCGGACCGAGCAACAACCATCCAAGTTATGGAATGAATGGTGTGTGAATGAGAAGGAGTAGGGGTCAAGGTACAATAAGCCTTCAGGCTGCAGTGCACCACCTAGGGGGCGGTCGTCGGACTTGGGTGGGATGACCCCGAAAGGGTGAAAAAAAGCAGCTATCTCGTGTCGTCACAATTCGTTTTGGTCCAACGTCATTTTTTTTATAGAAAAAGGTATTTAAAGAGGTGATTCCCAAATAGACAAAGAAAGAGATGTAACGTCTTTTTAATAAGAGGTTGCCCAAACTCTTGTGAAATAGGGATATATTTTTACTATAGATTTAAAGTATTTAAGACTTTAAAAAATGAAATCACTTGTTTTAAAGAAGTATCGTATTGTTTTATAAATTATTTTAGTGAGATCAAAGTTCAAGACTGGCCAGATTTTTAATCAGTCCGATCTGTTTTGTCCTTGTCTTAATGTAGTAAAGCCATTTGAAATCTCCATTTTTTTATTTCCGCTTTTTTACGGATTAGAATGGTTTAAATCCTAAAAATACCATTTGTTCTTGCCCCAAAAATCTAAATTGATTAAAATTACGGATAAAAATGCCACATTTATCTGTGTTTAAAATCTTTACACCAGCACCGATTGGGTATTGTTATAAAACTTTTTACGGCAAAATTACCATATGCTGCGGCTATAAAAATATTGACAGTCCTTGAATTTATTCTTACACTATAGTTATTGCTACTTAAGAAAAAGTTAGGAAATTACTTATATGTATACAATATAATATTGAAAACGCCTACGTATGTTTATTTTTAGTAACCAAAGAATAACAAATATGGCATAAAATAGAAAAATATGTGTCAAGAGTAAATGCATCGAAAGTTTGTGTTGTATTAGTAGCGTTTTTAGTCCAGTTAGTTTAGGGAAAATTATTAACAACAAAAAGAAAGTCAGGGCATTATTTCAAAATATGTGTATATTTGCCTTAATTTTTTCTCAATTAAAAAACTTACAAAACATTTTAAAAATCAAAAAGGTTATCAACATTTAATTCGGTCGCAATTTTCACGATACAATACATAAAAGTTTTAAATAATGGTGCCTAAAGTAGAACAAGACCACTATTAATCAGACTTAGGCCTCTGACACGATACTAAGCGTCAGCGGCCGCGTTGAGTGGAAAATGTAAGAGTCCTGATCTTTATGCGAGAATAAGATCTTGTTTTTTTTTTAAATCAGCCGATCAGCCTTACAGTGGAGGCAGATTGGCCAGAAAGTTGGCATTAATTCAACTAATAAAAATTGGGGTTCAGGTGATTTTTTTTTACTTTAGGGAGACTTGTTATAAAAAATTAATTATATTTTTCGAAAAAAACATTTCCTTTTTTCACTTTTTAAAATTTTCTTGTCTACATGGAAATATGCATATTTTATTAAAGTATTATTATTAACTCTATTACCCAGCATAAATAAATAAAATTGTTTTAAAAATAAATAGCTTCTTGAACTAACCAATTCTAAACCTAAAATATTAATCGGAATCGGATAAAGAGTTCTCACTATCTGTTAATAACGCATCTGAAGATGAAATGTTTTGTTATGTCGGGAAACAATTAGTTCAAAAGGCTTTCTTTGGATAATGTTTTAGTGGTTTTTGGGTAACTGTCTAAAACTAGTAATTACTGGATCAGATGACACTTCATGTCGATTAAACACGTCTTCTGTTACATTTGTCACGGGAAGATTTTCTGGAGAAATTTTCTCTATACCTTTTAAATTTTTATTCTGAGCTTCCTGAGCCTATTCTGATATGGCCAATCAGTACTATAAAGTTGAAATAACATCTGGTCCATGTAGTTAGTAGTTTTATGTACAGTGGGTGGCATGTAATACCAAGAATACAATTGCACAAAACACCTGGCGGTATCAAGGTTAAATTTTTAAAATTACGGATATTGATGTTATATCTGCTAGATATTGCCACTAAAATGACGTGCATCCTTTTTTATCAGAATTTTTATCTCTAAACCTGTAATTTGGAAGGTCATATCTGAGTTGCTAAAAAATCTTCTTGCAGTATTTCTACATTGCCGTTTTTCCAAAAACCTACAACTGGTCTATCGACAATTAACCCCTTTTGATCTTTAAATTGTTTTGAATGCGTATTTTATTTTTAGCAATAATTTCTTTGTCTTCGTTTGAACTCCTCCATTTCTTTACTGGTAATTTGTAGCTCATGTAAAGAAATTCAAGATCTTATCAACAGTTTAATACTGATATGCCAAAGTCAAGTTGGCGGATTGTGGAATGCTTTTAATATTTTATCTATATTGTTCATATCTTTTTAGCACTAGCCCCACAAATATAACAACATTGCGTAGATGCTAGTATCTGTCAGTGCGTTACATACTTTACTACAAATCCACTGTAGTAAAAAAGCATGTGAGACGGCAAAATTTTGTTTTCAGATATTTAGAGATGAATTTACAAGATTTTTATTTTGCAAATCCATTCGGTTCTTTTCATTAGTTGAAACCTTTGTTGATTTCTTTTTGAAATATTAGTTTTATTAGACGGCAATATCAAAGTGGATGACGGACGGCATGGATTCTGCCAAAGTATTTGTTGGATGCGGAACAATAGAAGATATAAAAACACTTGAATCATCGCATCAGGCCCTAAAATTTTTTTGTTTGTATACTGAATGTCCCGAGCTGCCATCAAAGCCCCACTTAGAGAATTAAACATAAGTTATTTAATTTTTCCCAACCTATACTGCATTAAACAGCATTTTGTACAATTGATAGGCTTCGTTCAACGGTATGATTTAAAAGGCCTTGAAGCGTTACTGAGCAGATGTAGGTGTAATCTATTTTCTGGCACATTTTTATTTGGATTGAAAGTTTTCTTTGCTTCTTGTATTTGTTTATAAGGTGGAAACTTTTCTGGATCTTTCGACCTTATTATGTTATATTGATGCCTAGTTAATTTTTGCTTCTACCATAGTTGTGCGTTTCTTCTTTAGACATAACGGCTTCTTTATATTCGTCGCTTCCGTGGGAGAGGGCGGATAATATCTGCAGTAACTAATTTGAGAGCCACGACTGCTCAGATGCTCTTAAACTCATTGATGTTGCATATCCAGTTCTAAAGTGATTTATTTTTGCGAAGATCTTCTGTTTTTTGTCGCTTGGTTCTCTCAGAACAAACATCAAAAAGTTTTCCAGGCGGCCTGGGTTTCTTACGAAGTAGATGTAACATCATACAGGGAAATTCAATAGAAGATTCTAACCACTCTTTATTATCCGATAAAAATTTAGATTCTTTACATTACTTTGTTCCATTTTCCTTAAAACGTGCTGTGAACAAGAAAATTTGGTGGTAAACTTAGTATAATTACTGCGTTCAGGGCAATTAGTGCGTTTCACCATGTATTTTTTTAAAAAAGTAAATTTATCTTCCATTCTTTTATATCCAGTGTTTCTCATAATATTAAATAACTCAATTTTTTAATAGGCAATACATTTGAACATTAGTCCTGCAACAATAATAAAGGTGACATAGTAAAGATACCTTTTTGGGAATACGCCTGCTATGCAAAAAGCAATATAAACTGAAAAGCGCAAATTTGCGCAAAAAAAAATATTTATAGCTAAAACCTAGAGTAGTTGTTCTATAATACCACCTAAAAGAAATTAAAGTGTGTAAACTTGTGATAATAAACTAAAACTTCATGGTTTTCATAAAATATTAGAAAATTCTGAAACTATTTGCATAGACATATTTAATATACCATATCTAAGACATAAATCAAAACACAAAATAGGATATTAAGAATTTAGCAGTACTTACTACAGAAGCTACTAAATCCATAATTATACCGATGTGTTAAGCGTACGAAAAATTTACAACCACAGAAACATTCGTGACAAAAATTCATTCAATTTCGGCCTTCACGTATTACTACCAAGTAGCAAATCATTTGTTTGTTGAGCTGCTGCTAATGCAACTTAAGTTACAGGGTTTGTTATGGGAAATAACGCGTTGGTATGTTTTTGTATAAAAACATATATTACCGTGTTTGCTCAAAATGGTTTTGTATTAAATGCCACGTTTGCATACCGCGCTGCCCCAATATTGCGACGCTGACGCCGTGCCCGAGGCTTTAGATTCTGCTTTAAGCTTATCTACTAGAGAATGAATTATTTCGACTAATCCTTTACAACCAAAATCCAAAAAATTGTGTATGAATGTAGTTTGTATGTTAAAATTTACTTTAAGGGGGTGAAGAATATGGTATTTAAACTTTTTTTTGCATTTATTTAAAATAAATTTTCTAAATGGAGAATATTTCAAGAATATCGTGCAAAAATTTTAGATAAATCGGAGCAAAAACAACAAAGATACAGTTTTAATTAACCACCACCTATCTATAACTCCTATAATTGTTTTTTTCTAAATTTTGTGCCTGGAACTTTAAAGAACGTTTTCCACAACTCACCTTTTTTAATATCGGTAGTTATTATAGCTTTAAAACTCCTGCATCGGGTCTCTTAGAATTTTTACCAGTATTTGCTTAAATAATTTTTGAGGTAACGCTAAATTTATTCATATTTTCAATTTTTATAAAAAGCAGTAAGCCGATTTTTTCTTAAAATCTCGGTTTTCACTACAAAGTGTTCCCAAATAGTAAAAAATTAAAACCCTTCCAATGTTACTTGGGAAAAACGATTATTTAACAAACTAACCAGAATTTAAGTTTTTAATATCATGTTATCCAGCATCAAGATATGATAACTATTGCAATTGACCTTTTTTAAGACGCTTTTGAATAATTGCTACCATTACCGAATTTGTTTAAAAATTCTAAATAAAAATTGTACACATTATTCTTCTGATGTTACGTATATTTTAAGGTACCATTGAGTTAAATAAATAATTTTTTTACGTCAAAACAATAATAAAAATGTACCTTTTAGAGCACGAGTTAACTATACCATCTCCTAGTACTAGCTTAAACGTGACGCTTCATATGCATATACCTAAACATCACATTTTTTAGATAAATGTAAGTTCTTTTAATAATCTTATTCCTTACCAAGTATGTCAACGTTTGCATTTTGGGTCATTTTGTTATTCAGGTATATATGTTAAATAAAGATCACCCAAATCTTTATACAATTAACGCTTTTTTCATTACATGATGTTTTGCGATATTTGACTGGCCTATAAAGATAGGTACTACGGTACTACTTGATTTTTTTCTTGTTTTATTTGTTCCTATCAAACCAATTCAATTGTACGATTTCTTTTAGCCTGTTAAAGTGTATTTGGCCTTCACTTTTGACATGGCAGTGTTATCGCATTGAGAAATATCTTCGCAACGCAACACATGTAAATTCATATCTATTTATGTAGTCATTATAGAAAACCGTTATTATTGTCTATCGAAAATGGCTATAAACATAGACTTTAACACTATCTTACAACAATATGCCTAGACCTAGAAATCCAGAAAATGTGTGTACAAACTTTCTTAAATTTTTGAGGACAAGCGTATTTCTTTCTGTGAAAATGGTAGATACTGTTTAAAATATACCAATTATTATTGATAATGTGTTTGATAAAATAATACAGATGTACAAATGTTCTCAGTTTTGTGCACATTTGACACACGAAATCCCTTAAACTTTTAAAAAATTACGCCAACACTTTTTAAAGCCAGTGATGGCAATGTATGATTGGTAAAGTTATAATTACTTGACAAAGCAAGAAATAAGTTTAAACAAAAAATTTTAAATTAGGAAAGACATATTCTTAAATCAAGCTTAATTTACAGAGAATTTACAATATACCCGTCGCGTCGTGCTATTTTGAAATCACAATGGTCAATTTTTGCCAATGCGTGGAAACAACATGGCCTAAAGAAAGATCGAAGCGGCATGCTATCGTGTATAAAGTTTCGTTGCAGGCGTGTTCTACCTTATCTCTACTTGCTAGTGTTCAACACACTGAAACTCATTACTATCATCAAGCTGGCAAGACGTGTATCCCTATTTGTAGTAAAATTTATTTAGGATTCAAATACATTGAGTTTGCAGAAAAAATCTAGGTTTTGATAAGGTGATGACATGAAAAATTAGATTTATATTCTGTTTACTTTCTTTTAAAATCATTAACATTTTTTTAGCACTATTCCCCTAAATTACGTTATTTTATAGAGCCTGGCTATATACCAAAAAGCAATAAAATCAATAAACACATTTTCGGAAAATTTGGGAAAAACTTTTAGTTAGGAGTTAGTATTAACGACATTTACACAAATATATTCCAGGCATCCTGAATGTTTTATTCACATGTAAATGTATTCATATTATAAATATTCATTTAGATATAGATTCTAAATAATAGTTTTTTCGCCTTTTGGGTATCTCGTAAAATAAATTAACGTAACTAAATTTAAAATTACGATCCGTAAAAAACCAAATGCCATAAAAGGGTTCCCATTATCTATTAGCAAAGGTGTTAAACTTTAAATACCCTAATAAATAAGATGGCTGTCCAATGTGCATATATAGAAAAGAATGAAAGGCAAAGGAGAGCGGTTTCAAATGCATAGTTAGGTTTCCCTTTCATGGACATGATGATTTAATTTTTCGTTTTCCCCTGTGACCAAGTCAAATAAATAAGTTGCATGTTTTGTTTTAAAGAAACTTTAACTCTTAGAGAAAGCAAATCAAGTCGTAAGCTTTTGGTATATCTGCCCATATCCGTCAAATGAATGCAAAGTCCGATTAACAAATCTGAGCTTTAAGTGTTTTACATGCTTTGGGGCATAATTTTCTTAATTTCCTCTTTATACTGTCATAACTCATTTTTTTTATAAAAAATATGTATATTTGGTAGTTTTTACAGAAAGATTGGTAAGAAATTGGCTAACATTAACTTTTGCGCTGTTACAACGTTTTTATTTACAAACTTGCCGTTTTACAATCTGGAAAAACGTTCATTAATTTGTAAGATCCAGTATATCAATTATTCGTCTTTTCTGGTATTTAGTATACACCTCCCATAAATCTTGCCTAGTTTAATACTTTAAGAACACAACCTTCATCATGTTGGCTATCGCGAAAAAATTGTCAATGTCAAATGTCGAAATTGAAAAACTTAAAGAGTAAAAAAAAATGTTATTATTAGCAAATGAGCAAAGAGAGCAAAATTAAAAAAATATATTATATTTAAAATATTTTTTTTTAATTCGCTGCCTTAAGCCAAGTATTTTAAAAAGTGTTTTTTTTTTTTACTATAATTCTTTAACTTTAAACTTTAATTTAAAATTTCATTCCGTACAACATTCACTTAAACAATTGTGTTTTATTTTTAAAAATAAAGATACTTACCACTAATTTTTTGGTTATAATTCGCCCTGTATATTACCAATCGGAGTAAAATTTTGTATTTATTAGTTTTGGACCATGCGACCAGTTTTTCCAAAGGGAACTTTAATGATTTTAAAATGTTTGGTCCTTTTGTCCTCTTGTAACACCTAACCTGGGACACACTGTATGTACAACCACAATGGTTTAAAAATGGGATTTCTCTTGTTCGTGTTGGGGTACTCGGTATGTATTCGAAATTAGACTCTGCTTAGAATAATTTCATATTTATTATTATTTATACCTGTTTAATAGTCATCTGAGGACGGCCAGACCTATTTACCAGTGAAAACGTCGGATATTTAAATTCATTTAAAAATGTAAGTCACAAGAGATGTTTGTGAAGATGTTTTTATTTAACCCATATTTTTATCGATGACCTTTGAGCAAATATTACAGTGGGTTATAAATTTGTTGGTTATTTCATAATTTTTAATTTAGAAGTTATTGTCATTGTAATGACTGTAAAACATAAAACGATTTTTTAGATTTAAAATCTTCCGCTTGAGATCGCTTAAACTACCTTCCCACTTAATGATAGTCTTTATTGTGATCCAAGACCTTAAATTATGGTAGACGTGTTTTCTCCCCTTTTTTCCACACATAATAAACTATTTTATGTTACTCCTACATTATCAATAATCCACCTTTTAACTTTCAGATATTTAATCCTCCCTTTAATCCGACAGTCAGTATTACTGTGATTACCTGATATGCATATTATAGAGCGTATATACGTTTCAAATTTATAAACATTCTTATGCTTAAGGTAAGTACAAAAGTTTGCAGCCGTGTTGCAACCTATTATCTGGTACTACACTTTCTTGTAATACCATTGCGGATAGCTAATTTTGATTTTTTCGCTGTTCATTTGAATGCTGACATTGCTTCAAGGGTTTCTACAATTTACACCCACGTAGAAATTTTGCCACACACCATGACGGCGAAGTTCAAATACCTGTTTATATACTGTTATAATTATTTATTGTTTTTGTGTTTTGATTTGATATACATTATTTCTTATTTTGGAACAGTTTCCGAAACGCCCAAGTACTAATGTACCGTAGGTGTCTTAAGTAAAGTAAGAGACAGTTTATTAACATGGGACTTCAATATTTGAATAATAAAAAGGAATATAGTGGAATCTTCGGGGCATCTCCAGGAGTACTGAGGGTAGCTCTTCGGGCTAATCCATTGGAAGTTGTTTGGAAAAAATACTGTCAAATTTCTTTAAACAAAACTACCTATAAAACAGTGACAGGTCCCCGACAGCAGTCGGTGGCAATTAACGGGTGTCTAAGAGTGGGGGTCATTAATTAATCGAATGAAACTTGTTTTAATGCCATCAACAGTTTGAATATTTTACGTTTTGTAACATGTTTGGGCAGGAAACCTATGGATATTATATTATAGACTATTTTATTAAATTTCCTTAATTTTATTTAAAATTAAAACGTTTTATCATTTTTCTTTATCGTTTCAGTTAAAAACTAGAAACTTAGTTGTTGGTACATTTTTTCATATGTAGGTTGTTTTTGTTTAGATTTTCTTTACGAAATTTTGTGTAGGACCATATTTTGTGTAAGCGAAAAATTTTGGAAAACAAATTTCCTATAAATATTTTGGTTACAACTTGCATTGGTAGCATTTTTTTGTTGATTAATGTAATGGTTGTGTGCAAAGTGCTGTATACAGCATCAGCTAAGTCTAACGCCTGTAGAATACCAACAGGTAGAGATTAAATAAATAATTCCGTCATGGATAATTTTCTAGACAGTTGCAGCAACTTCGGTTTTTTGGGGCGCTGAATATTAATCTGAAATAATGTTTTGGTGGAAACGTTTTTTTCTTAAGATATACATAATCAAACTTGAAATTTAAACTAAATTTATTTTCACTATATTCCCCCTTTTTTGCACACGTGTTTTTATGTAAAGTTAAGGTTTTAGATTCGTGATCAGTGCCTCAAAAACCCTATACCAAATTTTATCAAAATCTAAGTTTCTGCAACTTTCTAGAAAATTGCCCTGGCATGTGACACATCCCACAGTGCGTCGATATGTGAACAAAAATACTGATAATTGATATTTCCATAACAACTTAAATGTAAAATATATGTAATAATGTGTTAAACGTATATTATTGCTGTATTGCTTTCTGTATAAGCAAAGCATTGTACCCTTCTCAATTATTAATAACAGAACTACACTACTCAAAACAATTATCGCATATGCTCGATTTCTTTCATAAGCTTTAATACAAAAATGCTTTGATTTAAATGGCCATAACTCTTTTAATGATTAAGTTATTAAGACAATTAAAAAAGAAAATGTTAAAGAAAGGTGAAGCTATAACTTTGGCTTAACCGTTGTTATTTACTGTTAGCAATACATCCTACAGGGTGATAAAAAAAAATTGAAAAAATGAATAATTTTTAATCGCCCTATATAATGTGCTGTTAAAAGGGAGAAATCTCATTTGTGAATAATTTATGCCCTTACCTATTTCTGATATTTTATAATCACAAATTTGACTACTCCCTTTCAACAGCACATCATACAGGGCGATTAAAAATTAATTGAGCATATGCGATAATTCTTTTGAGTAGTGTATTTTAGTGTAATAAGTCTGATACAATTTTCGTCCCGAAATCCCTATCTCCCAACGCGCTGTGCATAGGTTCGGCTTTGTTGTTGCTTTACTAACCAATATACCTTTTTACCTAGCTGAACAAGTATTTTATTAAATCTTTGATTGATAACAATCAGTATGTTTTTATTGGATATTTGATCATAATATGATAATTTAATTTATGCAGAATTTTCACCTAATTTATTTCAACTTTTTTAAGCACATCCACTTATTACAAAACCAATTTCCTTTTATTTTTCAAGCAATAATTATAATATTTATGATAATGATTATAGCTTTTAAGATGTCATTGCTCCACGCGGGTAAAAACTAAAAAATGACGGACTTTCTTTATTATACCATTATCAAAAATAAAAACGGTAAAAAGGAAACTGACAACTGAAGAAGAAAATTCAGATTGCGTTTAATTAACATCTTGAAATACCTGAAGTTATGCTTCATTTAACAATTCAATACTTGGCAATTTTAGCATAACAATTTGAATTGTGATATAGAATTCAGCGTTGAATCTATGCCGGTGATATATAATTAGAAACAGACAGTAAACGTTATTTAATTTTGATAATATGAAGCAAAACAATTAGTTGTCAGTTCTACTTTTCATTCTTCTGCTGTTAACGTTTTTCCAATACGTGCTTCTGTTCCTCGCAATGAATTTTCGAAAACATGCATATCAAGCTTTTTTATTCCTTATAATAAGGGTATTTTTCAGTTTATTCTGGTTTGGGAACTTCTCGTTTCGGTACCCAATAACCTTTTGCCTGATTTGACCTTTTTTTTTTTGGTTTGGTCACCTCGACAAAAATGCATAATTATTTCTTCTTGTTTGGTACCCTAAAGGTGAAAATGTAATTTTTATGTGGATTTATAAAGGAACTATTGTAATGCAGTAAGACTGATTCTGATTTAAGAGTATTTACACATGGATTTTATTTAAATTCGCATTTGGCTAATGCGCATTACAGCGCTCGCGTAAACTTAGAAGGAATATGTCTGTCTATATTATTAAATTATATAACAAGAAGAAATAATTATGTATTTTGTGCTGAGGACCAAACCGATAAAATGTTATTAGGTGCCCAAACTAGAAGTTCCCAAACCAGAAAAACCTATTTTTCGAATAGCTATATCAAGTGTGTCTTAGAAAAGGACTGTTTATTTAAATTATAGACTACTCTTACTACTAGTGGTCTGCAAATTCTAAAAAATACAGCAATGGTAACCATTATTCGGAAACGTGTGTCGATGAATTTCAGTTACCATCATATCTCGGTCCTGTATCATATAAAATCAAGAAATTAAAGTTCGTTTTTCCATGTAACGCTGAGGATTTTTGAAATTTGAAAAGAGTTACTCCGAATATTATGTAAAGAAGGATCAGACTTCTTGTTTTAAAGTTACGATGGCCACCGCCTTTGAAAACTTGAGTTGTAGGAAAACCGCACTAAGAAATGTCACTCATGGATGAGGCGTGGTGACTTAAACCGAAGCATCTTAATTAATTTTGCTTTGATTTAATAAAGATCCGAAAAAAAATTAAAAAAGCATACCCTCCTTCCTTAAAAGACTGCATTATATTGGATACATTTATCCTTACATTTAGTGTAGTGAGGCTATATCTTGGGTATAACTTGATGGCATTTAGATCCAGTTATTGATTTATTTTTATAGATCTGTAATGTTGTTTCTGTTACCGTACCGACAAAAATGGTGCTGTTGTGAAATGTACTGACGGAAAACGGTCTGGTGCGCGCCGATAATTATGCACAAAAACAATGATTATAATATTATTACTAATTAGATTTCGCGTAATAAATTATATCAGTGTAGCCGGGACTTGGTTAATTTAAATGGTGATCTTGCACAGAATACCTCGTTTATCATGACTTTAACGGTCGCTAATTATGTTAACACGACCCGCCCACATTTTGTAGCCACTTTGCCTTCGAGTTTTTCACGACTAATACACTTTCTTGCTATTTTTCAATTTGCATTTTACGTTTAAGGTATTTGCGTTAGATAATATCATTTTACACGAATTAATTAACCACCCAGAATGTATCTAAACATTTACAAGTTTTGTAAACCTCGTGCATTTAAAAGTATATACCGGGTATCCCTAGTAGGTGACTCAACCCTATAACTGTTTTATATGCATTGTTTAACGAATTTAGCTGTTTTCTGTTACTTCCGGTTTAGCCGGAAACAACTCCCAATTTTCCTATTTAAAATGGGATACACAGCATATTTTTACTTTTTTAATTAGAAAATGACACCTAATTTGCAACTTTTTGACATCTTACATCTAAATATTTTAAATTTTCAATTTAGACTACTATGAATATAATAAAACGGTTAATTTTAGACCAATTAGTCACGAAAAATAGAGGTCACAGTCTTTTGCTTTTCATAGCCTCTACACGGACTAGTCGAATGTTTGTAACATCGTAATTATGGTCTTAAATCATTTTTTAAGTGAGTATAGAGGGTGGCTTACTGTAACAGCAAAGAGTTATATTTTCTACTTAGAATTTGATACCATACAGTTAATATTTTTAATTCAAAGTATTCTACAAAAATCCATATTAACTACTTTTTTCCTAATATACCAATAACCAGCATATAACCCTGTTCTTTTTTTTTTGTAACATTTTTTATGGTTATTTAAACTAGAAAAAAAAGGCAGCATCTTAAGGAAGGTGGTGTCAAATTCTTAGTCAAAAATACCCTAAATATTTTCAAAATGGCTGAATGAAATGCCAGCAACCTATAATGTTTTTAAAAAGAAAATGAACAGATGTTTTATTCCAAATAAAAATATACAGGGTGGCGCATCGCCAGATTAGCAATAGGAAATCCCATGTAAATATTAATTGTTTGTTTCTATCTCCAGAAAGTAGGTAGTAAGACATAACAAAAATCGCCGAATTTTGAGAATCACCCTGTATCTTCTAAACTAATTAAGTTAGCGTTGATCTGATTGCGCCATTTAACTTAACACTAAAAAGTGAATGGGACATGTATCTTATTTTTTGATATTTCACATGGTAAAACACCATGTTCAAAGGATTTAATCCTTGTTAGAAATAAGATACAGGCTGTTTATTTAGTCAACTTTAACTATTTTTTTATTAAAAAGCCATACAGTGAAGTATGGTACGACTATAGAAAAATACTGCACGGATTTTTGTGGGCAATGCTTGTGCGAATATGGCGATGTATTCTTTACAATTTAACAAAAAAAAAAAAAAATATATATATATATATATATATATATATATATATATATATATCACTGATGGCTAAACAACATAATAAATTAAGTAGGCGCAAACCATGATATTCTTACATGATATTTAAATTACAAGAATAATAAAAGGTCGTAGGCATTATCCGGAATGTGTGATGCGAATCCAAATTCACTTGTTCATTTTAAATTTTGTCACATCATGGATCACCGTATAATTTTGTCGCTTCATTAATATTCCGTCGAATTTTTATCTTATGTACCCACGAATCATTTATTTGTAACTAAATATTTAGACACTGGTTTGTGTCAAGTTCTAATAGTTTGAAGACATTAATTTATGCATCGCAAAAACTGTTCAGGAACTAGACCTAAAACAAGCGGTCAGTAAGACAAGACATCATAAGGGTTTGATTAAAAAAAGTACGAGCTACTTTCTGGTGTTAAAGAAACCTTAGTGGATACTTTACATCCGCCTTTGAGGCTTTTGCAATATTTTTTAGTCAATTTAAAACAATTAAGAGAATAATATATTCATTCGAGCTCAAAATGGTACATTTTATGTTTTTTTTTGACGACACAGTCAACATTTATTTGTTTAACTTAATAGTACATTAAAATATAACATAAGAAGAATATTGTATTCAATTTTCGTTAAAAAATTCCAAAACTACGGTAATGGAATCAATTATTCGAAAGCTTCTTGAAAAAAGGTGAATTGCGGTGGACATTGGAGTGGGTCAAAAAATTGACTATTTTTATTTTGACTTACTGAAAAACTGGTTCATAGGCACCTCTAGAGAATGCTCGGCAACGATGATCTCTTAATATTAATAGTGAGATCCGCCAGATTACAGTTTTGCATATTTTTCTTAGTCTTATACAAACAAATTCATATCTTACGAGTCGTTAATCATACAGCAAAACCCTAAAAAAATTTGGTAGAAAATTCAACGCTCTACAAAAAGGTCTCTAAGGCCTCTGGCACGATAACATACGCGTCTAGCAGAAAGTATCAAATCTCTTTATGTTGCTGTTAGTGACTAAAATATTTTGTGGTAAACAACGTCCTTAAAGCATTTTATATACATTAGAAACGCTCCGCAAATAATATTTGTTCGTTTTGAGCCGCCATGGCGCGCAAGCGGCAAGGACTTTTGCTCAGGAATATTGCAGCTGGCTGATTTAAAAAGTTCTTTTATTCTCGCATAAAGATCAAAGACAGAGCTCTTAAATTTTCCGCTCTACACTGGCCGCTTACGCTTAGTATCGTGGCTAAGGCCTAAGGACTTGATTTTTGAAATCAGCCAGTTCAATATTTCTGAGCAAAAAGTCCTGCCGCTGGCCGCTCGAAACGAATAAATATTATCCGCGGAGCGTTTTTAAGTGATATAAACTGGTTTGAAGACGCTTTTTACCACAAAATATTGTAGTCACTACCGACAACATAAAGAGATTAATACTTTCTGCTCGACATTTACGTTGGTTATCGCGCCCGAGGCCTTATACCTTTTTAATAAATCAAACTATTAAAGCGATATTCAAGGTCAAAAATTAAAAAATAAAAAAAACTTTTGTTTTGAAATATGTAACTCTATAAATAATGATTATTGACAATCAAATTTTAACTATTTTTGTCGGAAACGAAACGCTCTACAATAAAGGTGTCTTATACTTTTTTGATAAATCTAACCATTCAAAAGATATTAAGGTCAAATTTTTCTTAAAATTCTTCACTATTTGATCTTGAATGTCTTTTTAACGGTTAGTTTTATTAAAAGTAAGAGGCATTTTTTGTAGGGCATTCAATTTTTTACAAAAAATACTTTTATAGTTTTGCTGTGTGATTAACAAATGGCGAGATATGATTTTTTTGTATGGGACTGAGAAAAATATGCAAAACTGTAATAAGGCGTATCTTCCTATTAAAATTAAGATCTCATCGTTACCAAGCATTTCCTGGAGGTGCCTAGTAACCAATTTTTCAGTGTCAGTTAAAATAAAAATAGTCGCTTTTTTTGGCCCACCCTAGTCATACCTCGGTGCTGGTAATCAGGTAAAATAAAAAAGTAAGTTTGTTTCTAAGATATTAGTTTTGCCCAGGTAATGCTGGAAGTGTTTTTTTCAAATTTGAGGAACACTTTGAATTAGAAAACGCGATTTTTGAAAAAAATCGGCTTATTTTCTTTTATAAAAACTAGAAATTTTGGCAAATTTGAAAAAAACTCTCCGGCGTTACATCGTAAGGTATGTAAAGAAATAGTGGTAAAAATTTTAAAATAATCGGTGCTGTAGTTTTGAAGCTATGATAGCTACCGAATTTAGAAACGTGACCTGTGGGAAACAGCCATTTAAGTTCTAAGCACAAAGAAAATAATGAAACGTTTATAAACGTTCATCTTCGTCAATTTTGCTCCGGCTTATCCTAAATTCTTACACAATATTTTTAAAATGTTTTCTATTCAGAAAATGTATTTAAAAAAAATGCAAAAATACTCCTTAATTAATAAAATTTAAAAAAGCAGGATTACCACAATTTCCCAAGATACGAGTGTAATTTTCAAAAATTTAACAAAACTCCCAGATTTTCATCAGTGAGACTGACCAGAGCCTAGAGGTTTTTAAAGCAGCGAAAAAATAGTTTTAGACGAGACGAGAGGCAAGAACCTCTCGCCTTAGCAACATCATTACTCTTGGATAATAAGCTTAATCTTAAGCTTTGGTAAAGTCTGTTAGACAATTTGTTTGTTAATAAATAAATATGTTGATCCTCTCTTTGGACTTCTTCCATAAAAATGTTAAACCGTTAGAAACGAGTTAATGCTTATTGGCCATATGTAACTTATTGTAAAAACCAATTTTATCATTTGCAGTAACAAGTGACATTAAATGGTAATTTTAACACCCGATACGTTACTGCCTTAACGGTCCATGGTATACCAAGAGGATCATAAGTGTCAAAAGTAAATAAACGCGCCTGTAAACTGATCTTTTCTTTATGCTAATATCGTAAATAGTGTAACAATGAAAAATGTTCGTAGTTACAAGGCTGTATTTACATATTCTGTTTGTCTATTACAGCATAGATAATAACATTTATTACGCGACTCGGCATCAAGTTTCGGTCCGTGTTACAAGGCGGTTTATATTTAAGAGCGTGTTATGATAATTTTTATTATTTTAAGGAGAAAGGTAAAAAAACACTACAAACAAACCTTTGTAGGAAATACAGGGTGTCCCTAAAAGGTGCGGAAAAAAAAGTTGCCACAAATTTCTGAGGCTGAAATATGACGATCTAACCCAACTTATCTTAGTCCAAAAGTGGATGATTTCGGAGATACAGGGTGTAAAAAATTATTTTGGGTTTTAGTTTTTTATAAATCATGTTGGTAATAATAAGTGTCATGTCACAATATTCAGCTAAAAGGGCTTGTCAAAGTTGAGAAATAAGAATCTGCTATTATTTTTTTGTAAACTCTGGAGATCACCACCTGCAGTATTTTGCACAAATTAGGTGGCGTTCAATATTACCTTTTGGCAGTGAGGGGGAGGGGTCGACTTGAATCTCATTGTGGAGGGAGGGGAGTTCTGTGTAAATATCACGTAATTTTTCTTTTATTGAAAACAGAGAAAAGTTAATGAGATTTGGGCAGGTCCCTCCAGGAGAATGTATCCCGTGATGCAGTGTCACTTTTTGGGTCAAGGGCTTTTTTTTAATTTTTTTGCTTTTTAAACTTATTTTGACTACAAAATCATTTCCGGTTTGAGAAGTGGTACCTTTTACATTTCCATAAATCTTATGTAAAATTGGGGGTGGGGGATTGAAGCAAATCTCACAAAATCTTACCAGAGGGAGGTCAGAAATTGAAAGGAAAAACGCCTGACGTAATTTATGGACGATCCCTTAAAACCTAAATACATTTTTTAAGCCACTCTGTATGTAATATTTAGATACAAATTCTTATTTTTTAACATATTTTTCATAAGAAAAAAGGTGCATATAGTTAAAGTTGATATAAGCAGTTGCTTTGATGATATCTGAATTTTAAAAAATCACTTTCTGTATGGCCAGGTCTGAGCTTTAAAGGTGTTTCAATATTAGATGCTTATCTTTTAGAGTGTGAATCCTTAGGTGATTTTAAGAAGAAAAGTTCAAATGAACCTATGTCCTAAATGGCTACTTTTAAGATACAGAGTAGTAAAAAATCCCAAATAATAAACCTGTTAGAAGATACGGTGGTGTGCATAAAAAGCAGTGGTTTTAGGACTCGGGTAACTTGACTTAGATCGACATATTTTAGCCTCAAAAATTTTTTTGTATTTTTGCAGCTTTCTGTTTTTTTTTTGTAAATACTGCATGGTACTGAAGTTAAAAACCTAAGTCGAACACGCCTTCTTGTGAAAGGGTAAATTATTTTCAATGCAAAACTTTCTGTGAGGCGTCCAATGTGTAATGGGACTTATACTATTTGGTTTTCAGAGAAAAACGATACATATAAAATATAAAAAAAATTGGCAATCTAGTGAATCTTTTAGGTAAGAAAAACATGTTTATACAAAATATACCCATTTTATATATTTAAAAAATATATAACAGTCAATTCCCACTATACGTCCTGTTAATCTTACTATACCCATTGTATACCCTCGCATTAGTTTAAGCTCTCACACTAGACGTCAAGTTTACGGGACGGATAGTGAAGATATAGTATATGATTCGCGTATATAAAAATATTTTATGCAATCGGAACGTGGGGGATATGAAGATGAAAGGTAAACTGAACCTATAGAGGGCACGTGGGGGTCAAATTGACCACCAGGTTTGTCAATTATGTAATAACTGGGTTTTTTTTTTCAATTAAAAAAATCTGTTGGTACCTTCTTAACACCTCAGTAGATACATATATGCTAAAAACAAAAAAAAAAGCACAAAAAACAACATTATTCGTTCAAAAATGTTTCTTGCGCCCCTAACGTTACAGTTTCGAGCAATATATATATCTAGTTGCGAAAAGTTCAGGGTGTCATACAATAAGACATCAAATTTTTGTGTGAAGTATAAACATCCAATCTGCAAACATCATACGACAACAATTTGTGAGCAGTGCCTAACTTTGACTGATTAAGACAATCACACGCAGAAAAGTACCTGTGTGTAAAGGTTACAGTAACCAAATATGTATAAAAATATTACAGAACTGTATTACAATGAACAAAGATGTGTAAACATATACAAATTTTAAAGAATCTTGCTACTAAACAATTTACTAAAAATTCGTTACAAACTTAGGTTCATGACCATTAAGCCGTAATTTATTGTTTAAGAAACAAATAGTGTAATAATTTCCGGAGTGTAAATATGCCAGTACCATCTTACTTATTCTTATTACGTCCTAATTAATGCTTTTGCCACTTTGGTAACCTTGGATTTAGTCAATTTAAATAATTTTAATCAAATATAACGAAGTTTTACTCATTTTGCTTGTTAATATGCTTAAATTACTTAATATGGATACCCTGTGAGCAAAATTTAGACTATTTTTATTTGTTTGCTTCCATTAAATACCAGTTTTTATACTTTTACTTAAAAAAATTAAATAAATATATTGAATGGATTTGCACTAAATTTGATTAACAAATCTGCGGACTAAATCACTAAAGACTCCTGTCATCTGTAAAATTTGATTAAAAAAACTTGTTTTTTTTAAACAATAATTATGTCCATGTTAGTATCACAGTACGGGTAGCAATAATTCCTTCAAAATTCAGTATTGTATTGCCTTGCGTACAATTTAAATGTTTAAAGGTCTATTAAGTTTTCATTCCTAATAATAAATTTGTTAGTTCTTATTAGGATACTAATTTTAAAAAAGCAACAATATTATAAAGCGGGTGACCTGGCAACATCTCCCATCCGCATTGTATCCAGAAATTTTACATTTTTACAGAATTAAATTGTAGTTTAAAAGTGATCCTAGTACTAAAAACTTTTTTCTGTAACTGTTATAGTTTAAATTCTCACTGACCTAAAAAAATTACACAATAAAGGAACCAGTAAGAGTATACTTCAACTAACAATAAGAAAAAGCTACCACCGTCATCAGCTCATTGTGTTCGGTCTCACTTTCAAATTATTCCTCTTTTTGTTGCTCGCATAATATTTAAAAGGCGCGTTAAAAAGAAATAGTTGATTGCCTTCTTTACTTGTGTGACGCCTCTGGTTTTTCTTACAGGGAAACTATCCCAGGTGTTTCTCGTCGATTTTGATGAAACTGCAATATGTTGTAGTACATGAAACAATAAGATAATTTTTGATCGGCAACTAAACACTTTTAAGGGGTGAAATGCACCCCCAAATTTACCTTTTAAATTTTGTTTTCTTGAGAAAAAATAAATAAAGGGTGAACGAATTTTAGATAAATAAAATTATGATTTTGGTTTCGTGTTTTTATCTCAATTTGTTCTCAAGATATTTGAAAAAAAAAATTTAGGGTGGATTTCACACTTTAAATGTGTTTAATGGCCGATAAGAAAATAGATATTTCTTATTTTTTTATGTACTACAACATATTGCAGTTTCATAAAAATCGGCGGGAGATACTTTCGGATAGTTTTTCTTGTTAGTTGAATTTAACTATAACAGGTTAAACGATTTTTTCCTTCTACAACAAAATGGTTAAAATCGCTTAAGCTACGGTTTCCTAGGACTGTCGGTCGGCGGAAACCGGCGATTTAAGTTCGCCCAAATTAAATATGCACTTTTAAATGAAACCACATGCATGTGAAAATTTGATCTGGACGAACGTAAATCGCGTTGGTTTCAGCCGACCGAAAGTCCTAGGATATGTTTTTATTAAATTTAAAGCAAAGCAATGGCCAAACACAAATTAAAATAAATGATACAAAAATTTCCCATAAAATGCGGAATTTCTGAATGACGATGTACTTTGTGATTTGGTTCACAGTGTATATATTTCATTATGTTGATTTGTAGACAAGTTTGGTATTTAAAACTGCGTAAGGTCATAACAATGTCGATTTTATGTAGACTACATTATCCTAGTTGTACCCATAGATACTACCTGTAAGATGGTAACTAATATAATCAGTAAACTTGATCGATCATTAAAAAAGATGTCTTGGTTTTAATGACAACCGGATGGTTAAACCATTTTAGGAATTGACATTGCTGATTCAGCGTTATACAGGTTGTAGGTACAATCACGTACTACCTATGTGAACCCATATAACGTATTATTGATCCAAAGGTGAACATATTAAATAAGGCTTGTTTCAAGGTATGATGTACTTACGTAGTATGTGTTTACTTGTTTTTCGATAAATCGTTTTAAATAATAATTTACATTTTTAAAGGTTAAAAAGTACTAAAGATCAACACAAAATGTTTTAACTTTACACATCTTTTCATTCATTGTCTATACAGAGTGGACTAGATTTCAATACAGCTCTTACTGTTACTCCGAATTCTATTCTGGCATTAAGAAAGTCTACTTCCTGCTTGTTTCTGGCTTCGCAACGGTTGTCGTAGTCTTTTTAAGTCAATGGAACCTAAGCAGTTCCGGATTAAGCAATTGCTTAGCGCATCACGTTCTGGGGCACCACAAAGGAAGCACTAAAGAGTAGAAAAGAAAGAAAATAGTAGACACGTCCGTTTAAGTGTTGTAATTTTGTTTTGGAAAAAGGTATAGACCTTTTTTTGCTCCTCAAAAATTTTTGGTAACATAAACCAATGGTTGTCAAAAAGTAAAAAAAATGTCTAGAAGGTACCACTGCTGTCGTGTGCTTAGGGCATCAGGAAGTCTTAATCCGGCACTGAACCTAAGAGGTTTTTTTAGAATAGAGATAGTGATATAAATAAAAAGTAAATTTTAAAAGATTGAGCTTTAAAATCCAACATAGTAATAAAAAATTACGTTAAATTATTCCACATGTTCGAAAATTTGGGGAAAAGGCAAAATTTGACTATCACCTAATCCTATAAAACTTTCTGCAATCCTCATATTAAATAATATTCTTTATGGAAGATGCTACAACTGGACTAAAAAATCATTAAAATCTGTCAAAAAATTAAAAAGTTATTTAAGAATAAATTTGAACAAAATTATTTTTGCCCGTCTTTTCCAGGAGTGTATATTAGTATTGTGCGTTTCAGTAAAGTTTATTTTAGACAAGCAAAGGGCACCCTTAATAATTAAATTTCCTAAAATTTATTTTTAATTTATTTAGAACTGTGTTATAATCCATACATTATTGCAGGCCCAGAAAAATATTAACGTAGTGACATCGTTTTATTGACATTTGTTAAAACTTTTTGATTTTTATTAAGTACTTACTGACATGTGTGGTATTTTATCGGAGAAAATATTTTTTCTTTTGGATTCACTGAATAACGAAAGATACGTTTTGCTTCATTGACCGGATTATTACTCGGGTTCGATTATGACAGGTGTATAGTCAGCATCAGATGCAATTATACAAAAATATGTTTACCAGTTTAGATAATAATTAATAATCCTTTTCTGCAATTTTTTACATTATCTTTACATGCAAGTAAAAGTTTTTTTTCTAAATGTACAAGATGATTCTGGTAAATTTAAGAGTACATTCAACACGAATAACCTAATCAATTTTGGGAAAAATCTATATTAAAAAAAAGGGCGGCATAAAAGACATGTCGGATTTAATATGGAGGCAATTTGTCGTCAACTAACTTGAAAAGTGATTTACTGGTTTTAAAAGAAATTAAAACGTTTTCATTTTGGTAAAATATAGACTGGGTATTCTAGTTTTTACCTCAAATCCCTTTTTGTCACAAATGTTGTGTGTACCATAAACCTTCTTATTTTTTATACAAGTGCCCACTTATTTGTATTTTTATAAAATTGCTTTTCGATTATATAGAGGGTGTTTCTTTTTAAACTAGCGGCCAGGGAGTACTTTTAAAGAAAATGAAGTACCGCCACTGTTTCTGCTTTGAATGTATATGTTTTTTTGCTAAGTAGGCTGTAAAAATAGAAGAGTGACCTATTTTACTTTCACTGGTATTGATATATTCCATTTTCTTTAATAAACCACCTACATTTCGTAGGTTTAGTTTTCAGTGAAATTGATGAGATGTAACATTTTTATTACTCCTTTAAAAATTAAAAAAAAACGTGGGTAACATCATCCTGTATCACCCGGTATATTTTTAATTGGAAGTTGTTGACACCGGGTATAATAGATTTTGGAATGAATGGTTGTACATATGGTGGAATGACTTTGATAATTTATAGGAAAACATAAAACACGTAATTCAGCTTCTGTTAATAGTTTTTAATAAAGAAGTAGAAAACTTTATTATTTAAACCAAGTAATTTCATTAATGTATAAACTGTTACTAATTAAGCGTTGTTGTGACTACCGCCTATAAATTAATCAACCGACGGCTGCCCATGTGCTTGTTACTTCTATTTTTAAACGTAATTACTGTGCGAGGACGTAAATTTAAAAATAAATAAATAATAAAATTATCTTAAAATTATGAATTATTATTATTATTAAAATTTATACACGGCAAACTATCTGAGATCCTTTAGAGATTACAACAATTTTTTGACAAACTGTAATTTGTTATTTTATTTATTTAAATAATACCCATTAAAACATTTGTCAGGTTGGTTCCTTAGAACTGACATACACCTCGAATAAAAATAAAGAAAAAAAAATGTTTTTAAAATTTTACTTTTACAGTAGGTCAAACCTACACCATTTACAATGAAAGATATTGTGCAGAAATCGTTTACGGTTAGTTTCTATTTATGTTTTTACGATTTACGCTAAAATTCAAATGAAACTCTTGTGAATTAAATAACAAATGTCGCTGTAACATTAACCTTTGTTTATTTTAAAGATAAGGTACCTAGAACACAAGTCAACAACCGAGGTACTATTTTAGGTTTCCATTTCGTAATGGGTACTGACTGCAGTGCACTGCTTCGTTTACCATATTAGGATGTTGGCCCATTAATTTATATCTTCTTTTATACAGGATGTTTCAATTTGTTATATCGCTTCGATAATTACCTAAAGGCAAAACTCATTTTCTACATGTTTAAAGAAAATATATATAACAGAGGCTTTTAGTTGTGTCCACTCTTTATTAGAATAAAGTTTTTTCATTGTATGATTTTGGAAACGCTCTCTTAATTTTTTTTTTTATTTTAATAATATACAAGATAAAGGAGGCTGTTTTCAATTGATATCGGGGCGGATGAGCTCCCAACTTTAGTATTAAGGTACTTAATAAATATTCCTATGTAGCAATTAATGAATTTAAAGTAAATTCACCTAATTCTATTTTACTGCTGACCAATTACTGTGACCTAATGACCAATCGTGACCAACTGTTACTACATAAAACGACCTCGGTATGTTGATGTTAAGGTGCTAAATATATTTATGTAGCAATTAGTAACCTTGAAATTTAAACTCTTTATATTTATTTCAGTATCTTTGACCAAATATTAAAAACCTATGACCAATTCTCTAATTTTTACTAGCTTTTGAAATTTGTTTTGTGAATCTAAAATTTTTAATTTTGGGTCGCTCACAAAATTTTCTCGTCCTTAAAAGTATTCTTTTAATACAGAACATTTTTAATCTTGCTGACTAATTAATTAATCATATTAATGTTAACCATTTTGTGACCAATCGCATACTTTTTGATTGAGCCATATATGAATAATCTGAGGCGCTAAAAAATTTTGATGACCTTGATATCTTAAACACGCTGTAAAAGCTGGTGTATGGATTCGTCACACCAATGACCATTTATGATCATTTCGTGACCACCTTGAAATCTCGGAGCTGTTTTTCACCCTCAAATTTCACATTTTGAACCTCTTAATAGATGGGGCTCATTTAGCACAGTATCTTTGTCCAAATATTAAATACCTATGACTAATTCTCTAATTGTTACTAGCTTACAGAATTTGTTTTTTTGAATTTAACATTTTTAAATTTGGGCCGCTCACGAAATTTTCTCGTCCTTGAATTTCTTCATATAATACATAACTCCTTTAATCTTTTTGACCAATGTTAACCATTTTGTAACCAAATGCATTCTTTTTGATGACTTTACATCCTAAAATTGATTAAATGGCTAAAGCCAAAAGCTATAAATGGTTATTTATTTTAAATTTAATAAATTGTAGCTCCATCCGTAAATTTAGGACACGAAAGCCGTTAATGTATTTTTGTTCTATTAATAGATAAATTTATTATTACACTACTTTATGTCAAAAGGTGGTTTGAATTGCATAATATATAATATTCTAACCGATATTAAATTACAAGAAAAAACTTAACAAAGATCGACGTGGCGCCACGGTAAAAAATATACTGCTAAAAATAAATTGAAGAATGTTACAATTATTATACTGAGGGATAAAAAAGATAGGTACTCATCCAATATATGCAATATATTTTATAATTTTATGCTTATAGGTAGAGCAGACGATAGCAGAGAGCTGTTTAAGGATTTTTACTAGTCTATAAATAAATACGATTCCAAAATATTATTGAAATTATATAAATACTAAGTGTTTACCTTTCCCAAACCTGATATCATACATTAATTTTAATAGGTACTAAATGTACCCTAAAAATAATTCACAAATACGGTTGTATTAATCGTTCTTTTTGTTGTGCATTTAATTAAGTTTAATTTACAATCGTTAGAAAGCGACGTTTATGATAACCAGCATATAAATTATTTTTTCAAATACATGTTTACCAGCTCATTAATTTGTGAAAAAGTTAGGTAACTGGCTTTTAATAGGACCAATTCTACAGGGTTAGTAGAAAAAACCGGAACGGTGGATTATTTCAGCAAACATTAAATATAAATGAACCAAATTTTGTGCAAAGAGGTAACTGAAAGTAAAGAATTAAAAAATTGTATTTGCAAGGTTGTTAGGTTTATAGCTTTGTTTCTAGGTTGGAAAATTTAAAAATAAAAATTAAAATATTTTTATTTTTATAATCAATTGCTTGTATTAACTTTATTATGACCTGATATTATCTTTTTTACTCCTGTCAATTTCGAAGATATGACATCAAGCTTGAATACAGAAACGACCAAATATGGCCAATGATCTGAAAACGATCCAACCGAAATTCGTCAAAATTAGTACAGGGAGTAACTGGACATTCTAAATTCAGGAATTGCATTTTCGATGTTTTATAATTAAATTGCCTTATTTCCTTTCCTTGTCTTTTTTTAAGAATCTTGAAAACGTCGCAAAAATGCTATTCATAAATTTAGATTTAGGTCCAGTTTGACCCCTGTACTAGTTTTGACTAATATTGGTTAGATCGTTTTTAGATAACTGACCATACCTAGCCGTTTTTGAATTAATTTCAAAAAAGCATGATGGCGTGTCTTCGAAATTGATAGAAGTAAACAAACGATAATATCAGATCATAATGAAGTTGATACAAGCAATTGATTACAATTATAAAAAGAGGGTATTCCATTTAAAATTTCCTAAAATTCTTCATGTTCATTTACTTCTTGGCACAAAATTTGGTTCATTTATATTTGAATATTGCTTAGATAATCCACCGTTTCGGTTTTTTCTACTTACTGTAAAAATCCATAAGGAATATTACATAATTTATTTACAACTTTAATTGTTTTTTATTAAAATGATTTAGTATCTAAGTATCCTATTTCTATGTTATGCAGTACGAACTCTTTTTAAAATTACCTATTAACCATAATTTTTGGAAAAGAAAAAAGAATATAAAATATTTAAAACACAGATTTTCTTTAAGAAATCTACTCTAAAAAAGATATTCCAGGTACCAGATACATTAAATATGCTTACAATTTTATATGAGAAGTATCAGCGCAAAACGCAGTTTTAAAAAGACACAATTTTAAATACACTACTCAAAACAATTATCGCATATGCTCGATTAACTTAAATCGCCCCGTATGATGTGGTGTTGAAAGGGAGTAGTCAAATTTGTTATTATAAAATATCAGAAATGGGTAAGGGTTTAAATTATTAACAAATGAGATTTCTCCCTTTTAACAGCACATTATACAGGGCAATCAAAAATTATTCATTTTTCAATTTTTTTATCACCCCGTAGGATTTATTGCTTACAGTAAAAAACAACGGTTAATATAAAGTTACAGCTTCACGTTTTCTTAACATTTTATTTTTTTAATTGTCTTAATAACTTAATTATTAAAGAGATTTGGCCATTTAAATCAAAGCATTTTTGTATTAAAGCTTATGAAAGAAATCGAGCATATGCGATAATCCCTTTTTAAAACAAAATAAAAACACATTTAACACATTATAATAACCAACCATATACAGTGTGGGACAGTTACATGTGTTAAATGTGTTTTTATTTTGTTTTAAAATGGATTATCGCATATGTCGATTTCTTTCATAAGCTTTAATACAAAAATGCTTTGATTTAAATGACCTCTTATAATTAAGTTATTAAGACAATTAAAAAAATAAAATGTTAAGAAAACGTGAAGTTGTAACTTTATATTAACCGTTGTTTTTACTGTAATCAATAAATCCTGCGGGTGATAAAAAATTGAAAAAATGAATAATTTTGATCGCCCTAGCATAATGTGCTGTTAAAGGGAGAAATCTCATTTGTTAATAATTTATACCCTTACCCATTTCTGATATTTTATAATCACAAATTTGACTACTCCTTTCAACACCACTCATACGAGGCGATTCAAAGTTAATCGAGCATATGCGATAATTGTTTTGAGTAATGTAGTATCTCACAATTTTTACGGCGTTTTTTATTTATGTTAGAACAGTTACTTTTTAATTGAAATACGGAAAAAAAATAGGTTTTAATGATTATATATTTTGATGAAAAAACTTTTCTAACATAAGTAAAACCGCAGTAAAAATTGTGAGATACTCTTCAAAAATTGGGTCGTATGAATGAATAAAAATTAAAAGTGATTATACTACAAGTATAAGCATTAACTTCGTAGTATTTACTTCAAATAAAAGTACCTACTCCAAGTCGAAGTAAATATTTCCATATTTTCTATAAGCCTTAATAAGGAAAAATCAAAGTAGATGCTTCTTAATATAGTACGTACTTCAGTTTTGAAGTAAATACTTTGAAGTAAATGCCAATACTTGGAGTATTAGTACCTACTTCATTTTTATTCGTACCACCCATTGTGTATTACCAAAAACTGCGGTTTGCACTGGAACTCCTCAAATAATTATCTCTATAATTATTTTTCGAATATTGCGACCTAGATTGACTGTAGACTATATTAGTTAGACTATTTATATTTTTTTCCAGTCTGCATTATTATGGCGACATGGCGTGACTATAGCGAAAATAATTTTCTTAACTATTTTTATAGTTTTTTTGTTATATTTTCAAACAAAAATTATTAATGACAAACTGCAGATAATATTTTAAATCGAGGAGTTTTACACATAACTATAATATTAACATAAACCATAACATTGTTAAGTATGGTTATTATAGCGAGAGTAAAATCGGTACTGCCGTCATTTATATCTCTATAATTATTTTTTTGTCGCTCTCACCTACTGTGAGCCCTCTATTTTAACAAGCCCGTCAAAATTTAGATAACAAAAACTGTGTAACATACGTTTTCATGTTTCCGAACGTGTGTTGTCCTGTTTTAATTAGGGCACTGGTTTAACGACCGCCGGCGGTTTTGCTTAATTATAAGAAAAAACCGTTTACGTATATAAAAACCGCCGAAAATGTAATTAATATGTTATTACCGGTGGTATTTACTTATTTTATCGGTAGATACCGCCGTCCGGCAGTTTTTCTCAAAAAAACTATTAAATATCGCCGAATAATAGTTAAAGCTAACCTAATCTTATTGCCTGGGTACCAGGCCATGAGGGCCACCAGGGCAATGAGGAAGCCGATAAACTGGCAAAGAAGGGTGCTGGCAGGGCAATGGTAGGCCCCAAGCCCTACTGCGGGATTCCGTCATGCCAAGTAAGGTCATCCATTAGATCATGGATCATGAGGGAATCCCAAGGGTGGATAAGAATACCAGGACAGCGTCAGGCGAAAAAATTCATAAAGGCATACTCGCCGGAATTTACGAAAGACGTTCTGAATTACAACCGGAAGGCGGTAAGAATTATGGTGGCTCAACTAACAGGTCATTGCAGACTGAATAAACACCTGGAAACAATAATAGGCCTAGCAGAAGAAAACCTATGCAGGTTCTGCCAAGAGGAAGAAGAAACCGCAGATCACATATGGTGCTACTGTGAAGCCCTTCGTCGTCTGCGGTTTGCAAGGCTGGGTGAGGAAAAACCTAAAGCAGCAACATTTACCGAAGAGCCAGTTTCAACCTTGTGGATTCTGATTTAAAAAAACGGCTTGGATAGTGTGCTCTAACATAGGGATGGAGGATACACAATAAACCTGAGCAGGTTGCCGTGTTAGAGGATTACAATCCACCTTTAAGCTTATCTAATCTAATCCGAAGAATTATTTATTTTGCTGTGCCGTAAGCGTTTAGTTTTCTTGTGATTTTATTGTTTAATATTATAGTTTAGTTTATAGCACTCTTTGGAAAAACAAATTGGGGTAGTGTAGCGGGGTGGGGACAAGCAAATAAAACCACTACTGTATTTATCAACGTTTCGTGGCTGCATTGCCACTTCATTAAGAGCCTATCATTAAAAAAGACACATTACAAAACTATTTCGTCACAGGGACCCAATAATTTACGCTATCAAGAAACACACACACATCACAAAAAAATATATTGTCAGCAATTAGATACAACATAAAATTCTTAAAAAGTGGGAAATTATTTGTCAAATTGTTGAAAAATAGAAACTAAAAACAGAAAAAATACATAAAATTTATCAAGAAAAAAATATACAAAGAAAAAAAAGTTAGTTAGGTACACGGGATTTGAACCCGGAACATGTAGCTTACGTGTCAACACTCATAACCCTGTAGTCATTGGGACCACCTAAATTATTTTCTTAAATGGTAATTATATGATTGAAGAGAAATTTTTCCTTTTCCTGAGAATTTTAAAGTTTGTTCCTCCTCAATAGATGCATACTTTAATTGGTAATACTTTAGTTTTAGTTCTATGAAACGATCAGTTTTTTTTCTTGCCGCTAAAAACTCCTGGTTTTTCTTTTTACATTATGAAAAAACTTATGAAGAGCTTCGACAAAATCTTCGTAGGTGTCAAACGTGTTTTCCAGTTTTATTACTGTTTTTGATCAATAAAAAAAATAATAAAAAATAAAACAAATAATTATTAAGGTAAGATAATCTTTACCTATTATTTGGCGGTTTTCATACACGTAAATAGATAAAACCGCCGGACGGCGGTTTTCTTCTTATAATGGAGGAAAACCGCCGGCGGTCGTTAAGCCAGTGCGTTTAATTAAATAACTTGGGCTTTCATTGGGCCCCTGGCCCTGGTCAGTATAATTTTGCTTTAAGACAAGTCGCTTAAATGTCCAACATGCAAGATAGTAAATAAAGAAGACTAATTACACTAAAGGGGGCTTACGGGGATTAGCCGTCCCAAATGTATTGAGCATTAAAATATACTAGTGTTTTTCGGCAAATATACTCCATAAACTGGGGCTTAAGGCCTTCCAAAAGCCAGCGGCCAGTTGCGCCACTGTTCACATCAATTAAAGAAAAAAGGCTACCTAATATAATTAACAGAAAACAGCTTAAAGCTCTAGTATTTTTTTAAATAAACAAATGAAAATGGTACTTATCAGCTGATAAAAAAATCCAATGTGTTGATATTTAGCATTAGTTTTGCTTTTTCACGACCACGTGACATGATACACTTTGTAAAATACAAAAAAACTTTTTATAAAATTCCACAATTTTGTCCGTTAAAAATAATACACATTAACAAAAAATTTTAACGTAACTATAGGTATATAATAATTATGCCAAAACTGTCGAATATTCAAGGTAATTCAAGGAAAGGGTTCACTGAGTGTCAACAAAAGAAAATTATTGTCTCGAAAAACGCTGGGCTATCGATTTGGTGGGTTAAAAAATTAAACAGTCTGTGCATGTTTGTTGCATTGAATTTTTAAAGTGCATCGATCGGTGTTAAAAAACTGGCAGTCTCGCAACTTTTATTACTATATCGCCACAACAACGCATTTTTTCTTTTGGTAAAACATGTTTTTTATCAACATTTTTACACTTAAATCACTTTTAGAGGGCTTTATGGAACTGGTAGTACTTCCCAAAATCATTAATCTCACGCCCGGTCTCATACAGAGTTGACTGCAAATGCATGTAAGGTTTTTTTCTTATCCGTTAAGTGGAAATTTATCACATTTTATTTTTTTGGGAAGGTTATATGCGTGACAAATAATGTAAAAATCAGATACCTATGTACTTACCCATGTGACACAAAAAGTTAAAGCTAAATTTAGGTTAACATTTAAACCCTTCTCATATTTCTTACAAAATACATCCTAACTATTATAAATAATAAATAAGAAATATATTGTTGCGGGCATAAGTTAAAAGAGCTTTGTCATTGCTACCAAGAAAAGAATACTTGTTTGGGTAAGGAGCCCATACTGATCTTAATAGAACTGTTAACGTTTATAGTGTGGGATGTCCTTTACATCTTTAATTAAAAGGGCGTAACACTGAAACTTAAAAGTAGATATATAAATGTTTGACGATAAAAAATTCTTCAATGGTCTATTATTATACTAATAAATACAATACATAGCAACATTAGTTTTAAGATGGTGTTCTTAAATATTTAAAATAGCTATACGTTAAAAATCGGTATCGATCAAAAGCTTGGAAACAAGTAGTTTTGGTGTAGTTCGGGCCACACTTTCAAGCACACTTTTTTTGTTGTTTAAAAAAGCCATGCTAGGCCAAAGATTATTTAAGGAGTTATAAAAAGTGTTTTTTTGTTCTGCCTGTCAAAAATTCAAATTTTATCATTATTTTGTTACCTTCGTCCAATAACGAGATTTATCCATATACTAACGAAATATTTTTGGTTTTTTAATTTTGAATGAACCAATTAAGAGTTATCCTGTCCACAGCAAGAGCATTTTTTAGACGTCAAGGGAGATGAGGTAACAACGGCTGAGTTTTCGGAATTTTTAAACAAAAATTTTGAGAAAATACTGTTTAAATATGGATCTTTGATATGCTGAATGGTTTAGGTAAAATATATTATTGTATATATTAAAAAAAAATAGAAAAAATACCCTTGTTTTGAACCTCTGAAACCCACCTAACCCCTTAAATATTCGCATAAAGTCCTTTCACTTGTTTGTTTGAAAAATTAATTCTAAAGAGTCAAAATCATCTTTGACAAACTTTTTTAACATGAACTTCTTCCTCATAACATGTTTAAAATAATTACTTAACAGATCAAGTACACTAGTTCTTATCCCAGAAAGGTCCTTGACTCCATCCTAACTCTTTTGGATTTCTTATGACATAATAAAATGTCTATGATCGAATGATCAACCCTGCCTTGGACCAACCAACCAATGTCTATTTTAGATAGTTGGCAGGCTGCCCAATTACAAGTAATTTCCAAAAAAACGATCAAAACTTCCCATTCTGTCTACACACACATTTATCTTCTTTTTCTTTTTTTCTAAGGGAATTAAAATACATTTGTTTTCTCACTGATAAATATTTTAAAAACACAAGCTTATTCATGAATTTAAAAACTCTTTTATTTAAGGTTAATTAGTTTGTAAAAAATGAATTGTATTTATTTGTCTTGTTGATATCGATTAAAATTTAACTCTAAATCACCCTAGATACTAATATAAATATTTTTAAATCTTTTTACGTTGTCTTAAAAAAATGAGGACATATGTTTAGGTATATTTATTAATTATATAATTATATATATTTAATATGTTTTTATACTAAATTTAATATACTTCAAAAATTTAGCCCCATTGCCCTGATTTATTACTCTAGATTTATTTGTTCTCACTTTCTTTTGCCCATGAGACACTTAATTATTCCATCTTTACTAGAGTTCTTTTTGATCAAATACGTCTTGATACTTTTTATTCCAACCTTAAATAAACTAGATTTATCGTTAACGGTTGAATAGACGGGAAATTGCTAAACTTATCTATTGTCTGTTCGTAACACAAATATTTTAGGGAGCGAACCAATTATTTCAATCGTTTTAAACGGATATCACCAATCCTACACCTTTGAACATGCGTTCTGTATTATCTGAATCACCGTTTAGAAGTCCGATTATCTCCCATCAAAACAATAGGTTTAGATATTTATTTATTGCTTATACAGGATGTCCCTAAGCTAATTCTAAGATATCAGTAACTGATCACAAGTACGGCTTAGTATTTTTAAGAATCTTTTGCAGATTTATTAAAAGCTTTTGATACTAAAGACCCTCAATTAATTTTACATAATTATGTTTACTGTAGAAGTACATAGATATTTATCATTTATATTTATTTTTTGGCAAATAGTTGTCATTTGCATGGTGCAAATTTGTTCATATATTCCATATACTTTATAAACTTTAAAGGGATTTTTTCCTTCAGGAAACGTCCACTACCTAGTATGACTATACACACAATTTGGTTGAATAATGACTGTAACACAAGAATGATGGGTATACAGTAATACAGTACAGGGTGTTTCATTTGCGATGGTTTTACGGGGTATCTCGAAAACCGTAAGTAAGATCAAAAATTCCATATAGGACTCCCGATCTCTTTTTTGAGAAAACAACTTTAAATAGGTTAATTATGTAGTTTTTTTCGTAGAATATGTGGTGTAAGTAGTTGTTTTCTATATTAGGAAGTTTTTTAAAAAATTACCTTAATAATAAAAATCAGTTTTTGTGTTTTGAAGTTATTTTAGTCAGCCCGTGAGCGTCATTTTGTAAAAGCTGAAAGTTCATCATATAGTCATAGGTAGAAGCGATGGGAGACTATAAAGTTTGACTCATAGTGGTTTTGGCAGGTACCAGGTATTAAAGTTTACTAAATTAAAACCTAACTTTTGTTATTTTGTAAAAGCTGAATTTTATATTATGTTACTTGGGTACCTATTAAATGATATGTCCTTAGTCGCCAGACAGTTTTGACAGCTCCACCCCTTGGCAGACAAACATTTTGTAGTGGCCCAATGGTCTAAGAAAGTCCAATATTTCTATTAATTAACAAGATATCACAAAAAGTCTTATAGTATATGTATATAAATTTGTAGGAATTCCAAATGGGCATGTCCTAAAAATATTTCGATGTAACAGAGTGTCCCAAATAAGTTATTGCTACATCAAAATATTTTAAAGACATGCCTAGAAACCCTACTACTTTTATATAAGACTTTTTGTCATATTTCGTTAAAGAACAGAAATATTTAAAATTTATCGGACCATGGGGTAACACACAAATGTTTGTCTGCCAAGGGGCTGAAACTGTCAAAAACTGCCTGCCGACTGGGAAATGGTACTCAAGTCATCATATATAAAATTCAGCTGTTACAAAATGAGGAAAGTTATGTTTCAATTAATTAACCTCTGGTACCTGTCAAAGCCACTATGAGTCAAACTCTATAGTCTCCCATCGCTCCTACCTATGTTGGGAGCATGCGCTTGCAAACTTTTAGCTATTATAAAATGAGGAAATTCTGCTGCTCACAAGCTCTTCCTCTATGTATATGACTTCATCATCCACCTACTAAGAAAAAAGTTATATTTACTAAATGAAAATAAAATAAATGCATATTATACTCCCAGAACAATGCTAAATTTTTAGTCATCAGTTTGGACGCTGGCTTGGCTGAATTTATGAAGCGGCAAATTTTACGTCTGTACTCGATGGATACCCGCTTCATAAATTCCACGAAGCGAGCGTTCAAGCTGATGACCAAAAATTTAGCATTGTTCTGGGTGTCTATAGTCAAACTACAATTGTCTTTGATATTATATGATATTAAAAATAAAAGAAATCTTACTTTAACTAACAAAAATCAAAAATTACAATAATTATATTTAATTTAAAGTGTTCCATAATTCCATTATTTCCATTTAGTAATCATATTATATATTTTTTCTGTAATAGTGCTTTTCTATAATAAAAACATATTTTTAAAATCCTCAATTATTTTTATGCTATTTATTATTAGCATAATGCAAGTTTTTGAACTATTTTATAAAAATCTACTTAGCTTACTTAGGTAATAAAAATAAGTTTAAAATATTAAATTTGTTTTTTAATAAAATGTCAAGTTAGGCTAAAAAAAATGCATTAAAAAATGTTTTGTTATTTTCTGTCAGCCGTCCATAAATAAGCCAAATTTTTATAAAATTTAAAATAAAAAATACATACTCGAATATATTTTTGAAAGCTTAAAGGGAGATTAATAAATATAAATAAAATATACAGGTTGTTTTATAAGGAAAAACATAAGTTGGGTAATTTTCTCCAAAACTACCCAACCTAGAAAACAACTAATTACACCACCAAAAAACTACACAATTACTATTTTTAAAGTTTTTTCATAACTTTTATATCAAAGTAGTAAGTAAATAAAAGGTTCTTAAAATAGGCAAAATCTGAAAATCACCTTGTAGCTCGAAACGGTTGGCAATAGCTATGAACTGTTTTTACCACATTTTTCTCGAAAAAGAGATCAAAAGTCCTATATTAGAATTTTGATATTCTTTACGGTTTTCGAGATACCCCGTAAAACCATTGAAAATGAAACACCCTGTACACACAAAATTAGTTTTATTTCATTTTTTAGTCGCTGGCTTTTGAGAACATAGACTTTTTATTCTAATAGGTGACACATTTCATAATAATTGTTGACTGGTTTTCTTGACCAGCAATGTACTTCCAAGAAATTTTATGCAAATACTATTCTTAAATGAAACATTTTATTTTCAGGAAATGAAATAAATTACAAATCCACCTACTGAGGATGTACTAGGACGACTTTTTGCAACGGACTTGAATTAACTTATCACCACGATGCCAGTAGGAATAAGTAAGTATGAAGATAATCTAAAATAATAATCCAAGATTGATTTTGGGACAAAAAAATTGCAAGCTAATATAATAATAAGTAGTTTAAACTGTAAATTATCTTGTATTTAAAAAGTAGCCTAAATAAGCAAGCATAGAATTTGGGACTTTTCTGGTAATTTCGTTTTTTAACAGAACTTTCGCTTTTCGGAAACGTTTTTTAAATTTAATAAAATGTTAAAAAATATTTCTAAATATATATTTTTGTTTTTATTCAGGCTGTAAAATGGGGTCAATATAATTTAATAATAAATTTAAAATATTATAAATTATACACACGAAATCTTTTAAAACCTACCTATACTAGAAAAAGGAGAAAGGTTACTTTATACATATATGCGTAAAATTAAACAAATACAAAAATATTGACAAAATTAATAATTTAATTAGCTTTGCATGCAATAAATTAGAATGTTCTTATGGGACTATTATGTTTTAGTAAGCATATCTTAAAATGTGTTTAATGATATTTTACTATTACCAAACTGACCCGAGTTCCCGGAATGATAAATTCAATAAATTTGTATGTATTTTAAAAATATTTTTGCCTTCTTTACCTCTTTTGTAAAAAGTGCCTCTATTTGGCAACATGATCTATAAACAGTTTGGTAAAAGAAAATACATTTTTCCATATACACGATATTGTCAACCTCACCTCTTAACACATCCTTCTATGCCATCCAGGGGGTATTTACCATCAACGGGTTTACTACAAGACCGAGTAGCTTTTATTATTTAGTTGAATTCTTAAAATTAATGTTTTTATAAAAATGTTAGATTGGTTTATTTACGGTATTAGGATTATTATTTTCGGGAATGTTAAGATGCGATTTTCTTACAGCGGTCATCTTAGAAACTGTCTACGGTAAATGTAAAATATTTAGGATATTATTGCCATATGATACGTTAGGTACACTCTGTATATTTTTAGGATTTGAATACTACAGGTCATTCCCAATATTAAACCTTAAATATTTTCACTGAATTGTATCCGCAGTTGGTTTCTTGTGAAACATTTTTTAAATATTAATACTAAATAGGAAAAATTGCTTTTTAATGTTTCAATAATTATTAGAGCATTACTCTACAATTGTTTCGCCTTTCTAGGGCTTCATCAAGAGTATACGAAGTACTCTTGATTTCGTAAAATCAATAATAAAAAGTTTCGCATTTGACGCCAACTTACATTAGCACACTGTATTACAAATTTTTGGCGTATATTGTGTAGTGTCGAGATAAAACTATTTTTTTTTTGATATTTTATATATTATATAAATTCACTTGGTCAATAAAAATCCGTTTGATATAATTTATTTGTTATTCCAAATTTAAATCACTGTAAGCTTTTATAAACACCTTATTTTTTTGACACCACGGTCGTTGACACTTAAGGCAGTGAGAGAAATCTTGGTTCTATTATCCTGTCAAACAAGATTAAGACCCTTAAGATTATATCAAGGTATTGTCGCCAGTTTACTTCAAACGGTGTTACCTGATATCAGCTGACCTCTAGGGTTACAAATTTAAAGCAAAAAAAAACAATAAGTTGCTGCAATAGATAGAAAACTAAAAAATGATGTCTTAAAGCTTTACAAAAGGTCAGATTCAAAGTTCAACTTATAGATAGATAGATCCTGGGTGCTATTAATTTATTTTCTGTAGGTGATACCATAAAATAATTGTTTTTTTATTATTTTTAGAAGATATTCATGTTTGGTAATATCAGCGGAGTTTAAAATGTTTGTGTTTATGAAAATTTATTATTAGTATTTCTCACTATATTTACTTTAAACTATGAGACAGGGAAATTGTTTTTGTGATTTCTTACTTTGCGGTTTGCTCTATATAATTCTGATATATGAAAGACAATCACCGGTATGTTCTTTAATTTACGTATAACAACATATGACACACACATGCAATTGTTAAAGTCATAATTACTGGGTGTTTATTTAAAAAGTATACATGCAAATATTTATAAAGTTAAAACTTTGTAACTCGGCAAAATGGTATACCTTCAAAAGAAACTGGTAACCAGTATGCGTTAGTTAAGGATTCAGTCGCCCCCAGGTTTTTCCACCACAACCTAAAAATTTCAAATGACACGACTTCTTTTGTGATACCTCATATTAAAGTTCTTATTAAATGGGTTCTCAGATTGCAGATATTGGAATATTTATATCTTTTCCCAGGCTCGTTTTCTGTAATATTGTCAAGGAAAATAAATTACTTAGGGCTGTTCTTTTAATATTGAGGAAATAAAACTAATTAAGAATTTAAAATAATGGGTACGCGTTTTAGTCATTCGCACGCACGGTATTATTTATTATTATTATTATATCATTCCGGTTTTAGTCACGTATTTTATTTTATTGCATTTTTTTTATATCGATTGCCCTTACGCAAAGAACTTACTTTATTAACATGATGGTGATATCACCCTTTAAAATTATTTCTTTTTCCTAATTTAAACTATGTTTTTTTAATAAGCATTTTTTTGAATTTATAAACCGGGTATCGAAGAAATTACTAGCGAGCCTGTCATTTATTAAGAAGTTTTAAAGCATTTTGAAATTTTAAATTTTATAATTCAGACTTCTGATATTTCGACACTTTTGGTTTAATCGAAAGTGCTACCAACTTTGCTATTTTAAACAAAACACCCTGTATACTTTTAAAAAAGGGTCTTATTACCCTAAATATCACAAACGAAAGGCAGAAAGGAAAACACTGATTTTTGTAATAAGGAGACTCCAAAACCCACCGATTATTACAATATAATAGTTAAACACGTAAAAACAGAATAAAACACAAAGTTTTAAAGACTTAACCAAAAATAAAAAAACTTAGATTAAATTTATAAGATTACCAAATTAGACTAAAGGATACAATCTTGAAGTGATATGCACAAAGTTGAATAAATTGCTAAAAGCAAAAAACTAAATAAATGAGGCACTTCATGCATTAAAGTTTAAAAGTGGCAGAAATTATGATTCAAGAAGAAAGGTTGCCGTTGCTTGAAAACATCTTAAATTTTAGTATCGTACCTTTCCTCTTTTTAGGTGTACCACATTAATAAATTTTTAGTAGGTTACCATTAAATATTATTTATTATTGTTAAAAATATAATTAGTAATGGTAATTGTTTTAACTGGCTTAGAGAAATACACAGGAAATTTTAATATTTAAACCAAAAAAATTAAAAGATTTATTGTTTTTGGTTTCTTAAAGAGGTTAAAAAAAACAAAAATACTTGTATTTCTTAACAATTGTAAAGAAGTAAAAAATGCAAAACTAAATCACAAATCTTGCATGTTTAAATAAAAAAATCTTGTCAAAAATCAAACGAGTACGTTAGTATACTGTTTACTTTTAAATCTTTGATACAGCTTTAACTTTCTACATTTATGAGTGCATTTCTTCTTCTTTACCTAACAATTTTTAGGTATACATTACATTAAATGGATCTTCCTTAAAAGAAACGCAATCACGAAGTGGCTACTCTCACATACACCTACATTTTACCCAATTTAAAAATTTCCCAATCTGTCAAGCACTCGAGCCTAACAATTTCATCAAATTATTTAAATCGGCAGTTATACAATGGATTTTACTGTCACTATCTAGTTATAGTCTTTCCTATTTTTCCTTAAAAGGTTTTATATGCATCAACTTTCAGTTTGATCGAGGCTGCCATTTTATATTTTACTCTTAAATCGTTAAATCAGGTCAGCAGCAATTTTTTTACTATTGTAGTAGTTTACCCACGTATGCATTTAATCTGATAGATCGCCATACTTTTCTTCTGTGGACCATGTACAAGGTTTTTCAATAAGTTTTGTCGTGCGGAAAACCCGTAAACTGAATCGTTTTCCGTATAATTTTTTTGCTAAATTTCAGGGGTAGCTAAACCTGGCGAATAGGGCGGAGTCTACCAGCTAATGCAAAAAGTTAAAATTGTAATCTTATTTTATTGTTTCGCCAATGTATAATTAATCATGAATCCACTTGTTTTAATTTAGAATCAATCATGGTATAGTTAACCCAAGTCTCATCACCACCTTTTTAAAATGATATCTCTTTTACTCCACGAATTTTTCTTTTTAAAAACACTGTTAATATACAATGGTATTGTTAGAGATATAGAAACATTTACACATGTTCGTTATCATTTTATATGGACTGTCATAAGATGTATGAAAATGGCACTTTCTGTTAAGTTTTTAGAAACAGATGAGGCTATCACTGTAATATGCTTAAATAAACTGCTCATAAGTAAAGATTAAGTATTAAGAGACTTTTTCTGTAACAGGACTGTGTTTTTGCAGTCCTAAACTAAACAAAAAATTTGGTGCTTGTCATCAGAGAGCATGTAAATAAACGGTAAATCTTAAGACAGGGTGAGAATAAATAATAGTGTGGGTAATAAAACGACTATTTTTATTTTTACCTCTGATACCAAAAAATGAGTTCTTAGGCACCTCCAGAAAATGATTGGGAACGCTAAGCTCTTAATTAAGATCCGCCTCCTTATAGTTTTGCCTATTTTTCTCAGTCCCATACAAAAACGTACCATTCGTTAATCAAACAGCAAATCTCTAGAAAAGTTTTTTTGTAGAAAATTAAACACTCTATAAAAATGTGTTTTGTACTTTTTGATAAATCTAATCATTAAAAAATCAAAAATTAAAGAACTTTACAAAAATAACTTTTTGTTTTGAAATTTGTTACTTCTAAAAAATAAATACTGAGAATTTAGAAAGTTTCTAATATTTCTATCGGAAATTAAACGCCTTATAAAAAGGTCTGTTATACTTTTTAGGTAAGTTACACAATTCAGAACAAAAAGGTATTTTCCTAAAAATCTTCAATCTTGACCTTAAATATCTATAACAAATGGTAATATATGTTTTTTGTGTATGGGACAGGAAATATGCAAAACTGTGATGAGCCGGATCTTCCTATTAAAATTAAAAACTCGTTCCCAAGCACTCTCTGCAGGTGCCTAGTACCCAATTTTTCAGTGTCAGAAGTCAAAATAAAAATGATCGATTTTTTACTTACCCTTGTAAATAAGTTTTTTTAACAACCTAATATTGTTAAATGCAAAATAAAATTCTTCAAACGTGCAGTAACATAAGTTGATACCATGACAATGTGGATGAGAACAATAATTAAAATAATTTAAATAACGTATATGCTTGCATGTAACTTTAGCACGTATGCAAGTGGTTCCACAACGCTGGGTATTAAGAATTACTTTATTCGTGCATTTTAGTGTCAATTCTGACATAAAAGAGGGATAAATATGGGTTTTTTGAGTTGCGCCCATTTATATGCCATACCGTGGCAGAGACAAGATATATGTGAAACCTAAGCAAAAATTTCCTAACGGACTGGATGTGCTCCAGATTAATTGAAAATTTAACCAATGGATCGGAAACAAAAATTTATTGATTAATTACCAGTCATAAGATTTTATTTCTGGTAAGGTGAGATACCCATTCGGTTATTCATCGTATCTAAAAGCGTAACACATGTATTGTAAATGCTAGCTGAATTTAAGTTTGTACTAATTTTAACTTAAAAATAAAATGCATCTTAGCCTACTAGATGTAATGGATGCATTTCTGGGGTACAGCTTTAATATTAAAATTTTTGGGTCGTTTATTTTTATGCTGACAAGTTATTTTAGTGGTAAAGTTAAAATTCGTTGTTATTCTTCTGTTAATGTTTTGAAATCGATCTTTTAAAAATGCACCAATGTGGTATTTTTGGTATTTAAGGATAAGTACTTCACGAAGGCTTAAAACTTAAGTACTAAAGGACCATGAGTGTCCTAAGTAAAGTTAGAGGCAATTTATTTAACACATTTTAAGATTTGTGGTCCTTTAGGGCCGTTTTAAAGTACTGTATTAAGGTAAAGTCTATTTCACGACCCTGACCCTGCATTACTATGCAGGATACTATACTCAGTTGACACAGGATGTTGTTACCCCCAATTTTTTTTTGTAGTTTTTAAGAGAGAATAATAATAATATAGCATAAATTACAATTTTTTTCTTTTTATCATAAGCTCAAAATCAGTTTCGGTTTAGCGGGAAGTACCATAAACTTTCTTATTTTAAGTACAAGTACCAACTTTTTTCTATATTTATTATTACTTAGATTTCGTAATTTTAAATGTCTGTCAAATTTTGAATTTTTTCTCATTAATTACATTAAAAACTGAAATTACGATATCTAAGTTATTTATTAAAGAAAATAGAATATGTGTAAAAGTTAAATAGGTCATTATTTTTATTTTCACAGCCTATTAAGCAAAAAAAATATATTTAAAGCAGAAATAATGGCGGTAATTGATTTTCTTTAAAAATCCTTTCTGGCCGCCATTTTAAAAATAAGCAATATATATATATATATATATATATATATATATATATATATATATATATATATATATATATATATATATATATATATATATATATATATATATATACATATATATATCATTAAAAAGATAATTTTATACAAAATATAAATATAGGAAAAAAGTAGGTATTTGTATTTAAAATTTAAAATAAAAAGTTTATGGTACTTCCGGTTAAAGCGAAAGTAATGTTGAGGTAATAATGATGACAATAATAGTATATTACATTACAAGTGTGGAAAATGACTAATTTCACACGAGTGGGAATATTGTAGCACGAGGCGTTAGCCGAGTGCGACAAACCCACGAGTGTAAGAAAGTCATTTTCACACGAGTACTGTACACTATTTTTCCTACGACCACAAATTATTCACCAAAAATAAATAAATTAAAGTTTGTCTGTTCAGAAAAAATAAAAAACAATTGAGAACTTTGCAACACTAGGGTGATATTTACTTTGTAACACTAGTGTGATATATACTTTTCCTCACTGCTATATTATACTGTTTTGACAATATTTTTACATCGAAAATCACCTACCTAGAAGCATTATATAACTTTTATCATTTTGGAATTTAAAAGGCCCTCACTTAATAAAAATTGTATGGTTTTGTTAGGTAATAACGCTAATAGTTTAATACGGTTGTCTGCTATTATAAGTGTTTTTTAAAAATTATCGATTCTTACATATTTTAGACACTCTTCTAAATAAAACGTAAGTGGTGCATATCCAAAATATTCCGTTTTTTAAAAAATATCAGTAAATAAACTTACGGGACCGGGGAGTGAAAAGGGGTGCTGGGTGGGGTAAAATTGGTAAAACGAGTTAATGAAACTGAACATCACATATAAAATTAAGTAAAAATAACAGTTTTTCCTCATATTTTTAAGAAAAAATATAAAAAATATGAAAATTGTAAATGCATAACCTAAAGTCCAAGTAAGGAAAAACGACTACCAAACGTCAGTTACCATGTAAAATATGTAAAGTATTTGGCAACGTCGGAAGGGTCTGATTCTATTTATGAATGGATAAAAGAAAGTGGATTCATAAAGTGTGTATTAGCCTTAGGTTTAATTAGGGATTAAAAAAAAGATTTAACTAGTTGTTTGAGTACACGAAGAAAGAGAGGAAGCAATTTGATCTATAGGCTTTTTTCTCTGGCGCTTTAGGTCGAACGGTCAAGCGGCAAGGCTGCCTCTATAAAGTACGTGCTCAAAGGTAGAAGGGAGATTTTTAATTTGATCTACTTACCTGACAACACTGTGCCAGTCAGTGAAAGTTGTTTTTTGTGGTTATGTCTATTTTTGTTTATGTTTTTATTTTTTCGTAAATTTTAATAAATATAAAATAAGATGATTTTCGCTATTTTGGGTTCTACCTTTTAAGGTAAATAAAAAGTTTTTTTTACTGTCACTACAATAAATATGTCACTTGCAAAACCAATAGCAGTTTTTAGAATGACATCATAATATGTATCACACCAGTGTTGTAAAGTACTTTGCAACACTAGTGCTGTAAAGTACTTTGCAACACTAGTGTGAAATAACGCATTTTCTATGCATGAAATCAGTGTGCTATTTGCTATTTTCACAAGTGGTCGTAGGAAAATGTTAATTTGTGCTATTATAATACTGCAAATTTTTTATTAGTCTCCTTTAAAAACTACAAAAAAGTTGGGGGGTAACAACATCCTATGTCCCCCGGTAGATGCTTAGGTGTTGCATCTTTCTCCGGCCCAAAACCTACCTGCTGAATGTTTATTAACCTTTAAGTAGCGCAGGGTAGGCTGGGGTGAAATTGACCCCCAGATTTGTTAATTTTGTATTAGCTTTGAGATTGTTTACAATAAGAAAAAAATCTCTAGGTACCTTCCCAAAACCTTGTTAGGATATGCTCATAACAAAAACAAAAAAAAAAACAACACCATTCATTCAAAAATTTCACGTTTCTTGGGGCTGGGTCAATTTGACCCCCATGAGGCGCATGAACTAAAGTTACAGTTTCAAGCAATATGTATATCGAGTTGGGGCGCATTCAGAATGGACTCCCGGTAAAGGCCCGACATGCGCAATAAGCAAGACCTTATTAAAACTAAACATAAGGAACAAATTCGATTTCCAAGGTCAAGGTTGGGGTAAAGTTTACCCCAATTTTGTCGAATCTGAATGCGCCCTTGCGGGTAGTTCAGGAAGTCGGAATAGATATATTATTTGTCCCCGATAAAAAGACAAATATAACATCAAATTTTTGTGTGAAGTTTAAACAACCAATGTGCAAACGTCATATGAAAACAATTTGTGAGCAGCTCCTAGGTTCAAGACAAGAAGGAACAGATTCAGACTACTCCATTTTGTATTATGAAAATTATTAGTATTCTTAGGGAATATTACGTTTTTAGTTTTATTTTATGTTTTCCAGGCCAAAATGTGAAAATTCTGTTAGAAATAGAATGTAAAAAATTATAGGTACATTTTTTTATTTAAATAATAAGGGTCTACGATACGATAATTTATTTTAATTAATTTATGGTAACTGAGGCCAAGTATGAAGTGTTGAAATTTAGCTTTTTCCCTTTCTAGCATTGCCGTCCCATAATCAGCTTTTAAAAAATTATAGCAGTAACTTCAATTAAAATTAAAATCAAATGTTTTAATTTATGTCCTTTTTCTTTGGCAACTTTTTCATTTAATAAATTATACATTAAAAGAAAGTGCTTTCAACTAAAAATATAATTAAG